>CM071597.1:118177646-119427646 GCA_036435485.1 Saposhnikovia divaricata | reverse complement strand
TTTAAATCTATTCTGGTTGTTCAAACTTTACAGCGTAATTTCATAAATTGATAATCCTTGAAAAAGGTGGTTAGCAAGTGCAGTAAGTTAAATCTTCTGTTGAACTTCGAATTTTCTTTATTCCCTGCTTTCTTTATAATTGTTGTTCCATTTTTAGAATCTAAATAATTGCTCAGTTATTTAATTTATCATGTTCCTTATTGATATATGATTATGTTTTACTGAACTATACCCTGCTTAGTTTAATCTTACTGCCTTGTTGTTTATGATTCCTTATTTCGAATGCTTCACTGTCCCTAAATCTTTTATTGTTGCTTATTAAAATGGATTATTAATTAAAGATGTTTTTAAAATTCCTTATACTGTACTGATCTGTTATCAGTGAGTGTAAAGGACTTAAAAAGTGAAATGTTACGTTTAAAGATTTTATCATGGGGGAATTCCATTAAAATGTTTTCCACGGATTCCTTCAGATTGGAGGCGTAAGAGGCCGGGTGATGCCGGTCTAGCATGTTTTATTTTTGTGCTGTAGTTCTGGTGGGACAAGTCCAACACCTTTAAAGGCCAATGTGTTGCCTAATTGAGAACCCAATTTTATGTCCAGTGGGACTTCGTGTCCGGTATGGGGACTTTACATGGTTGATCACCCGTATTATCCGGAGTCGTGGAAAAACTCCAATCAATTTAAATGTTTTTAAAAGGTTTTGTGGAAGGTAAGTTTTAAATGATAGAACTATTTTAAAGAAAAGAATGTTTGATGAAAAGATATGATTTGAAGAAATGGAAGTTTAGTTCTATGATGGAAATTCCCTTGAGATAAATTGGTCATTGATATTATTCATCAATGAATCACTAAAATATTATTGTTTCACTATATTATTAACTTGCTGAGCGTTGTTGGCTCACTCTTGCTTTGTTTTACCTTCCCTTTTCAGTTAGGGTTAAGGAGTTGGATACCTACGCTTTATAATTCAAGTAAGAGCGATGGTGCATTCTTTAAAAGTTAGATACAGAGCCAGCACGGGTATATGTTAAATGGGCTTGCGCTATGGTTTAGACGGTATAAAAGTTTGTAATTGGAATTTGAGATAGAAGTTGTAATAATTTGTATAGTATAGATTCTTGTTTCATACCATAACCTGGAATCGATCACCAGGTGAGGAATCGTCGATGTATTAAGTTTTATTTGTAATTGTTAATTGGAATTTGGTTTGGGTTGAAATACAGGTGGATAGTCCGATTTACGAATACTTCATGCCAAAATTTTCTAAAATTCCCCTGTATCAAAGTCTATTTTATTATAAAAAGTATATTTTCAGTATTGGGAAGTCGGGGCGTTACAGGTTGGTATCAGAGCGACAGGTTATGGTCACTGAAACAAGCTAGGATGATTAGGTATACGTATTTAAGTGGGACGTTAGATAGGACGATTTAGGATAAGATTCGCCTTAGGATATTAGGACGAGTGTTGCGACGTTATTTGGTATTTCAACATATCGCGCGAGCAGAAATTCGATTCATCCGGAGACTCATTTTAGGACGAGGTCGATAATTCGGAACAACATATGCTAAATAGACGACCGGAGCTATCAGCTTGGAAGACACTACGTGCAGATATTTGTGTACCTTCTAGAGTTTCTTTTGCGACTTTAATTACCCCGCGAGCGATATAGAAAGTGCGAAAGGATTGTAAACAAGATGTAAAATGCGATTCCTGGCATGGGTTGGAGGAATGGCGTGATTATTCATTACTAGACGTTGACTTTATTGATTAAGGAGATTTAACCTTTCTTTCCGTTTCTTCTTATTTTGATAATACCCCATCACCTTTGATAATCAACTATATTTCAATTGATTACGAATTTTTCAGATTCATTTAAACACATTCCTATTTTTCAGAGATACCTCTATTTTCCAGGGGATCACTTGATTCAACATGACACATATAAATTATTGAGAACCTTGAATTCTTTCTATTTTCCCCAAACATTTGCTATTCTTTATTCAACATTATATATATATAAACTTTTCAATTCTTTTTGTTTTTCTCTGAATACTTAACCTTCTTTATTCTAACTGGGATGAACAACCCTATGTATATAGGGGATTCAGGGACATCTTATCTATGTGATAGAAGTCTGGTGGGACGACACTGATTGTGTTTATCATGAAAGTACTGAAGGCTGGCCACCTTTTTGGTACTACGGCGGTTGACCTAAGTAACAAATGCAACCTGAAATTAGTTCAATGATCATATTGATCTCTCGGTTAAATTCTTTTATAAAAATTTTCTCATCAAACAAAACTCAGTATACATTTATACCAGCTAACACCTATATATTTCAATGATTCCTTTTGTTATAAACCCTTGTGATTTCTGAAGGTTATCTATGATTGAGAGTAGTAAAGATGGTGACATGAAACTTTGAGTGGTGTAAACTACATTTATGTCGAATGAAAATTTGATGAGCATGTTTGAGAATTGAGGTTGTTAACACAATATCACGCAAGTATACGTGGTCACAAGTAATACAATTAAGTTCGTTCCACTGAGATCTGGTTAAGTTCTTTTCAGCTAATGTGCCTATTCAACAATGTATGATCTTAATTCACTGCTAAGACAATTAATAAATTGAGATTTTAATTAACTAAATTAAGCTAAGATGCAAAGTAATAACTAATTAACTAATGAGAACTAAATCTGAATTACTTATAAGAATAAAAACATGAGATCCTAACTTCATTACCTACTTCACTTAGAGTCGATGCCTTTAATCAATACATATGATGGTTTTGATATCTGATCGGATAACACGAAACAAGTAAAAGCTACCTCTCGGTATACTAATACCAAACTATGCATGCATCCACAAAAGAGATAGAAGATGGGTAGACACCAAATAGGTTTAGACCCTATATCTCTATAGAATTTGAAAACATAAAGGTTTAAGCACAAGTTATCCACATAGATCACATAGGGTAGCATAATATCTCTATTTACGCCACAAATCATGATGTTAAAACATTAACCTATCCTATGCTAGCATGACAAGTTCTAAATCTCAAGATCCACTCTCGTTTCGCAAGAGATTAACAAATTAGATGTTCGCGACGCATCTAAATACATGAAACACAACCATACGAGGATATCAAGAATTCACCATACATAAATCTTTAAAACAATCAAACTACTAAGCTACATAGATAAATCTGCTAGGATCCCATGACAACGATTAGTTCATAATCGAACCACTCGTCACCATGGGATTAGATGAAAACATGATATTAAACAAGATATGAATGAAAGAAGTAATAATATTAATAAAACAGAGAGTTAAGAAAACAAATCTATACTCCAGAATAACACAAAAGATGAAGTACATCTAGATCCGTTGCTTGTCACGAGCGTTGAATCCTTCTCTCCTTTTCTCCCTTGCAGATGTAAGCTATGATACAATAATAAAATCTATCCTAATTACAATGCTAAAATGTGTTTAAATAGGCTCTAGAGTTCTTGCCCAACAAGAAATTACCTTCTATTACAATTAGAATTCGATTAAGGTACTAAAAACTACCCAAAATACAATTAGAATTAGAAAAAGGGTAAAACAGTAACTTTCCAGCCTTGCTTCACAAAGAACACGTGCGCGAATTCGATCTACACGCTTCCTGCACCTGCTATCTGTCCCAGGCTATATAAAATCTCCCAAGCTTCACGTGAGCTGTAAGATCGCTGAAAACGGACTTCTAGAACTCCAGATATGGCCAAAACAGTGTAGACTGCGCAACCTTCACGGAAAATCCGAATTTTAATCAATTAATCCTCCAAACACGATAGAAGCATCACCCATAATCGACATTCTTGTAAATCTGCACAACTAAGCAAAATACATCAAAACTACAACAAACTTGAGGCCAAGTGAATCAATTTAAGCCGATATGGAACGCTACAAGTGGATATAAAATCCTCTTATCACACCCCCAAACCTAAACCGATGCTTGTCCTCAAGCATAAACAATTACAACTAACTAACTAATTAGTACCACTTCCGTAGGTGATCACGGTTGCATTTGGCATATGCAACAAGCCCTTTAAACCCCTAGGCAGCCCTAGTAGACGAGTAAGGTCTCATGAGGGCCTATAGCGAATGTACCCACAAAATCCATCTAACTAAACAATGCAATAACAATGCAATGCATGAATGCAACGATCCCCTTCAAACTAACCAAAACCAACTAGCAAGCAAATATCTTAGAGAATGCAACCAAATCCAAATAGAGCTCGACTAAGTTCCCGTATACTAACAATACATGAACAGAAACGTGCGTGTGTGCAATGCTCATCAGAAATACTCCCAACATTAGATCAAAATCATACATGCTCTTCGTCAAGACAATCACAGGTTTATAAATAGAATAGACTGTAAACACTTCATAACCTAGGAACACCTCTACCCTTATCCAAGGTAGACAGAAATTCATGCTTTATTACTAACTACTACGACTCATATATACAAGCATGCTTATTTAACCGTGCAATGGATGAGACCCCAAAAGGCTTATACAATAATACCCATGTAGCGAGCGTTAGGTTAGTGGATCCCAGACTATAAAAGCCTTAGGTCACTAGGCACAAAGTCCCTGCGAACTTAAAAGCTCGAGTATTAAAGAGCTCACCCTAGTTAATTTTGCATATAAA
The DNA here is from genome assembly GCA_036435485.1 of Saposhnikovia divaricata. Taxonomy (NCBI): domain Eukaryota; kingdom Viridiplantae; phylum Streptophyta; class Magnoliopsida; order Apiales; family Apiaceae; genus Saposhnikovia; species Saposhnikovia divaricata. The sequence goes on along the minus strand of CM071597.1, from coordinate 119,422,947 downwards.
CAATTGAAACTTTTGACATTTTTTCTCTCTTTTTTTTTTTCATTTTTTTATGCAATCTGGAATGAGAATTCTCAATTCCAACCCTAGACTACTCATATAAATATGAGCCGGCTACTAGCCATTTGACACCTAGCCATTATTGACAATTATTTATAATTAAACATGAAATCCCTGTTTCCCCCCAAACTTAGACTTAAGTGCTCCTATGCTATCAAGGGAATAACGAAAATTCTAAATATAAACAAGTGATTAAATCTCAAAACATCCAAACAAGCATGACCCTAACCTAGCCCAAAAGCACCCAATGAGACTGTGAAATTAGTTTTGTTTCTGAAACACATAAGTCAATTTCATAGAAACTATAAGTCAACCCTCTACTCATCATTACCACACTCAATTAAACACCTACCTACCAATCAGAATTAGCTCGTCTTAAGGGATCATGAAATATGCATGCTATGAAATGCAACTAATATGAACTCACATGGTATACGAAACAAAAAACAGAATGCCCTACATGAAACAAACATAATTAATACGAACAAACATGCATGATTTACTACTAATATGCAAAGCATGAAATCCTACATGAACACATAATACAACAACTACTAATCCCTCAAACCACCCCCAAACTTACCTACAAAGATACCTACAAAGCGCCTTACATATTCTTCCCCATCGCAACTCAACATGCTTGTTCAGCAAAAATCCCCTTTCTTTAGCAATTGGCCTCATCAACAACCGATTAAATTCAACCTCCGCCGTCGAAGACAAAAATTTTGCAACACTAGCACCACCTCTCCCACGCTTAGGAGCCATAAGAATCAATACCCAACTCCCAAGATTCACCAAAATCCACAAAAAATTTGAATTCATAAATACCCCCAAATAATCAAGAACACACAACCCTAATAATGCAAGAGCACAATTCGTAATATCAAAATAAAAGGAAGAGATATACCCCAAATACGAACCGGAGAGGTGAAGCTTGCAATTAAAAATCCCCCCAAACTTGAATCTTGAAGCCTTAAAATTGATTGTAGGAAATTATAATTGGAATGGGGTAGGATTGGTGTGTGTATATATAGGTGTTTATATAGAGGTTTAATTGTGTAGATTTGGGAAAGAAATATAAAATAGGAGATGAATTGGGAATGATTTGGAATTAATATAGGACTAGAATTAGGATTTTAGGTGGAAAAAATAATTAGAAAAGGGATTGGAATTGATTTGGGGGGAAAAAAAATTTATATATATGTGTTAACACACATACACTCACGGACACTAACAATGGCTGGCAAAAAAAAACAATGAGGCGCGTGGTTAAAAATTGATGCTGTTAAATTTTTTTTTTTTTATGCGTTAACACACATACCTCGGACAACAGTAGTACTGGATAGGAGATTTTTCAGGCTATGGCGCGCGTGGAAATTTCTGTTTCACAAATAATTCTTTTTTTCTATGTAAACACACATACAGGGAGAAACGTTAATACACATATAGGGGGTAGTACTAGTACCTGGACAGAAACGTTTGGAGGCAGGGTCGCCAGATTGGCGCTGTGGTGCACAGAAATTTCTGCTGAAATTTTTTTTTATTTTTTTTTGCACAACATTTTTTTTTTGAATACAACACTCAATTTTTTTTAAAACTAAACTAATGCGTTGGTTGCCTCCCACGAAGCGCTTCTTTAACGTCAATAGCTTGACGTTACTTCCTCAACTCATGGGGGTTTTAAAAGAATAACTGAACCGTTCTCAACAGAAAGACCATTCATACGAACGTTGACATCTTGTTTGCTTGCTTTCCACAAATCTCTCCCCTCAGACTTCAACCTGATTTTACTATCCAACGGCCTAATCTTCTTCTTTTTCTTCTTCACACCTCTAAGGTGCTTCTCCGACTCAAACGGCTGAACAAAACTTTCTCCTTCCTTATCATCGGTTTTCCACCTTCGCAACACATTATCATGCCCCTCTTCAAAAATCACTAGCTCATTATTCAAAAGGACATACCTCAAATGTGGTGGAAGTTTCCCAAGCTTTACACTCGAAAGATCTCGAATTGAAGAACTGTCAATGGAATCACTGATGTGATGCTTTAGCACGAGCGTGTCCGATTTTTCGCTCAATAACTGATCAAACTTCTTTCTCTGACCCATATCAACTATTTCCACACTACAACACTCTTCCTCCTCTGTCGGAAATTTCATGGCCTTGAAGACATTAAAGGTGACATACCGATCTTGCACCCTCATTGTAAGCTCTCCTTTTTGCACATCGATCAAAGTACGGCCCGTAGCTAAAAATGGCCTTCCCAAGATTATGGGAATCTTCTTATCCTCCTCGAAATCCAAGATAACAAAATCAGCTGGAAAGATAAGCTTATCAACTTTCACCAAAACATCCTCCACTATACCCCTCGGATATGTGATGGATCGATCAGCCAACTGCAAAGAGATGTTGGTAGGCTTTGGTTCCGGTAGACCAAGTTGCTTGAAAACAGACAAAGGCATGAGATTAATGCTAGCTCCCAAGTCACACAAGCACTTGCTGAATGAAAGGTTGCCAATCGTGCAAAGGATAGTGAAACTCCCCGGATCTTTAAATTTGGGTGGCAATTTCTGTTGCAACACTGCACTGCACTCCTCTGTCAATGCCACTGTTTCAAATTCTTCCAACCTTCTCTTTCGTGACAAAATATCCTTCATGAACTTTGCATATCTCGGCATCTGCTCTAATGCTTTAACAAAAGGAATGTTAATGGACAATTTCTTGAAGACATCCATAAACTTCTGAAACTGAATTTCTTGACTTTTCTGCACGCGTCGAGGAAATGGAAGAGGAGGATAGATCTGATTATTCTTTGAAGATTGCTCCAGAGTAGACTTTTCAACAGACTTCTTGCTCTTTTCCACTTCATAATCTAACTGATCAGCCACCAAATCAGATTTCTCAATTTCTGGCACTGCAGATTTTTCAACCTGCTGATTCTGAACATCTTCATCTTCCTTAGCTGCTGATTTAGGATCCCTCGTGACTTTTCCAGATCTCAAAGTAATTGCATTGACCTATTCTTTGCTTTCCCTTCTGCCTGGATTAGCCTCCGTATCACTAGGCAGAGTTCCTTGTTGCCTACTAAGTAAAGCACTTGCAAGCTGTCCCATCTGGTTTTCCAAGGTCTTTTGAGAAACTGACAGGCTTTTAATCATCATCCTCAACTCATCCATTTCTGATTTTTCACTAGAAGATTGCCCCACATGAGCCTGGGGCTGTTGCTGCTGAAATCTCGGAGGTGGATATGGTGGCCTTGGAGCATACTGCTGTTGATAACCTTGATTGAATGGTCTTGCTTGCTGACCCTGAAACTGCTGATAGGGCTGCTGAGGTTGAGCACCTTGATTATTGCTCCAGCTGAAATTGGGATGATTCCTGTTATTCGGATGATAAGTGACTGGAACTGGTGCAGCAGGTCTCTGGAAATTACTCACGAACTGTGCTGATTCAGAAGAGATAGCACACTGATTCGTATCATGTGCACCCGCACATAACTCACAAATGCTAGCAACCTTCTGAACTCCATAATTAGCAAGAGAATCCACCTTGCCTTCAACTGTACTAAATAAACTGAAGCTGCATCCACTTCAAAAATACCTGCTACCTAGCCTTGAGATAGTCTTTGGGTTGGATTTTGATATTCATTAGCAGCCATCATCTCAATAAGATCATAAGCCTCATCGTAGCTCTTAGCCCACAGAGCTCCGCCTGATGCTGCATCTAACAAAGGTCTAGACTGTGCTCCCAACCCATTGTAGAAACCATTAATGACCATCCAATCAGGCATGCCATGATGAGGACACTTTCAAAGCATCTTTTTATAACGTTCCCAAGCCTCACACAAAGATTCACCAGATTGCTGCTGAAATTGAGTTAGCTGGTTCCTTATTGCTGTAGTTTTCGCCATAGGGAAGAATTTAGTAAGAAACTTCTGAGCTAGATCCTCCCATGTAGTAACAGAACCAGCTGGTAAAGAGTGTAACCAGCCCTTAGCCTTATCCCTCAGAGAGAATGGGAAAAGCCTCAATTTGATCGCATCATCCGGCACACCATTAAACTTGAAAGTGTCGCAGATCTCAATGAAGTTCAGGATGTGCATGTTAGGATCCTGTGTCGAAGCACCCCCAAACTGAACCGAATTCTGCACCATCTGAATTGTGCTCGGCTTGATCTCAAAGTTGTTCGCTGCAATAGCTAGCCTGACAATACTAGATTGTATGTCATTGATCTTTGGCTGCGAATAGTCCTTCAAAGCCTTGACTGCTGCTGGTAAGTCCGCCATCTCTTTTACTGCTGCAAGTTCTTCTTCTTCCAGCTTACGAGTTTGCAAACGTGTTCGCATACACGTTCAAGTACCTGAAACACCACTAAACAAACTAAATAAGAAATCCGATTCAGTGAACGCTAACGACCACTGATGACAAGCACATAAACTAAATTAAACACCGATGATCCCCGGCAGCGGTGCAAAAAACTTGTTAACACAATATCACGCAAGTATACGTGGTCACAAGTAATACAATTAAGTTCGTTCCACTGAGATCTGGTTAAGTTCTTTTCAGCTAATGTGCCTATTCAACAATGTATGATCTTAATTCACTGCTAAGACAATTAATAAATTGAGATTTTAATTAACTAAATTAAGCTAAGATGCAAAGTAATAACTAATTAACTAATGAGAATTAAATCTGAATTACTTATAAGAATAAAAACATGGGATCCTAACTTCATTACCTACTTCACTTAGAGTCGATGCCTTTAATCAATACATATGATGGTTTTGATATCTGATCGGATAACACGAAACAAGTAAAAGCTACCTCTCGGTATACTAATACCAAACTACGCATGCATCCACAGAAGAGATAGAAGATAGGTAGACACCAAATATGTTTAGACCCTATATCTCTATAGAATTTGAAAACATAAAGGTTTAAGCATAAGTTATCCACATAGATCACATAGGGTAGCATAATATCTCTATTTACGCCACAAATCATGATGTTAAAACATCAACTTATCCTATGCTAGCATGGCAAGTTCTAAATCTCAAGATCCACTCTCGTTTCGCAAGAGATTAACAAATTAGATGTTCACGACGCATCTAAATACATGAAACACAACCATACGAGGATATCAAGAATTCACCACATATAAATCTTTAAAGCAATCAAACTACTAAGCTACATAGATAAATCTGCTAGGATCCCATGACAACGATTAGTTCATAATCGAACCACTCGTCACCATGGGATTAGATGAAAACATGATATTAAACAAGATATGAATGAAAGAAGTAATAATATTAATAAAACAGAGAGTTAAGAAAACAAATCTATAATCCAGAATAACACAAAAGATGAAGTACATCTAGATTCGTTGCTTGTCACGAGCGTTGAATCCTTCTCTCCTTTTCTCCCTTGCAAATCTAAGCTATGATACAATAATAAAATCTATCCTAATTACAATGCTAAGATGTGTTTAAATAGGCTCTAGATTTCTTGCCCAGCAAGAAATTACCTTATATTACAATTAGAATTCGATTAAGGTACTAAAAACTGCCCAAAATATAATTAGAATTAGAAAAAGGGCAAAACAGTAACTTTCCAGCCTTGCTTCACAAAGAACACGTGCGCGAATTTGATCTACACGCTTCCTGCACCTGCTATCTGTCCCAGGTTGTAGAAAATCTCCCAAGCTTCGCGTGAGCTGTAAGATCGCTGAAAACGGACTTCTAGAACTCCAGATACGGTCAAAACAGTGTAGACTGCGCAACCTTCCCGGAAAATCCGAATTTTAATCAATTAATCCTCCAAACACGATAGAAGCATCACCCATAATTGACATTCTTGTAAATCTGCACAACTAAGCAAAACACATCAAAACTACAACAAACTTGAGGCCAAGTGAATCAATTTAATCCGATATGGAACGCTACAAGTGGATATAAATCCACTTATCAGAGGTTAAAGCAGAGAGTGAATATCAAGTTAGATTACACCATGGGCTGACAATACACGTACAACACTCAATAATACGGAGAAACTGATTATGGTTAAGGAGTAGATGATAAGGACATTGAATGATAATTTTGCTAAAGTCGGAAGTAAAGTGGAAATGGATAGTTAGTATGTGATAGTTATGTTAATAGAAAGATTGTTGAAGAACATTTGTTTATACATATTTCACTTTGGATATGGAAACAGGAATATTATGAGATTTTAAATGAATCGAGACCAATTTTCGAGTATGAATTCTAGATCTAGGATGGGATAACTTGAGCGAAGCAGAGTAAAGCTAGATGTGGAAGTACTAAGATGATAGGATGAATCAGAATGTGAAGAAATTGACTATAGAAGAATGGAACCGTTCAAGGAAATGAGTGGTGGACGGGTATCTTATTTTGCTTATTCGGTTATTAATAAATGTTGAAGTTATAATGTACAGAGTCTGAATTGAGGATTTGTAGCGTATGTAGAGTAGTGTTCCGGAAGTTGATTTCTCGCAAATTTAGTACAATGAAGTTTAAATGAGATTTGAAGGTGATAAGTTCATTATTGGTGATCTATACTTGGGTTTACATATGTTAAGTCGAGTCTTGATATTAGAGGATATTAGAGTTGTTTGAGCTTAATTAGATCGAAAGTTTGATGTTAAATGGTATTGAGGGGTGGTGACCCCGGGATAGTTTATATTGCGAATAAGATGTGTATACATTTCAAGGTAAATGGGTATTAGTTCGAAAAGGTTACTCAGTAAAACAATGAGATTAAGGATGGATAGAAGTTTCTTAGTTATTCCCTTCTCGAGTAACATTGTACGTCGAAAGGGGAGTAAGAATGATTGGGGGATTTCTTGATATTCTTTTTCTCAAAGTTTTATATGAGGCAATCTGAGTTATGAGTAGAACGTGGAAGTGGTAACAATTGTTTTAGTCACGTGGTTTTCATTTTAAGGATTTAATTATTTACCTGTTAACATCAAGTCAATGCATATTTCTTCGCGTATATGTTTGCTGCAGGTTAAGGTAGGTTTTGTTTTAGTATTATATACGAATGAATTGGTTATGGATGATTGGATTAGTAATTGAGGTGCTTTCATATAGGGCATAGTCCATTATACGAATAGGTCATGTCCAACTTTTGGTAGAAAAGGATCGTCACGTACGAGTGATAAGTATCTAGAATTAACTAGACATGTAAACCGAAGATTTAAGTTTATATTACAGGATGAGCCTATCGATATATGAGTTGAATTAAGGGAATCCTAGAGTGGAATAATTGACTGGGAAATTGGAAGAGAAATGTTTGAGAATGTCGTCATATGTTTTCTTACGGTCGATTCTGAGGACCGAATCCTATTAAGGGGGGAAGGATATAACGCCCTAGAAAATATTGTATTTGTTATTATTATTATTTAATATTAAATATAGATTATAGGGTGTGAATTTTTTTAGATAAAATATATGTGACATCATGTTTACATGTTTATATGGTGATATATGTGTGACATGCTAGTCCGTGTAATTTTTATTTGAATTTTTATGATTAAAATTTATTTAAATCATGCGTTATTGATCTTCGGAAAATTTTATAACATCATCGGAGTATTTAAAAATTCCGAAATCTTTTGTGTTATTCTATTTATAATATTATTTAGTTTTTAAAATTATTGGGTGAATTATTTTGGGTGTTTCAGTATTTTAAAATGAATTTAAGAGTTTTATTTCATTTAAAGTGTTAAAAACTTGTAAAAATTCATATCTAATAAAATTTTGATCCTAAAAATATTTTAAAAATATGTGTGTGATCGAAATTTTATATTCTTTATTTTAAAAATGAGAGATTTTTGTTTTTAGTATTTTTCTATTTAACTTCGATTTTATTAAAGGTATTTAAGTGTTTTAAAAAAATAAATTGTTTTCAGCTTTGTAAAATTACCCAAACTGCCCTTCAATCCCTAATTAACATACATCTTTTTCCCCAATTTCTTTTCAGTAGGGCTTTTTTAGCTCTGTTCTGTGGCTCTCTCGAGTTTTCGAGAATCTCTCTCTCTCTTTTCTCCAAAATCTCTCTCAAAACTCTCGATGGTCTCTTTCCCTCTCTTGTTGATTCTCTCAAAAATCTCTCCCTCTCAATATCTCTCTGTACTCTTTCGCCCAGTCTCTCTTTCCCCTCCCTCCTTTGCCTTCCCGTCGTGGGTAGCTACGTGAAGGTGTGTGTGTGGACTGTGCTTGTATTGCTGTGGTGTATGTATATGCGAACTGGGTGTGTGTTGCTTTGGGTTGTGCAATGGCTGGGTCGAAGTTATGTTGTGGGTTGTATTTGGCTGCTGTTGTCAGCGTGGGTACTTTGTTCGTGGTCACTGTGTGTTGCAGCAGCTGGGCGTCGAGTATCTATGTGTATGTGTATATCTGTTGTGTATGCGTGTGTAAGTGCCGAGTGGGTCGAATTTGAGCCGGGAACTGTGTTGTGTGTTGCTGCGATTGTATATATTGCGTTTGTGTGATATTTCGAGTTCAGGGGAATCCAAAAAGGGGTTCTTAGATTTCTTGAATATTTGATTTCAATTGGGTCGATTAATGATGAAAATATATGTTGAGTTTGGTGATTATAATTAGTGTATGCTATGTTGGAGTTTTCGTATAGTGTTCGAGATAGGAATTGATCATTTCGGTAGTACTTGTTCTTGATTGAAGTCGAGTAAAGCTCTCATATTAGTATCCATTTGGAATATTAGATGCTAGATTTAAATATTAGAATTTATATTCAAAATTTTGATAAATTGAAAATGGTAAGTCATGGGTTGTAACAAGGTAAAATTGAGTTAATGGTATGCTAACATGTATGGTTCGAAACCTTTATAGAATAGAAACGGTTGATACTTGTATTAACTTGAAAAATTTGAGAATTTTGTATAAGTATGTGTATTGTTGCCTATTTGGAAATGTATGGATGTTTGGTCTTGATATTTGAATCTTGAGTTAACAAATGAAATGATTATTCAAGCTTTTAAATATCTAATGAGCATGATTGAAATGGGAAGTTGTAATTCGAATTATGTTATTAATTAATATCACAATATGGTAGTTGTAGATTATATTCGAAATATTATTATAATAAGGATTTTAACTTATATGGCCTAAGTATAGTTCTGACTTGAATGGTAGCTACCTAATATATATACGTGTGTGCTTTCGAAATTTTGTGCAAAATTGTAAAATGATTTGAGATTATTAGTTTGTAAGTGAGTAATGCTTGTAGTATATAATAGTAGTACTAATTAGAGGAGGATTTTTCAATGGAATTGTGAATCTTACGAGTATATATGTTATGTGTTAAGTATGTGAATTGTCAGAAGTTTATAAAGAGTGTAAGTAGTATGATTGTGATATGACTATAAGATTGTATGGAGTTATTTGTAAAGCAAAGGATGATTTGATTGATGATTGGGTTGACTGTATTCCAGTAGATCAGACGATATTATAAAGGAGCTGCTATCCAATTTTTGTTAAAAAAAATTATTTTGTAAGTTGTATAGTGATTTGATGAGTACTATTTGTAAGTCAATATAATATATGGACTAAATGGTATACGTGTAAGCTAATAATAAGGGCTAAGTGTTATGTGATTTATGTGGTTATATATATATATATATATATATATATATATATATATATATATATATGAGAATGTGATTATTACGTGTTGTATATATTAAAATTGTAAAGCGTTATAGGACGTGTTTGGGGTAGAACAGAGTTAGGCGATTAAGGTTCCAAGCGTACTGAAGTAGTACTTTACCTGTGTATAGTTACGAATAGGAGGCCGGCTAAGAGGCAGAACAAGTATAAAGGGGTAATTTGGAGAAGAAAGACAAGTATCGGAATTGACGAGTATGATCGAGTAGGGGCTAATGTATAAAGAAGTGGAGATTGATGTAAAGTGATAAGGAGTTAATGTATTGGAAATGGAAACCCTGTGTATTGAGGAAAGTTTACTAAACCTCACTTATTGTTCAAGTGATGTGAAACCTTCTATGTTATTTAATTATTCTTTCGATATTCCTTCTTGCAAACAATTATACTCTTCAATATTTATTATGAATAATGTAAACCATTTTGCTAGTGTCTATAACCTTTAATTTATTTTCCAATGACATTCTTCTTCTTTTAATTTACAAACATTCATTCTCAGATTTTTCTATCATTGTTTATTTTTCTCACCTATTGTTCAGGTGATGATTTCTTTTAAAATTAATTTATTTCAATATTCCTCGTCTTTACTAATATTTTTCAAAGAGCATTTTACTTCAAATTATTGTAAACTAATTCGAGGTTTATACTGTTGTTGAGGCATGTGTTGCTCAGTGACGGTTAAAACCTAGAATGAATTGAGATCTTCTTAATTATTCAAACTCATTATTGTTATGCCGGTTCTGGCAGCTAAAGCCTATGAGTGCTTAGCCGACAGGAGTAAGACCTTGAGTAATTTAGAATTTCTTAAATCTTCATTTTAATCTATTCAAATCTATTCTGGTTGTTCAAACTTTACAGCGTAATTTCATAAATTGATAATCCTTGAAATAAGTGGTTAGCCAGTGCAGTAACTTAAATCTTTTGTTGAACTTCGAATTTTCTGTATTCCCTGCTTTCTTTATAATTGTTGTTCCATTTCTAGAATCTAAATAATTGCTCAGTTATTTAATTTATCATGTTCCTTGTTGATATATGATTCTGTTTTGCTGAACTATACCCTGCTTAGTTTAATCTTACTGCCTTGTTGTTTATGATTCCTTATATCGAATGCTTCACCGTCTCTAAATCTTTTATTGTTGCTCATTAAAATGGACTATTAATTGAAGATGTTTTTAAAATTCCTTATACTGTACTGATCTGTTATCAGTGAGTGTAAAGGACTTAAAAAGTGAAATATTTTAAAGGTTTTAAAGATTTTATTATGGGGGAATTCCATTAAAATGTTTTCCACGGATTTCTTCAGATTGGAGGCGTAAGAGGCCGGGTGACGCCGGTCCAGCATGTTTTATTTTTGTGTTGTAGTTCTGGTGAGACCAGTCCAGCAACTTTAAAGGCCAATGTGTTGCCTAATTGGGAACCCAATTTTATGTCCAGAGGGACTTCGTGTCCGGTATGGGGACTTTACGTGGCGGATCACCCGTATTGTCCGGAGTCGTGGAAAAACTCCAATCAATTTAAATGTTTTTAAAAGGTTTTATGGAAAGTAAGTTTTAAATGACAGAACTGTTTTAAGGAAAGGAATGTTTGATGAAAAGATATGATTTGAAGAAATGGAAGTTTAATTCTATGATGGAAATCGAATTATTTCCCTTGAGATAAATTGGTCATTGATATTGTTCATCAATGAATCACTGAAATATTATTGTTTCACTATATTATTAACTTGCTGAGCGTTGTTGGCTCACTCTTGCTTTGTTTTACCTTCCCTTTTCAGTTAGGGTTAAGGAGTTGGATACCTACGCTTTATAATTCAAGTAAGAGCGATGGTGCATTCTTTAAAAGTTAGATACAGAGCCAGCACGGGCATATGCTAAATGGGCTTGCGCCATGGTTTAGATGGTATAAAGGTTTGTAATTGGAATTTGAGATAGAAGTTGTAATAATTTGTATAGTATAGATTCTTGTTTCATACCATAACCTGGAATCGATCCCCGGTAAGGAATCGTCGGTGTATTAAGTTTTATTTGCAATTGTTAATTGAAATTTGGTTTGGGTTGAAATACAAGTGGATAGTCCGATTTACGAATACTTCATGCCAAAATTTTCTAAAATTCCCCAGTATCAAAGTCTATTTTATTATAAAAAGTATATTTTCAGTATTGGGAAGTCGGGGCGTTACATCTATGACCCCCAATATTCCCAAAAACTAATTTTTTCTAAGATCTCCTGAAATTCAGGATCAACCATGGTTGTTATCTTGCCTCCACCACTATTAATAAGTAATTATTTGATGCAAACATGTTCATATACAAAATTTGAACTCTAGATCGATATCCAGAACAAGGAAGATGGTTTTGATTAAGAATGTGGCTCATGCAATACCTTTTTATTGTATGTCTTGTTTTTTGCTCCCCAAATCCATATATCTGGAAATTGAAAGATTGTTTAATGACTATCGGTGGAAATCAGGGTCTAGTATAAAAAAAGGTGTGAAATGGTTTTCTTTGGGGTGATGAGTATGACCAAGAACTTTCGAAACCTGATGGGCTTTAATATCGCTTTACTTGGTAAACATGTCTGGAAATTTATTAAAATCATGACCAGTAGAGATATTTTCCAGACTCGCATATACTCCAGGCCACTAAAGGGTAAAAGAAGAGTTTTATATAGCTGGAATGGGATTTGAATAACGAAAGAGTTGAGAAGGGGTTTTAGATGGTTGTGGGTGATGGTGAAAGTATTGTAGGAGTTAGAGATTCTTGATTGAGAAAGAAACATGATTTTTGTGTCGAGAATCTAAATATTTATGAAGGCAGGAATGAAAGAGTCTTCAATCTGTTTCACCCAGGTACAAAAATATGGGATATCAGGAAGGTTCGTGATCTGTTTAGTGTAAAGGATGCATAAGCTATTCTGGCTATTAATGTGCCCCAACAGAGAGTTGGAGAAAGAGTAGCATGGCCTGGTCGAATGATGGAAGTTACAGTATCAAGAACGGCTATCAAATGTGGCGTGAAGGTCATGTTGGTTATACGGCAATTGCTCAATCTGGAGGTTGGAAGTTAGAACAAGATATTGAACCTTCTTATCCCTCATAAAATGAAGATTTTCCAGTGGAGGTTTTGTTGTAATAATATCTCAGTTAGCAATCATTTAAAATCAAAAGGTGTGTCTCCCTATAATATGCCCGATGTGCCAAGTCTATGTTGAACATCTCCTCAATGTCTTCTTCGATTGTCGTTTTGTTGATGGTTGTTGGAAGCATGTGGGATTATCGTACAATATGCATGAAGTTATATCGGCTCCTACATGGCTCCTAAGTAAGCTGGAAACAACCAAGAAGAGGTGACTTTAATCTGCACAGTGCTTTGGGGTATATGGTTTTGGCGTAACAAAAAGTGTGGGAGGAAAAATCTGTGACTCCACAAAGAGCAATGGATGGGAGTTTCAAGCTGCCAAAGGAATGGAAGATGCTAGAAGTACTAAAGATGGCAGCAGGGAAGTAACAAGAATGGGAAGTGCAAAGAAATCGCAGAAGTTGATTTTACCAGAGGCAGGTACTCTCAAGTGGATTTCTCAGTTGGTCTGGTCATCAGAGATCATGCTGGTACGTTCATAGAAGGAAGATACTTGTCTCTGCCATACCCAGAAAATGTTTTTGAGGTAGAAAGCATAGGTGTTCGAGAGGCTCTGTCGTAGGTGATGGCTAGAAGGGAGCAAAAAGTAATCGTAGAGATAGATTCACTCCTAACAGCTAAAGCTATTAGAAAATGGAAAGTTTGAGGCATATTTTAAATAAGTTCTTGATGAAATTTCCGGAAACTAACAAGTGGAGGTTGTTCCTTGTAATGAGGACTTAAACTTTCATGTTTGGATCTAAGACATTTTCTTAGTGTAATCCATAAATAAATTGAGTTGAAAGAAGGATGTTTGAAATGGGTCATGTTGGTTTTTTAGTTGAAATAACTTGTATCCCACATTGAATTGGTAATGAAAGGTTAGTGGCTTTATATAGCTCTATGTGCAATTGTAGTGCACAACTACTAAGGCATGTGGGTGTGCATGGTGGTAGTGTGGGCCTCGCGCGCACACACGCGCACGCCGTCGCCGCCTCTCCATGCCATGCCACGCCACGTCACGACACGGGTCGGGTCGAAGGGCGATTTGGGCGAATGTCTCGGCATCTCGCGTACGCGAGGCGACCTGGGCGAGGAATTTTATTACCTGGATTATTGATTTATTTTAACAAGAAATTAGAATTTATTTGTTACAGCAGTATACTTGGATTAAGTCTTGATGGACATAAAATCCTGACGGTACCGAATCCTGATGGAGTTCAGATCCTGATGATGGCCATATACTGATGGACATCAGATCCTGATGTTGACCAATCCTGATGGACATCAGATCTCGATGATGGTCAATCCTGATGCTTCTGTAACTGAAAAATAAATCCTGATGTTGCAGTTAATGCAATTAAATTAGAATAATTAATTTCCTTTTATGGAGTATCAGTTACATTTTATTTTTGGTATTATATACATACAGATTAGAACGTCGAAATTTGAGATACGATCCTGAGTAAAAGAAACCCTAGCTGCTTTCTTCTCTGTTTTCCAAATACATACAGATATAATACATAATTCTCAGGAGAACTGAGGTGCTGGTCGTTGTTGATCTCTGGTGTATTTGTGAACACATTGATCTGTTGCTGTTTTATCCTGGAAGCGATATTACTGCAACCCATTACAACGTAAGTGGGGCAATAATCTCTTCAAGAACAGCCAAGTCTTCTTGAAGGGCTTGGTTACTCAGCTATTCTTTTTCTTATCGGGACTTGATAAAGCTTCTGTGGGAGATAAGTTTTCTTGATTTTCTCGTTAATTACAGTCTCTGATTATATTCTTGTTTATGCCTTCGTGATTTGTTTTGTTAATTGGTTATCTGCCTGTTCTTGTTTAATATATATCACTGCCTCATTGTTGTTGTAGTTGTAATATACCCAACAATCTTGAATAGATTATTTGTGTTATATATTGTTAACTGACATGGTTAATGAAACTGAAACTCCTGTTGTTGAGAGTGGCTCTGGGTCTAGTGTTACTGTACCCACCATTTATTGGACCACGTACCATTTCTTACAACCTATCGATTTATCAGGGATTCCTGATAAATTTGGTGGGGGTGTTGGTTTTTCTCATTGGCAGAAAAAGATGAAACTGTGGCTAACGGTAAAGGGTCTATGGCCGGTGGTACAGTATGAGAAACCAGTTGTGGTTAAGGAGAAAGCTGAATCTGTTAAGGCTTATGCTATGTGAGAGGAGAAGGATGGGGTGGCTAGGGCTGCAATTCTGGCAGCTTTAGCGAACACTCTATTTGATGTTTATTCATCTGACTCCTACACTTCTAAGCTTTTATGGGAGAAGCTTGACCAAACACATAATACTGACTCGCAAGGGTTGGAAAAGTATTATGCGGCCAGGTTCCTTGACTTTAAACTGGTGGATACTAAATCCATGACTGAGCAGGTGCATGAGTTTGAAATGTTGGTACATGCTTTGAAGGAGTCTGGTATGGACCTTCCAGAGAAGTTTCAGGTTAAGTCTGTGATTGAAAAGCTCCCGAAGTCTTGGGATGAGTTTGCTCTCTCCCTGAAATAACAGAAAGGAGAGATCACTTGGACAAACCTGATGTTGGACATCTCTGTGCAGGAACAACACAAGTCCAAACAGGGACATGTGATGCCTGTTGAACATGCTGGGAGTTCGAAGGTGAATGTAGTGACTGTAGGACAAAAAAAGAAAGATTGTCACTAAGAAGGAAAACACTAAGTCTAATAAGGACCAGAACAAGGCTAAGAAACCAAAGGCAAACAAACCATGTTGGTCTTGTGGACAGGTTGGTCATTGGAGCATGGACTGTCCAGTAAAGAAAGCTAAGAAATCTGTTGTTGGAGCACAAGCTAATACTGTGCTTGGAACCACTTGTGGGCCTGTGGTTAACATGGTTGTTAGTGAGGCTATTGCTTCTGAAACTGACAACGGGTATGTGACCTACAACCCTGTACTACTTTCTACTTATTCGTCTCATGAATGGTTGATTGATACTGGAGCTAATGTACATATTTGTACTAATATTACTCTATTTGTATCTTATCAACAGACTCATGGAATGACTATGACGATGGGGAATGCGAGTGTAGCTCAAGTACTTGGAATAGGAAACGTGGACCTGAAGTTTCCTTCTGGGTGTGTTCTATCCCTTACTAGAGTGCATCATGTTGCTGACATTCGTAGAATTATAATAGGTGGAAGTTGTTTTGTTAAGAATGGAGTTGAACTTTCTTTGAAATGTAATAAAGTAGTTATTACACATACCGGTTTATTCTTTGGCAAAGGTTATTTGTCTGATGGATTGTTTTTAATAAATGTTGAGCCTGTTTTGGGCAGTGTTATTAATGATAATGTTGCTCCTTTTGTTAATTATGTTGATTCATCTGATTTGTGGCACTTGCGTCTTGGTCACTTGAATTTTGGTGCTCTAAAGAACATGATGAATTTAGAGTTGATTCCAAAACATGCCATTGATAAGAAATCTAAATGTCAAGTATGTGTGACTGCTAAACAAACTAGGAAACTCTTTCATAATGTGGTTAGGGATTCGAATGTGTTAGATTTAGTGCACACGGACATATGTGAATTTGGTGGTGTTTTGACCAAGGATCATAATAGATACTTCATTACTTTTATAGATGATTGTAGTAGATATTGTCATGTTTATTTACTTAAACATAAAAATGAAGCACTAGAAAAATTCATTATGTATAAAATTGAAGCTGAAACATAAACAAGTAAAGTATTTAAATGTTTGAGATCAGATAGAGGTGGTGAGTATACGAGTACCTCGTTTAATGAATTTTGCAAGAGCAATGGTATAGTTCATGAGGTAACTCCACCATACACACCTGAGTCTAATGGGGTGGCAGAACGAAAGAATAGAACCTTAAAAGATATGATCAATAGTATGTTGATTAATTCGTGGTTGCCTAAGTACATGTGGGGAGATGCTCTGAATATGGCTTGCCATATTCTGAATAGAGTCCCTCTGAAACATATGGACAAGACACCTTATGAATTATGGACAACGAAAAGGACTAGCTTAAAATATCTTTGTGTGTGGGGGTGCCTTGCAAAGGTACTTGTCCCTGAACACAAGAGAAAGAATCTAGGGCCGAAAACTGTTGATTGCATCTTTCTGGGCTATATTGAAACCACTACGGCTACGAGATTTTTAGTGTTAAAATCTGACATAGACGGAATAGTGGCTAACACTATAGTTGAATTTCGTGATGCAACATTCTATGAGGATGTATTTCCTATGAAGACTGGTATACCTCAGGGTATTTCTGATGATGATCCCACTCACACATTGAGTTCCATTCCTGACCATATGGAAAGGATGACAAATGTGGGGGCGAATCCTAGTAGTAGCTCTACTCCTGCTGAAGTAGAGGAACCTAGAAGGGGTATGCGTGCAAAGGTAGTCAAGGATTTTGGAAGTGATTTTATTACTTAAAACATCGAGGATGAACCTTTAACTTTCCGACAGGCCATGGATTCGTCAAAATCTAGGTACTAGAAAGGTGCGGTAAAAAGTGAGATTGACTCTATTGTTTCTAACGGAACATGGGAGTTGGTTGATCTACCTCCTGGCTGCTCTACTATAGGATTTAAATGGGTCTTTAAAAGGAAGATGAACCCGGATGGCTCAATAGATAAGTATAATACTAGGCTAGTAGCTAAGGGTTTTAAGAAAAAAAGGGCATTGATTACTTTGGTACATACTCTCCGGTTGCTAGGATGACAACAATTCGAATGCTTGTAGCATTGACTTCCGTACATGGTCTTATCATCCATCAAATGGATGTAAAGATAGCTTTTCTTCATGGTGAACTTGAAGAAGAGATTTATATGGATCAGCCTGAGGGATTTGTTGCTTCTGGTAATGAAAGGAAAGTATGTAAGTGATAAGTGGATTTTATATCCACTTGGAGCGTTCCATATCGGCTTAAATTGATTGTTTTGGACTCAAGTTTGTGGTGGTTTTGATGTGTTTTGCTTAGTTGTGCAGAATTACGAGAATGTTGACTAAGGTGGATGCTTCTATAATTTTTGGGGAATTAATTGATTAAAATTCGGATTTTCGAGAAGGGTTGCGCAGTTTACACTGTTTTAACCATATCTTGAGTTCTAGAAGTCCGTTTGAGGCCCGTAAGCAGTCCACGCGAAGATAACGAGATTTTCTATCATTCTAAGGTGGTCCAGAGGTCCAATTATGTTTGGAACGTTCCAGAAAATCTGAAGAAAAGTCAGCCACGAATTTTCCTTAAAAACATAATCAAATTAGGAAACGTATCTTGCAGAAATTCTATTATAATTCTGTTTTTGTATTTTCTTGCTGGGGAAGACTTTTAGAGCCTATTTAAACACATCATACCATTGTAATAGAGGGAGACATATTATTAGTTATTATTTTTGTATCATAGCTTAGATCTGCAAGGGAGAAAAGGAGAGAAGGATTCAACGCTCGTGACAAGCAACGGATCTAGATCTACTTCAGCCTTTGTGTTATTCTGGATTCTAGATTTGTTTTCTTAACTCTTTGTTTATCAATATAATTACTTCTTTTATTCATATCTTGTTTCATATTATGTTTTCATCAAATCCCATGACGATGAACGGTTTAATTATGAGCTAATCGTTGTCATGGGATTCTAATGGATTTATCTATGTAGCTTAGTAGTTTATATGCTTTAAAGATTTATGTGTGGTGTATTCTTGATATCCTCGTATGGTTGTGTTTCATGTATTTAGATGCGTCGCGAACATCTAATTTGTTAATCTCTTGCTAAACGAGAGTGGATCTTGAGATTTAGAACTTGTCATGCTAGCATAGGATAGGTTGATGTTTTAACATCATGATTTGTGGCGTAAATAGAGATATTATGCTGCCCTATGTGATCTAAGTGGATAACTTGTGCTTAAACCTTTATGTTTTCAAATTCTATAGAGATATAGGGTCTAAACATAGTTGGTGTCTACCCATCTTCTATCTCTTTTGTGGATGCATGCGTAGTTTGGTATTAGTATACCGAGAGGTAGCTTTTACTTGTTCCGTGTTGTCCGATCAGATATCAAAACCATCACATGTATTGATTAAAGGCTACGACTCTAAGTGAAGTAGATAATGAAGTTAGAATTCCATGTTTATTCCCATATAAGTAATTTGATTTTAGATCTCATTAGCTAGTTAATTCTTAAATTGCATATTAGTTAAATTTAGTTAATTAAAATCTCAATTAATTACTTGTCTTAGCAGTGAATTAAGATCATACATTGTTGAATAGGTGCATTTACTGAAAACAACCATAACCTGATCCCTGTGGGAACGAATTTGGACTTAACCTTATATATTACTTGTGACCACGTACGCTTGCGTGATTTTGTGATAACAAGTTTTTGGCGCCGCTGCCGGGGATCATCGTTGTTTAATTTAGTTTATGTGCTTGTCATCAGTGGTCATTAGCGTTCACTGACTCGGATTTCTTATTTAGTTTGTTTGTTTCGTGGTGTTTTCAGGTACTTGAACGTGTATGCGAACACGTTTGCAGGCTCGTAAGGAAAAACTGGCAGAAGAAGAACTTGTAGCAGTAAAAGAGATGGCAGACTTACCAGCAGCAGTCAAGGCTTTGAAGGACTATTTTCAACCAAAGATCAATGACATACAATCTAGTATTGTCAGGCCAGCTATTGCAGCAAACAACTTTGAGATCAAGCCGAGCATAATTCAGATGGTGCAGAATTCGGTTCAGTTTGGGGGTGCTTCGACAGAGGATCCTAACATGCACATCCGGGACTTTATCGAGATCTGCGACACTTTCAAATTTAATGGTGTGTCGGAGGATGCTATCAAGTTGAGGCTTTTCCCATTCTCTCTGAGGGATAAGGCTAAGGGCTGGTTACACTCTCTACCAGCTGGTTCTATTACTACATGGGACGATCTTGCTCAGAAGTTTCTTACTAAATTCTTCCCTATGGCGAAAACTACCGCAATACGGAACCAGTTAACTCAATTTCAGCAGCAATCTGGCGAGTCTTTGTGTGAGGCTTGGGAACGTTACAAGGAGATGCTTCGTAGGTGTCCCCATCATGGCATGCCTGATTGGATGGTTATTAATGGTTTTTACAATGGGTTGGGAGCACAGTCTAGACCTTTGCTAGATGCAGCATCAGGTGGAGCTCTGTGGGCTAAGAGCTACGAGGAAGCATATGATCTTATTGAGATGATGGCTGCTAATGAATATCAAAATCCAACCCAGAGGCTTTCTCAAGGTAAGGTAGCAGGTGACACAGCTTCAGCTATTGCAGCTCAGTTGAAGGCTCTTACGATGAAAGTGGATTCTCTTGATAATTATGGGATTCAGCAGGTTGCTAGTATTTGTGAGCTATGTGCGGGCGCACATGAGACAAGTCAGTGTGCTATCTCTTCTGAATCAGCACAGTTCGTTAGTAATTTCCAGAGACCTGCTGCACCAGTTCCAGCCACTTATCATCCGAACAACATGAATCATCCTAACTTCAGCTGGAGCAACAACCAAAGTGCTCAACAACCTCAGCAGTCCTATCAGCAGTTCCAAAGTCAGGAAGCTAGGCCATTCAATCAAGGCTATCAACAGCAGTATGCTCCAAGGGCACCATATCAACCTCCTGGATTTCAGCAGCAACAACCCCAGGCTCATGCGGGGCAATCATCTAATGAAAAATCAGAAATGGATGATATGAGGATGATGTTGAAGAACCTTCAAGCTTCTCAAAAGATCTTGGAAAACCAGATGGGACAGATTACAAGTGCTTTGTTGAACATGCAACAGGGGACTCTTCCTAGTGATACGAAAACAAATCCAGACAGAAGGGGGAACAAAGAACAGGTTAATGCAGTGACTTTGAGATCGGGAAAGGTTACAGCAGGCCCTCAATCAGCAGCTGAAGAAGATGAAGATGTTCAGAATCAGCAGGTTGAAAAATCTGCAGTGCCAGAAATTGAGAAATCTGATTTAGTGGCTGATCAGCTTGATGGTGAGAAGAGCAAGAAACCTGTTGAAAAGTCTACTCCGGAGCAATCTTCAAAGAATAATCAAATCTATCCTCCTCCTCCGTTTCCTCGATGCGTGCAGAAAAGTCAAGAAATTCAGTTTCAGAAGTTTATGGATGTCTTCAAGAAATTGTCCATTAACATTCCTTTTGTTGAAGCATTGGAGCAGATGCCGAGGTATGCAAAGTTCATGAAGGATATTTTGTCACGAAAGAGAAGGTTGGAAGAATTTGAAACAGTGGCATTAACGGAGGAGTGTAGTGCAGTTCTGCAGCAGAAGTTGCCACCCAAACTTAAAGATCCGGGAAGTTTCACCATCCCTTGCACTATTGGCAACCTTTCTTTTAGCAAGTGCTTGTGTGACTTGGGAGCTAGCATCAACCTCATGCCTTTATCTGTGTTCAAGCAACTTGGTCTGCCGGAGCCAAAGCCAACCAATATCTCTTTGCAGTTGGCTGATCGATCTATGACATATCCAAGGGGCATAGTGGAGGACGTTTTGGTGAAAGTTGATAAGCTTATCTTCCCAGCTGATTTTGTTATCTTGGATTTTGAAGAAGACAAGAAGATTCCCATAATCTTGGGAAGGCCTTTTCTAGCTACAGGCCATACTTTGATTGATGTGCAAAAAGGAGAGCTTACAATGAGGGTGCAAGATCAGAATGTCACCTTTAATGTTTTCAAGGCCATGAAATTTCCGACAGAGGATTAAGAGTGTTGCAGTGTGGAAATAGTTGATACGGGTCAGAGAAAGAAGTTAGATCAGTTGTTGAGCGAAAAGTCGGACACACACGTGCTAAAGCATCACATCAGTGATTTCATTGACAGTTCTTCTCGAGATCTTTCGAGTATAAAGCTTGGGAAACTTCCACCACATTTGAGGTATGTTCTTTTGAATAATGAGCTTGTGTTTTTTGAAGAGGGGCATGACAACGTGTTGCGAAAGTGGAAAGCGGACGATAAGGAAGAAGAAAGTTTTGTGCAGCCGTTCGAGTCGGAGAAGCACATTAGAGGTGTGAAGAAGAAAAAGAAGAGGATTAGGCTGTTGGATAGTAAAATCAGGTTGAAGTCCGAGGGAAGAGATTTGTGGAAAGCTAGTAAACAAGAGGTCAACGTTCGTATGAATGGTCTTTCTGTTGAGAACGGTTCAGTTATTCTTTTGAAACCGCCATGAGTTGAGGAATTGACGTCAAGCTATTGACGTTAAAGAAGCGCTTCGTGGGAGGCAACCCACGCATTAGTGTAGAAAAAAAAGAAAATAGAGTGTAGTGTAGAGAGAAGAAAAAAAAATGAGTGTTGAAAAAAAAAAGAGTGTTTGAAAAAAAAAACTGTTGTGAAAAAAAAAAAAAAGGTCGTGCAGGCTGCACCTGCGTAACGCAGGCTGCGCCTGCGTTTCTGTATGTGACGCTGGCTGCGCCTGCGCCTGCGTTACTGAGTGGGGCGCAGTTTGCTTCTACTGGACGAAGCTTGCTGTTGTTTGTTTATATTAAAAAAAAAAATTTGTTTTTTTTGTTTTTTTTTCTTCTACCCCAATTCTTTTCTCCAATCCCAAACCCAATCCTATAAATTCCAAAACCCCCCATCTCTCCTCCAAAATTCTAATCCTATATTTATTCTAAATCTTTTTCTTTAATTCATCAAATCCTATTTCTATCTTACATCAAATTTCATACCCACCCAAAATTTTTCGTTTTCACATTAATTTTTTTCATCCTATCACTCCATTATATATACACACCCATACATACAAATCCAATTCCTCTTCTATTTATTTAAATTCAATTCTAAAGAGGAAATAATTACAAGTTCACCTCTTTGATTCGTAATTGGTTTAAATCTTCTCTAATATTATTTTTATTACGAATTTGTGTTCTTGTAATTGGAGGTTTTGTAGGATTCTTGTTATTTGGGAGGTGGCTAGTCTATGGAGCTCGTACGCATTATCCTCCACCAGATTCATCCGAGGAGGGTTATGATTCAGCTGGTTAGGTATGTTTTCTACTTTCCCTCGTATTTACTTCCATTCAATGCGGACATTGAATATTTTAAATTTGGGGGTGGTTTGAGGGATTAGTAGTTGTTGTTGTATTATGTGTTCATGTAGGATATTATGTTTTGCATGCTTAGTAGTAATTCATGCATATATGTTCGTATTAATTATGTTTGTTTCATATAGGACATTCTGTTTTTATTTTTCGTATACCATGTGAGTTCATATTAGTTGCATTTGCATAGCATGCATATTTCATGATCCCTTAAGATGAGCTAATTCTGATTGGTAGGTAGGTGTCTAATTGAGTGTGGTAATGATGAATAGAGGGTTGATTTATAGTTTCTATGAAATTGACTTGCATGTTACGGAAACAAAACTAATTACACAGTCTCATTGGGTGCTTTTGGGCTAGGTTGAGGTTATGCTTGTTTGGATGTTTTGAGATTTAATTACTTGTTTATATTTAGAATTTTCGTTATTCCCTTGATGGTCTAGAACACTTAAGTCTAAGTTTGGGGGAAAACAGGGATTTCATGCTAAATTGTAAATAGTTGTCAATAATGGCTAGGCGTCAAATGGCTAGTAGCCGGCTCATATTTATATGAGTAGTCTAGGGTTGGAATTGAGAATTCTCAAAAATAGAAAAAAAAAAAGAAAAAAAAAGAAAGAAAAAGAAAAAAAAAGTCAAAAGTAGTCAATTGTTTTATGCAAAATTAACTAGGGTGAGCTCTTTAATACTCGAGCAATTAAGTTCTAGGGGACTTTGTGCCTAGTGACCTAAGGCTTTTATAGTCTGGGATCCACTAACCCAACGCTCGCTACATGGGTATTATTGTATAAGCCTTTCGGGGTCTCATCCATTGCACGGTTAAATAAGCATGCTTGTATATATGTGTCGTAGTAGTAGTAATAAAGCATGAATTTCTGTCTACCTTGGATAAGGATGGAGGTGTTCCTAGGTTATGAAGTGTCTACAGTCTATTCTATTTATAAACATGTGATTGTCTTGACGAAAAAGCATGTATGATTTTTGACCTAGTTTTGGGAGTATTTCTGATGAGCATTGCACACACGCACGTTTCTGTTCATGTATTGTTAGTATACGGGAACTTGGTCGAGCTCTATTTGGATTTAGTTGCATTCTTTGAGATATTTGCTTGTTAGTTGGTTTTGGTTAGTTTGTAGGGGATCCTTGCATTTTTCATATTAGTTGCATTCATGCATTGCATTGCATTAGGTTAAATGGATTTTGTGGGTACATTCGCTATAGGCCCTCACGAGACCTTACTCGTCCACTGGGGCTGCCTAGGGGTTTAAAGGGCTTGTTGCATATGCCAAATGCAACCGTGATCACCTACGGAAGTGGTACTAGTTAGTTAGTTAGTTGTAATTGTTTATGCTTGAGGACAAGCATCGGTTTAAGTTTGGGGGTGTGATAAGTGGATTTTATATCCACTTGGAACGTTCCATATCGGCTTAAATTGATTGTTTTGGACTCAAGTTTGTGGTGGTTTTGATGTGTTTTGCTTAGTTGTGCAGAATTACGAGAATGTTGACTAAGGTGGATGCTTCTATAATTTTTGGGAAATTAATTGATTAAAATTCGGATTTTCGAGAAGGGTTGCGCAGTTTACACTGTTTTGACCATATCTTGAGTTCTAGAAGTCCGTTTGAGGCCCGTAAGCAGTCCACGCGAAGATAACGAGATTTTCTATCATTTTAAGGTGGTCCAGAGGTCCAATTACGTTTGGAACGTTCCAGAAAATCTGAAGAAAAGTCAGCCACGAATTTTCCTTAAAAACATAATCAAATTAGGAAACGTATCTTGCAGAAATTCTATTATAATTCTGTTTTTGTATTTTCTTGCTGGGGAAGACTTTTAGAGCCTATTTAAACACATCATACCATTGTAATAGAGGGAGACATATTATTAGTTATTATTTTTGTATCATAGCTTAGATCTGCAAGGGAGAAAAGGAGAGAAGGATTCAACGCTTGTGACAAGCAACGGATCTAGATCTACTTCAGCCTTTGTGTTATTCTGGATTCTAGATTTGTTTTCTTAACTCTTTGTTTATCAATATAATTACTTCTTTTATTCATATCTTGTTTCATATTATGTTTTCATCAAATCCCATGACGATGAACGGTTCAATTATGAGCTAATCGTTGTCATGGGATTCTAATGAATTTATCTATGTAGCTTAGTAGTTTATATGCTTTAAAGATTTATGTGTGGTGAATTCTTGATATCCTCGTATGGTTGTGTTTCATGTATTTAGATGCGTCGCGAACATCTAATTTGTTAATCTCTTGCTAAACGAGAGTGGATCTTGAGATTTAGAACTTGCCATGCTAGCATAGGATAGGTTGATGTTTTAACATCATGATTTGTGGCGTACATAGAGATATTATGCTGCCCTATGTGATCTAAGTGGATAACTTGTGCTTAAACCTTTATGTTTTCAAATTCTATAGAGATATAGGGTCTAAACATATTTGGTGTCTACCCATCTTCTATCTCTTTTGTGGATGCATGCGTAGTTTGGTATTAGTATACCGAGAGGTAGCTTTTACTTGTTCCGTGTTGTCCGATCAGATATCAAAACCATCACATGTATTGATTAAAGGCTACGACTCTAAGTGAAGTAGATAATGAAGTTAGAATTCCATGTTTATTCCCATATAAGTAATTTGATTTTAGATCTCATTAGCTAGTTAATTCTTAAATTGCATATTAGTTAAATTTAGTTAATTAAAATCTCAATTAATTACTTGTCTTAGCAGTGAATTAAGATCATACATTATTGAATAGGTGCATATACTGAAAAGAACCATAACCTGATCCCTGTGGGAACGAATTTGGACTTAACCTTATATATTACTTGTGACCACGTACGCTTGCGTGATTTTGTGATAACAGTTAGTTAATCAAGTCTATATATGGCTTAAAACAAGCTCCAAGAGATTGGCATAAAAAGTTTGATGAAACTGTTTTAGAATCAGAATTTGTAGTTAATGAAAGTGATAAGTGTGTCTATTACATGGTTAAAGGAAATGAATGTATTATTGTGTGCCTATATGTGGATGACATTTTGTTGTTTGGAACCAATATTGAGATTATTAATGAGACAGAAAGGTTCTTGAAAAGGCATTTTGAAATGAAGGATATGGTAGAGGCTAGTGTGATTCTTAGTATCAAGTTGACTCAGTCAAGTGATGGAATAACCTTGTCACGATCTCATTATATAGAGAAATCTATACTTGAGAAGTATGGTTATTCAAATTGTAGAATCGCAACTACTCCGTATGATCCTAAAATTGCCCTTGTCAAGAATAGTTTAGGAGTTCCTGTGTCTCAGTTAAGGTATTCTCAGATTATTAGGAGTTTGCAGTATCGTGCTAATGGTAATAGGCCGGATATTTCATATTTAGTGTCTAAGTTAGCAAGATATACAAGCTGTCCAAACAAGACTCATTGGGATGCTCAAGATAGAGTACTTAGATATTTGAAAGGCACCATCTATCTTGGTTTGCAATACAGGAGGTTTCCTGGAGTGCTAGAGGGATATGATGATGCAAGTTGGATAGCTAAGAAATCTGGTTCCAATGGAGTGACTGGATACTTGTTTACCCTTGCGGGTGGAGCAGTGTCTTGGAAGTCTTCTAGACAGACTATGATATCTCGGTCTACTTTTGAGGCTGAGTTGTGTGCATTAGATGCCACGGGGACGGAGGCTGAATGGTTACATGGACTTATGTCAATGTTACCTGTAGTAACTAGCAAGTCGACCACTTCTTGCTTTTGGTGTTCATTGTGATAGCCGTACAACTATCGATAAGCTAAATAGCAAGAAGTATAATATGAAAACAAAGAGACATATCCAAGTTAGATTGAAGTCTATAAGGGATCTAATGTCTGATAGGATCATTGCTGTTGAGTTTATTGGAACTCAAGAAAACCTAGCTGATCCTTTGACTAAAGGACTTGAGCATGCTGTTGTCCTTAAGTCTAGGTTGGGGATGGGACTGATAGCCCATAATGATTCATCTACAGCAGGAACCCATTACACATGAGAGGAGATCCCTCGTAAGTGTATTCAATGTGGTAATAACAAGTTGTAAGGGTGAATTGGTTGTAACTTTAACTACATAGATTGATACTCACGTATCTGGAGTTTATCCCATGTAAACCTAAAAGGTACTGTAACTGCCAGAATAGCAAGAGTTATTTGAACTCTGAATGGGGTCAGGTCATATGACGAGATGCTAGCAGTACATCTCTGGAGATGCCCAGCTAAGCGAATGTAATTGTGTGGTCGCAATTAGAGGAAAGGGTTATTCCTTGAAGAATTCGATGAACAGGATCGAGACATGACCATTAACGTCTCAAAGCCGTAGATTAGCACCATAGCCTTTGACTTGTCGTCGTCTATGGAGTGTGGTTACACCAAACGGATAAAGATTCAAGGTGAAACATTCCATCTGTATTTGGTAGCCATCGAAGTAGGGGACTTATGAGGGTTCAAACCTGGAAGGGTACCTACTCTAAAAAACAAGTCATGATGAGGATAGATATGCATTTCTGTATGGATTTGTGGGGGATTTTTAGAAAATGGAAAGTTTGAGGCATATTTTAA
Organism: Saposhnikovia divaricata; assembly: GCA_036435485.1. NCBI lineage: Eukaryota > Viridiplantae > Streptophyta > Magnoliopsida > Apiales > Apiaceae > Saposhnikovia > Saposhnikovia divaricata. Next base: position 119,395,407 of record CM071597.1, on the reverse strand, counting down.
ATATGTTCTTGATGAAATTTCCGGAAACTAACAAGTGGAGGTTGTTCCTTGTAATGAGGACTTAAACTTTCATGTTTGGATCCAAGACATTTTCTTGGTGTAATCCATAAATAAATTGAGTTGAAAGAAGGATGTTTGAAATGGGTTATGTGGGTTGTTTAGTTGAATAGGTACTTTTAACTTATGACTTATGACTTATGGAGTTTTTTTTTCACAATTCTTGTAAAGTTTAAATATTATGAATTTAAAATTTTTTTGTCAAAATTATTAAACCCCCATTTAACTTTAAGTAAAATTATCCAAACACATTCATTCAACTTAAAGTAAACAACTTTACTTTCTCCTTTAAGTTAAAAACACCTCCATTAAGTCAAAAGTAACTTATTTTAAGCAATGCCAAACACCCTCTAAATTGGTAATGAAAGGTTGGTGGATTTATATAGCTCCATGTGCAAGTGTAGTGCACAACTACTAAGGCATGTGGATGTGCATGGTGGTAATGGGGGCCTCGCGCATAAAGACACGCGCGCGCCGCCGCCACCTCGCCACGCCTCCCAACACGGGTCGGGTCGAAAGGAGATTTGGCGGAATGTCTCGGCGTCTCGCGTACGCGAGGCGACCTGGGCGAGGAATTTTATTACCTGGATTATTGATTTATTTTAACAAGAAATCAAAATTTATTTGTTACAGCAGTATACTGAGGATTATTACTTGGATTAAGTTCTGATGGACATAAAATCCTGACGGTACCGAATCATGATGGAGTTCAGATCCTGACGATGGCCAAATACTGATGGACATCAGATCCTGATGTTGACCAATCCTGATGGACATCAGATCCTGACAATGGTCAATCCTGATGCTTCTGTATCTGAAAAATAAATCATGATGCTTCAGTTAATGCAATTAAATTAGAATAATTAATTTCCTTTTATAGAGTATCAGTTACGTTTTATTTTTGGTATTATATATACATACAGAATAGAACGTTGAAATTTGAGATACGATCCTGAGTAAAAGAAACCCTAGCTGCTTTCTTCTTTCTCTGCTCTCTAAATACATACAGATATAATACATAATTCTCAGGCGAACTGAGGTGCTGGTCGCTGTTGATCTCTGGTGTATTTGTGAACACATTGATTTGTTGCTGTTTTATCCTGGAAGCGATATTGCTGCAACCCATCACAACGTAAGTGGGGCAATAATCTCTTTAAGAACAGCCAAGTCTTCTTGAAGGGCTTGGTGACTCAGCTGTTCTTTCTCTTATCAGGAATTGATAAAGCTTCTATGGGAGATAAGTTTTCTTGATTTTCTCATTAATTACAGTCTCTGATTATATTCTTGTTTATGCCTTCGTGATTTGTTTTGTTAATTGGTTATCTGCCTGTTCTTGTTTAATGTATATCACTGCCTTATTATTGTTGTAGTTGTAATATACCCAACAAAAGCAGTCCATGGAGAAAGTGACAATCTCCTGGAAGTAGGACACATTATCGAGCATTGCAGACTCATGCTACGGTCCATGCCTGGAGTTCAGGTTACCCATATTCAAAGGCAAGCTAACGACGTAGCTCACGATTTCGCTAAAATTTCTTGTGTAATCAATTGCCAAAATGTTTTTACGTCTCCTCCTACTCATTTTTGGAGACCATTTTGTTTGAAATTTCGAACTAATGAAGAAGCTTAGTTTAAAAAAAATATTGGAAGAAAAAGTTTGTCAAGGAGCGTTCATCAGGGAACTGATTACAAGTGGTAGTAGTTCTCCAGTTTCTTGTAATATTTTTTTCTTTTAATTAATCTATCCAGTAGCCTATTAGTTTTATGAAGATTCGGCAATTTACCACACGCACGAAAAGATACATTACACGAACACGAAAATACACGATCGAGATTTAGTATCAAGTTTGTGTTTACCCTTTGGGTACACGACACGAAGTACATGAAATAAATAAACGTTAATATAAATATTACTCCCTCTGTTTCAAATTATTAGTCCACTTTCAAAAAATTTCGCATATTAAGAAACTCAATCATTAATGATCTAATTCCATATTTACCCATATTAATTGCATTGGTTAGATAAATAAGTACACAAAGTCATTTTTGGAAATTAAAACTCAAGGATAATATGGGAAGTTTAAGTAAAAAAATTGCCTTGAAAATAGGAGTGAGACAACTATTTTGAAACAAAATTTCTTTTGAAAGTGGACTACTAATTTGAAACGGAAGGAGTAATATTTATATAAGATATATTTATAATTATATTAAATAAATTAATATTTATTTATAGTATTATACATAAATATATAATTTTGTTTGTAAAAATGATGTATATATATATAGTGTAAAAATATTAGTATTTAAATATTTAATTCATTTATTTAGCAGCGGTTTAAAATCCATATCGATCAATAGGGTCTAGAAGCTCTTCCTTCCACTAGTCAGCCGGGTTTGTAGTTGCATTGCAAGCAATTCTCTCTACTAGTTCTTCGATCAAGTTTTGAATGATTTTCTAGTCACATCATTCCTGCATTCCGGGCAGGCCCCCGACTATGCAAAAGAGGGATTCTATCATGATATTAAGAAGCCACCCAAAAATTGAAAAATAGACCTTTTTTTAGTATTCAAAAAGACTTTAAGCTTAATTATGTTTTTATTTAAATTACATGAAAATACGATAAGAAAAGTACATAACACGGAGGTATATTAAGCCATCTCCAATCACTACTCTGTTTTAAAACAACTATATCTTCAAATTTTCACCTTTTTACTTTATATCACTATTTTTTCTCCAATCATTTATTTAAACTCTACTTCAAATCCACTTTATTACTGTATACACCAATAAAATATATGAAGATAGATATAGAAATAGGAGATATAAAGAGAGAATTATGGGAGACTTGATTAAAAAATCAATATCTTTAAATGAATAGTGTAACTTCATATTTGAAGTTGAATAGTGGATAACTTTATATTTAAAGATAGAGTAATGCATGATTAGAGCAAGATTATTTCATTTTTGAAGTAAAAATGGAGTAATATGTACTATAAAATCATAGTTGGAGATGCTCTAATCCTAAATGAGTTGTCTTTGAATCCATTATCCATTATATATATTATAGGGGAGCATAGGCTTTCAAGATTATTTAGTAATTTACTAATATTCCCTTCTAATATAGAAATGAGAAAAAAGATTGTCTAATATGTTTTAATGGGAATCGAACCTATAAAAGATTGTCTAATATGTTTTAATGAGAATCGAACCTATAACCTTGTTTGCACAAAGAACTAATGTTGACATTTACAACCACTACACCATTTCATTTTTTTAATACCAATTTAAAAATCATTAACCACATGCACACAAAAATAATTGGTTTTATTTTTTACAATAATTATTGAAAAATTTAATCTATAACCTTCATTGTACAAATAACCAATGTTAACATTTACACCTTTGCAATTTTTTACGTCAATTTAAAATCCATTAGCTACATGCAAAAAAAAAAAAAAAAACTTGTTACATTCATGGTTGTAAAAATCGGCGATTTGTCCGATAAATCGACCGACAAATCGAAAACTGGCGAGTCACCGATCTGATTTCATTAAATTGTCCGGAAAAAAAAAATTTCCCAATAAATCGGTCAAAATCGATCAAATTCGGAAGATATCGGATGAAGTGTGATATGAAATATTGATGTTAAGGGAAGTTTGTATGAAGGAGAAGAAAAAATTTACATACATATATATTTATCACGTATGTATGTTACAGAAGGAAGAACTAAGTGGGAGTGGGAGAGGAAGGGACGATGGGTGGGTGGCACGAGAGGAAGAAGTGATGTTTGGAAAACCCACTCACTTATCATTTTACAAAACAGCCCTGACAAAAATAGTTTAATACATGAACATAGTCAATTATGGACTCCTTGACATTTCTAATAATAATGTATTAGTTAGTTTTATGATAATTAGTGAGTCAATTATAATTAGTTTTAAACAAAAACTTATTTTATTTAATAGTTCAAATTTAAATATATGTATATAAATAAAAACAATTTAATTTAACAAATAATATTAAATATATTATTAAATTACATCCGATTAATTACTGATTTATCATTCTTATAAATTGGCCGATTTTTGATAAATCTCAAATCGATTCCTCAACCGATTTAGTCCGATAAGCAATTTATGTCACTAGTTACACTATAAAAAAGTTAGTAAAGTATTATATTTTTAAAAAAATTTATCCACTGCTAATTGTTAAAAAAATATTTTTAAAAAGCAAAAAAATTAATGTTACATATCGAAAAGGGAATGATTTTTCAATTTATTTGGCAAGTGCATGAGGGCGGATAGGGAAAAAAAATAATTGCGGATATATAAGAGATTTGGGAGATTGATAAAGGTGAAAAATATATTGGGCTATCTCATTGATGGTAAAGTCAAAAAAAAATACTTTCACGGAGAATCTAGAAAAAAAACTGGGATGGGGTACAAGGAAAAAAATTAGCAATTCAGTTAGATTTTCGATAGACAAAAGTACGTGAATACGAAAAATCCAATCTCTTGATTTTAATAAATTAAAGACTATTGTTACTCTTGTCTAAATGGATTGTACTCAGCATCAACACGATAAGAAATCAATACTTGAGTTTGGTTTTCGATGCACAAATGTATATGAAAAAATTACAATCGTGTTTGAAAATGTATGAAAATAAGTAAATAAATAAATTTGTATATATATATATACATACATATACATTTCTATAAAATTATTTTTTATAATATTATATCTTATATTGAAGATAATATCTTCAAATTTTATATATCAAATTATTGTGGTGAAAGTGGTTTAATACCCTTAAAAGGAATGTATTATTAATAAAAAAAATATTTTTTCCCGAAAAATAATAATGATACTTTTATAAAATCAAAATATCAAAATATTCTTTTATGTATCATGCATAATGACAAAAAAAACATGCACTGATTCATATGATACATGAGGCGATATCAATTTATTTGATATGATTTACATGGTACATGAGATGACATGAATTTATTTACTATCGAATTTGGACATATGATACACAAAATATATATAGAAACATGACACGATTTCCTAGTCTTATTAAGGGAACTAAATTTATGACCTTTAAAAAGAAATGGAGTTAAATTTAGAACCATTGAATCTGAAATATGTCTTATTTAGTTGATATTGATATCCGATTTTATATTAAGTACACTTATATTAAAATTACTTAATACATATTTGTTGGGATTTGATATCTTTACCTAAAATTGCTGCCAACAAATGTTGTTATTGTGAAAAGTATGGGGGATTTGCTTTTTCTAAAACAAGTTTTTTGTTTTCTATAAAAATATTGTAGAGAAACTGTTTTTAGATTTACTAAATAGTCTTGAACTAACTTTTCGGTAAAAAATTGAAATCCTTAATATGATTGATACCTGATAAAATGTATACCTAACTTCAAAGAGAAAATAAGAAATAGTTGATATACGAGATTCGTACTTTATATCACATATCAGTTAAATAAATAGATAAAATACATAATTGAGTTGTATTGTAGTATTATATATACTAAACAAATAATTTTAAGTGTTAAGCATGTCGTAGTTATATTAATGAATAATGATATTCAACAACAAAATGGTATATTATATACAACCACCTAAGATATAATGAATGATTTGTCATATTCTAAAATTGAATTAAAAAAAATAATTTTATCACAATAATAATGCATGTTAGTTTTGATGAATATATACTAATTGATTTTTAGTAACGTTGAAACAGTTTGTGTTTTTAATACTATAAGGCATTTTATGTTATTTATTTAATGATCCATCTATCATGTTTGCTATTGCTAGTTAAAACAGACTAAATAACATATCGTGATTATCTCTTTTAAAAAAAATTATGAAAAATAGACTAAAGGGTACAGTATTGTTGTAATAATACTTGCCATTAACGATTAACTCGTATTTACCACTTTTGCCGGTTATTATTTTTACATTTAACAAGTACTGCTCGTTGAGATTTAAAGTTCGCTAATATATCCAAAATTAGTATAGTTACGAACTGTTGATCTTAGATTTAATCGGCACACATAAAACATATTGATAAGAAGATAATACCAATTTGTTGTGGAATAAAAATCGGGTTATCGAATTGCGATTAGGGTTTGGTTTATTTAATGCAAAGGGATGGTGAGCTTCGAGCTTTAATGGATGTTTCCGTGTTCGGGACTAATCGGTCCTCACAGAATGCCTACGTATCTCGTGTTGAGAATCAAGCCAGGACGTCGTTCTGAGATGAGGGGTCTGGCCCTTTAAATAGGCTGCAGGAGCCTTAGAATCGTAGTAGGATTCGGATACTTGGTGGGCAAGCCACCGCCTCGAGGAAGGTTCTAGACTCATTCCTTGTAAGAGTCTGTTTCCATATCGAATTAGGTACCTTGGAGGCTAAGTCTGGTAGAAATAGCATTCTTATCTGATTACTATTGCTGAGCTATTTATCACCCTTAATATTAATTACGAAATTAATATTAAAATAGGGATTCTGACCTCATTAATGGGCCCCACGTTTGGACCATGCTGGGTCTAATTAATGCCATATTAAATGTGTCTTTAGGGCTTATTTTCAGCCCATATCATTTGCCCCCCAACTTCTAGGAAAACTGATCAGGTTTTCCTCGAAGTTTTAACGGCCTTTTCGAGACTTGGGTCAGGGTTTATTGCTTGTTGTACACTAGTGTTTCACGAATACTGTCTTAATGTAAAGTGTGGAGCGACCTACACATTTACGACGTTTGGCTTTATTCGAAGCTAATGGTATTTACGTCTTACAGGGAATTATAGATAATTTCCTTGCGTTCTTTATGTACCCCCCAGGTATTTTACTATTTTTGGATATTTTACCAAAAATACTTAATGGTACTTTCAAGCATAAAATAATTTTTTAGAAATAATTTTTCTATTATCCGGGATTTTTTGGAAATTATTGTCCAATTTCCCAATTTTAAATCATCATTGGCTTGTTTTCAGAATTTTTAAAGGATTTTCTTCCATTAATAATTTCAGAAAGATACCCTGCCAAAAATGAAGCGTCCTAGGCGGGGGTATTCCCGCCAAGGAGACCATTTTACTTAGCCACGCCAAGAAAGTTGGTCTCCTGGGCGTGGGTATGCCCTCGTCTATCAAAAATCAGCCTGGGCATGGGTACCCCGCCAAGGAGACACCTTCCTTAGGCACGCCTAGGAAGTTTGGTCTCCTGGGCGTGGGTGTACCTTCGTCCCTCAAAAACCAACCTGGGCGTGGGTACCCCCGCCAAGGAGACACATTCCTTAGGCACGCCTAGGCGGTTTGGTCTCCTGGGCGTGGGTGTACCTTCGTCCCTCAAAAACCAACCTGGGCGTGGGTACCCCCGCCAAGGAGACACATTCCTTAGGCACGCCTAGGAGGTTTGGTCTCCTGGGCGTGGGTATACCCTTGTTTATCAAAAATCAACCTGGGCATGGGTACCCCCGCCAAGGAGACACCTTCCTTAGGCACGCCTAGGAAGTTTGGTCTCCTGGGCATGGGTATACCCTTGTTTGTCAAAAATCAACCTGGGCGTGGGTACCCCCGCGAAGGAGATACCTTCCTTAGGCACGCCTAGGAAGTTTGGTCTCTTGGGTATGGGTATACCCTTGTTTGTCAAAAATCAACCTGGGCGTGGGTACCCCCGCCAAGGAGACACCTTCCTTAGGCACGCCTAGGAAGTTTGGTCTCCTGGGCGTGGGTATACCCTTGTTTGTAAAAAACGAGCCTGGGCGTGGGCATCCCCGCCTAGAAGGTACTTTACGAACCAACGCCTAGGAGTTTTATCCTCCTGGGCGTGGCCTTTTTAATTGGGCTTCCAGCCTTTCAACTCCGACAGACCTTTATCCTATTTTCTAAAAATGTCATAGAAATTTCTAGAATTTAGTAAAATAAATTCAAAATTTGAATTTCATGGGCTTCCCGCCTATTCAAAGGCCCAGTCACCTGTTGACAGCCCATTTACTTACTACAAACGGTTGAGTGACCGACCGTGAACTCTATAAAAGAGTGGTGTGCGTTCCTCATTTCACATCTCACTTTTCTGCAAGAATTTTCTCTCAATATCCCCCAAATACTTTCCAAAAAGCTCTGCTAGGGTTCGGTCGTGAGGCGATTTCCGGCACCTTTCCACCGCCCTATTCCCCAGTTTCCGTTTGAAGATCGTTGAATCTTCATCTTCTCCAACTTTTTCTTTCAATTTTTCTGGGTTCAAGCTTACAAAGGAAGTGCTTCAATGGAGGATTCCAGTTCTTCAGGCCAGTCTCAACTCGCTCATACCTCTACCGCTGCTCCAAGGCTTTCAAGGGGTAAGAACCCTAAAACATCTCTTGTTCATGCCAGTGTTTTTTCCCTTAGAGATCTTTTAAACGAATTTGACCAAGATTTTCCCAATATGCTTCACTTAGATGCTTACGAGTATAAATCAAAATACAAACAGCATAGGGTAGATATTTTAGCCCAACTTTTTCGTATTAATGGGCATTATAGGGCGGTTGTTCTGGCCCCAAACGAAAGGGCTTGTCACCCAAAGCCTGGGGCAATTAGGGTTTACAAAGAAACTTTCTATGCTGGTTTTCGCCTTCCACCTCCTCCTTTTGTTTGCCGTCTTTTAGCTGAAGCCAGGGTTTGTCCAACCCAAGTTATGCCAAATGCATGGCGTTTTATTTATTGTTTCATGGTCCAATGTAAGAAACATGGGCTTGAGCCCAGTATTTCTGTCTTTCATTATTTATTCAAGTTTCTCAATTCTTCTGACAACTCGGGTTGGGTCAAAATCCAACACCGTTCTTTAGCCCGTTCTTGTTTCGTCTCGGATTCCGCTCCTGATTCCCTTCTTGATTGGAAGAGGAAGTGGTTTTACGTCTTTTTGGATGGGGATGATTGGGACAACTATTTTCGGCCCAATTTTTGCAGAGCCGTTGATGGGCCTGTCAGGAGTATAAAATTGGGTGTGGAAGAAGAGGCTGCCATAGCTTTGTTAACATCTGATAATTTGCATCAATGTGCAAATTTGATTTCTGAAGATTCGTTGCAGGCCCATGGGCTAAGCGATTTGGGCCCTGAGGGTAATTAACTTGAAATCCTCACTTCTTGCCTTATTAAAAATTTTATGCTAGATATAAATTTCTAGACATTTTGTACTCATTTTGCAGCCAAAGCTGCTCTTGGAGCAATTTTCAAGCAGAGGGAGGCTGCTGCTGCTGCTAGGGTAGTAACAGAAAATCCTCGGGCCAAAAGGGCCAGGACTGAGGATGCTTCTCCTGCAGTGGAGCATGTTCCTGCCTTTCTTCAAGAAAGGCCAGTTCCAATTGATGAAGACCTCACTCCTTTCACAGTGGGATGGGGGTTATGCAACAGGGACACAGCTGTGGGCGATTCTAGGGCCGCAGCTGAGTGGTCTAGGAGCGTGGTTACTCCACGAGATAGGGCCCACATTATGGAGTCTTCTGATGATCTGCAGATTGAGTTTCTTGGGGCCCAAGCTGTTGCTTCGGTAATTTTTTCTTCAACTCCTTAATTTAATTGTATTTCCATTTCCCTTATTCACTTGTTTTCTTTGCAGATGAACGCCTACCTTCAGGTCACCGTTCATAATCTTAAAACGGTGCGTGCTGACAAGACTATAGCTGAGAGGGACAGAGATAGATACTTTGCCTCCTCTGAGGCAAACTTTGCTCGTTATAGGGAGGTGGAGAAGGAGCTAGCAGCGGAGAAGGAGAGGAACAGGAAGCTGCAGCTGGAGGTGCAGCAGAACAGGGAACACATCATAGCTGACTACAAGGCTTCTAAGGACTTTCAAGATGTCCTGAATGCCGAGTATGATGCGAATTTTCCTGGTACCTTTAAGGAGTGCTGGGAGGAGATCATCGATGAGCTGAGCGGGAAGATCGAGGGGGTGTCCCTGGAGAGATTCCCGGTTCCTGCTATCCCTGGAGTAACAGCTGCTTTGGAGGTTGCTATAGAGGCAGCTGTGGATGGGGACTCTCAGCCCACTCAGGATCCACCTTCTTCTCCTGGGGTAGAGGAATTAGATAGTTCTGCTAAAGGAGCAGATCCTCCTCTTACCCAAGGAGATGTTGTAGTTGATGACTTAGATGTGTAGATGGCCCTGCATGGCTTATTTCTGCTTTTTTATCTTTATTTATTCCGAACTTTTGCCCTTCGAGGTTTATGATGTAAAACTTAAACTTAACTTATCTATGCAGTTAGTTTCTTTTGTTTCCATATTCTTGTTTTTGCTTATAGTCTGTTGCGCTCTTGTACTTGGCCCCTTGGCTTATACTTTACTCACAAATTTATACATCGTTCGTCTTTTAAAATGACGAAACGAAAGAAGTAATCTGATGGAAGCAAAAACAAACTTTATTGATAAGCTAACATAATGTCAATAGAATGGGTTCAACCCTTACATAGATAGTCTACTTCCTACTCTGAGCTTAATGGCTCTGGAATGGTTTCATCGAACCTTATTTCTATTTCTCCTAATAAATAGATAGAAAGCTGAATCCGTACAAGGATAGCTCACATAATAAATCTTCAGGTTCAAAGCATGCCAAGTTCGTGGCACTTCATTCCCATCTAATGTCTCCAACTTGTAGGATCCTCGTCCTAGTGTCTTCTTGACTCGATATGGCCCTTCCCAGTTAGGGGCTAGCTTTCCTTTCTGTCCAACTCCTGAAGCTTCTACTTTCCTTAGAACCAAGTCGCCTTGTCGAAAGAACCTCTCCTTAACCCTTAAATTGTAGTAGAAAGACGCTTTCTTCTGATGCTCTGCATTCCTGGAATTTGCTTCGTCCCTAACCTCATCAATTAGGTCAAGGGCGAGTCTCATGCCCTCTTCATTAACTTCTGGTTCATATGCTTCAACTCGAGGTGATGCGTGCATAATTTCAAGGGGCACAACTGCCTCGGCCCCGTAAGCCAACAAGAACGGGGTTGCTCCAGTTGATACTTTACAGGTGGTACGATACGCCCATAGTATAGGCAATAGCTCGTCCACCCAAGTGTTCCTAGAACGTTCGACCCTCTTCTTCAGTCCATCAAGGATGATTCGATTGGCGACCTCTGCCTGTCCATTTGCTTGCGGATGTGCTACTGAAGTAAAACGAAGCTCAATGGCATTTTCCTCGCAGTACTTCTTAAATTCCTCATTGTTAAATTGTGTCCCATTATCCGTCACAAGGACTCGAGGGATCCCATATCTGCAAATGATGCTCTCCCAAAAGAACTGGGAAACTTGCTTGGTGGTTATTTTGGCCAAAGGCTTAGCCTCAATCCACTTAGTGAAGTAGTCAATGGCAACTATCAGAAACTTCCTTTGTGCTGAAGCTACGGGGAAAGGACCAAGTATATCCATTCCCCATATTGCGAATGGAATAGGGGAGCTAATCGACGTTAACATCTCAGGCGGCTGCCTTACTATAGGAGCGTGCTTTTGGCATCTATCGCACCGCTTGACATAGCTCTGTGCATCGGCCAACATCTCTGGCCAGTAGAATCCCAAACGGGTTATTTTGTGAGCTAGGGCTCTGCCCCCCTAGTGCTACCCACAGATACCTTCATGAACTTCTTCCAAAGCTTCCCTTGCCTCTTGGGCCCTCAGACACTTCAGGTATGGGATGACAAAAGACCTTTTATAAAGGACGCCTTCAATCAAGGCATATCTCAATGCTCTTACTGACAGCTTTCGTGCCTCCGAGGCATTGTCAGGGAGCCATCCGTTTTCGAGGTGAGCTTTGATAGGATCTATCCAACAGCTTCCTACATCAATCGGTGCCACCAATTTTGAGTTGATGGTCGGGGCCTTCAAGACCTGGAAGTAAACACTTCCTGCATAATTTTTTATCTCAGAAGAAGTGAACTTGGACAAGGCATCGGCCTTAACGTTCTCCTCTCTCGGAATATGTTCCACATAACACTCATCAAACTGAGTCATCACTGCCTTCACAACTCTCAAATACTTCACCATAGTTTCATCCTTGGCCTCAAATTCACCATTTACTTGTGATACCACTAGTCTTGAATCCCCACATACTTTGAGATTTTTGACTCTCATGATCCTGGCCAAGCCTAAACCGGCTATCAAGGCTTCATACTCAGCTTCGTTGTTGGTTGTCGGAAAGTCCAACTTCAAAGCATACTCCACCATGAACCTATCGGGGCTTTGTAAAACCACACCTGCACCACTAGATTTTGTTTTTGATGCTCCATCAAAATAGAGTACCCAGTACTCCTTCAGATCAGGCCTAAGCTCTTCATCTTTATCCTCTTCCCTAGGGGTAGCTATCATTTCCTGCCCCCCGACTTCTTGGTTGTTAATGGTGCATTCAACCACGAAGTCAACCAATGCCTGAGCCTTAATGGCTGTTCGAGGCTTATATGTGATATCAAACTCTCCTAACTCAATTGCCCACTTTATTAACCTTCCACTGGCCTTAGGGCTATGCAATATATTTCTCAACTGCTGGTTTGTCAGAACTTGAATCTTATGTGCCTGGAAGTAAGGTCGCAACTTTCTCGAGGCTGTCACTAATGCCAAAGCAAACTTTTCAATGGGTGAGTAATTCAACTCAGCCCCATGCAACACTTTGCTCACGTAGTAGATAGGTTTCTGGATTTTCTCCTCTTCTCGAATGAGGACATCACTCAATGCTTGTTCAGATACCGCCAGGTATAGGTAAAGAGTCTCCCCAGGACTTGGTTTGGCCAACAACGGGGCTTCAGCCATGTATTTCTTCAATTGCTCAAAGGCCTCTTGGCTCTCAGGGGTCCACTCAAAATTTTTCACCTTCTTCAATGCCTGAAAGAAAGGCAAGCATTTATCACCAGACTTGGAGATGAATCTTCCTAAAGCCGCTACCCGGCCTGTTAACTTCTGCACATCTCTTTTAGAGCGTGGCGGTTCCATATCCAAGATCGCCTTGATCTTGTTAGGGTTGGCCTCTATGCCTCTCTTTGAAACCATCAAACCTAAGAATTTTCCAGATCCAACACCAAAAGCACACTTAGCTGGATTCAACATCATTTTGTGGTGCCTCAGCACTTCGAATGCCTCTCTGAGGTGTTTAATGTGGTCTGCCTTGAACATGCTCTTGACCAGCATGTCGTCAACATAGACCTCCATGGTTTTTCCAATCAGATGGGCGAATATTTTGTTCACCGGTCGTTGGTATGTAGCTCCTGCATTCTTTAGACCAAAAGCCATAACAAGGTAACAGAAAACACCAAAGTCAGTTATGAAAGATATCTTTGGGATGTCATCCTTGTGCATCCTAATCTGATTGTAGCTGCTGAACCCATCCATAAAGCTCAACATCTCATGTCCGGCTGTGGCATCTATCAACATATCTATCCTTGGCAGGGGAAAACAATCCTTCGGGCATGCATCATTCAAATCAGTGAAGTCTATACACATCCTCCACCTCCCATTTGCCTTCCTCACCATCACAGGGTTAGCCAACCATTCGGGGAACTGTATCTCTTCAATAAACCCAGCCTCTAAGAGCTTGTCAACTTCTTGCTTAATGGCCTCTTGCCTTTCAGGAGCAAAATTTCTCTTCTTTTGTTTTATTGTCTTCCGCCCAGGATCAACATTCAACTTGTGAGTTATGAGTTGGGGATCAATCCCTGGCATATCAGCTACTGTCCAAGAAAACACATCGCTATTTTCTTGCAAAAATGCTATCAACTTGCCCTTCAGGGGTTCCTTCAAAGAAGCTCCTACATAAGTTACTTTCTCAGGGTCGCTCAACCCTAGAGGAATAGGGACTAAGTCCTCTGCTGGCTTCCCTCGATGTTCATCATCATCACGGACATCCATGTCTTCAATCGGAAGTACCTGCCCCCCGATTCCATCAGCTCTTAATGCGGATACGTAGCAGCTTCTTGCCATTTTCTGATCACCCTTTTGTTCTCCAACACCATTCCTGGTTGGAAACTTAATTTTCATGTGGTATGTAGAGGCAACAGCCTTGAATGCGTGAAGTCCGGTCCTCCCAAGGATTGCGTTATAAGTCGAGGATGCCTTTATCACAAGAAAATTCAGCATCTGAGTGGCTTCCTTAGGTTCTTGCCCGATTGTCACGGGTAACTAAATAGTCCCTTCAACCTTGGACTCGACTCCATTAAACCCGTATATCGGCATGTTGGTCGGGGTCAACTGAGAGTTAGTGTATCCCATCTTTACGAATGCGTCATGAAACAAAATATCAATAGAAGCTCCATTGTCTATCAAGACTCGCTTCACCTCCGAATTTCCAATAATAGGGGCTATGACCAACGGGTCGTCATGGGGGAATTTCACCCCTTCAAGGTCTGAATCATCAAACCCAATTGCTATTTCAGTCCTAGCACGTTTAGGGGCTTCTCCCACGATGTGCATCACTTCTCTGGCATATGCCTTTCGAGAGTTACGAGTTGTTCCGGCCGCCGTTGGGCCTCCCCAAATCATGTTAATAACTGGCCCTCGGGGCTGTTGATTATGATCACGATCGCGATCGTTATCTCTTCTGTCATTATCTCTTCTATCATAGTCCCTTCTTTGGGTTCCACGATCATCACCGTTTGTGAACTTGTTCAGCTTCCCTTTTCGGATCAAGAACTCAATTTCATCCTTCAACTGCCTACAATCATCTGTATCATGACCCACATCACGGTGGTACCTACAGTACTGCTCCTTATTTCTTTTTGCGGGATCACCCCTAAGTGGCTTCGGCCATCGAAAGTCTTTATCCTTTTCAATATCTAACAAGATCTGACTCCTAGGAGCGTTCAGCCTTGCATAATCAGAAAATCTAAGCCCCAAACCTTTCTGTGGCGGTGACTCAGAGTCTTTGCTAGTCCGGGGATACTTGTCCCTAGCGTCGTACTCTTGCTCTTTCTTTCGTTTCTTTGAGTCGTTGGAACCCTTGCCATTGCCCCCTACGGCTTCCTTCTTCATGCTGTCCTCAGCCTTGATGTACTTGTCGGCCCTTCGTTGGAGTTCGGCCATGTTTTCAGGAGGATGTTTTGCCAAAGGCCTTTTAAAGAAGAGATCAGTGGTTCCGTGTTCCAGGGCTACCATGGCCACCTTATTTTCCAGATCAGTGATATTCAACATCTCCTTGGTGAATCGCTTGAGATAATCCCTTAAATTCTCATTCTTCCCCTGCACCACATACATGAGAGATGCAGAACTTTTTTCATGAATTCTCCCACTAATGAACTGGCTGACAAAGGCAGCGCTTAACTCCTTAAAAGAGCCAATCGAATTCACAGGTAGGCGGCTATACCACCTTTGAGCCATGCCCGACAGGGTTTGAGGAAACGCCGTACACTTCAAGGCGTCGCTCGTAGGCTGCAGCAGCAGTACATTTGAGAATGTCCTGACATGGTTTGCGGGGTCGCCCGTTCCATCATAAGCCTTAATTGTCGGCATCTTGAACTTCCTTGAGATGCGGGCATTCATCACCTCCTCAATAAACGGAGGTGTGGGATCATCAGGATCCCCAAGTGGCATCAGATCCTTGGGGTTGCTTCTGGGGGTGTCCACCCTTGTCGATTTTTCAGTTGGGGCATCGGCCCTTCGTTGTCTCCTTGAAGGCCTTTCCAGATTTATAATAGGAATCCTCCCTGTAATTGGAGGAGGTCGAATCAGACTTTGCCTTGCTTGCTCCCTAGCAATATCATCCTTCAACCTTTGGATTTCAGCCTCATGGGCCTTAATCCTTTCCTCGGCCGTTTGTGGAGGTCCATCATGGATTCTTTGGGACCTCCTCCGAGGTTCTCTACTAGCACGTCGCCTCCTTGGGGCTTCTTCGCGATCATCATCGTCATCCTCAGATGTCGAATCATCGGTATAGGGGCCGGAGTAGTCATCGTACTCTCGATCTCGGATCCGTAAAGCATGACCGGTAGGTCCAGGTTCCCTTTATCGAGGGGGATAATTAGGCAACCCATACATCGGGTTGGTATTCAAGGGGAGATCCGTAGTGTGGATCTGTATTCCCGGGGGTAGCGTACGATCAACGTTATCAATAGGAGAAACCACCATCTGAAGGGGGTTAGTTTCTTGGTTTTGACGGATAATCACGGGTAAAGTTCCCTCAACATGGGGAATCGTCCCTGAGGGTTGAGAGGCTAGAGGTTGAATGACCGTCCCTGTTGATGGGGGTAATTGTCCTTCTTCAGTAGTGATAAGCGGATCAGAGGTGGCAGGTGGAGCAGAACTAAGGGGTATGGCCTCAGTTGATGTTGTTCTTCGTGTTTGAACCATGGTTGATGTTGTCTTCCCACAGACGGTGCCAAATGTTGTGGAATAAAAATCGGGTTATCGAATTGCGATTAGGGTTTGTGTTTATTTAATGCAAAGGGATGATGAGCTTCGAGCTTTAATGGTTGTTTCCGTGTTCGAGACTAATCGGTCCTCACAGAGTGCCTACGTATCTCGTGTTGAGAATCAAGCCAGGACGTCGTTCTGAGATGAGGGGTCTAGCCCTTTAAATAGGCTGCAGGAGCCTTAGAATCGTAATAGGATTCGGATACTTGGTGGGCAAGCCACCGCCTCGAGGAAGGTTCTAGACTCCTTCCTTGTAGGAGTCTGTTTCCATATCGAATTAGGTACCTTGGAGGCTAAGTCTGGTAGAAATAGCATTCTTATCTGATTACTATTGCTAAGCTGTTTATCACCCTTAATATTAATTACGAAATTAATATTAAAATAGGGATTCTGACCTCATTAATGGGCCCCACGTTTGGACCATGCTGGGTCTAATTAATGCCATATTAAATGTGTCTTTAGGGCTTATTTTCAGCCCATATCACAATTATATTAGAATTTGTGAAATAAATTATACAAAGCATTCAATATACCAAACACGAAAATATAAGATAAGAAAATATGGCATGAATAGATTACCATATCTGGTCAGTGTTTAGTTTTCTTAGAAGTGGAAGTTACTAGTCTCTCTCTGTTGTTTTATTTAAGGTACTAGTCATATTTTTCCACTGAGGTAGAAGCTATGCTTGTCTTGGTAAGTCCTATCTGGTGTTTTTCCCGTAATGGGGCTGAATGGTTAGGTTTCATCCTCCTATTAATATATTTGGTTTATTAAAATATTTTATATACAAAATTTAATATATATATCTATATATATATTAAATTTAAAAATTATATACATTAAATACATTATTGTGTTAAAAATAAATTTTATTATTTTAAAGTTTAAATAATATAAATCCCATATATGTGATAACTCTTCTAAAACGATAATTACTTTCGATTCTCGAGCATTTTAGAGGGTTGTACTGTACATTAATGTTGAGTAAATTTTTTTTGGGTTAAATATCAAAGTGGTCATTGAAGTGAAACCCATATATCAATATACTCACCGATCTCAACTGGGTATCATTTGAATCACTAAAATCATAATAAATATCAAACAGATAACTCTAAATATGTGTTCGTGAACTAAAAATAATCTTTTGTTGATTTTGCACATTTTTCTTGAATTTTACCATAACCAAATGAAAAGTTGTTAAATTCTACTATTTCTCATAATACATATAGATTTTTAAAAATTCATTTACTGTTTATTTTTAATTAAAACAAGAAAAATGACTATAAAATTAAAAATAAATAGTAAATGAATTTTTAAAAATATATATGTATTATCAAAAATAGTAGAATTTAACAACTCTTCATTTGGTTGTGGTAGCATTCTAAAAAAATGTGCAGAATCAACAAAAGATTATTTTTAGTTTTCGAACACATATTTAGAGTTATTTGTTTGATATTTATTATGACTATAATGATTAAAATGATACCCCGTTGAGATCGCTGAGTAAAATGATATATGAGCTTCACTTCAGTGACCACTTTGATATTTAACCCAATTTTTTTTAATTCTAAAATAATAAAATAGTGTAATATGGGTAAATGAATTTTGGGCTTTTTTGATAAATATATAGAAAAATTAATTTTTTGCAATTTTACTATTGTTAATAATAACTATTTGCAAATTTACTATCTTAATTGCAAAAATACCTCTTTTCTTCCAAAAATAACAATTTTTTAATTTTCAAAAAAAGTAAAAAATTAGTCTTGCGGGCCCCACTGCCACGTTAGCAGTCAACCACATGACAAGTCAACTACCATGTCAGCAGGGGGTGGGACCCACTACCACGTCAGCTGGGTGGGTCCTACCTGCCACGTTAGCATGTCACGGCAACAGGGTGGGTCCCAACTGCCAAGTCAGCATGCCACGTCAGCAGGGGTGGGTCCCACCAGCCACGTCAGCATGCCTTGTCGGCAGGGGGTGGGAGGGTCCTACCGTGGGACCCACCTGCCAGGCCAGTTGCCACGTCAGCATGCCACGTTAGCAATGTGGGCCCACTGCCATGTCAGCAAAGTCTAATCAACGAAGTCCAGTCAGCAGTGTGGGGCCCACCGCCACTTCATCGCACTGTCAGCGTTGCCCAGTCTGCAATATAATATAAAATAAAAAAAGAAAAATAAATACTTAATAATATAAAACAATTAAGATAGTATATTTGCAATTAAGATAATATATTTGCAATAAATTTGAAAATATAGTATTTTTGCAAAACAAACTAGAGAATCTAGTATTTTTCATAAATTCTCATGAATTTTTTTCAGAAAAACATCGGTAAATGAATCAATTTTTTTTTTGCTGATTTTATAGAAGTTACAGCCGGTAATCTATACTATACTATTATAAGCAAAACAACCTCTATTTGGCTGTTTAGTACTTTGGTCACTTATTTGGTCATTTATTTGGTACACTTAATATCAACCATTGATTTTAAGATGGATTAATGAGAACCGTTGGATATAATAATAAAAAAAACTATTTTTATACATTTATATTAACATGTGAACCTACAAACACGATTAGATGCGAGTATTACTTAATTTATTTACTTGCGTGTCAGCCACCATATAACGCCCCGACTACCCAATAAACATATACTTTATATATAATAAATTACTCCCAACCACCTGAATAATTATATACATGTAGATATGACAACCTCAAAACCTTTTTAGATATATAATAAAACCATGATTTAACCATATATATATATATATATATATATAGGGGGCTACTCCAATACAAACCTCCTTAAAATACAAACCTACAAACCAAGCATAATCTAATATTTCAAGCTAATCTAATGACCAAACTAGGGGTACCCCAATACAAAAAACGTTTAAAATAATTGGCTCTATCCAACAACAAAAAAAAAAATCACTGTTCACGTGATGACGTGGAAGTGGATTTCACTGGTTAACGGTGCTTCGCACCTTCTTGTACGGCACTTCGCGCCTTTATCATTCTAAAGTTGTAAGGAATGGCAATCAATGGTAAAGGCAATAGACAATTGACGGGTGTGTCGAGAGCCTTCGGCCCTCATGACTACCTAACTCATCCGTTTACTGTCTTAAATGCTTCGCATTTCCACGGCAAGATTTTTTTTTTTTGTTGGATAGAGCCAATTATTTTAAGCATTTTTTGTGAAGGTACCCTTGGCGGGAACCATAGAATTGATGAAATATAATTAATTTAGTGTTGGTTTGTAGGTTTGTATTTTAAAAGTGGTTTGTATTTGAGCACTTGCCTATATATATATATATATAATATATATATATATTAGAAAAACAATCTGAGAATTTTAGAAACTAGAACTCAATGCACACACAATTCTTATCAATTAAGCTTGCTCTCTTTTATTGAAATTGGTTAGATAAATAAATAAACTTTGATACAGAGAAATTTTAGAAAATTTCGGCATGAAGTATTCGTAATACGGACTATCCACCTGTATTTTGAACCAACCAAATTTCATAAAAAAAGTGACAATTCCAACTATTTAAGAAAAACAAGCACATGGTCAACCTGTCCTAACCGATCAGGTGAACCATACTACTATGCCCTCCAGATCAAGGAACAAGATCGGGGCACCACAAATCAAAACTAAATACATAACACTGATAACCAGACATTATGACATAATACAACATCCCACTCCTAACCCGGATCTCTAGAAGGTAGTGGTATGAAACAAGCAGCTACTAACTAAGATATTACATTACAACACTAAAACCTTAATTAAAAGCTACATACACTCCACAATATAATTACAACTAACTGGTACTATTGTACAATTCTTGACTGATATCCAAAAGTCCAACCTTCTAGCAGAGCAAATCTAAGCTGTCTATGGTCCACAACAAGTTCTTCTCCCGATATAGCTTCTAATTTGTATCCTTTTCTTCTTTAGTTGAAAAAGGGTTAGAAACAATAGCAAGAAGTGAGCCAAATGCTCAGCAAGTATCAAAATGGAGATGAGAGTCCATAACTGATTACTGAATACAACAATATAAAGGTACCAAAGGTAATTCAGGATATTTTAATTAGTTCACAATCTCAAGGTAAGCCAGTCTGGAAATAAAGTATTCTGTTCATGTCATTTTAAAATCATCCTTTGAAAATTTCTGAGATCTGTCCATTTGAGACAGAAGACCAACAATTCTCTTTTTAAATAAATTTTATTTTAAAAAAATACAAGTGAATCATACTACTATGCCCTCCCGATCAAGGAACAAGATCGGGCCACCACAAATCAAAACTAAATACATAACACTGATAACCATACATTAATACATAATACAACATCCCACTCCTAACCCGGATCTCTAGTAGGCAGTGGTATGAAACAAGCAGCTACTAACTAAGATATTACATTACAACACTAAAACCTTAATTAAAAGCTACATACACTCCATAATATAATTACAACTAACTGGTACTATTGTACAATTCTTGACTGATATCCAAAAGTCCAACCTTCTAGCAGAGCAAATCTAAGCTGTCTATGGTCCACAACAAGTTCTTCTCCCGATATAGCTTCTAATTTGTATCCTTTTCTTCTTTAGCTGAAAAAGGGTTAGAAACAATAGCAAGAAGTGAGCCAAATGCTCAGCAATTATCAAAATGGAGATGAGAGTCCATAACTGAATACTGAATACAACAATATAAAGGTACCAAAGGTAATTCAGGATATTCTGATTAGTTCACAATCTCAAGGTAAGCCAGTCTGAAAATAAAGTATTCTGTTCATGTCATTTTAAAATCATCCTTTGAAAATTTCTGAGATCTGTCCATTTGAAACAGAAGACCAACAATTCTCTTTTTAAATAAATCTTATTTTAAAAAAATACAGGTGAATCATACTACTATGCCCTCCCGATCAAGGAACAAGATCGGGGCATCACAAATCAAAACTAAATACATAACACTGATAACCATAGATTAATACAAAATACAACATCCCACTCCTAACCCGGATCTCTAGTAGGTAGTGGTATGAAACAAGCAGCTACTAACTAAGATATTACATTACAACACTAAAACCTTAATTAAAAGCTACATACACTCCATAATATAATTACAACTAACTGGTACTATTGTACAATTCTTGATTGATATCCAAAAGTCCAACCTTCTAGCAGAGCAAATCTA
The DNA here is from genome assembly GCA_036435485.1 of Saposhnikovia divaricata. Classification (NCBI taxonomy): domain Eukaryota; kingdom Viridiplantae; phylum Streptophyta; class Magnoliopsida; order Apiales; family Apiaceae; genus Saposhnikovia; species Saposhnikovia divaricata. The sequence goes on along the minus strand of CM071597.1, from coordinate 119,373,775 downwards.
AGTTGTCTATGGTCCACAACAAGTTCTTCTCCCGATATAGCTTCTAATTTGTATCCTTTTCTTCTTTAGCTGAAAAAGGGTTAGAAACAATTGCAAGAAGTGAGCCAAATGCTCAGCAAGTATCAAAATAGAGATGAGAGTCCATAACTGAATACTGAATACAAAAATATAAAGGTACCAAAGGTAATTCAGGATATTCTGATTAGTTCACAATCTCAAGCTAAGCCAGTCTGGAAATAAAGTATTCTGTTCATGTCATTTTAAAATCATCCTTTGAAAATTTCTGAGATCTGTCCATTTGAGACAGAAGACCATCAATTCTCTTTTTAAATAAATTTTATTTTAAAAAAAATATTTAGATTTGATTGGAGGTTTTTCCCGACTCCGGACAATACGGGTGATCTGCCACGTAAAGTCCCCAGCCCGGACACTCGGTCCGTCTGGACATAAATTGGGTTCCCAATTAGGCAACACATTGGCCCCTTTAATGCTGGACTAGGGGAACCACCCCTAGCCTCTTACGCTAAATAAAAAGTGCTGGACAAGGGGAACCACCCCTAGCCTCTTACGCTTCTCCAATCTATAAAACCTTTAAAAACTTTAATCCATTTCATTTTTCGGTCCTTAAACTCACTGATAACAGATCAGCCCAGCTTAAGGAATTTTAAAACATTTTTAAATAAATAATCCATTTTGATTTGCATTTATAAAAGAATAAATATCAAGGAAGCATTTTTAAACATCATTGCAACAGGTACACAAGGCAGGGAATTCAAGTATGATTTAAAAGTATTTACAAATAAGGTTTTGTCAAGTGAATACTCATATAAGGAGGTGATGTGAAAGAAATATTTAGTTAACTCTGGTGGGTTTCAGAAAAACAGGATTTAAATCAAATAGAAAGGATCGTGAGCTAATAAGGAATCAAGTAATGGTTAAGGTTTTAGAATTAGGGTTCCATGGATTATAACTAGTGTTTTATTTGTATGGTTTTGGGGAAATAGGCATAAGGAAGGGTTTAAATTGGAGCAAGGTATAAATTATAAATTAAGGTTTATTGTTCAATTAAAAGCAATAGGGTACGGGAGTTTAATTAATTCTTCAGAGGTACAAGGGTTTAAACATCAATCATAAGAGCATGTAATGGGGTAATTAATCAATGATTAATAAGGATAACAATAAGGTTAAAAAGTTGAAGCAATAATTCATAAGGATAAGCAATAAGCTATGCAAATTAAATGAACAATTCATAAATAGTTCAAGGAGTCTGAACTCAATATAAGGTTCAAGTCACTTGCCTTAACAGAATAATTCCTCGCTAGTAGCTTAGTTTCAAAAGTTCTTAACCTTTTCCTTTCCTGTACCCCTTGGGTCTACGTCCTTCGAATCTACACATAAAAACATTATTTCAGAATACTATATTCCTTATACGTCTAATCCTAATCTACCCAAACGATCTCTATATCGTGATAATACTTAACACGTATTACTTATCAAATAATTAACTACAATAAGCTAAGCACATAAACACATAGCATCTATAACATGCAATCACGTAAGTCACTTAAGCACTTAACACATAATACCAACTTAACTTGCAATCAACTTATAACCTAATATTATAGACTTTATGACTTATTACTCTAACGAAAATCGGGCAGCGTCTCCTTTATAAAATAGACTATCCCGTCGGAAACATTCGAATCAAATCACAATTAAAACTATCCGATGGATTTCGAATCCACCTACAAGCCCAATCATACTAATCCATTCTAAATCATGTAATTTCTATTTATCAATGATAATTCCAGTTTAACACGAATCGGTCACCACTATCAATAACCAACAACTAAATTAATTCATATCCCACAATTCACTATGTACTATTGAAATATCCTTCGAGTATACTAACACTACCAATTCACATATTATCTATTTACCACTAGTTACACGAATCATTAACATTACTAATATTTCAAATTGCAAAAATTTAAGCATGTAATAATTTGTTAAAATCATGTACTTTAATTCGAAGAATTCGAATTACCTCATATAAATTCAAATTAACTTCTACAATAACTCATGCATTACAATCATATATTTGAAATAGAAATCAAAGAAAGATATAATCATATACCAAGAACTTAAGCAAAAAAAATTTCTAATTAACGAACCAAATCTTCATATAATCCCAAAATTCAAAATTTAATAGCGCACACACACACGAGCAGCTCACATACACAGCCACCATCGCAGAATTACAGGGGAGGGGAACAGCTATAGTCACTTCTGAGCATCACCCACGCACACCCTCAAGATGTAAACACAAACACAGTCGCGGAAATCACACACATACACACACGTTTTCTCACACACACACACAGTAGAGATATACATACAGACAGTATATATATACACGCACACTAAACAAGATGGGCTGCAAGAAAAGAGGAGAGGAGAGGGCTTTTACCTGCCAGACCAAATGAAAACAGAACCGAGAGGATTAAACGGGGAAAAACGAGGGGGAGAGAATTAGAGAGAAATTTGAGAGAGAGTGGTAGGGGATTCTAGATAACCCGAGAGAAAGAGAGAGCTCTAAGCTGCTAAAAATGAATTAGGGATTAGGAATATAAGATATTTGGGGGGAAAATAAGAGAGGTAGAAATGTATTTTACTAAATAGATTTCTAATTTAAATGCTTTAAATTCACTATGTAAAATAGGAATTAAATAGATAACGATAGAGAAAATCTCAAACTATATTTTAAAATGTAGAAAATAAATTTATCTATCTCCCCATATTTTTAAAATATTTTTTAGAATAAAAAATGAATTAAATATGAATTTTACAAGTTTAAATCAATAAATAATAAATCAATTCATAATAAAATCCTTAAAAATCAAAATAAATCCGTCTAATATTTTTAAAACTCAAACTAACTAATTAAATAAATAATGTAAAAGATTTCAGGATTTATACTCATCCCAATAATTTTATAAAAATCTCCGAAGGTAAATAACTCATGATTTAAATAGAATTTATTCACCAAAATACAATTAAAAATATGCAGACTTACACGACACATAAAAATCATCAAATAAACCCACAAAAACGATATCACACATATTTTACCTCCTCGAAAATATTCACATTTAATATTAAATAAATAATTATAATACCAAATTATTTTAAGACGTTATATCCTTCCCCCTTAAAAGGATTCTGTCCCCAGAATCTATCTTAAGAAGACGTAATGATGGTAATACTCAACCATTTCTCTTTCAATTTCCAAGTCATTTCTTTCTTTCTAGAATTCTTTTATATCATTTCACATATTGACAGGCTCATCCTATAGGCCTTCGAATTTCCAACATAAACTTAAAACTTTTGTTTACATATCTTGTTAATTATAAATACTTATCACTGAATAATTCGTATAATGGACATGACCTATTCGTATAATGGACTATGCCCTGTACATAACGCCTCAAGTACTGATCCAAATCATCCATGAATAATTCATTCATATACAATACCAAAACAAAACCTGCCTTGACTCGCAACACACATATAAATAATTAAATCTTTAAAACAAAATCTACGCGACTAAAACTATTAATACCACTTCCACGCTCTCATTCATAATTTAGGTTGCCCCAACTAAAACTTTGAGAAAAAGAATATCAAGTAATCCCCCAATTATGTTTACTCTCCTTTCACGTACAATGTTACTCGAGGAGGGAATAACTGGGAAACTTCTATCCATCCTTAATCCCATTGTTTTACTGAGTAACCTTTTCGAAACTACTAATTGTTTACCTTGAAACGTATTTATCTTATTCGCGATACAAACTACCCGGGGTCACAACCTTCCAGTACCATTCACAACAATCTAGGCCTTTTGATCTTCCATCTATAACTTCCGAAATTCTTTGAACATTTCCTTGAGCAATATATGCCTATTTAATCTTTCCTGGTTCATTTGGTTGCATTGAAACTTGAGCGGTTTTCGATCCCTTCTTTGACTCCTGAAAGCTCTCTTCGCCTTTATCCATTCGTTTCCTGATTTGTAGGCTTGTTTACTATTGTAGCCATCTTGATAATACCTTTGAAAACCTTCAATAATTCCTAGCCGGTCCTTTAAAACTTTTGATTTCTGCTGGCATTTTACGCCTTTCATCGCAGCTTCGTCGTCTCGGTATTCACTTCGATCCTTTCGTCATATCCTGAAAAAAATTTAATTCTTTCATTTGCAAAGCTCGTACCTAGAAATTGTATATATGCTCTTCTCATGTTCCTAGATTTCTTGGGATGCATTGCGATCTTGGCTCCTAACGTAACAACCTCTTAGTCTGCGTGATTGTTAAAACTCCTTTGTCCGCTTGCGACCTCGAAACACAACTTCTACATTCCTTAGAAATTATAACCTTCACTTACTTGCCCTTACAATCTTTCTTGCACCTCGTACTCAGTCAATCAATTCGATCCTAGAATCACACCTTATTATTCCATCTGTACTCATATCCACACTTACTAGCGTCATTCGCAGGCTTTTTCAAATTTTTGACTCGTAATCAATTTATAGGGAAGAGTTCTGTTACTCTTATTGTAGTCTTTGTTTGAACTGAAATAATATAATCCTTGACAAAACGTCTTATCTTCCCGCACTTATAGCGTGCTACTTCTGGTTTCTAACTTTACTGTTTACTACCACACCAACCGTTAACTCCAACACAAATACTTTACTCATTATCCATGGCTCCAATTCCTGTTGAAATTTTTAAAAGACAAACTGTCTAGCTCTACTCTGCTTCGCTCAAGTTATCTCGTTCCGGTTCTAAAACTTTTGTATTTGACAATTAGTGTCGAAACATCTAAAATCTCGTACTATTCCATCGACTACATCCACAATGAAATATGAAATAAACAAGGGTTTATAACAAAAGGAATCAATAAAATAGGCAGGTATTAACATGTATTAATACAAGATGAGTTTTTTGTTTGATGAAAATTTTATAGAAGATTTAACTGAGAGATCAATATGATCACCGATCTATTTTTAGGTTGCATTTGTCACTTAGGTCAACCGCCATAGTACAAAAAGGTAGTCAGCCTTCAGTACTTTCATGACAAACACAATCAATGGCTTCCCACCAGACTTCTATCACATAGATAAGATGTCCCTGAATCCCCTATATACATAGGGTTGTTTATCCCAGTTTGAATAAAGAAGGTTAAGTATTCAGAGAGAAAAAATAAGAATTTAAAAGTTTCAAAAGTTTATATTTATACAATGTTGAATAAGGAATAGCAAATCTTTGAAAGTCATATGTTTACCCTATTTGTAAACATCGAGGATTCAACTCAACTTAAACAAGAATGTAATAGTAAATAGTATATCTACTGTCACAGGGATCTCAAATGTTCAACTGTCAAGAGAAAGAAGACAAAGTCAATCTACCATTTTGAATTATACTACACTTGAAGAAGTTCATTCAGTTGATCAAGCGTCAGTGGAGTAATCAAGACAATGTGTTCTATTTATAGTGACAAGAGGTTCCTACAGTGGCAGAATACAGATTAGAAAGGTTTGAATAAAGAGTGAAGAAAAGGATGACAGGAACCACAGCTTTAAAGTCAATATATGAAGAACAGACATTACAGTTAGTCACTCATGAACCAGACCATGCATCGAGTGTCAACACATTAAACAGTGGTTGTTCGTCATTAACTTCAGTGGTTCAAGCTATCAAGATTGGTATGAGGGAATATCATTGTGCAAGCAACAGGAGTGCTAATTCATTAACCACAATGATTTTACTATCAAGTGGACTGGCTATGAGGAAAAAGAATTATCACAAAGAAATGCAAAGTGATATATTCGTAAAGTTGGAACCCCGGTTGGAATGGATATATTTTTTGTTAAGCAAAAGGAGTCCGGTTCCAGACCCTCAGGAGATCGCAGCTTAGAGTTTAAGGATTTATTTATATTAATAAATATTTTATTTAATTAGAAGATTATATTTATAAATATCTAATAATTATTAGATATTTATTTTTATAATCTTTGAAATAAATTAATTATTTATTAATTAAAGATAAGAAGCTGCGCGGGTTAAAAAACATTTCTATGGAGCCTCACTGAATTAGAAATAACTCGAAAGGTTATTTGACTTGTAACATGAAATGTGGCAGGTGGTTATGTTTTGAACAAAAGAATTGAAAGTCTAGTATGTGAACAAAAAGAGAAATGGTCAGGTTAATTGATTAAATTCAATAGTCTGCCGAGTTCTTTTAATTCTTTAACTTAATTCGATAGTCTGTATAAGCCTTGGATAGTCTGCAAGGGATAGTACTGCAAGTCTATAGATAGTCTGTATATAAATAGTCTGTATACAGATAGTCTGAAAAGGATAGTCTGCATTGCTCCATAGTCTGTAAAGAGTTGAACTATTGTATGACTATCAGTCTGATAGTCATACCGATTGTCATACTGTTTAATGGATAGTCTATAAACTCACAGTCCTACCAACAGTCATACAAAGGAAGAGATAGTTATGCAGCTCAACTGAAAGTGATAGTCTGTATACTGATTGTCCTACCGACAGTCATACAAGGGAACAGAAAATCTGCTCATAGTTATACCGATTGTCTTTCAATACAAAGTGATAGTCTGTATAAGTGTTAAAAAGCAGCAGAAGATATTTTCACTCTTGTACCATAAATAGACAGAAGACAGGAGACATACAACACACGAATACACACATCTTCACAGAAGAAAAACACGGATCAAGAGAGAATAGGGGGAAGAAAAGAAAGAGACAAAGAATTATTTTCTTCTTTCCCCTTGAGCTTCAACTTAGTTTTAATTACTTGTAAAATTCATCTCTAGGATTCATTTTAATATCTTAATGGCTAGAGTTTGATTACTTGTATTTTTGGAACTATCTAGCGGATTAAGTTCCCTAGAACTTATCTCTCGAATTGCTTTTAGCATTCGATCTTTTTATTACAAATATAGAAAAGTTCATGTCGAATTTTCTATAGAATTTTTAATAATTAGTTTGGTCATCAAACCTTGTAATTTGTACCCGTGTATTTAGACACACCCCATCAAGTTTAATATAATTTTATATTCAACTTGAAATATTGGTGTTCGTTTTATTCCGCATCAATTTGTTCTTGATTTAATATTTTAAAAAAAGAGCAAATTCGATAAAATGGTATAGTTTGTATTCAATCCTCCCTTCTACAAACTATTTTGGACCTAACAATCTTCGAGGAAAATAGAAAGAGTTCAAGGGTTTCAATAATTTATATGCATCAAGTTGAATCAAGTGATCCCCTGGAAAATAGAGGTATCTCTGAAAAGTAGGAATGTATTTAAATGAATCTGAAAAAAATTTCATCATCAATTGAAGTATAGTTGATTATCACAGGTGATGAGGTATTAGCAAAATAATAAGAAGAAACAGAAAGAACGGTTAAATCTCCTTAATTAATAAGTTAAAAGAAATCAAGGCTAGTATTGAATAACCACGCCATTCCTCCAACCCATGCCAGTAATTGCATTTCACATTGCAGTTTACTAACAAACTTGTTGGAAATGACAGACTTGGTTGCTCCGGAATCAATTTAACTTTACCCTCTACTAAATTCACAGGAAGTGTACCTGCGACATCAGCTTCCTGAACTGTATCCTGCATCGACATGCTGAAGGTTCTAGCTCTAGGTAGAGAGATCTGGGTCTGGGATGAGGTCTAGCTATCCTTAGAGCATTTACCGATGGGGGTCCGGCTATCCTCAAGCATTTACTAACTGAACCGGTTCCTTACAATCTTTTGCAAAATGACCAAGTTTCCCGCAATTGTAACATTTTCCCCCTGGTCCTAAATGTAAGAACCCGGATTTTTTTGTACTATTGTAAAATGTCTCGAATGAATAGTAATTTCATTACTTTAGGAGAATGATTCCAACCACCACTTATGTATGATGAATATTTAAGATTTGAGTTCATATTATGATTCCTTCAGCGAAATAAGTGTATGTAAAAGTCATAGGAATTTAAAGAATCCTAACGACCTACGTTTCATGAGGTATCGATAAATAAGAGTACTATGACAAGCCCAAGAGTTATATAATTTGAAAATGACCATGCAACCAAAGTACTAGGATAAAGAAATTAGAATGTTGAACCAAAAACATTTTAAGGATTATTGAAGATTAGCATGGAAATTAAGGAATAAATATTGTACCGGGAATACGCGAGAATAGTATGATGTAGAGTAAATAAATTAAATACATATATGCATACAATGATTTATAGTATTAAGTGGTGCATTATACCATTAGTTAGTGGAAGAGAATACAAGCAAGCTAATTGGCAATCAAGGAAGTCAACTTGGCAATTAAGGAGATAAGGTCCATTACCATTAGCAAAAGTAATTCACTATAATTATTATGTTATGGTTAATTGATTTATTTGCTAAAGGACCAGCTAAGTTATGATAGAAGGCATTACAACCATTTCAAACAAGTAGTAGCCAAGATTGAAGCAAGCAAAACCCCATGAACTCTCCATTTCGGCCAAACAGATAGCAGCCCAGTAAAACAGCCATATCTCCCTCATTTCTCAATGAAATTTTGTGTTCTTTAGCTTGTTGGAAAGGTATTGAGATACTCTACAACTCTTATGCAGGAACCTCATTTAGATAAGTAAGGTAAGACCCTCCTTTTTCCAGTTCTTTCAAGAGGGGTCATGCTGACTCCGAAAATTCTAAACTTTGTTGTTTAGATCTTGAAGGTTAAAGGTTTTTAAAGCTATCTAATATGTTTTTACAGAAAATCAAGCTTGGGTAAGGTTGCTAAGACTCCAAGGAAGGTAAAACACTCACACCCACCTTAAACTTCATGAGTTATAAGTTGATTTGAAAGATTGATGCAAGTATGTGCATGTTTAAGGGGTTTGTGATGTTTTAACATTTATAAGTATGGGTAAATTTTGGCTAGTGATAAGTGGATAATACCACTGGTCTTAGAGACCCTAGATGATGTTTATATGATCTTGATGTGGTGTGGTTGCTTTAAGTGGTTTAATTGAATTTATGGAATTTATGGAATTTAGAAATGATCGATTATAGTCGTTATAATGTCAAAATTCCCATTAGACCTCTAGGGCAGAAACTCACGAATGGTTAAAACATAATTTCTGGACAAAACTGCTTAAGAACTTGAAGATCTGACCTTGTAGTGTATTTGAGAATTTGAATCGACTTAAAACGATTTACGGTTTTTGAGTTATGCTCGTTTTAGTGAAACCGGTTAAAACGGACGAATCATAAAATTGTCTGACTTTGAAAAGCCAAACGAGCCCTGTAAAAATGGTTTTTATTCATGAAAATTTTATGAGGAGTAACCTGGATAGTGGTTAAGATCCCATAAAAATTTGGAGTAAAAATACGAAATTTTCGATTTTATAGAAATGTTTAAGTCGAGTATGCGCATAAGAAAACACTGCAGAAAAGAACTACATCTAGAGCAACAACTGAGATATCAAAATGATATTTTTAATTATGACAATTTGGGTTTGTAATAACTATTTGAAGATGGTTGTAATAACTTAGTAACGTTTTAATTTCGTCTCTGAGCCTATAATCTGTAAATGTTATGTTTGATTGAGGGGTCACAGCATGCTAAATTGAAGATTAAGTATAATGTTTATTAAAATGGGAATTAAGGATAGTGTGACAGCCTGGATCTCCGACCCCGGATCTAGGGGTGTTACAGAAATGGTATCAGAGCATTAGGTTATTATCTCAGAGATGATAGGAAGGTTTAAGGACTCAAACCCTTACCGAAATATGGTCGGGCTAGTAGACATAGCCCTAACAACCTTAAGCCCAATAAGGGAAATAATTATCAGAACCTCAAGGATAGTAACATTTTTCCCTTTTTGTGTAGATACCCGAGGATGTAGAGCTACCTGAGAGTTCCGAGCAGCGACATGATGATGCTCTTTTGAGAGCTGTAGATGACCCTGATGTTGAGACAGAGACTGACCCTCAGCAGGAGGGAGAGAGAGATAGGCCAGGATGAGGATCCCAAGGAGGATCCCAGAGCTGATTACCCTATGCCTGTAGAGGACCCAGTGGACTCAGATGAGCCAGATAGTGACCCAGAGGAGGACCTGATGGACGATGTTCCAGCTGACCTCACACCCGGAGAGGAGCCTGAGGATGAGAGGTGGTTTGAACTGATATCCCTACGCACTCCCCTCCCCTCAGAGAGGATTCACCCCCTAGTGGATTTCATTGGGATACAGATACGGATGGTGACTCAGAGGAGCCTATACCAGAGGATGCCGAGACTGAGGTTGCCCCGGAGAGCGAGCCGATTAGTCCTCCCATACAGGCTATTAGAGACACTGAGTACGACTGGATGGTGACCCGTATGACCACCGATCTGGTGGCAGCGGAGGCCTGAGTAGTTGAGCTGAGGTTCCAGCTAGCTGAGGAGAGACAAGCGAGACTATACTCCCAGGGGAGAGACTCCAGAACTAGACGGATGAGGCGGGCAGTACTAGAGATTGAGAGGAGGGCTCACACCCGACTTAGAGCACTTCCACGTTCTCACCGTAGCAGGAGGATCTGCAGGAGTGATGCATTGAGAGTCCTTTCGAGGACTATGCGCCGAGTTAGGGTGGCGATACGCTTTCACGCAGATTGATGGATGGTTGACTAGTTTAGTCTTCTAGTATAGGGGGATGTTGTAGTAGTTTTACTTTTGGTAGTGATGTCAGTCACATAGTATAATTCCTCTGGATAGAAAGACATGTTAGCTGGCTTTTGATGTACTTTTATATATTTCAGTCTTATGTTGTACTTGAAACCTTGACTCTGAGAAGTCACTAGCATTAATATGACGTAATTTTCGTTTGATTTTAGTAACTGTTTCCATTTAAGTTGTCATATACATATGATGCCATGATTGTTTGATAGCTATTTATGAGGTACATATATGCCTATAAAAGATTTCACGTTCGAGGTGCAAATCACAGAAAACCAGACTAAGAAAAATGAGGAAACCCTAACAGAATTTTTATATATTTATACTTTCAGAAAAATTCCACCAAGGAGAAACACAAGAACTCACCCTACCGAGTCCGCCACTCATGGTAGTAACCAACACAGGGAAGAAGAACGCCGTCACCCAGAACCGGAGGATGGGGATTATGAGGAAGAAGAAGAGGACCCTATTGAAAAGTTTATGCGCCTAATGAGGCAAAATCTGGAATGCCAGCCGCAACCACAGCCACCACCTCGTGGCCCTAACAATGCAGTTGCTAATGTCTTTAAGGCATTTAAGTCACTTAAACCCCTAGAATTCCATGGGACAGCAGATCCCGTTGAGGCCAGGGCTTGGATGAAAGAGATGGAGAAAACCTTTGAGATTATGGGCACTGAGGAAGCCCAGAATACCATCTTTGCTACATATCTGCTTAAGGGAGAGGCCAACTATTGGTGGGAGGCCAAGAAGAATATGGAACCAGCTGGAGTGGTTGCATGGGACAGATTCGCAGAGTTATTCTTGGAAAAGTACTTTCCGAGATTTATGGAGACCCAGATGGAACTCAAGTTCCTAGAGCTCAAACAGGAGAATCTGACTATAGCCGAATATGAGGCTAGGTTCATTGAGCTGTCAAGGTTTGTTCCAGAGTATGTGAACACTGATTTTAAGAAGGCAAGGAGGTTTCAACAAGGATTGAAACAGTGGATTCAAAACCGCATCGCGGTGTTAAAAATTACGAATTACGCCACTCTAGTACAGAAGGCGTCAATTGTAGAGGCAGGAAGTGAGGACTCTCAAAAGGACAAGATCCTGAAGAAAAGGAAGTTTGAAAGCCGAAGTGGTGGTGCGGCAAGTGGGAGTTTCTTCAGCAAGTTTGTTAGAGGAACGGTGTCCCAGCCAGCCAAAAGCACAGGGTTTAACAGAGTAGAAAGCAAGAGTGTTGGCCAAGGAGGTGGGTCAACCAGGGCACCAATATCAGGACAGTCGCGCCCTCCCCTACCTAATTGTAAGACTTGTGGAAAGAAACATTCAGGAGTATGTCTCCAGGGTACGACGACGTGTTTCAAGTGTGGACAGACCGGACACTATTCCAACAATTGCCCCCAGAGGAACTCACTCATGAAATGTTTCCAGTGTGGAGGTACGGACCACTGGAAGAAAGACTGCCCTAAACTGAAACCGACAGGATCAAGGATGAGCGGTACTGCATCCAATCGACCATCCACCGCTAGAACTTTCAACATGACAGTGCAGGATGCAGTGAGGGATGAGGATGTCATCGCAGGTAACCTTTCCCTTAACACCTTGAGTGTAAATACTTTGTTTGATTCTGGAGCTACTAAGTCTTTTATATCACAAGATTTTGCATGCAAACTAAACTTGAAACCAGAAATGTTAAAGGAACGACTAATGGTAGAAATAGCTAACCACGAAGTGGTTCCTGTGAGCCAGATATACCCTAACTGCGATATAGTAATAGGAGGACACAGCTTTCGGGCAGACCTAATACCGTTTAAGTTAGGCAGATTCGATGTCATCTTAGGAATGGATTGTTTGGCAAGTAATGGTGCCCAGATTGATTGCAAGAGCAAGAAAGTCAAGATAAAGGTGTCAGGAAGGAAAGAGGTCCTATTCAAAGGACAGCGACAGACTCAGAAATTTTTTACTGTTACCCAAGCCAAGAAATTAGTAGGAAAGGGTAGCGATGCCTACTTGGCTTATGTAATAGATACGAAGCAAGGAACCCCTGGACTGAAGGACATTCCAGTTGTTAGGGAGTTTGAAGATGTGTTTCCAGAAGATCTCCCTGGGTTACCACCCGATAGGGAGATCGATTTTACGATAGAATTAGCACCAGGAACTACACCAGTTTCTAAAGCCCTTTATTGATTAGCCCCCGTCGAGATGAAAGAACTGGCCACTCAGTTGCAAGAACTGTTAGACAATGGCATGATAAGACCAAGTGTGTCCCCGTGGGGTGCCCCAGTGTTGTTTGTAAAGAAAAAGGATGGTAGTATGAGGCTATGTATAGACTATAGAGAGCTGAATAAGTTAACCATTAAGAAGAAGTACCCCTTGCCTAGGATTGACGACCTTTTTGACCAACTCAAAGGAGCAGTTCACTTTTCGAAGATAGACCTAAGAACGGGGTACCATCAGTTAAAGATCAAATCGGAAGATATACCTAAGACTGCTTTTCGCACTAGGTACGACCATTATGAGTTTCTAGTGATGTCCTTTGGACTGACTAACGCCCCCACGGCATTCATCGATTTGATGAACCGAGTATTCAAATAGTACCTAGACAAGTGTGTCATAGTTTGCATTGACGATATTTTGATTTATTCAAAGACTGAGGAAGAACATGCGGAACACTTAAGGATAGTCCTAGGAATCCTGAGGGAAGAAAAGTTGTATGCCAAATTCTCTAAATGCGAATTTTGGTTGAGGGAGGTACAATTCTTAGGTCATGTGGTTAGTAGTGAAGGAGTACTAGTTGACCCTGCCAAGATAGAGGCAATATCAAACTGGGAAATACCGACCACCCCGACCAAAGTAAGAAGTATCGTGGGACTAGCCGGGTATTATAGAAGGTTTGTACAAGACTTTGCCAAGCTGGCAGCCCCATTGACCCGACTTACCAGAAAGACTGAAAAGTTTGTATGGGATGAGAAGTGTGAAAAGAGTTTTCAAGAGCTAAAGAAAAGATTAATGACCCCCCAGTGCTGGCACTGCCAGATGATAAGGGGGACTTTGTGATCTATAGTGATGTATCGCATAAAGGATTAGGTTGCGTGCTCATGCAGCATGGTAAGGTGATTGCATATGCTTCCCGACAGTTGAAGGAGTATGAAATAAGATACCTTACCCATGATTTAGAGCTAGCCGCGATAGTCTTCGCATTAAAGATATGGAGGCATTACTTATATGGAGAAAAGTATGAAATTTACACAGATCATAAAAGCCTCAAGTACATCTTTACCCAGAAAGAATTGAATATGAGACAGAGAAGATGGCTAGAGTCAATCAAGGATTATGATTGTGAGATTCCTTATCATCCAGGAAAGGCCAGTGTGGTGGCTGATGCCCTTAGCAGGAAGGAAAGGCTCAAGATGATGACTTCTGCAGAAGAATTGATAAAGGAAATGGAGAAGCTAGAAATCGAAGTTAAGACAAAGAGAAGTAGCCAAGAAGTGTTAATGGGAATTCAAATCCAACCTCCATTATTGGAAAAGATTCGAATGTGCCAATAGCAAAAGATGGAAGAGGAGAAGAACTCGGAGGAAGAAATATTGACCGGGGAGGAAATTAAGTGCGAAAGAGATGCAGGAGGAATCATGAGATATGCAACGAGAATTTGGGTCCCAAATGTTCAGAAACTAAAGGATGAAATCCTATATGAAGGACATAACTCGAGGTACTCGGTGTACCCAGGTACCACAAAGATGTACAGAGATTTGAAAGAATACTATTGGTGGCCCAACATGAAGAAAGATGTAACGGAATGGGTGAATAAATGTTTGACTTGCCAACGAGTAAAGGCAGAACACCAGTGACCTAGTGGACTACTGCAACCCCTAGAGATTCCAGAATGAAAGTGGGAGCACCTAGCCATGGATTTTGTAGTAGGACTCCCAAGGGCCAAGACTAACCACGATGCGATATTGGTAATCGTCGATAGGTTGACCAAGTCCGCCCACTTTCTCCTAATTAACGAGAGGTACACGGTCGATAGATTAGTAGACATCTATATAAGGGAAATTGTGGTATGACATGGAGTTCCCGTGACCATTGTATCCGATAGAGACCCGAGGTTTAACTCCAGGTTCTGGAGGAGCTTTCAAGACTGTGTGGGAACCAAGCTAAACATGAGTACTGACGAACAAAGTGAAAGAACAATTCATACTTTAGAGGACATGTTAAGGGTATGCGTGATGGATTTCAAGGGAAGTTGGGAAGAGCACTTACCGTTGATAGAATTTTCTTATAACAACAGTTATCACTCAAGTATTGGTATGCCCCCGTATGAAGCCCTTTATGGTCGGAAATGTCGTTCTCCCTTATGTTGGGAAGAAGTTGGTGAAAGGAAGATATTAGGACCTGAACTTGTACAACAGACAAGAGATGTGATAGTTCTAATCAGGGGAAGACTGGCAGCAGCCCAAGACAGACAACGTAGGTATGCCGACCTAGCTCGGAAGGACAGAGAATATGAAGTAGGAGACATTGTGCTGCTAAAGGTATCTCCCTGGAAAGGACTGATGAGGTTTGGAAAGAAAGGAAAGTTGAGCCCGAGGTATATCGGACCCTTCGAGATATTAAGGCGGATTGGACAAGTGGCTTACGAGTTAACCTTACCTCCAAGTTTGTAGCAAGTACATAACGTATTTCATGTGTCCATGTTGAGGAAGTAAAACCCCGATGCCAAGCATGTGGTGGAATATGAGCATGTAGATCTATAGCCAGACTTGTCTTACATAGTGCAACCAGTAGAAATTATGGACCAAAAGGAGCAAGTACTCAGGAATAAGGTGGTCAGATTAGTCAGAGTTTTGTGGCAGAACCACAATGCAGAGGAATCCACCTGGGAGCTGGAAAGTGCAATGCAAGAGAAGTACCCCCAATTATTTTCAACCTGATTCCGGGACGGAATGCTTTTAAGGGGGGAAGGTTGTAAGAACCCGGATTTTTATGTACTATTGTAAAATGTCCCGAATGAATAGTAATTTCATTACTTTAGGAGAATGATTCCAACCACCACTTATGTATGATGAATATTTAAGATTTGAGTTCCTCTTATGATTCCTTAAGCGAAATAAGTGTATGTAAAAGTCGTCGAAATTTGAAGAATCCTAATGACCTACGTTTCATGAGGTATCGATAAATAAGAGTACTATGACAAGCCCAAGAGTTATATAATTTGAAAATGACCATGCAACCAAAGTACTAGGATAAAGAAATTAGAATGTTGAACCAAAAACATTTTAAGGATTATTGAAGATTAGCATGGAAATTAAGGAATAAATATTGTACCGGGAATACGCGAGAATAGTATGATGTAGAGTAAATAAATTAAATACATATATACATACAATGATTTATAGTATTAAGTGGTGTATTATACCATTAATTAGTGGAAGAGAATACAAGGAAGCTAATTTGGCAATCAAAGAAGTCAACTTGGCAATTAAGGAGACAAGGTCCATTACCATTAGCAAAAGTAATTCACTATAATTATTATGTTATGGGTAATTGATTTATTTGCTAAAGGACCAGCTAAGTTATGATAGAAGGCATTACAACCATTTCAAACAAGTAGTAGCCAAGATTGAAGCAAGCAAAACCCCAAGAACTCTCCATTTCGGCAAAACAGACAGCAGCCCAGTAAAACAGCCATATCTCCCTCATTTCTCAATGAAATTTTGTGTTCTTTAGCTTGTTGGAAAGGTATTCAGATACTCTACAACTCTTATTCAGGAGCCTCGTTCAGATAAGTAAGGTAAGACCCTCGTTTTTCCAGTTCTTTCAAGAGGTAAACTTTATTGTTTAGATCTTGAAGGTTAAAGGTTGTTAAAGCTATCTAAGGTGTTTTTACAGAAAATCAAGCTTGGGTTAGGTTTTTAAGACTCCAAGGAAGGTAAAACACTCACACCCACCTTAAACTTCATGAGTTATAAGTTGATTTGAAAGATTGATGCAAGTATGTGCATGTTTAAGGGGTTTGTGATGTTTTAACATTTATAAGTATGGGTAAATTTTGGGTAGTGATAAATGGATAATACCACTGGTATTAGAGACCCTAGATGATGTTTATATGATCTTGATGTGGTGTGGTTGCTTTAAGTGGTTTAATGGAATTTATGGAATTTAGAAATAATCGATTATAGTCGTTGTAATGTCAAATTCCCATTAGACCTCTAGGGCAAAAACTCACGAATGGTTAAAGCATGATTTCTGGACAAAACTGCTTAAGAACTTGAAGATATGACCTTGTAGTGTATTTGAGAATTTGAATCGACTTAAAACGATTTACGATTTTTGAGTTATGCTCATTTTAGTGAAACCGGTTAAAAACGGACGAATCGTAAAATGGACTGACTTTGAAAAGCCAAACGAGCTTTGTAAAAATGGTTTTTATTCATGAAAATTTTATGAGGAGTAACCTGGACAGTGGTTAAGATCCCATAAAAATTTGGAGTGAAAATACGAAATTTTCGATTTTATAGAAATGTTTAAGTCGAGTATGCGCATAAGAAAACACTGCAGAAAAGAACAACATCTAGAGCAACAACTGAGATATCAAAATGATATTTTTAATTATGACAATTTGGGTTTGTAATAACTATTTCAAGATGGTTGTAATAACTTAGTAACGTTTTAATTTCGCCTCTGAGCCTATAATCTGTAAATGTTATGTTTGATTGAGGGGTCACAACATGCTAAATTGAAGATTAAGTATAATGTTTATTAAAATGGGAATTAAGGATAGTGTGACAGCCTGGATCTCCGACCCCGGATCTAGGGGTATTACATTAAAGTCGGACAATCTCCCGCGTAATGTCCCTTCTAGTTGCACTCAAAGCACGTAACACTTAGTCTACGGCAAACTCCCGAGTGTTTCTTCCCACAAGTTGTACATTCAGGTAAGGCTAGTCTGATTGCAAGCTGCTGATTGGTATTCTGAAAACGTGTGCCTTGTCCACCATTTCCATTCTTTGGCTTTTGAAAACCTCGGTTCCTATCAAACTGACCCTTACTCCTTGGCTTGAACTTGTTACTATTATTATTACCTCTTGGATTCTGACTTCCCTCAGTACTTTCTATCTTTCTTTTCTTTCCCGCCTTCTCCTTCTGATACAGTTCACTTTCACCTTCAACAATCATAGCTTTCTCCACCACCATTGCATAGTTCTCTAACTGAAATACTGCCACCTTACTACGTATCCATGACTTTAAACCTTGCTGAAATCTTTTAGCTTTCTTCACCTCAGTATTGACATATTCATGAACAAACCTTGCTAGCTCTATGAATTTTGCCTCGTATTCCACCACACTCATGTTCTCCTGCTTTAACTCTAGAAATTGAATTTCCAGCTGATCTTGCATATACCTTGGAAGATACTTCTCGAGAAATAACTCTGTAAATCTCTGCCATGTAATCACTCCTTCACCTTCTAACAGCTTTGTTGACTCCCACCAATAGTTTGCTTCAGCTTTCAAGAAATAGCTCGCATATTCCGTCTTCTGTCTCCTACCCTTACCAAAGCAAAAACTTTTTCCATTTCATTCAGCCAAGCCCTAGCTTCTATAGGGTTAACAGTACCTTTGAACTCTGGAGGGTGTACAGCTTGAAAAGCTTTGAAGGTCACAATTGGTTGAGCGGGTCGTTGTTGAGCTAGTGCAGCTGTCTGTTGTTGAAGAAGTTGAAGAATTTGAGTCATAGTCGGATCAACTGAATTTTGATTGCCAGGGTTCTGGTTTTCGGGATTTGAAGTAGGTGTTTTCTTCTTTGGAGGCATGATTCTGATAAGAAAACAAATAGTTTATTAAATGACGGGCGAATATGTACAGGGATAAGGTTTACAAATCCTGAATTTTCGAGTTGTCTGTGATCACAAGAGTTATAATGGTGTACAGAAACAGGGAAGCATAGGTATTATCTTGTACAAGAAATTCCAACAGGAAATATTCAGACAACTCAGAAATATAATGAAAAATGAGTAATTAATAAGAAAACAGATGTCATGGTACCAACAAAGTTAATAATATACACAACAATGTCAAAGTTCAAGGTACACTGTTAACAATCCAACTACTAAAGTAAATGCCGAGAATAATCCCTGTCATCCACATCCTGTGATAACGATACAACACAAAAAGAAAGTACTAAAGCGATAAAAGAATATTCTAAACCTATCACCTACTATCCTAATGATAACCTACACCTATCGCTCCTAATCCTGGCTTGTTTCAGTGACCAAAACCTGATAACTCTGATACCAACCTGTAACGCCCCGACTACCCACTAATAAACATATACTTTATATAATAAAATACTCACAACCACCTGAATAATTATATACATATAGATATGACAACTTCAAAACCTTTTTAGATATACAATAAAACCATGATTTAACCATATATATATATATATATATATATATCTTATTTTTTTTAAAAACAGTCTGAGAATATTAGAAAATAGAACTCAATGCACACAAAACTTTTATCAATTAAGCTTGCTCTCTTTTGTTGAAACTGGTTAGATAAATAAATAAACTTTGATACTGAGAAATTTAAGAAAATTTCAGCATGAAGTATTCGTAATACGGACTATCCACCTGTATTTGAACCAACCAAATTTCATAAAAAAATGACAATTCCAACTATTTAAGAAAAACCAGCACATGTTCAACCTGTTCTAACCGATCAGGTGAACCATACTACTATGCCCTCCCGATCAAGGAACAAGATCGGGACACCACAAATCAAAACTAAATACATAAAACTGATAACCAGACATTAAGACATAATACAACATCCCACTCCTAACCCGAATCTCTAGCAGGTAGTGGTATGAAACAAGCAGCTACTAACTAAGATATTACATTACAACACTAAAACCTTAATTAAAAGCTACAGACACTCCACAATATAATTACAACTAACTGGTACTATTGTACAATTCTTGACTGATATCCAAAAGTCCAACCTTCTAGCAGAGCAAATCTTGGCTGTCTATTGTCCACAACAAGTTCTTCTCCCGATATAGCTTCTAATTTGTATCCTTTTCTTCTTTAGCTGAAAAAGGGTTAGAAACAATAGCAAGAAGTGAGCCAAATGCTCAGCAAGTATCAAAATGGAGATGAGAGTCCATAACTGAATACTGAATACAACAATATAAAGGTACCAAAGGTAATTCAGGATATTCTGATTAGTTCACAATATCAAGTTAAGCCAGTCTGGAAATAAAGTATTCTGTTCATGTCATTTTAAAATCATCCTTTAAAAATTTCTGAGATCTATCCATTTGTGACTGAACACCATTAATTCTCTTTTTAAATAAATTTTATTTAAAAAAATATATATTTAGATTTGATTGGGGGTTTTTCCCGACTCCGGACAATACGGGTGATCAGGCACATAAAGTCCCCAGCCCGGACACTCGGTCCGTCTGGACATAAATTGGGTTCCCAATTAGGCAACACATTGGCCTTTAATGCTGGACTAGGGGAACCACCCCTAGCCTCTTACGCTAAATAAAAAGGTGATGGACTAGGGGAACCACCCCTAGCCTCTTACGCTCTCCAATCTATAAAACCTTTAAAAACTTTAATCCATTTCACTTTTCGATCCTTAAACTCACTGATAACATATCAGCCCAACTTAAGGAATTTTAAAACATTTTTAAATAAATAAGCCATTTTGATTTGCATTTATAAAAGAATAAAGATCAAGGAACCATTTTTAAACATCATTGCAACAGGTACACGAGGCAGAGAATTCAAGTATGATTTAAAAGTATTTACGAATAAGGTTTTGTCAAGCAAATACTCATATAAGGAGGTGATGTGAAAGAAATACTTAGTTAACTCTGGTGGGTTTTAGAAAAACAGGATTTAAATCAAATAGAAAGGATCATGAGCTAATAAGGAATCAAGTAATGGTTAAGGTTTTAGAATTAGGGTTCCAGGGATTATAACTAGTGTTTTATTTGTATGGTTTTGGGGAAATAGGCATAAGGAAGGGTTTAAAATGGAGCAAGGTATAAATTATAAATAAGGTTTATTGTTCAATTAAAATTGAGCAACAGGGCACGGGTGCTTAATTAATTCTTCAGAGGTACAAGCAAGAAGGTACAAGGGTTTAAACATCAATCATAAGAGCAAGTAATGGGGTAATTAAACAATGATTAATAAGGATAACAATAAGGTTTAAAAGTTGAAGCAATAATTCATAAGGATAAGCAATAAGGTATGCAAATTAAATGAACAATTCATAAATAGTTCAAGGAGTCTAAACTCAATATAAGGTTCAAGTCACTTGCCTTAACAGAATACTTCCTCGCTAGTAGCTTAGTTTCAAAAGTTCTCAACCTTTGCCTTTCCTGTACCCCTTGGGTCTACGTCCTTCGAATCTACACATAAAAACATTATTTCAGAATACTATATTCCTTATACGTCTAATCCTAATCTACCCAAACGATCTCTATATCGTGATAATACTTAACACGTATTACTTATCAAATAATTAACTACAATAAGCTAAGCACATAAACACATAGCATCTATAACATGCAATCACGTAAGTCACTTAAGCACTTAACACATAATACCAACTTAACTTGCAATCAACTTATAACCTAATATTATAGACGTTATGACTTATTATTCTAACGAAAATTGGGCAGCGTCTCCTTTATAAAATAAACTATCCCGTCGGAAACATTCGACTCAAATCACAATTAAAACTATCCGATGGATTTCGAATCCACCTACAAGCCCAGTCATACTAATCCATTCTAAATCATATAATTTCTATTTATCAATGATAATTCCAGTTTAACACGAATCGGTCACCACTATCAATAGCCAACAACTAACTTAATTCATATCCCACAATTCACTATGTACTATTGAAATATCCTTCGAGTATACTAACACTACCAATTCACATATTATCTATTTACCACTAATTACTCGAATTATTAACATTACTAATATCTCAAATTGCAAAAATTTAAGCAGGTAATAATTTGTTTAAATCATATACTTTAATTCGAAGAATTCGAATTACCTCATATAAATTCAAATTAACTTCTACAAAAACTCATGCATTACAATCATATATTTGAAATAGAAATCAAAGAAAGATATAATCATATACCAAGAACTTAAGTAAAAAAAAATTTCTAATTAACGAACCAAATCTTCATATAATCCCAAAATTCGAAATTTAATAGCGCACACACACACGAGCAGCTCACATACACAGCCACCATCGCAGAATTACAGGGGAGGGGAACAGCTATAGTCACTTCTGAGCAGCACCCACGCACACCCTCAAGCTGTAAACACACATACAGTCGCGGAAATCACACACATACACACACGTTTTCTCTCACACAGACACAGTAGACATATACATACAGACAGTATATATACACGCACACTACACAAGCTGGGCTGCAAGAAAAGAGGAGAGGAGAGGGCTTTTACCTGCCAGACCAAATGAAAATAGAACCGAGAGGATTAAACGGGGAAAAAACGAGGGGGAAAGAATTAGAGAGAAATTTGAGAGAGAGTGGTAGAGGATTCTAGATAACCCGAGAGAAAGAGGGAGCTCTTAGCTGCTAAAATGAATTAGGGATTAGGAATATAAGATATTTGGGGGGGAAATAAGAGATGTAGAAATGTATTTTACTAAATAGATTTCTGATTTAAATGCTTTAAATTCACTATGTAAAATAGGAATTAAATAGATAACGATGGAGAAAATCTCAAACTATATTTTAAAATGTAGAAAATAAATTTATCTATCTCCCCATATTTTTAAAATATTTTTAGGATCAAAAACGAATTAAATATGAATTTTACAAGTTTAAATAAATAAATAATAAATCAATTCATAAAATCATTTTAAAATCCTTAAAAATCAAAATAAATCCGTCTAATATTTTTAAAACTCAAATTAACTAATTAAATAAATAATGCAAAAGATTTCAGGATTTATACTCATCCCAATAATTTTATAAAAATCTCCGAGGTAAATAACTCATGATTTAATAGAATTTATTCACCAAAATACAATTAAAAATATGCAGACTTACACGACACATAAAATTCATCAAATAAACCCACAAAAACGATATCACACATATTTTACCTCCGCGAAAATATTCACATTTAATATTAAACAAATAATTATAATACCAAATTTTTTAAGACGTTATACACCTTCTGTCATTCATACGGCATTGCACAATTACACAAAGCTTGCATGTAATCGCCTCTTTGACAAATATTCTATGTGTAATTTAATCTGACATTTTATGTTTGTTTATTAAATCAATTAGAATACTATCAAAAACATATAATCATATTTTATTGTCTTTTATAATTTATATTATTACTAATTAATTAGCAAATATTAAAATTATAAATAATCAAATAAAAATATTAAGATAATAATATTTGAAATGTACACTTTTTTGGTACACTCAATAGCAACCGTTGGATTTTAAGATAGATTTGTGAAAATCGTTGGATCTAATACTAGAAGAATATTTTTTTTTTTCTAATATTTAAAATATTCTCATGGGTTAAGTTCAAATCCCACCAACAATATATCTTTATTAACCATATATATTATTTTATAAACTATTTTTAAGAGTTTGAGGTTCTATTCCCGTCAATATCATATTATAATCAAAAAAGTTATTATTTTTTTAATAAAGTATTATTATACATTTATATAATTTTATAAGCTACTCCCAAAAATTCCCGTCAATAACATATTATAGTTAACAATTAAAACATTATCGTTTAAAATACTATCAAAAATGTATTATGATATTTTATTATATATATATATATATATATATATATATATATATATATGAAATATATGAGTAATAAGATAAAAATTATTAAAAAAACATCCGTGCATCACACGAGTTATAAATTATATAGTTAAAAATTACATAAAATCTGGAAAACACTTATATTATAAAATTTTTGTACAAAAATCGAAAAATGGTCTACATGACTAGATAAATTTCACTCTTTCTACTAAATAAAAATTAAAAAAACTACTTTTATGTAATATTTTTATATATACATATGTATTTTAAAGTAATAATTAAAATACATATTTAGAATAATATTTATATTCATAAAATTTATAAAATTCAAAAAATATTTTAATAATAAAAACATATATACAAAAGTAAGCAAAAAGCTAAAGCATGAAATAAATAAGCGGCTGGAGATGGTGTTCCAGTTGTGTAGTAACAGCAGTGGAGGGGAGAATCTGAATGGCGGCCATACATAATATATTCGCGTCTCCAAACTTACATATACTAGCACTCTCACAGTCCCAGCCTCCACCACTTGATAGGGCTTTGCCTTGTTGTTTTTCTTCATCCAAGAACAAGAAGAAGCGATTAGTGATCAAGTGCCAGGCCGCTGATTCCTCTTCACAAACTCTTTATCAAGGTATCTATGGTCCTTGGTCTGTTGATTCCGATGACGTTCGCGAGGTACCTCTCCTCTCCTCTCTCTCTCTCCATCTCTCTCTCTCTCTCTCCAGCTCTCTATCTCTCTCTCTCTCTCTCTATCTCTCTCTCCAGCTCTCTCTCTCTCTCTCTCTCTCTCTCCAGCTCTCTCTTACATTTATCTCAATTATATTTTATCTTCTCTTTCCGTTTTCTCATTGTTATTCCGATTAACACAAATGTCTACACCCCCGATTATATGTATACTGGTGATAATGATTATGATTTTAGATTACATGGTATGTTTGGAAGAGATTATTGAATTTATTATTTATATTTTATATTGCTACTTCGGATAGTTTAACACTTCAACTAATTGTCCCACTGATATATTCAAATACAGAATTAAACCTATCTCTGCAGATAGTTTTAATTGCCATCCGGCCATCCCTATCTCTGAAACTAGTACTAACACTGAAATATCTGATGGAATTCGGGCATGATAACGCAACGGAATTAACGAAAATAACAATTAAAAACGAATTCCAAGTCCCGGATCCATGTATAAATTGATGATCATGGTATAAAAAATTCTCAAGAACAAGATCTTACCTATTAAAGCTTTCCAATGGATGACAAATGGAGATCCTAGCTTGTTGATCTTGAGAGCTAAAGTGTTGATCTTGAGAGTTAAACTTGCAACTCCTCCACCGGTATCCACACTTGAACGCTTGCTTGAATCGTCGAACGATTTCGCCACGGGAATTGGTACTAGCCAAAATAAATAATCCGGATGTGTTCTTGACTTGATTTGATTTCTCTTGAGAGTGTATGAACTGAATATTTCAGTTTAGTGTGTCATGAAAGACTTGCCAACTCTTGGCTTAAATAGAGAAATAAAACAAAATGGAGGCTTAAACAATTAGGCCATTTTTATTTAAACAAATCTTATTTATTTAAATAAATTAATTAAGTCATACTTAATTAATCAAATAAGTCAAGAAAATACATCTTCAAATTTTATCTTTAACTAATTAAGTCTCACTTAATTAATTTCATAAAATTCGAATTATTATTTATTATTAATTTAAAATCATAATTTAAATTATTATTAATTTAAATTCATGAAATAAATTTTGAATCTCAGGAGCCATGCATGCAAGCATAAGGCATGACACATCAGTTGAGTCATCCAAATGCTTCTGATAAGCATTTTGCTCGGCACGTGTGGCTCCAGCAGGAAGAGGATTTGGGTGAGGAACTTCAATGGCATACAGCTTTCGCTCCTGCCTGAGGACAATCCTCAAGTTCCTAAACCAATCTAGGAAGTTTGTCCCTGTCAGCTTTTCCTTTTCTAGGACTGATCGTATCGAAAAGTGATTTGTGTTGTTTGCCATTTATTATCTACAATTTTGTAAAAGCGCATAAAATGAGTTAGTTTGCATGTTTCGTAAAACCAATTATGTTCAAGTTGATTTATAGCATATTCGTAATATACCTCCCACTATTTTTATCAAATTAATAGCCCTTACTATCAATTCGGAAAATGGTTCCCATAAAACCTTTCTTAGTGAGCCAAGATCCATATTTCATCATATTTTAAGTCAGCTTTGGCTTTCCTCTTAAACATGATTATTTAGGTAGACCGTTATGTCAATTATATCGTATATAACTCTTGGATAGCTTAGTGAACAACATATTGCTCCGATCTATATAATAGATTTCACTAAACTCTATGCTTATAAGTTCATAATCCTATTATGACGACTTATTTAAGTTGAACCCAACAATAACAATTTAAGTAAGCTTGTTTACTTAATCACATCTCACCACGATAAAAGAGAAGCCCTTGCTTTGGCAAATCCACTCCTCAATGATCTAGGATTTAATGAGTGTTATTTGTTGAAAAGCATCTGTTTAACTTAATATTTCTTAAGGGATTTTTAGAAAAATTTAACGATCTTGATCGTCTGTTTAAATCTTAAATCGTTATAGATTTAATCTTGTTTAAATGGCATATGTGTCGTATCTAATACATACATTCTAAAATATCCATACATCCATGCATCCATTCATATATCTAATATATCCATGCATCATATGTAAAGTGCAGTTACACAAAATTAAACGTGCAATGGTTATGGCCCGATCCTATGCGATCTTTTCGAGCTAATGAAAAGATCAAGGTCAATCTATGGTTGTAATAACTAATTATTACAAAATTCTTCATTGCTTCCAAAGCCTCCATTGATTGCCTCCAAGCTCGTTTTGAAATACATTACAAAAGAACTCGAGTTGCATTCGAGATTTAAAAAATTAAAAGAATAACGACATGCAAGTCGTATTTAATTATTACAGACCATAAATAAAATTACAACATTTATTCTACGGGTCTTTAGGCCATAACCAATGCACCATGCTCATATAACAATTATAGACATCACATTAATCATGATCACATCGATTAATATTTAACTCCTTAATTTAAATACCTAATTATTTAAAAGGAATTAAATAAATAAATCAAATTTAATTAATTAAATTCGAATTAATATAATTAAACTAATTAAAAATTTAATCCGAATAAAAAAAAATAAATTGAAATTAATTAATCAAAATTCGAATTTAATAATAATATTCAAATTCATAATTTAAATATATTATTAAAATTCGAAATTAAATTAATTAATAAAATTTTGAATTAATAATAATTTTTAAATCCATGATTTAAATATTCAATTATTAAAACTTTAATCATGACAAGCATTAGGAGTGTGATGATTAAAACCAATAAGTTTTCCTTTTTAAAGTGAAAGCAAAAGTAAAAAGAAAAGTTATTATTTAAAAACAAACTAAGCACACAGCACGACCAAGAGCTGGCATGTTTCTGAAACTAATCAGACGCGCATGTCAAACATGCGCCCCACCTGCTGCTACTGCTAATGCGCATTCTTGTAATGCGCAAGACCTGTAATATTCTGCTGATGCGCATTACAGTAATGCGCAACCTATAAATATTCCTGATAACACGCATTCCCGAAATGCGTTACACCTGTTATACCAGTTTTTCCCAGAAACTGCAGAATCTCCAGAAACTTGCAGAATGCATTTTATTTCAGTTCTGATCAGTCCCAAAAATATTCTAATGATGTGATTAACATATCTAACATATAGTACATCATCCAAAACATGTTATAACAATTTATAACATCATACAAACAATTATAACAATTTATAGATCACCTTTTGTATGTTAAAATGAAGCATGGCAAAATTTCATAAATTCATGTATGATTCATTTTCAAGAACACAATACCAAATCATCCATTTATACATGTAGCTCTGATGCCATTGTTGGAATTCGAGCATGATAACGCAACGGAATTAACGAAAATAACAATTAAAAACGAATTCCAAGTCCCGGATCCATGTATAAATTGATGATCATGGTATAAAAAATTCTCAAGAACAAGATCTTACCTATTAAAGCTTTCCAATGGATGACAAATGGAGATCCTAGCTTATTGATCTTGAGAGCTAAAGTGTTGATCTTGAGAGTTAAACTTGCAACTCCTCCACCGGTATCCACACTTGAACGCTTGCTTGAATCGTCGAACGATTTCGCCACGGGAATTGGTACTAGCCAAAATAAATAATCCGGATGTGTTCTTGACTTGATTTGATTTCTCTTGAGAGTGTATGAACTGAATATTTCAGTTTAGTGTGTCATGAAAGACTTGCCAACTCTTGGCTTAAATAGAGAAATAAAACAAAATGGAGGCTTAAACAATTAGGCCATTTTTATTTAAACAAATCTTATTTATTTAAATAAATTAATTAAGTCATACTTAATTAATCAAATAAGTCAAGAAAATACATCTTCAAATTTTATCTTTAACTAATTAAGTCTCACTTAATTAATTTCATAAAATTCGAATTATTATTTATTATTAATTTAAAATCATAATTTAAATTATTATTAATTTAAATTCATGAAATAAATTAATATCCCTTTTAAACATTCTTTGTGTGTGACCCTGTAGGTTATTATTTAATTGGCAACAATTTTATTCTTTGATAAAATTGTAAACAATAAGCGACGTCTAGTAACACATTATTGCTACCCAATAAAACAATAATTAAATCAACGATTCAATCAACCTTTTATGACTAATGTTCCATGTAATATAATCCCTTTAAATCATGATATTATAGATTAAACTCGAGGCATGTAATGTGTCATCCTCTTCATAATTTAATCTTCATTTTCTTGATCGATGAGTAGACTATTTAATCAAATCAACATTTGAGCATGGCCATGCATTTCATAGTCTCACTCAAACAAGAGGCCGATAATATCACTCCTTTATCAGGAGATTTAAATCCCATCTAGATCGTTCATATTTCTCACATGATTCATAATATATCCGATATTCACCTTTATCATTATCCGGCTAAAGATAACTTTTGACGAATTCAAAATATATTAATTCTCATGTAGAATTATAACGACTTCAGGTCTAAGGATCATTACACCATTATCACTGTGAGAATACATATGACACATTTATTATTTACCATGATGTATCTCATTGTGAGTCTGTCCAGTACCCTGTACTCGTACAGTTACCTATGCATTGCTTTTAGTATCTACATACTTATGACCAATGAGATGTGGTCATCTTGTCAATAAACATACTAGCCTTAATGTATTATTATTGTCCTAAGTAATAATAATACTCGGCTAGGGACATTTAAGAATATGATACAATCATTATATAATCTCATGTTCAAGTCACATACTTGCAACTACATAATTTGTATCAAGATTCTAAGGACATTTATTATACTTTATTTATTTCGCAGTAAATAAAGCCAATAATAAATATATATATCAAATATATAAAATCACTCAAACACAAATACAATTGATTGTATTGACTCTAGGGCACCAATACTAACAATATCTTCATCGAAATTATTCTGGTGTAAGAAGTTGACATGGCAGAGAAAATGAAACAGACAAGTTGAAACAATGGGTCAAGAGACTAAACTTAAAAATGCAAATTGTGTATGCATATGTAAAATGTATGCAACCAATCTAATAAAGGGCAGAAGAAAATTGGATGGCGGTTATGGGATGGTTATGAGTCAAATAAGATAATATCAGAAGATTAGGGAGCACAATCATGTTTAACAATGTTAAATGTTCCCTTCTACTTTGTCTCTGTACATGGCAGTTATGGACTTGTGTTTCGATACGAGTAAGAAGAAAGCATTTTGTGGAGATACTCAAATACCCGTTAATTCCGCACTGTATATGTTTGCATCAATTTCCCTTGTACCGTGGCGCAATAACCAGAGCAATTTGCAGACCAGGGAGAAAGGATTGTAGGGAATACCAACCGTGACTTTTAATAAGTAAAAATCTGCAATCCTGGAACCAGACTCTGTGTGAGTTGTACATGTACTGGTGGAAGCCTCTGAAATAGATAATCCACATATTGGACATTTAAAACCAAAAAGAATAATAAATTCAATTTGAAGTGTTTGAGAAGTCCCTTTGCCATCTTCAAAGAAGTGGCTTCGAAACTTTCATATCCTCTTCTGTGCTCTTCACATCTTCAAAGAACTAACTTTTAAACGTTCATATCCTCCTCTTCCATGATCTTCACATCATAAATTCATACCAAGTGAATTGGAACATCAATAAATTGACAAACAAGTCCTTGTCATCTTTTACATATGGGTCATGTCCAAAAGTGTTCTCATCCACAATAGTAGTTGGAGCTATCACATTCTATTTTTCCACAATACAATATTCTCTAGGATTTGTCAACTATATGTGTAACTCTTTAATTTTTTCACTTGATTTTGATTAGATTTTTTATATTCATCATACAACTGTCACGTTCTATCTTCGGTTCTTCGTATTCATCAACGGTATCTATCAACAACTGCCCAATAGCGAAAACATATAATAGCAGCCCAATAGTCAAATCCACTTGGATCATCGTTTAAGGATAGCATCAAGATCAGGAATTAATCCAGAAAGTTGCGAAATTTGGACCTTGAGTACCAAAGAATCTATATGTAAACATAAATTGAATCTAGGAAACAACTCCTCTTGCTGCAAATCGGTTTTGTCTCAATTGGGTGTTGATTCTTTAACGAACTTCGACAAATTGGTGTGGCTAGAAAATTGGGTAAAAAGAAAATAGGTAAATTAAGACTTATCAATAATTTTGGCTCGTGAAATCGCTTGATGAAGGGGATGTAAATTAAATTTTTGCCCTGTATAATATACATAAGAAATAGTTGAAAATGATAATTGTTGCCTTGGAAAATTTTAAGGATGGTGACACTAATTTGACGGAAAAAAATTGGTTTTGTTGTATAATAATAATAATAATGTATTTATGTACATTAAATTGTGTGAGCTACATCTACAGCACTTATATCACATCATGTTAGTTTTTGGCCATGTACGTCATGCTCGCAATTAGGAAGTATGGTGTCATGACTCACGTTTATGTAAATTAATAGCATGGAGTAAGACTTTGGATGGGTATCCTTTCCAGTTGATGTAATTTATTATTTTGTATGTCAAGTGAGATCCTACCCTTAGCTGCAATCTAATCATACATGTGTGAGTATCATAGTTTGTTTTGTTCTTAAGTTTATTTACTAATTCATGATACCCAAAATAATATTTAGGGTGTTCGCATGTTTGGATTTCATACTAATTTTTATTTTCAAAACAAATATTACTACCTTAATTGTTTAGAAGATTTCAAAGTTCTTGAATCATTTAGAATACTTTTATACTGATAATCGGATCAATCGGATTTCATCTGGAAATTAAAGGTGAGAACAATATTTCAACGAATATTTGCATCAACCCGTTCGTAAATTGCGCAATAGGTATGGAACTAGCCTATATACCTTTCCTGGCACACAATTGTGCATTCAAAATATATCATGTAGGTGCAGATTACTGAACTGTATATGTCGGACCAGCCTTGGATACCATTTTAGGCGCACAAGGGTGCACTAATGTGTGATTATTGATATAATGGTGCGTGATTATTGAATTTAGATACCGGTCATCACACAGTGCAACAATTGGTCTAAAGTAGCCTAAGATACCGTTTTTAAGCACACAAGTGTGTACTCTCACACATTATCTACTTAGGGTGTTCACTAGCGTGTGCGACATATATAAGATGCCGGTCATTGACATACTATGACACTTATAAGATGTTGGTCGGAGGCCAATTTTGACAAATTTGAAAGATGTCGTGTGTTGTAGCTTCAGAATGTGGAAGTTTATATACACACACACACACACACACACATATATATATATATATACATATATATATATATATATCTATGTATATATAAATGTGTGTGTGTGTGTGTGTGTGTATGTTAATTTTTTTTTTTACAGAGAATGTTTGAAATTACTAAATTACTGTGGGTTGGTTGTTCTTTATTTTCAAACTCGAACGTTTTCCGTTTGTTCATTTTGTTTATTCATTTTGAAACAAAAATGTTTTTACTAGAAAAATTCCCACAAGAATTTTTAAAATAAATGTTGGTCGGTCAGTTACTTGTTGAGCTTTGTAGTTTACCCTTTATACGTTTCAGGTTTTATCTTTTGAATTAGTTCAGACTCTTTAGATAATAACAGTTATAGAATTTGTGGGAGGTCGCCCCCTATTTAATTTGCTTCTTTTGGTTGACGTTTTGGTTTAGATTTTTGAAACTAGGTAATGAAGATTCCTAACGAAGTTTTATGAGTGGACGAAACTAGAAAATTGGGTAATAAAAAATATGTAATTCAAAAAGTACCAAGAATTTTGTCTCTTGAAGTACCAAGAATTTTGTTGATACCGATGTAGGACAAAGTTTTAGTAATGGTTAAAACAAAAGAACACACAAATAAATCCCTATCAGCTTTAATATTGAGTATTACAAGACTTTATATCGACAATATCGAATTGTACATCGGACATATTTCAGGGATAAGGAGGTACGGTTTTGTAGTTTAAGGGTTTATGTGTATTTTCGACCATACTTTAATGGCTGATGTGTTAATAACCCTATTATGAAATGATGATAAGAGGATTCTTGTGGGAATTTTTCTTGCTTTCTATCAGCTTGAGCACATCAAAGCTTTCATGAAAGCTCGCGAGCAATATCGACAATAGGCTTGTGAACAAGCTCGTGAAAATCTCAAAAATAATATTAATCATAGCTAGGTTTTATTCCTGAAAACAAGGTCATTAGCCGCATGAACTTTTGACTCTTGACAGCTACTTCGTTTAGTGTTATGAATTTCTGCCGAGCTGCATATTATATCTCTATATACTGCCTCGTATTAGTAGGAATTCCTTGTTTATCCTTTTTCAATTGGGCAGGTTATCTTATATAGAGTAGGTTTGGTGACTGCTGCTGCCTCCTTTGTCGTTGCTGCTTCCACGGCTTTCCTACCTGACCATTCTTTCCTCACTGATCTAATCAAACCAAATATTGATTTGTTCTATGCACTTGGTGCTACTGGGTTAGGGCTATCCTTACTTTTAATCCACATCTATGTAACTGAGATTAAGCGCACTCTTCAACTATTATGGGGCCTTGGTGTTTTAGGATCTCTAGCAACCAGTTTCACCCTCGCTGAACCAGCTGGTCAAAACTTGATACAATATGTAGTCGATCACCCAACTGCTGTCTGGCTCGTTGGTCCACTCTTTGCTGCATTCACAGGGCTTGTATTTAAGGAAGGTAAATTTACTAATATTCTTTTGTGTGTTTGTTTTTTAATTTTGTAAAATAATGAATGGCATATGGTTTTCTTCTACAAATGGAATGGATGACTACTTTTACCTCAACTATTGCAATAGACTATTTATAAAGATTCATCAACAAAGCTTATATTGAGGAAATGAACATGGTTATAACAAATTTTCAACTCCAAAGCCGCTTGAGTGCTTCAAATAATAGTTATCAATTAAGAGCTTTAGAAAAGTATAATGTGCAATGGCTATATTAATTTAGGTCTCACCGACGTTATTTTATCATGTCAAATGATAATCAAATTCCTTTCATTAATGAACCAGGGCTTTGCTATGGGAAGTTGGAAGCTGGAGTTCTTACATTTGTAGTTCCTGCAGTTCTTTTAGGGCACTTGGTAATTCTAATTTCCGTACCCAGTCCTTCCTTTTTTTGAACGTTTGTTGAAGTAATGAGCATTTACTTTGTTGAAGTTATGAGCATTTACTCTGAAGTTCTCTTGCACTTGTTAAAAAATGTAAGATTGAACACTTAGATTGAAAATTGATCAAAAAGCTTGGCTAATCTGCTAGAAGGAAGCTATTTCAGACCTCTCATGTAACAGAAAACAAACCACAACAAGCTTCTTGTAATTAACACAGAATAATCCCTCTATGTGATCCATTGAGATTTTCAGTTGTATTCATATATGATTGCTGTTTGATTTGAACTTACAAAATTGCCAAAGTTCATATTAAACTGTGAGCATTTTTCAGCACGTTGTTATTTACGTCATGCATTGGAAAAGGTTCTCCTTCCCTTCCTGACTTTGAGACAATTGCAATGTGTATTTTTCTAAACAATTTTGCCTTTTAGCCTATATGGTGTTTATGATAGTGCTCAATCAGATTGGAGTACTAGTGATCACATGATATTATATGAACACCATTTATTGTATTTTCTGAATGAAGAGTATATTTAGTTTTGAAACATACTAGACAGAAAATGTATCTATTTTTGGAATCTGAGATAGTAAACCATTGCACCATCTGTGCTTCCTATGCCAATTAAGGTATTATTTTGGAAATACAGACAGGTCTGATGGATGAAGGACTCAAGACTACTTTACTTGGTCTGTGGATGGCGCTCTTTGTGGTTTTTGCCGGACGGAAGTTCACTCAGCCAATCAAGGTAATCCTTCTTTTATTCTAGATGTTCTTAAAAATTAGATTTATGTCATTTTTAATTATAGATTTGGTTTGCCACTGAAGGATGATATTGGCGATAAGTCAGTCTTCATATTCCAATCTTTGCCAGAAGAGGAGAAGAAACTTGTGATTGAGAAACTGAAACTTGAACGGCAAAATTATACAGACAATCTTGATAAAAGGGAATAAGAGACTGAAAGAATAGCATAAATTGGTTGATCAGGTATATTATGGGATGCTTGTCTGTAACGTTATACATCTTGTAATTCCCACTGTATATTAACTATTAAGGCTCTACATGATCTATGTGCATGTTTACCAATGAGGTTGATATAAGCTTTTGTAACTATTCGACTAATTGTTAGAAGAATGGTTACAACAATATTTAATTAATTTATTGGAGTCAAGGGCGGGAATGAGAGTAGGAGAATTTTGGTTAAACGACGTAGCTTGACTTGGGAGTAACAACTTTTCTGAACCAATCCTGAGCATTGACAGCAACTCGTTTTAACGAGTGAGATAATGACACGTGGCAGGGAGAGGGAATAAAACCCAACCATGTGATGAGAGGAGGGCATGCTGAGAATACACACTTTTGTTGCTTTCATTTTCTGTTTTCTTTGTAAAGCTGTTAACCCAGAAAAGTTGTACGGATTCATTTTTACTTTAATGTCAAGCTTTTATTCTTCGTCATTTACAGTTCTTTGTTAATTTTCTTTTCCTCTTATAAACAATTAGAAAACCCAAAAATATTACGTTGTTGGTTTCAAGTGGTATCAAAGCCCTAAATCCTTGGCCACAATTTTGTATGAATCATGGTTGATGGTACTCGTAGTAAGAGTTTGGATGATAGATTGGGAGCGTTGGAGGTTAAGTTCATTGAGCTTACTGGGGAATCGAGCAAAGGGAGGTCAGAAACAAATCAGAAAATGGTGGAGATGAGTCAACAGATCGAAGAGTTGAGTATTGGTTTAGGGAAGGTGGATGGAAGATTTGAGGAACTGAAGCAGATCATTTTAATGGGGCAACAACCCTTACGATCGGGTGGGGTTCAACCTCAACAAGGAAGTACTATGGAGACGAGAACTGGAAATGGATCTGCAAGTAATTTCAGAGAAGAGGTAAATTCACCTACCATTTCTTCGTCTAATATTACTTATACTGCCGTCCCTACCACAGTTTCTCCTCTTACGTTTATACCTACCACACAACCAATATATATGTCAAACCACCCTCAACCACCATATACACTACAGATGCATCAAACCCCCACTCCAACCTTCTCGTCTGCACCTCTTTACGCGACCACTATGACCACCCAACCTTACACACAATATTCAAACCCACCCATCCCTCAATTTGCTCCGTATTCTCCACATACGATGGGGCATGGACCTGTCCCAGGACATTATCATCCACCCTTTTACCCGAGCCCAAAGATTGAATTCCCCAAGTTTGATGGGAATGACCCCAAAGGATGGATTGTACGAGCAGAACAGTACTTCGACTTCATCAATATTGATGAACACAGGAAGGTTAAATTATCTGGGCTACACTTTGAAGGGAAGGCAAGTGTGTGGTACAGATTTTACCAAAGCAGCCGGGCTAACCACAACTGGAAACTGTTCCATACAGATTTATTGACCAGGTTTGAAAATCCTGATAACAGAGATGTGCAGGAGCAATTTAATAAGTTGAGACAAACTGGAACAATTTCTGAGTACGAGGATAAGTTTGAGGAACTACGTGCTATGGTAGTGGCTAAGAATAAGCACCTCTCAGAAGAATATTTTGTGTCAAGTTTTATTAGTGGGTTGAAAGACCACATCAAGAGCTCTGTGAAGATGTTCAGGCCACAACTATTGGCTGATGCAGTGTACCTGTCTAAACAAGAAGAATCGAGGTCACAGAAAAATGTGGTCAATACGACGAAGACGTTTGTTAAAAGTACTTCGAACACTGAACTTAAACCCTCGTATTCACCTGGTTTTAGTATAAAGAAGGAACCCAACATAGGCAGGTCGACACTGACTAGCAAAGAAATAATGGAGAGGAGAAAACAAGGACTCTGTTTCCATTGCGATGACAAATACCACCCAGGCATAGAATGCAAAGCCAAGCTATATTCGATGTGGGGAGAAGATGAGGAAGGTAGTGAAGTGGAATTGGAGGTTAATAAGGAGAAAGAAGAATTTGTCTGTGAAGAAGAGTGTGTGCCTGGTGAAATATCACTTAATGCCATTGCTGGAAATCAAACCCCCAGCACCATTAGAATACAAGGCACTATTGGAAAGCATAAAGTGAGCATCCTTATCGACAGTGGCTCCACTCACAGCTTCGTGGATGCTAAGTTGATTAAGCAACTAGGATACATTGTCGAGCCAGTGCCTACATTGGCAGTTAGTGTTGCTGATGGCTCGAAGATAGTTAGTGACACTGCTTGCAAGCAACTGGAGTATAGTATTCAAGGACAGATGTTTAAGACTGAACTGAGGTTATTCCCATTGGGAGGCTCAGACATTGTGCTAGGAGTTGATTGGTTGAAAGAACATAATCCAGTGACGTTTGATTATCGGGAACTCAGCATCACTATTATGAAAGCAGGCCAAAAGATAGTACTTAAAGGAGATTATAAGGAGGGAAGTTTAAAAACTATCAGTGGAAAAGGGCTAAGCAAGCTGATCAAGAGCAAGAGGGTGGCTGCACAAGGTTACTTATGCCTCATTTCTGCAAAACCACAGCAAGAAGTAGTTGTGGAACCACCACCAGTACCACCTGAGGTGAAGGCTTTAATCCAAAAATATCGAAGTATATTTCAGGAGCCACAGGGCTTGCCTCCTCGCAGGCTTCATGACCATAGAATTTCATTGCTCGAAGGCAGCCAACCCGTAAATCAACCCAGCTACAGAGTCCCGTATTTCCAGAAAAATGAAATCGAGATGCAAGTGAAAGAAATGTTAAAGTCAGGGGTGATACGACCCAGCACAAGCCCCTTCGCCTCTCCAGTGATTTTAGTGAAAAAGAAGGATGGGACATGGCGTATGTGTGTGGACTATCGGAAGCTGAATGACATTACAGTTAAAAACAAGTACCCAATTCCCATTATTGACGAGTTGCTAGATGAATTGAGGGGAGCCCATTGGTTTACAAAATTGGATTTGAGGGCGGGATACCATCAAATTAGGGTGGTGGATGAGGATATTTACAAAACGGCTTTCAAAACTCACCAAGGTCTCTACGAGTTTAGAGTGATGCCTTTTGGTTTAACTAACGCTCCAGCTTCGTTTCAAGCTCTAATGAACGAGATCTTTCAGCCACAACTTCGAAAAACAGTGTTAGTATTCTTCGATGATATACTTGTGTATATCAAGACCTATGAGGAGCATTTGGTTCATTTGGAAGAGGTACTTAGCACCTTGCACTATCATCAATTGTTTATCAAGGAGAGTAAGTGTTCTTTCTGCCAAAATCAGTTGGAATACCTCGGCCACGTTATATCTAGAGAAGGTGTAGCCACAGATGCTAGCAAGGTCCAGAATATGTTGGATTGGCCTGTTCCTAATAATGTGAAGCAGCTAAGGGGTTTCCTTGGTCTCACGGGATATTACCGTAGGTTCGTGCGAGGGTATGGAATAATTTGCAAACCTCTTACCGAATTGTTGAGGAAGGGTACTTTCCAATGGGGAAGAGAGGCTCAAGAAGCATTCGACAAGTTGAAAACATCTATGGTCACTACCCCTATACTTACCCTACCTGACTACACAAAGCCGTTTGTGATTGAAACTGATGCAAGTGGTACGGGTGTGGGGGCTGTTTTGATGCAGCAAGGCCAGCCCATTGCTTACTATAGTAAAGCGTTGACACCAAAACAGCAATCAATGTCTACCTACGAGAAAGAGCTCTTGGCAATCGTGTTAGCTACCCACAAATGGCAGTCATACCTGCAGGGCCATCGTTTTATAATTAAAACGGATCACCAATCTCTTAAATACCTGCTAGAACAGAGGTTATCAACCATGTTACAGCAGAAGTGGTTAGCGAAATTAATGGGGCTCGACTATGAAATACAATACAAGAAGGGAAAAGAAAACATCGTGGCAGATGCTTTGTCAAGAGTCCACGAAGAACCAAAAGGGGGTGAACTTTATGAGATCACTACGGTGACCCATGGTTGGATGCAAGATATCTCCAACAGCTATGTGGAAGATAACGAATCCTTACAGATTATTGAAGGGGTGGCATCAAAAGATGACAGATTCAGCAAGTATCAGTGCTACAAAGGCCTAATAAAGTATGAAGATAGGTTGTTTGTAGGGAGCAGTGCTGGGCTAAGAGAAAAACTGATCTGGGAATTTCATGATAGTGTGATTGGGGGTCATTCGGGCCAAGAGGTGACCTTCAAAAAGCTGTCACAATTCTTTTACTGGGCTTCAATGAGAAAGGATGTTAATGACTATGTCAAGACTTGTGATCTATGTCAACGAGTGAAGTCGGGTACTCATTTTCCACATGGTTTACTCCAACCGTTACCAGTTCCAAGTCAAGTATGGGAGGACATTTCCATTGATTTTATTGAGGGGCTACCTCCTTCAAATGGGAAGGACAGTATCATGGTGGTAGTCGATCGACTGTCTAAGGTGGGCCATTTCTTCTCATTATCACACCCCTATTCTGCCACTCAGATTGCTCAACTGTTTCTTGATAACGTTTACAAACTCCACGGTTTGCCAAAGTCAATTGTATCCGACCGTGACAAGATATTTACAAGTAATTTTTGGAAGGAGCTATTTACTTCGATAGGAACTCAACTCAACCTCAGTACTTCGTACCATCCTCAAACGGACGGTCAAACTGAGCGACTCAATAGATGTCTCGAGCACTATTTTCGAGCAATGGCGAGCAAGAGACCAAAGCAATGGAATAGGTGGCTTCCCCTTGCCGAGTGGTGGTACAACTCCTCCTTTAACTCTGCTATTAAGATGTCCCCATATGAGGCTCTGTACGGGGTGAAACCACGACAACTCTGCGTTCCATCTGACTGTAGAACCGCAGTAGAAACAGTAGCTGATTTCCAGGTGGATAGAGAAGCAATGAACCATGTGCTGCAAGAAGCAATACGCTCAGCTCAACATAAACATAAAACCTATGCAGACAAGAAGAGAACTGAAGTTGAATATGCAGTGGGTGACTGGGTGTTTTTGAAACTACAGCCGTATAGGCAGCTATCAGTGGCGGTGAGGAAACACCTCAAATTAGCTCATAAATTTTTTGGACCATATCAGATAGTGGCTAGAGTGGGGGCTGTAGCATATAAGCTAAAGTTGCCGGAGGAAAGCTCAGTTCACCCTGTTTTTCATATCAGTGTCCTTAAAAAGAAGGTGGGATCAAGGTTCACTACTACTACAGTTTTGCCAAGACTGGGCCAGGAGGGGCAGTTTGTGGTATACCCAGTGAAATTGTTGAACCAGCGAATGATCAAGAAGGGGAACAAGGCCGTGATACAGTGGTTGATTCAGTGGTCACATTCAATTCCCGAAGACGCGAGTTGGGAAGATGCTGCAACAGTTGCTGAGCAGTATCCAGATTTTAATCCTTGAGGACAAGGATTCTTAAGGGGGAGGCATTGTAACTATTCGACTAATTGTTAGAAGAATGGTTACAACAATATTTAATTAATTTATTGGAGTCAAGGGCGGGAATGAGAGTAGGAAAATTTTGGTTAAACGACGTAGCTTGACTTTGAAGTAACAACTTTTCTGAACCAACCCTGAGCATTGACAGCAACTCGTTTTAACGAGTGAGATAATGACACGTGGCAGGGAGAGGGAATAAAACCCAACCATGTGATGAGAGGAGGGCATGCTGAGAATACACACTTTTGTTGCTTTCATTTTCTGTTTTCTTTGTAAAGCTGTTAACCCAGAAAAGTTGTACGGATTCATTTTTACTTTAATGTCAAGCTTTTATTCTTCGTCATTTACAGTTCTTTGTTAATTTTCTTTTCCTCTTATAAACAATTAGAAAACCCAAAAATATTACGTTGTTGGTTTCAGCTTTTGTAGTCACACACTGAGTGTAAATAGGTTTACCTTGTACGCACACATGAAAGTTCTTTCATCAAGATGCTGCTGCTATACACTGGTTATCTGATATGATGACTGCCCGTCCTTTGGTAAAGTTTCCCAAGAATGACCAGCATTAATATTTTGTTAGTTCCTTCATTTATGATAAAGAGTTGTATAAAAAGTCTGAGCTTTGCTTGCACGGAACCATAACAAGCTCAATTAACAGAATTAAAATTGAAAGGTTAGCTTTGATTTTGTTGCACTGTAGAAGCGGCAAAGCGTGTTTGTTTGATGTAAATATATAATTGGAAAACATTTTTATAAGTTTCCTATGTTTGTTTGCCTAAGAAATTAATTAAAAGAAAATATTTTGCAACTGCAAGTTAAAAAAGACAAATGAAAAGTGAACAAGATATAAAAAAACCAGCAGAATATATTACAAGCATCTAATTTGTTTTGCCTAATCTTTTACGAGACACAATATTAAGAAAAACACAGTTATAATTTCAAAAATATCAATGTTTGTAAATTTGACAAGTTTGAGTAGGTAAAGATGGTTTACGGAGGAATTTATTTTTAATGTGAAAAGTACATTCGAAGATGGTGTTTATAAAAAAGAAAAGAAAAAGACCATGAGAATAGGAGAGGAGAAATGTTTAATTTTTCAATGTATATTTATTGTTTGCTAGATTGACGTATTTCCCCTATTTTAAAGTACAAGTTGCCCACATTTCAAATAATTTTGACCACAAAATTAGAATTACTATTTTTAAAATTTTCTTTTTTCAGAAAAGTATTAGAAACGAAAGGGGGTATTTCAACAGAAATTATTAAACAATCATGTCAAATAATCAAATCCTGAGATGATATAATTTATCTAAGAGGTCATGATCATTGTTCTATTGTTAAATTATAGACAAAGTAACATTAAAAATATCAGTAGACTATAGAATTTGCAGGTGTTTAGAAATAGTAATGATGAACCAACGAGCTCTAACTCAGTTGGAGTTGGTATGACCTCAATCTTGTGTACCTCACCATATGTTACACAAGATCGAGGATTCGATTCCCTTCCAACACAACACATAAAAGTGTTGTGTTATGAGAGGAACTTGCTCCTTTGAAGGTGGTGGAGAAGAAGAATCTATGCAGGTGATTACAAGGTCCGTGTGCTGGTTCGTTCGATGGTGTTGCGAGAGGGAGTTGCCGGTTCGTTTTGGTGCAGAGCTATAAATGCAAAATTTATTTAGCCTACGTGGAGTGACACCCTTCATTGAAAAAAAATATGATGTATGGTCTGAAATACATGTAGTTTGTCCCGCCTGACCACAAATTTTTACTCAAAAAAAATTATATAATGATGATGATGATAATAATATTAAAACAATCAGTCAACAGGCCGACCAACGGAGATATACTATTGAACACAGGCCGACGAACGGAGATATACTATTGAAACATACACCAGTTTAGCTCTAGAGCATCCTAGCAACACAGGATGTCTACAACTTCACATTACAATCCACTATGTCAAAATCAACAGTCTTGGATAGGCACCAATTTTAGTTTGCCTCCATAGACATCTGGAAGTTGACATTCATCAATTTCATCAAGAAGAGTTGACTTCAGCTTCTTGTTATCAACAAATATTATCTGAGCACCATAAATACAAGTTAAATAAATCAGCTATTGATGACAAAATATGCTCAATTGTAGCTTCAAAAATGCTAGTACCCAGAAGCTGAGCTTTCTATATGCCACTGCATTTCGGCTGTGTCAATAAGAAATTGTTTAAAAACTATGAATAAATCATGTTTGTTATTTCAATTTAGTAAACAGCCTTAAAAATTTGATATCTGAATCAGGGGGATACAAATTCATATCAAACATGTTAGGCATACTGGAAATGAACTCCTTTCCCTTTACTTAATTTTTATGCAAAATAACACTAAACCCTGACAACGGCTATGTGGATAAATCAAAGAAATACACAGTTACCTTCCTTTTCGTCTTGCTGTCAATGAATGGGTAAATCGCCTTCCACACAGTCATAAATACGTAGGGAACATGAACTATAATTAACTTGCCCAGCCTCTCTGGATAACAATCCTGTCGATGAAACAAAAAATATTGAGATCTCCTGGTATGGTTGACCTCATGCCTCTCTGCAATTAGTTATTCATACATATTTCTAGAACTGACTATGCCTTTTCCCAGTCTTTGGCAAATAATTGCATTACAAAAATGACCTGCAATATTGATAAAGCTGCTAGGTATCCACGAATGTCGCTGCTAGAGTATCCCCATCCTTCAAGGTCTCCTATGCAAACAAACTTCTCTTGACCACTTGGCATTCTGACACGTTTTACAGGCCAAATATATAATAACAAAATTACAAAAAGGATGCAAAAACAACTTAAACTATGACTTCTTTTAAGCAAGTGTGACAAAAGACAGAGGAGCTTAATTCTTCCCAGGTTCCAAACTGTGTTCCCGTTGTTATCATAAAAAAGAAGTCCCGAAAACTGAAAACAAGGGTTCACTGGAAGTGATATGAAATACAAGTCCACTAGTTCTAAATAAAGAATAGTTACTCTTAAAATATTTATGGAGAAAATTGTGCATCGTTAATGTTTAAAAAGTAAAAATTAAACAGAGTTTATTTGCACTGCAATATCTGAGAATAGTTACTCTTAAACTATGACTTCTTTTAAGCAAGTGTGACAAAAGACATAGAGGAGCTTAATCCTTCCCAGGTTCCAAACTGTGTTCCCGTTGTTATCATAAAAAAGAAGTCCCGAACAATGAAAACAAGGGCTCACTGGAAGTGATACGAAATACAGGTCCACTAGTTCTAAATAAAGAATAGTAACTCTTAAAATATTTATGGAGAAAATTGTGCATCGTTAATGTTTAAAAAGTAAAAATTAAACAGAGTTTTTTTGCACTGCAATATCTGAGAATAGTTAATCAACAAAATGACATTGTGACAGAAAATACAGCCATCTTTCCTTCTACTACCAAATTAGATTATCAAAGGGCCACCGGCCACATCAGAAAAATAAAGCAAGTGATCCATGACTCCAGGAGGAATCTTGTATATGTTAACGTATGTACACACACTCACCACACATGTTCATATACATCAATACCTCCTTGTGGTAACTGGTAACAAGAAACAAGTGGCACAAGCCAAGGAACTCTAATTAATAATTACCTTGAACATATTTTATCAAGACTGTAAGTCACAAATCCTGTAATGAAACAAGGGAATAGCAAATTTAGTTTGGCATTCATTTTGAAAGACATGTACAATACAAAATGTAATGCTTGTTGTGTGACGAGATACAGCAAAGTGTGTTTAGTGATATCTGCTGCTTAGATCTCAAGGGTCTGCCACACTAGAGTATTCACAATATCAGTTGCATATTTTAACATTGTCACCAATATTATTCTTATTCCTCCTATGGCAAAAAGGAAAAAGGAAGAACTCAGATTAATGGCAAGTGATTGCTTGGTGAACTTGATTGGTTTTCTCGGAATTCATCTTTTCTGTATATGATTAATGAAATTGTTTACAAAGTGTGAAATATGTAATATTTCATTGGCTTTCATGATCAAGTCCTTAAAATAT
This sequence comes from Saposhnikovia divaricata, assembly GCA_036435485.1. Lineage (NCBI taxonomy): Eukaryota > Viridiplantae > Streptophyta > Magnoliopsida > Apiales > Apiaceae > Saposhnikovia > Saposhnikovia divaricata. The sequence continues at coordinate 119,329,804 of CM071597.1, read as the reverse complement.
TGTTAAGAAAAGAGAAATGCAATTATCATCCAGTTGAAAAAGCTTTGAACATATTGCATAGATTCAGAAATGCAATTAGTAAAAAGAAAGTAATATTAAGACATAAAGAAATGAAACCATTGGCAATATAAACACAACAGAGAGGTTTGATATGAATACATACGCTTGAACTCGTCTAGATTTGTGGGCTTATGCCTGCCACCATAGCAAACAACTACTGGTCGTCCCATCTTATCCAGGCCTTGCATAAAAAGCTTGTTGTCCGCAAGTTGATTTGAGATGTCCGATAGAGATATGGAGCCATCAGGGACAAATTCTTTTCTCCACTTAATATACTTTATAAGTAGATTTGTGGCCTTCTCAATATCCTGATTACGAGCTCGCAAAAATCTGCGGATCATCAGATCATCTATTACCTAATAACAAATGTGATCCAATCATCAATTTTGGACCAAACCACATTGAGCTGAAAACAGAAACTATTACAATAACGTCATTTATCAAAATCAGATTATATGCATAGTCCAAAAGTACTTTAAAGTTTGATCTGAACTAACTGGTGGCTCCGGACTCTTCACTTTTGGATATTAGTACAAATCCAGAAAAGAGAGAAGCTTGAAAGAAAAAGTTTTGCCATTTTTCCAAACAATAGGAGGAATCACTACCCCAGAGTTTCCTATCCGGAAAGGGGGGAAAAATGATGGATCGCACCCATAAACAAACAAAAAGACTCAATTCAATATTATTCAATAATCTAGTATAATATTTTATGTGGAGATTACATCAGTTTTACAGGGAATAGAAATTCTAACAACATAACCTAATGGATTAAGTCCCAAAATATTTAAGCTTATTATAAATTAACCTACAAATCTAATAAACTACTAGCCCCGCATATTGAACATATAATTCAATGCACCAACTTCCCTTTACACTAGTTATATACTCCCCCGTCCCAATTTATCTGTCTTGTTTGACTTTTTGTGGTCAAACTAACCAAACTTTAACTGAAAATTTCATACAGTAGATAATCAAAAACAATTATAAAAGTTACTTCATATCATTAGGAAGTATATCTAATCTACTTATATATATATATATATATATATATATATATATATATATTTCAGTTTTTCAAAATAATGAAAGAATGATTTATAATTTACAATCAAAGTTGAGTCAATTTGACCACAAAAAGTCAAACAAGACAAATAAACTGGGATGGATGGAGTATAAGCTAATCAATAACATCTTGTATGTTATGATTTCACATATACAACTGAGTGTATATGATTTATGTATAGAAGACACAAGGTTTATAAATGTACTATACATTAGTCTATATAAAGTTTCAGTTGTGTTGAGCTTACATGTCAAGTCTACAAACCCGTGTCGAATTTCGGATCTACATCCAAGAATCCTTAATCTTACATAACTAAGAATATGACTCTTTGATATGCACCCATGTCCACCACAGCCAAAGTTCGGGTAACATGGATGTCAGATTCGTATATATAGAAAATCTTTTAGTCCACTAGTTTTAAACCTCAAATTAATTGCTACTGAAAGGTATAGATGATTAGTTTAAAAAAAAAATGAAGTTTTAAACAAATAGTCAACCAGATTTGAATAACGCAGTGCTTAGCCAGTTGATGGATTAGAGCAGAACTAGTAATGATCAAGCACACATTGAGGTAGATTCATGAGTGTCATGGTCACGGCAATGCGGTATTATGTTGAAGGCCTGAGAGCCACCCAACATTACAAGTTGTAGGCGCTTGTTGTGTTGACCTCAAGGGCAAGGTGTATTACTGGCTATGTTGTGGTATTTATAGTAAATATGAGTAACTGGAATAGATTGGAGGTGTATAACTAGTGATAGTGGACGAGTGAAGTAGTGATATAATAAGGTAATTGAGTCAAAGTAGATACCTTGTCCTCCTCCTCCTCCTCCTCCTCCTCAGAAGTAGAAGCACAAGGGAGATGATGGTCTCGTTGGAGAAGGGCTTTCATGATTCCCACCTTGCTCCGCTCTATCTCTTCCTCCTCCTCCTCCATATCCTTTGCTTTTTCTTTGGTTTACACCCAAACCATCTACTACTACTAGAAATAATACCACACAAACTCCAACTGCTTCTTTAATTACGCCCACGAACCTCCCCAACCACTACTAGTTTCTAACTTATTGTCCTCGTATCCTATCCAGAGATGTTCAAAAAACTTAAATCCGAAATACGTCCGATCCGATCCATACAAAACCAAAAAGCTAGGTTCCAAAAAAGCCCGGTCCAGTTCGACCCGGCCCGAGGATCTAAGATAGGTTTCTTATTTTTTACGAAGCCCGGCCCGAATCCCAATTAAAAGTCTGGGTTTATGAAAAGCCTGAATAAAGTCCGGGATTTAAAAAGCCCTGATAAAGCCCGGTTCGGCCCGGATAAAAACCCAGACTTTTTAAGAAATTCGGACAAAAATCCGATTTTTTATAGATAAAATCTATATATATATATATATATATATATATATAATATTTTTAATAAATATCAACAATATTAAAATTAGTAATAGAGGGGATGTGAAGGATCACGAAGTTAGGAAGAATCAACAATATACATGATAAATTCTTCATATAAGAAGACTAATTGAGTGTAGAGGATGTACTTCACCAAAAGGTCACATTCGAGGAGATTTATAAGGATTACGGTCGTCTTAAGTCATAACGCAGATTATTAGTAATAAGTTCTTGAGTTGCAATGATGTTTAATGATAAAACAAGTATTATGTTAGTAGTTTTTTAGTATTAGGTTTCGTGGTGTCTGTTCTTATGTTTATGTATTGTGGATTATAGAAGTTCAAGGGCGTAACTCTTTAGAGGTTGTTTCTTTTGTAAGATTTTCTTTTTTTGTATATTAATATATTATTAGTTTTGGAAAAAAAAAGACAAAAATTACATATATAAAAAATTTAAAAAAAAAAAAAAGCGCGGCCCTTCCCGATCCAGCCCCGCCCGAGGGCCTAAAACGGGCCTCATATTTTAGATCGGTTAAGGATCCGAATATATTTATATATTAAATATTTATTATATACTATATACAATATATGTATTATATAATAATATATAATATATAATATAAAAAATCTATCTGCATATCTATACTGTATTATATATAATATATGTTATATTTATTATTTATATATATATATATATATATATATATATATTATATAATATACTATAATAATATATAATAGAAAAAATCTATCTACATATCTATACTTTATTATATATAATATATGTTATATTTATTATTTATATATATATATTATATAATATACTATATTTATTATCTTGTAAATATTGTATATGTTTTTTATTATAGATAATATAAAATTTATAAAAACTTATAATCTTTTCAATTAACATCTAAAAATTTGTATACAAGTATTTTTATCGATTGATTAAATCGATAAAAAAATGACACTCTTGTTTCATTATATTAGATCGAAACAAATCATATTTTAATTACATAAATTTTTAGACCATTACCGTTGTGTCATTTTTACTTACTATTGAAGATAGTTAAATTACCAAATCAAATATATTTATTTTTTTCTGAAATTTTGTCAATAACATTAAAAGGGATGGATCTTGACATATGGTTAGATCGTCAAAAAATATTTTTTAAAAAATCAAAACACGAAACAAGGACGAAACTAGGAATACTAGTTAAAGTACTAGTTGACCGTTAAATTACCAAGTTAAATGAATTTATTTTATTTTGAAATTTTGGCAAATAACATTAAAAAGGATGGATCTTGACATCCGTACGGTTGGATCATCCAGAAATATTTATAAAAAAATTGAAACACGAATCACGAATGAACCCTATTTAGGGGTACTAGTCAAAGTACTAGTTGATCGTTAAATTACCGAATCAAATGAATTTATTTTTTCTAACATTTTGGCAATAACATTAAAAAGGATGGATTGGATCATCGAGAAATATTTTTAAAAAAATCGAAATACGTATCACGAACGAAACCTTGTTTAAGGGTATTAGTCAAAAGTACTAGTTGACCGATAAATTACCAAATCAAATGAATTTATTTTTTTCTGTAATTTTGGCAATATCATTAAAAAAGATGGATCTTGACATTCGTATGGTTGGATCGTCCAGAAATATTTTTAAAAATTGAAACACGAATCAGGGACGAAACCCTATTTAAGGGTACTAGTCAAAGTACTAGTTGACCGTTAAATTACCAAATCAATTGAATTTATTTTTACTAAAATTTTGGCAATAACATTTAAAAGCATGTAACTTGACATCCGTACGGTTGAATCGTCAAGAAATATTTTGAAAAAAAATCGAAACACGAATCAAGGACGAACCCTGTTTAGGGGTACTAGTCAGAGTACTAGTTGCCCATTAAATTACAAAATCAAATGAATTTATTTTTTTCTGAAATTTTGACAATAACATTAAAAAGGATGGATCTTAACATCCGTATAGTTGAATTTATTTTTAGATTGTAATGTTGATCTCTAATACAGTAATACATCATCAATTTTTATCTGCTAATTTAATTTATTAAATTATGATGTATTTAAATATTTAATATCTATATTATATAATTTAAAAAATAAAGTAAAATAAAAGAATACGTACAAAAACTTCGATTTGATCAGAATTTTTTCTAGGTTTGGACCAGACATGACGGAAAATCTGATTTTTTTTATTTGAAGGACCGGAGACCGAACCGCTTATATACGATTCTGTTCGGGTTTTTGGACTGATAGACTTGGTCCAGTCTTATTTACCTGTCTAGATCGAAATGTTGTGTAGCCCTAACTGCACTACACATAAATTACTTCTAGTGACTTGGTTTCTTGTTCAGTTTTTACTTCGTTAATTTCATAAAAAAGTCTCGTTGGAATTCAAAAAAAAGTCTCAAAATCATCAAAAGCTTGTTTATATTTAGCAAAAAAAAAAACTTGTTTATAATTTTTCCCCACGCAATGGATAAATTATATTAAGGATAATAAAAAGATATAAGAAACTGATTGAGTGAGTGATATAATAAATCTTAAATCATAAATTTAGAAGCATTTAAACCCATGACAAATGAATATTTACATTTAAAGTCAAGTAAAATGGAAATTTCAACATATTGAAGTATCTCGTTGTCACATATTTGTTATGTCACTAATAGAGACTATAATAATAGATTTTAATTAGATTAAAAAGTTATATATATTATTTAGTAATTTTCAAATTATTCTTAAGAAAAAATTGCGCTTGACCTTATTAGTCAGAAAAATGTTATAAATATTGTTAACGACACAGGTCAAACCACCATACTTATCATATATTTTCTTACTTTTTCGAATGCGGCAACAAAAGTTTGTAGCCATACATGATAAAGTACTTTATTGAGAGTACATATCCCACTATTACATATCATTGTTTGCCTTGTTTACGTACCTACCAGTAAAGTAAAGTGAAAAATTTAGTTTCCAAAAAATTAAAATTAAAATTCACCTTATATTCTCGGATAGGCAATAACAATCACTAACTATGACATGAAATTCATTCATATCTAGGATCCACAAATAATTATGTAAATTCATAAATTATAAGAAAAGACTAAAATTGAACATCTTTTGAGGGAGTAAGTAGTGGTAAAGTTTATTCTCTTAGCAGGTTATATAATTTCGTGACTTGAGCTTATAGAGTACCTATGTTAAAGTTGACTACCAAATTACAGACATGATTTTGGTGAATTAGATAGGTGGTTTTTCTAACTACTCTGACAAAAAAAAAAATTGTGGCATATTAATATGTATTCGACACATGAACAAATATATTAATATAGGTATTATTAAATGGAGAAAAGTTATATGCTTTAATTTGGAACATGCATATGTGTGTGAATAAGTGTGTAGGTATTTTTGTTAGTAAGAAAATAAAAAATAGATACATAAAGTGATTAACTCTTACAAAAAAAACAACATCATTCATAAACATTAACTTTTCTCAATCTAATAATTTAAATTGCCAAATAAAAATACTTCGTAGATATAATACTTAGTTTGAGGAAGGAATAAGGATGTTCACCGGGGTATGATATAATCTCAAAAAAGTAGAGAGACTGATTTTTTGCAATAGATTTGTCTATTAGTCTCACAACAGACCATAAACAAAATTTACTATGAAATAATTTTAACATATTTTAATTTATCAAATTAATGCATATATTTCATATATATCAATTTGATTAGCTTGTAAAAGATGGAAGTGAAAAAGGTTAGAAGCAGAGAAAAATATAAGACATAAAAAAAATAAAATCTATAAAGTTTGAAATAATAAATTAATTAAACATATCTTTGAAATTAATATTTTATTTACACATGTATCACATCAAATTTATATATATTTAACTAATTGTACATCTAATTTAATATTATACATATATCTATTGCGAACTTACTAAGTAAATGTCTTTACATTCCTGGATTTCATTTAATTAATGGTAAACCAAAACTTAAACTAAGGATAAATATTTTGAAAGATAATTATAAAATATTTATTTAACTATTAGTAAAATTTAATATTAATTTTAATGTAGACTTACTGATTAATTGACTTTACACTCTTGGATTTTTTAATTAATAGGAAACCACAAAACAAATATGGACAAATAATCAAGATGATAATTATAGAAAAACGAATGGGTTTGATTTTAAATGATATTTATATTTAAAAAAATGGTTCAAAATAAATGATAATTAATGGTTTTAAGATTGTTTCTGTACCTTTTGTCATTGATTCGTGTTGTAAATTCAAGATGCCTTCTGAATTGTTATGGCCATTCATGATGTACCTTTAAATATTAAGTCGGTGAAATAGCAATATATATATATATATATATATAATAGGGAAATGTTATTTCCAGAGCATTTTTTTATTTTCAGAGCAATATGTGTTGCATATTCCCCTTGCATTCACAATATGTAGCATATTCTAATACAATAGGTGACATATAGCTCTGGAAATTAAAATGTGCTCTGGAAATGTATAATATTAAAGTTAATAGCAATTAAGTTGATGAAGGAAAGAGATTTTTTATTGATGTATCGAAGAAATAAATTATCGAATGCATTATTGAATGTGACTTGTGTGTTTTTCTCAAGAATCGACTTCCAAGGGTCTAGAAAAATTATACTTCGGAAGAATCGAGAAACTGATCTTATATGGACGTTGATCCCTTCCAGAAAGGCCATATAAGAAAAACTATATCATACTTTTAAATGTATGGACAATGATACAATATATATTTTAGTGATCATGAAGGTAAGTTATGAATGATAACATTGACAACCTAACATTGTAAAAAAACATTTATCTATAGGCACGCTTAATAATTTAAACAAATTGGTGTAATATATATGGTAAGGATTGATGGCTACAATTCAATAAGTCGTAAAATTATTGAAGTTGACCACTGAATATTCTAATGGGAAGTAACCTTGGGAGGATTTGGAATGGGGGTGATAAAAATCTAACCCGTTTTCAATTATTTTTTTGTCAAAATCGTATTTCTGTTGATTTTATTGGACAATTAAAATACAAAACATATAATACATATATAAAATCGAAATAAAAAATAATATATATATATATATATATATATAATAAAAAGTAGTAGTTATTATGTTTAGTTTTCTTTATATATAAGTAGTTATTATATTTAGTTAATTGATATAAAAAAATCTATTGTTAATGAGTTTAATTTGAGTTGAGTTTATTTGGCTGAAACGTAGAATCTAGATCCAATAGAGAAACATGTTATATTAAGTTTAATTGATCTAGACTATGATTAATACTAAAATAATTCACAATCTTATGATTGATTAGCTAATACGTGGTAAATTCGGGTATTATAATAAAGGATGTTCAAAACAAAAATCATAACTAAAAAATATATAAACATATGTAACTTACTGTTATGCGGATTTATAGAAAATATTATTTACGGTTAGTAGTAATTTTTTAAAATTAAAAACCATGTGATATTCGAATTTATTAAATGAAGATATTATTATATTTAAATTTAATTTAACCGCGATTAGTAAATTAGAATAAGCATGGCAAATAATAAAAAATTTGTATATGATTGATTGATTGAAAATTTTGAAGTGAATTCTAATTGTCTTTAAAATATTTTTTATTTTTTGATTGGTAATTTATTCACCAACCAATAATAATACTCTTCAAGCATATATTTAATAATTTAAATAATTAAAATATATGTAGCGTTGACTTATATGCATTTATTAAATATTTTTATTAACAAATTATGAATAAATATATATTTGAGCTATTATAAAAAATTGAGTATTTGAAGGTATAGAAATTATCCAAATTATTTAAAATCTGAATTCAAATCTGACATTTTTCATATTTCTAGTTGAGTTATATTATAATTATTTAAAATCAGTTATAATTGTACAATATATATTATGAAAATTAATTTATAATGAATGATAATATGATTTTGATGAGTTTATATTAAAAAAGTGGTTGCTTAATGAATGAGTAGTTATGAAATATAATTTTAAATATATAATAGTATATCGTAATTGATTTCAAATTAAAATAGTGCTTTTTCAGTAATTTTTTTATTTAAAAATATGTATTTATAGATAGGTCCAATAAAATCATTTTAAGATATAGATTTTATCCAAGCTATTTAAAATTTGATTCAAATACGATTTTATAGTATTGGCTTATATGCATTTGTTAATTAATTTTATTAACAAATTATTAATAAATATATTTTTAAATATATGTTTAGATATATTATTGTATTAATATATATATTTAATAAAATCATTATTGTTGTTAACTAACCATAGTTAATAAGGTAGGGTAAAATTGTAAATAAGGAAAACTCTTAATATAACATGACTGATCTAAAATTTAGGAATTAGCTCTGATTGGTTCTAAAATAATTCATAATTTTCTGATTGGTTAACTGAACATTGGTAAACTCAGGTATTATAATAAAGGATGTTCAAAAAACTTAAATCCGAAATACGGTCCGATCCGATCCATAAAAAACCAAATCCATAAAAAACCAAAAAGCTAGGTTCGAAAAAAGCCCGGTCCAGTTCGGCCCGGCCCGAGGATCTAAGATGGGTTTCCTATTTTTCATGAAGCCCGGCCCGAAGCCCAATTAAAAGTCTGGGTTTTTGAAAAGCCTGGATAAATTCCGGGATTTTAAAAAGCCCTGATAAAGCCCGGTTCGAACCGGATAAAAACCCAGACTTTTTAAGAAATTCGGATAAAAATCCGATTTTTTATAGATAAAATCTATATATATATATATATATATATAATATTTTTAATAAATATCAAGAATATTAAAATTAGTAATAGAGGGGATGTGAAGGATCACGAAGTTAGGAAGAATCAACAATATACATGATAAATTCTTCATCCAAGAAGACTAATTGAGTGTAGAGGATGTACTTCACGAAATGGTCACATTGGAGGAGATTTATAAGGATTACGGTCGTCTTAAGTCATAACGCAGATTATTAGTAATAAGTTCTTGAGTTGCAATGATGTTTAATGATAAAATAAGTATTACGTTAGTAGTTTTTTAGTATTAGGTTTCGTGGTGTCTGTTCTTATGTTTATGTATTTTGGATTATAGAAGTTCAAGGGCGTAAGTCTTTAGAGGTTGTTTCTTTTGTAAGATTTTCTTTTTTTGTAAATTAATATATTATTAGTTTTGGAAAAAAAAAAAGACAAAAATTACATATATAAAAAATTTAAGAAAAAAAAAAGCCCGGCCCTTTCCCGATCCAGCCCGGCCCGAGGGCCTAAAACGGGCCTCATATTTTAGATCGGTTAAGGATCCGAATATATTTATATATTAAATATTTATTATATATTATATACGATATATGTATTATATAATAATATATAATATAAAATATAAAAAATCTATCTACATATCTATACTATATTATATATAATATATGTTATATTTATTATATATATATATATATATATATATATATATATATATTATACAATATACTATAATAATATATAATAGAAAAAATCTATCTACATATCTATACTGTATTATATATAATATATGTTATATTTATTATTTATATATATATATATTATATAATTTACTATATTTATTATCTTGTAAATATTGTATATGTTTTTTATTATAGATAATATAAAATTTATAAAAACTATATAATCTTTTCGATTAACATCTAAAAATTTGTATACAAGTATTTTTATCGATTGATTAAATCGATAAAAAAATGACACTCTTGTTTCATTATATTAGATCGAAACAAATCATATTTTAATTACATAAATTTTTAGACCATTACCGTTGTGTCATTTTTACTTACTATTGAAGATAGTTAAATTACCAAATCAAATATATTTATTTTTTTCTGAAATTTTGTCAATAACATTAAAAGGGATGGATCTTGACATTCATATGGTTGGATCGTCAAGAAATATTTTTAAAAAAATCAAAACACGAAACAAGGACGAAACTAGGAATACTAGTTAAAGTACTAGTTGACCGTTAAATTACCAAGTCAAATGAATTTATTTTATTCTGAAATTTTGGCAAATAACATTAAAAAGGATGGATCTTGACATCCGTACGGTTGGATCATCCAGAAATATTTATAAAAAAATTGAAACACGAATCACGAACGAACCCTATTTAGGGGTACTAGTCAAAGTACTAGTTGATCGTTAAATTACCGAATCAAATGAATTTATTTTTTTCTAACATTTTGGCAATAACATTAAAAAGGATGGATTGGATCATCGAGAAATATTTTTAAAAAAATCGAAATACGTATCACGGACGAAACCTTGTTTAAGGGTATTAGTCAAAAGTACTAGTTGACCGATAAATTACCAAATCAAATGAATTTATTTTTTTCTGTAATTTTGGCAATATCATTAAAAAAGATGGATCTTGACATTCGTATGGTTGGATCATCCAGAAATATTTTTAAAAATTGAAACACGAATCAGGGACGAAACCCTATTTCAGGGTACTAGTCAAAGTACTAGTTGACCGTTAAATTACCAAATCAATTGAATTTATTTTTACTAAAATTTTGGCAATAACATTTAAAAGGATGTAACTTGACATCCGTACGGTTGAATCGCCAAGAAATATTTTGAAAAAAAATCGAAACACGAATCAAGGACGAACCCTGTTTAGGGGTACTAGTCAGAGTACTAGTTGCCCATTAAATTACCAAATCAAATGATTTTTTTTTTTTTTTGAAATTTTGACAATAACATTAAAAAGGATGGATCTTAACATCCGTATAGTTGAAATGTCGAAAAATATTTTTAAAAGAATCGAAACCCTAAACCATAGTTGACCACTAAACTTAAAATTTCTAATAAAAAATATTTTAAAATAGATACTAAACACATTTTGTCAAAAAAATTATTTTAAAGTTAGCTAGTCTTTTGTTATACAAAACTAATACTAAACCTTAGATCTATCTTTCATTTTCACGCTTCAGACGCTACGCACTAGTCTCCCTTCAATCCCTCTTTATTCTCTAGTCTCTAACTAAAATATCAAAAATCTTCTTATTATCACAATGGTATAGATTTGTTCCTCTTATGTAATGATTTAATTCTTTACTTCATTGAAGTTTGAATCTTTATTGGTTCTCTATGTGTTTGATTTTTTGTATCTTTTGTTCCTTACTTCTTTTAATTGTGTTTTATTTTTTATAATATGGGAAGCTCAACTTCTAATAATGAGCCAATCGGAATTGTTGAATCTGTTCCAGTTCATGTAGAGGAACCTACGAAAAAAGCTATGAGGGCAAAAAAAAAAAATTAAAGGTATTGAAAGATATGGGAACAATTAAAGACTCTAACGGAAAAGAAAGGGCTATGTGTAACCATTGTAAAAAATCTTTTGTGGGAGATAGTAAGTCAGGAACTTATCACTTAGCTTCACATTTAAAGAGGTGTACTGCAACAATATATAATAGTAAGGGACAACCAACACTTGCAATCATGATAAGTACTGATGGTGTTGTTAAGGTTGAAGCTTTTAAATTTAGCCAGGATAAAAGTAGAACAGATCTAGCAAAGATGGTTGTTAAACACAATTATCCATTTAATATGGCTAAACACGAGTTTTTAAAAAAATTGCAATGGATTGCAACCTGAATTTAGGTCACCAAGTCAAAACACTGTTAGGTATGATGTAATTAAATTACACGGAGTGATGAAAGTGAAGGTTTATGAATTACTTGATGATTTCGATTCTAGAGTCACCCTCACTACTGATATTTGGACTTCAGATTCTCAAAATTTTTCTTATGCAGCACGAACAACACATTATATTACCAGTGATTGGGAGTTGAATAAAAAGATCTTGAATTATAGGTATATTAGTTACCCACATGATGGAGAGCCTTTGTTTCGATTTATTTCACAATTAATCATGGAGTGGAATTTTGATAAGAAGTTATTTTCAATGGTAATTGATAATGTTGCATCAAATGATTGCATGGCTAGGCATTTGAAAACTTGGCTTTCGGATAGAATTCCATGTTGTTGTGATGTTTTTCATGTCCGTTGTAGTGCACATATTCTAAATTTGGTTTCTCAAGATGGGTTGGCTATAATTAAACCATTTTTAGATAATATTCGTGGTACTGTGAGATATTTGTCAAAGTCCCTGTACGAAAAATAGAAATTTGACCAAGTTGTGCTTCATTGAAAAATGCAAGGTAAAAGAAAAATTCTCATGGATGTATCAACTAGGTGGAATTCCACTTTTGAAATGCTCGACATTGCCATAGAGTATGAGGAGGCATTTGATCGTTTAGCATTTATGGATAAAAATAATGTTCTTAATCCTGGTAATGAAGAATGGAAAATTGCACGAACAGTCCATGGTTGTTTCAAAATATTTAGTGAAGCTACTGTTCACTTTAGCGGAACTACCTATCCTACTATTAATGTATTTTTTCCATATATATGTGAGATTAATTTTCAATTAGCTGAATGGGAAAAACACACAGAACAATGCTTCAGGGAAATGGTTGTTCCTATGAGAATTAAATTTTTTAAATATTGGGATGAATGTTGTGTTTGTTTAGCAGTAGCGGTGGTTCTTGACCCCATGTTTAAGATGGATATCATCGAATATTATTATGATAAGTTTTATGTTAAAGATCTTGCTTATACTAATGTACAAAAAGTAAAATAAGTTTTGTTTTATCTTAGAAAAAGAATTTTTTAAAAATAATTAAATTATTAAATATATCTATGAATTCAATAATTTTATTTACAAATGTATCACATCAAATATATATATATATATATATATATATATATATATATATATATATATATATATATATATTCAATTGGGAACTTTCCATTTTGAGGAACTGGGTAACTAAATGTGGATGGTTAGATTAGCATAAACATTAACGGTTCAGATGGAAAAACAAACCCTATTTTTCAGTTCAAATACACATAACAAACCCACTAACTCTTTGTTCCACAGTTGTATCTCACATGTGTATATACGTACGCCATATTTATGCATCTCTTATGTACTTATTTTACAATCACTTTTTTTCTTAAACAATGTTTGGATTTCTCAAAATTATTAATTACGTTATACGATAAACACATAAAAAGTAATTTGATGATAAAAATTTCAAAAGATAATATAAAATATAAATAAAAAATTACAGGACCAAAAAAAATTAAAAATACCGAACATAAACTACAAAATATAGAATAAAGAAAACATATCACAATAAAAATACAGAACAAGAATAACTATTTTAAAAATTATAGATAATATCACTAAATACACAAAAACATCATGAAAACAAATAAATTCTAAAAAGACACAAAATTAGCACAAAAAAAAATACAGAACATGGAAAAATAGAACATAAAAATACAACAAAAATAATTATGTAATTAAAATACATAACATAAAAATAAAAATTACTCAATAAGAAAGTACTAAATAGGTAAAAATATAGAATTTGGAAATACAGAACATAAAAATACAGAACACAGGACAAAAATAATTATGTAATTAAAAATTATATTATATATAAGAAAAATGTCAGGACATAATAAAATAGGTTTTGTATTTTATGTTAAAGTTTTAAAAAAGGGCTGTACTTAATAATATAATATTTATATATTAAATAGCATAAATACATTATATAAAACACTACGTTCTATATTTAAAAAAAATTGAAAACAACAAAGTACAGAAAATGTAAAGAAGGTTCTGTATATAATATTAATAAATATTATATAGTGATGCCAATAGTGATGAGGTGAGATCGGAGCAACCCCCTAGAAAGTCCAACAACAAACAAAGAATAAGTGTGCAAGCTGCGATTAGTCTTTTTGAAAACAAACAAAAAGACCAGATCGTGGATAATCAAAAGGTTGGTCATAATTGAAAAATGTAAAGAAGGTTCCGTATATAATATTAATAAATAGAAAAAATTATTGTATGAAAAACAGAGCATAAAAAAGAATTTAATTATATTATATATAATAATTAAAATAAACAATAGAAAAGTAATTAAACTATGAAAGTAACTGTCAGTTAGTGGGTGTTTGAACCGCAGGTGCATGATAGATGATCCAGTAATTACTTAATATTGGATGGCTAGGATTTTAGTTCCTAAGTTACTCATTTTAACTAGTTACTCACTGAGAAGCACCCATATATATATATATATATATATATATATATATATATATATATATATATATATATATAACAAATTGTACATCTAATTTAATACTAAATCTAAGGTAAATTTATTAAGCAATTGTCTTTACATTTCTGGATTTTATTTAATTAATGGTAAATCACAAATAACATTAATGACATATATTTAAAATGCTAATAATGAAAAAAAAAATGGATGGTTCTAATTTTGAAAGATAATTATAAACCGTTTACCTAACTTTTAGTACATTTAATTTGATATGGACTTACTAATTGATCGTCTTTAGGATTTTTTTAATTTATAGGAAACTGTTGTACAACATTTAACGACAAATAATCAAAATCATAATTATAGAAAAATGAATGAATTTGATTAAATGATAATTATATTTAAAATATGGTTGAAAATAAATGACAATTAATGGTTTTAAGAATATTGTTTCCCTACCTTTGGTCACTGATTCATGTTGTGGAATCAAGATGCGTTCTGAATGGTTATGGTCATTCATGATTTTAGCCCGAACCTATAACCATATATATATATATATATGTATATATATCATATTAAACTCTGCATACCAATGTATAACATACTATATAAATACAAGTATACACATATACACATAGCACGGAGTTACTATTATGCATATTATACTACTATAGTAATTCTATTACTAATATAATTTACACTAACTCACATAACAAGTAACATATAATGTATTCCGACTGGCCATATGATAGCTAGCAGTGGAAAGTGTGTCGATAATATTTAGAAAGGTTTAAGATTTAGAAAATTTCGGCAGCACTTCCCCGTTTATATCTTCCCAGTCGGAATACTACGGACATAAACAACAATCATTTCATAACATAAACAAGCATTTAACTTACTTAATAATATAATTATTTAGCATTGCTCACGACCATACTTACAACAACAAATCAAGATACCCAAAAATAATCATTATAACCAAAATCAGTTATGACCAGCCTGAAAGACATCCAATTTACACTATCAAGATGACCTTAAATGAAAAATACAGAACACGAAACTTGAATAGAATTCCGAGACCTTTCCAGAATGATAAGGCTCGTCGAAACGGATAAGTAACGAATTCAGAAAAAATTAAAACATGGACTTTTAAAACAGAATCAGTCCCTATAAACACTAGTATTTTAAATTTTAACATACTAAGATCACAGAATTTGAAAACAGAATGTAGATGAAAAACGTAGGGTTTGAAAAGAGCTTTCCAAAATGATATTACTCAGAATTTTTGAATGAATACTCAATTTACTATGAATTTTCGAACTCAGGGCTCTCAATGATCAAATAATTCTGGCAGATTACTAAAGTACAAAAAACCGATACTTATGAGTGGAATTTCATAAATCACAGAGAACGAAAATCGTAGATAATTGAAATACCTTTCTAGGACTCTAGAATCAGCGCCATCTGATCAATATTCAATTTTATATCAATTTTGCAAGGATTCAGACAAGCAAATATAAACATTCTTTAGCTTAAACACTTATTACTCACTACGTACTCTATCTTATTTAAAATTAACAACACACACACACAACCTTGGTACACACACACACACACACACACACACACTTCGGCATACACACACACACATACATATTCACATACAAGAATCCAATTTGTTTCTCATAATTAAACCTTAATAAATACTTCCAAGAACACATATACATATAACATGATTTCCCCCATTAATATCTAACCACACACCATCAAATACTCTTACACATGAACTTTAACAAATCTGAATTTTTATAAAACTATCCAAAAATTGACATGCAACTCAATTCCTTTCACAAAAATCATCAACCACATCATCCTATTACTAACCCAAATCAAACTCATGACTTACAAAATTACAACTCAAAACCCTTAACAAGAAATTAACATACAACACCTCCAAACTCGATTTGAATGCTAACCCATCACTAGTTAACATCATTTACACACTTAAATCCACTTGCATGTAAGTTTCAAGCCCTCTAGGATCTATACATACATACACACGAATATATACATACATCAACACATCAAAAACTTCAATATAAGCACAACCCACTCTTAATTAGTACTTAAACACAAATTATTTATCAAGAAATCATATAAAAGCTTGAATAAAAGATCAAAAATGGAGAAATAAGAGAGGGGGAGAAAGACTCAGGAAGAGAGAGAAGAAAGGGAGGATTGGGATCGGTGAAAAAGAAAAAGAAAAGGGACCTTCCACTCTTCAAGAGATTTCTTTTGAGTCATAGATCGTCAAATTTGAAGCTTCCTAGCTAGGGTTTTGAGGCCCATCTTTAGGCTGGTCAGAATCTGGACAGGTTTTTTTTTTTTTTTGCTAATTAAAATTTATACCAAAAGGAACAACTGATTACATATCTAGGGGCATACCCCGCGAAGTCAACATTCAAGCATTACAAATAGCCACCAGGACAACTATTCAAATCTGCAAATAAATAACTAGATAAAACTAGCTTAAGAACCTAGATCACATAGAGGGCCCATTCTTGTCTGAAACTATACCACTATCAACAAGTGGTCCAAACAGCATAGCCCAAACCAACACTGCTCTCATCTTGCTCATGACCAAACGTATACAATGTGCAACAGCAGGGTAGCACCAGACAAAAGGACCTTGAGCGCGGGACCTCCAGTGAAACCAGCTTCTACTAACCTTGAATTGACAGAAAACCATGCATTCATTTTGAAACAGGCCATTAACACTCCCAACAGCTAAGTGTTTATGCCCCTTCCCAGCATCATAAACGAAACTAGCCAAGTAACTTTTACTAGAGTTGAATTCTGTCACCCCCTTGTGGACCAAGAGCCCCATTAGAGTTAAGCTGCTCAAACTCCGAAGTTCCAGCGCGCACATCCCCTGCACCATCCTGCACCCTAGAGCCAACTACTGCCATCCTTCCACATATCAGCTTCCGCACTAGACAAGTAGTGAGAACAGTCTGCGCCGCGATCTCCTTAGCTTGGTTCTTAGAAGAACAAATCCAATCCTCAGCACCATAAAAAATCCTCTGTTCCCCTGGAGAATTCCCATGTCTGACCCCCACAAAAAATGTGGTAACTTGCAACACAGCACGTCTAACATAAATCTGCTTGCCACTTATCAACATTATAATAAAAACCTGGAGAATGAGACCAGACCATTCTTTTCGAGTCAGAATCTGGACAGGTTTGTGTTTTGGTGGTGTTCTTGCTCTTTTCTTTCTTTTAATCCTTGACTAGTTGTTGGATAAATGATTTGTGGTGTCTTGTTAGCTAGGATCAGATGTTAAAAAGTCTATTCCACGTCTCAATCCATGTGTCAAGCTTGTGTGGTGTGTAGAAATGTGATGAAAAGGTGCCATGTTGTCATGTTCTTGATCAATCACCTCTTTAATCCATTTGTTTTTTATTTTCTTGATTTTCTTTTCCACCAATCCACTTGATATAATGCTCTTGATGATGTAGTGTGGTACTAATTCTTGGTTCGTGTTTAATCCATAATCCATAATTCATTCGCTTTATCACTTAATCTCGTTGTAAAGTTTTAGCGATTTCTAGAACGTTCGTTGCACTAACTCAGGGGTTTTCGTTCTAAATCCTTAAATCACCTTAAATAAAATAATAAAATATAAAATCCTCAAATTAAATATATCACTTGTCTTGATCGCATTGATATGCTCTTCACTGCTCGGTCAAATATTCCATAAAAATAAACTTTGGATTTTTTGAATTTCGATCGCGTTTACATACACTTAATTACATTGTAGATCACTAATATAACCTCGAAATATCCATTTCCTATCCCGTACATAGTGTAACATGTAAAATTTTCTTAGTCCTCAAAATCACTATTCATCCATAATTTCACTATTCATCCATGCAAAGCACTATTCATCCCAAAAATGAAATTTTTTCTCAAGTACAGAAACTAGGGTTATTACACTTGTCGACATCTTAAGATCGTTTCTGATTTTAAAATAATCAGTTTGCTCTTATACCAATTGTTGCCCAGTGATTTACAATTGTAGAAGGGAGTTGAATACAATTGTATAAGATTTTTGACTTAAATAAAATATAAAACACAAATATGAAAATGAATAGCTTTATTATTAATGATATAAAACTATTACAAAACTCTCTTAAGAAATTCTGATGTGTTTGAGAGCTACTACGTTACAAATTACTCGTGTAAACGATTACTCATATGTAAAACCTAAACTAGTTTATATAGACTACATAGCTACACTTTCAATTACAAGATATATCAAAATCAATTACTAATAACCAATAGTACATATCTTGAATGATAGTTGCGTTTTTATAATTCAGGAATCAACAAATCAATCCATCCTAAATACATGGACTAATAGATATCTGCCAATACTTACAGTCTTCCAATCCTGATCAGCTTCACAATCATGATATAATCTGCAAGTCCTGACGACCAACAATACTGATGATGTCATCATCAAATCCTGATCAGCTCCATAAAATAGATCCTAACAATCATTGAATCAATATCTAACACTACATAACATGTTAAGTGCCAACAAAAAAGACATAAGTTAGAACTATTTTCTAATTCTATCATTTTGCTACTTCTACGTGCACACAACATAACCAAATTGAATTTCACTTAATGATGGATCAGTGCTAGTTTTCTTAGGTAAAAAAAGATGTGTTCCTGCTATTGATATATTACCTGGACATCTCTAATTTTTTCAATATATCAACTTCTTGAAAGTGATGCTAATTGATTTGTCGTTCTTGTTTGAAACGCTATCGTTCTTGTCGATTTGTTGATCACTCGTCTGAATAATTTGAGTTTGATAGAAAAGGGTCGAGGCTGGGTAAACTGATTACAAATAACTTAAATTGCTAATATGATTTGAAGTTAATTTAATAATATTTTTGAGGATAATATATAATTCAGTTTTTTATTCTATTTTTTGATTAACTGCGGTTAAAAACCGAAATACCGAAAAACCAAATTTCAGAAATTTCCCTATCGAAAATCGAATCGAAATACAAAATTTTTTTAACCGGACCGAAATAATTTTGGTTATTCGTTACGATTTTCGGTTAACCAAGCCGAATGCACACCCTGTAAGAACCCAGATTTTTGGTAGTAATTAAAACTTTTATTATGTAATGGAGTATAAGTGTAACAGTGGTTTCAGTGAATGAATATTTAATGAATTTGGATTCAAATGTTTATATGCCATGAACAATGCAATTGGTTGAAAACTTAGATAAGAATAATCTATCTCCTGGAAAGTAAGATATGGTAAATTCCAAGGAGGAAGGTTATTCTCATTTCATCCAAATCGGTATCTGGTAGCTCATGTCATCCAAATCGATATTTGTTATAAGTCCAGTGGTTCCGAAAAAGGGTTAAGGAACGCTCGGGAAAGCGCGAGAACATTTTTCTAATTATAAGAATTAAAGAGAAAATAAGTAATGAGTAGTGTTCTTGGTGGAAATTGGAATATTATCAGACGACGCTATATAGGAGTATTCGGAACAGATTTCTGAGTTCGTATTAATGACCGATAGGCAATATAAGTGTATGTAAACGATATCAGATTCAGAAAAATAGTACTTTTATTTTATCCGAGATTTCCCCAGACACTGAATTATTTAAGGATTTATTAAAGAGATTTGAGGGATTTAAATTCAAGAATTATAAAGGAGGATTAAAGATGTTAGCAAAAATATCATGGAGGTTTCCGGTAAAACCCTAACTAGAAATACTCGAGATATTCCTCCGAAGGATCAATGAAATTGAGCAATAACCGGACAAAGAAACAAGCAGAGAGCCAAGGTGCATGCATGTGCAAGAGTATAAGATCAATGAACCAAGTAATTACCAAGATAACTAGCATACTTACAGAACCAACCAAGTACTTAGCTTAAACTCATCATCAACCCACAAAATCACAACACTTGTCCACTTGATTAGCTCATGCATGACCACACCACTTTAATAAAGTAGCTTTAGGATAGATATTATCATAATAATACAAGATTAGATCAAAAGAGCAAAGCAAGTAAAACTCCATCTGTAACACCCCCAGATCCAGGGTCCGGGATCCGGTCGTTACGGTCTCCATTTCTGTCCACAATACTTGAACTTACTTCAACATAAAATAAATTACATCTTTATGACCCAACACAACAATACAAAACACACCCATTATAGTCCCAGAGATGAAATCAGAGTAACTACCAAATTTTATTAATCACATTATGAGTTCTTACAATCCAAAAGAATTTCAATATGAATACATACTCTTTGCCATCCATTTTCATAAGTCATACCATCCCATATACTTGGTACTGAAAGAATGAATCTATCCTACCACTAGCTTCTTCTTCAGCTCTGGTAGTGTCATCGTCCTCGTCAGCGTCGAGTGCACCTTGTGCGAGTCATCTGGTCTAGCTGTTGTTGTGATATAATAATAAAGCAAGGGTGAGCAATATCCCACCAACGATAATATATAACTGAACGATAATATATAACAGTTCAAAAGTTTATTTCAAACCATACGTCATGCATTTACGGAAATGATGCCTGTATAACATAAATGATAAAGTTACAAGGTAACTCAAAATGCAAATATAGGTGGGAATATCTGCTATGTCGAAGATAAGAAAGATATTATCATTTATCATAAAAGAGGAACTTGCAGGAAAATATTGCAATTCCAATTATAAATACTTTCCAATACTGCCAACAATGATAATGTTGCAGGAAATAAATGAATTTAAATGATGAACTTTTGCTGGAGTATTCACCGCGCCCACTGTTCCAATCCTTACGATGATCAGTCGCAGATTGTACATCTTTAGATTTACTACCGGTGGAAGGAAGAGCTGACGGATTTACTTGTCTACCGCCCTGTTAAATCTCCCCGGCCAACGGTTGGGTCAATTGGGATGGAACGGCGCTACTCGGCCTCTTACACGACTCCAAGTTCGAAAAGAAGTTCTTGACTCTGAACGTAAAGTTCGTCCCCCTTTACCCAAGTATGATACTTGTTGATAAGACTCCAAAAAGTAGTCGTATCAAGTTGGAAAGGAAAATTCAACATCATATCTCTCAAGCTGCTGCTTGTGAGAGGATACCATCTTGTTCCAATAATCTTACCCCTCGAATGATGAGAAGGTTACTCAAAGATTCAATTGATAAACAGCAACCAAGTTGCGAGTGAAACGAATAGTTTTACATGATTTATGACCGGGAAGCCAACAAGATAAATAACATTGCTCAAGTAGGTCCCCCTATAATATGGAAGTTTGAGCGAGCATTTAAATCCTTTTAAGATAGATTTAAATGAAAAATAAAGAGTTGGGAACCTTTCCTTGATAAAATAGTCGTAAAAAGACTCCGAAATATTTTACATAATATCTGGAGGTGAAAGATAATCTCCGAATAATATAAATCATTTTAAAAGAATTAAATAAAGGGTAATATGTTCCTATAGTTAACTTTAGGAAATTCTCCTAAAGTTAACCATTAAGATTGTGACACATATGCACAATCAATAATGTCCCTGCGGGGCCCTTCTAAATAAATAAAAAAATTCATCAAAACTACGTAGTTTTGATAGCTTAACTTTAGGAAATTCCTTACAGTTAACTGTAGGACCATTTTTCTCTTAAATAAATATTTCAAGAATATTTATTAACTCAATAATAATTACGGAATATTATTAACTCATAATATTGCTCGTAAGTAATCCTCGAATGAATATATGGAATTATTTACTAAATAAATCCCTCCTTAAATGAATATTCGAAATAATATTCATTAAATAATTAAACTCCAATAAATATTTAAAATAATATTCAATAAATAAGTCAAACCTTAAATGAATATTTGAAAATAATATTCATTTAATAAATAATCTTCTAAATGAATATCCAAATAATATTCAATTAGTAATCAAAACTTTAAAGGAATAATCGAAATAATGTTCCTTAAGTAAATAGAACTTCCAATGAATATTTAAAATAATATTCATCAAGTACATAAAACCTTAAATGAATATTCGAAAGTAATATTCATTTAATAAATAACATTCTAATGAATATCAAAATAATATTCATTAAATAATCAACTCTAAATGAATATTCGAAACTAACATTCAATTAATATCTCTCGACTGAGATAATACTCGAATAAAATTCCTCGAAATATCTCCAAGTAATTGATACTTTATGGAAATATAAATAACGTTTAATAATAACATTCCTTAAAAAAAATAATAATCTGCCGTTGGAATCCCTCCGGGTTTCCACGACTATCTATATCTCAAAATACCGACTCCCGGTCAATATTTAAGAATGAATATCATATGCCCTTCGCTAAGGGTCTTATCAAAACAATCCGGCTTATAACTGATAATTCGTATCTAGTTTATAAGCCAATATCAATTCAGGGAACAGGTATCATAATATAATTTGACAATAGGCATGCATGCTATGGCATATGTAAAATGGCAATCGCATATATATATATATATATATATATATATATATATATATATATATATATATATATATATATATATATATTATCACAATAACAGGTTCAAAGTTTTGAACACTTGCCTCGTAATCGGGTGTCGGTGGAGATAGCGTGTCCTGGGTCTGCTCGATGATCTAAAAACAATCAGAACATCAGAGATTAACCACTTAACACGTTTTAAAAGTCTAGGTATAAACTTCACTTAAATCGAAACAAGTTTTCGAATTATCTCGTTATACACCTTTTAGTGTTACTCTTTTTATTACTGATACGATCCGACATTTGTTCATTATTACGACCTGTCATCATACCCACACTCGGTATATACTTAAGTCGTATAAGTTCTAAAGTCGATCGATTACGAACCGAGATTATACCTCGAGTTTTATCATTCGTTTTCTAAGTGTTTTACCAAAGTTATAACCAAGCGGGTTTTTTAGGGGTTCGTTCGCGTTTAACTTTGATTCCAACATTTTTATAAAATCGGAAAATGATCCGTTTGATATGTGGTTTTCTTTCATACCTTCCTTATGACCCCTAGTATTTATTTACCAAGATTCGCCACTGAGTAACATGCTTTACGAGGGTTCAATTGAAATTACGAACTTTTACATACGGTTCCAAACCAATTTTAGTAATTTGATCATAACTCCTAAATCGTAAGTTGGAATGTTTCGATTCTCACGTCAAAACGATCTATGGCTCGAGATCTACAAGGACCAGTCATAATATTATCAAGGTCAGGAACTAATATTTACCGTCATGCTTGGTTTCTAAGTGTTAACAAAAATTCGGCATTAAGACGACTATATATCGAACGTTCTAAAAATCATAACAATTCAACCAAGCCACACCGGGCATCCAAACAACTCATACACATATTTCTCATCCTCAATCTGTCCAAAATCATCTACTAACATCATATCATAACCATGTTTAGATCCACTAACAAAATCCATAATCATGCTTATAATCATGCTAATACTATAACTAATCTTATATCATCAAGAACATGCTTAAATCTTCAAAACAAAGCTAGGGTTTCAAGTGGACTACCTTCCTTGGGATATGTCCTAGCCTTAATAAGCCTTGTATGTGCCTTTCCTAGCCTTAACAAAGCTTGGATCAACCAAAGAAAACAAGAAATCAAAGATTAGTTCTTGGAAGTTACTATTCACCCTAAACTTGTAAAAATCATAGAAAATTGAAAAATAACAATTTAGCTCTCAAATTTTTACCACATCTTGGGCTCTTCATAAGCTTTGTTTTGAGTCCTAGATCATCAGATTTGAAGCTTCCTAGCTAGGGTTTTGAGCCCTCTTTTTTTGCTGGACAGAAACTGGGCAGATTTGTTTCCCCAACTTTGAGCATGGATTGACTAGGCTATACTAATTTTTTGGCCATGAAATTTTGAGCGAATATTGCCCATGGAGTGGAGAGGCTATGGTTAAAATTTGGTGATTTTATCATGGATAGAAATGGAGATATGAATTTTCTTCTTTGAGGTGTTCTTGCTGGGCAGTTTGAGAGAGTTTTTGTTTTGCTTGCTTTTCTCTTCCTTGGCTTTGTGTGAGAATGAATTATTGTGATGTCTTGGATAATATCTTTCATAAAACTACTTTAATAAAGTAGTGTGGTCATCCATGATGCAATTCAAGTGGACAAGTGTTGATTTTGTGTGGTTGGATGATAACAAGAAGCTAAGTACTTGGTTTGTTGCTAAGTATGCTAGTTGCTCATGTAACTACTTGGTTAATTGCTCTTATCCACTAGCACATGCATGTATCTTGGCTCCCTGCTTGTTTTTTTGTCCGGTTATTTCTCCATTTAATTGATCGTTCGTATGAATATCTCGAGGATTTCTAGTTAGGGTTTTACCGAAAACCTTCTTAATATTTATACTAACATTCTCTGTCTTCCTTTATAAATCTTAAATTTAAATTCCTTAAATCCATTTAATAAATCCTTAAGTCTTTCAGTGTCCAGGAAATTCTCGGAGAAAATAAAAGTGCTATTTTTCAGAATTCGACAGCTTTTACATACACTTATTTTCCCCTAGATCACTATTACGAACTCGGAAATCTGTTCCGAATACTTCTATATAGTGTCGTCTCATAATATTCTCTTTTACACCAAAAACACTATTTATTATTTATTCTTTACTTATTCTCTTAGGGTTGTACAATTGTCCCTGATCTCTTTCGATCGTTCCTTAACCTTTTTACGGACCCACTGGACCAATAACAGATATCGATTTGGATGACATAAGAATAATCTTCTTCTTTAGAATTATCAAATCTCAATTCCCTAGGAGATAGATAATTCTTATCTAAAGTGTCAACCAATAGTATTCTTCATGGCATAAAAACATTTGAATCCAAATCTATTCCTTTCATTAGTTATCTCAATTGTTACATCGTAGTCGTAATCACTATTCACCATTACCTCAGTACAAAATAAAAAGTTTTAATTATATCCAAAATTTGGGGTTCTTACAGTCTCATCTCCTTAAAAGGATTCCGTCCCGGAATCAGGTAGGAAGTAAAGAGTCGTTTGCTTGTCGTTCACTTTTTAGCTTCCCGGTCAATTCTTAGTCGTTCTACCCTTTCTCAGCACATCTTCTAGTGCTACAATCCATACTTTATCCTTTTTCCATCAACGTTGCTACTTTTCGTACCACACACTATCCGGGTTATGCTCTTACTCAATCTTATCCTTATTGATACCTGCAGTAACATTGGTATCACTATCATACTGCGAATTCGGAGGTAACCTCACTCGTACTGTGCATTTCCTGATCGCTTTAATCTTCGCAATCTCGATCAATATAGAGAAGCGGAAAGATTTATTGAGAGATCACTATGATCAATGAACATTTGTTATATTGCATAGTTAGTATAGAAGGGGGCCAGCCTTTAGTACTTGACAAGCAATTAAACAAGTTATGGCATTCCACTTAGACTTCTATCACATAGACAGATAGTCACGGTAGCAGTACCTCCCCTCCTTATAGGGTTGTTCGTCTCAATTCATAAAGAAGATGAATAAGAGAGAAGAAAAGAAAAGAGTTCTAGTGGATTATAGAAAGTTTTCATGATTGTAAAATATCATACTCAGAATTTACCTCTGAACTATAGAGGTTCATCAAAGAAGAAATTAATCATAATTATATCCAATACTATTTGATCGCAACCTCACGTGTCAACATATCTTGCTGCTTTGTCCACTATTCTCTGGACCTGTACTCTGGTTCAACCTTAGCAACACTTACTTTTGGAAAATCTTTGAACCTCTCAGGTTAAATCTTAGTTTCTCGCTTGACACCAATGTTACTGACATTCCATGTCACGCTACTAGCTTTTTCATATCTATAATATTAACACTATCAGGTTGTCATCCCGAGAATTCATCAGAAAACCCATTTATTAATCCATTCATAACATTCCTTGCTTCATATTCCATAGTTGCTTTCCCAGTCTTTTCTTTATCAATCACATCCTTCTTATTATCTGATTCTTATTTACTTCTGTTATTTACTTCCACCTTCATCTCTTTATTGAGACACCTTTTGCACTTGGTACCTCTTATCGGTTTTCCGTCACATTTACTCTATAATCATCACGTTATTCCAATTTAAACTCTCCGAAATGAATCTGGCCGATCCCTTTAACTTAGATTCAATATAATCTACTTCTTCCAACCTTGTTTCTCATCACTTGTTCTTTTCTATCCGTGATGTTCCACAGGTTGTTCTTCGTAAGTCAGACCAGGTCGTATATCTATCTGCTCGAACTCTTATCATCTATCGAGCATCTGCATTTTACTGGCATAGCCTTGCCACATGAAACATGTTACGATCATGCTATAAGTTTTGGGGGTAGAGCTGGCTCGAATGCCACCTTCCGAACACTTTTAAACTCTCAGATGGCCCAACAAATCTCGGGCTCAAATACCCTTAATTCTTTCTACGGGAATACATTTAGCATCATGAATCGTCAACCTCATATTCTCTATCTTGTTTGCGCAGAAGTACACTAACACAAACTTGCTTGTCATTCATCAACATGCCATTTAGCTTATCAATAGCAGCACTTTCTTTATCTTTACGTTGTCTTCTACTTTCTTAGAAGAATCACCATCGCTTGTTGTTTACGTAATGCGTTAATAGCTAACCCTACGGGTTTCAAATCCTTTAGGGAGACAAAGTAATCACTATTCCTTATCCATAAGGAACACTTCCTGAACTTGATGTAGATATTACATGAAGTAGATAAAATTGCAGAAGAGTTTCAATCATCGCAGCTATATCCGGTTGATAAAAGTATCACTCATACATCTTCCATAAAAGACTGGAAACTTAATAGTTTACTTCGTCAATTTTGTATCATGGTCCTGGTTTGCCTCAAAACGGGACCTTCTAAGGTACGCAATATGCTTAAGACTCCATCAGGAATCGAATCTTTACTTAAACTATTATTACCTTCGATTCTTGCACAGTCATCAGAAGGAGTGTAATTTCTCCACTCCGATATGACCTTCAAGGTCCTTCCAAATATCATTCTGTTTCTTTGATATGAACGTTTATAATTATTCCTCTATACTTAGACTGTCGGCCACCTCATTGGCCTTTCCTGATAATAATAATTTCTTGTAATCCATGTTCTCTGGATACATTCCAACTCAAATTTTTCTACCTCATTCTCATCACTGTTGGGTGAAAGCATTCTCCCTTAAGCTCTGCTGAAGGAGAAAAATATAACTATCAGTCTTTTTCCATAAGTCATTGCTTCCACCTTCCCGTGGGAACTTTATCAAAGTTACCCTCAATCATACCTAGGATATTTGTTTTCTTATTTCTTTCTTGTTCTAGGATAATCTCAACCTTCTTTGGTTCCATCCATACCTCGTCATGGTTTCATACATGCCTCATCTGGCATTATTGTTATTGTGTCTTACATTCTCTACCAAGCTTCTATTTTGAAACTCAGAATGTTAATTTTTTTCCTTGTAAGGTTTCTTAGGTCATCCTCATCATTCCTCCTGTATTTTCTAGGTACAGGGTATATCCAAACGTCATTGATCAATACTCTAATAATTTTATCCATGTTCTTTCCAGAACTCTTTTTTTTTATAATCCTTACAGGTCATTGTTGCCTTAGCAAATCCAACTAATATCATCTGAATTCACAATGTCTTTATTAGGGTTAATGCCATCCCTTGTGCATTCCCCAGGGTTTGTCTTAATTTATGGATATCCTATCCTTAATTCAACTGCCAAGGAATTCTTGCATCCTATACTTGGCAATCAAATCATGTATCCTTAATAAGGGTCTCTTTTCAATCATTCTCATTTGATAATCGATCGGTGGCTTAATGCTAACCTCTTCTTTCAGATAGTTATCAGCCTATTTGACCTTCCAAAAGATAACGTATGTCTATCTGCTCTCTTACAGAACTTGGTAATGGTAGCAAGGATGTTCTGGAAGATATTGGTCGAGTTCAACGTGAATCTCTTAGTACTTATCGTTCTTCGCAAAGGTACTTGCCTCATACAAAATTTCAACAGCATACTGATCAATCTTTGACCATTTCTATACTCTCTTCATAAACCTTCGTTGTTTACTTTCCTTCGTCATAATATATTCATGGTATATCAAACATCTCAAGTCACTATACTTCTATTTTTACTCGTAATCTTGGACAATCATATACACATGAATCACTTTAGTACGGGTGACCCCATTCCAAAAGTCTAGTAAATTCCCAATCAAAACATGGGTTGGAAAGGGTTCAGTAGAAGATTCCTACGATCTCATTAATAGTTCCTTTATATCAGAAGCCCTTGCAGTCAGTGCTTACTTAGAAGCAACCCTGCTTTGTCCTTTCATTGCTGGTCTAGTCACTTGATAATCCGTTGTGACTTGGTCTCAACTGGCCACACTAAAATAAAAATATATGATTTTAGGGGTTGGCTAATTAGCATTACTTTTCTAGCAATTTCCGGCCTAGTGTCTTCTTCTTTGATACCTTTCTACCTTTCCAAAACTTTACTTCATATAAGTCTTAATCGGCTACTCAGCGCCGTCTCCGGTCACCTTTCCTCTATTTTTATCTTTTCAACTATTCTTATCAATCCCGCATGCCACACAAGCTTACCATTCCTGGCATAACAGCCTTTTCACTTAAGTCAATCCCGGAGTTTCTCAGTCCGGCTGGTTTCTTACTTACATTTCTTGTTTTCGTCCAATCTCACTTCATCATTTTATCTCTACCATCGATTGTAATGCTCAGGGTCCGTTTACTAACCCATTTTACAGCATCCTTACCCAAATCACAGGGTTCGCTCCAGTTTCTACTCTCTTCCATGACGTTCTCTGATAATCCAAAAGACAAGGTTTTCCAAAATTCGTTGAAGTTCTTTCCAGAATTAGGGAAATTTTGGTCAATCTTTCCACCTACTGGTAACATTAAGGAGACCAGCTTCGAAACCTGAAGATTAATTCTATGAACCTCCAAGCAGGTAGAATCATAAGCAGTCATAGTTAACGAAATAATCATCATCCTATTGGAAGTTTACCCACTGGAGAGGAACCAATTATATACATCCCTTAGAAGGGAATTAACAGTTTCAAACTGAAACCTGTCACAACGTCCTGATACCTATACGTCCTGAGATTCAATATTACCAAATGTCAGTCTACCTGACCACTAGTCTCAGAAGGAACATTGCCGTTGGAGTTGGTTGTTCCACAGAATTGGCACTACTAAGGCCATCTGATCTGGTGGACCATGCTGTCCGAATGCATCCGCAAGTACTTTGTCGTGCTACGCAAGCACACATCCTAATCCTTTATGCGAAGCGTCGTTGGAACCACAAAGTCTCCTTTTTCCATTAAGTAATGCCAACTCTAGGTCATTACCAATTCCACCTTTTAGCTCCAGGAAGATTTTCTCACATTTTTGTTTTTTCTTTAACTGCTGATCGTATTACTTGATCCATTATAATTCCGTGTCAGAATAAACTTAAGGTAACTACTATAATTCATTCAAAGAAAGAATTTAATATTCCACTGAATCACATGCATCTAACATTTCTGGTTCATCATTTCACTGAGTTGAAATAACTCTATACTCAGTCTCTAACAGTAGTCTCATTATGAGTTTATCTTGGCTCACTGGTCTTATCTTCCGGTAGGTTCTGAGATCATTGTCTTGCTTACTACTTCCTTATATAACTTTATCCAATCATGCTGTCACTTCCCAATGTCTTTACTTTCTAACTGATTCATTCATAACATGAACATTTCCCTGAATAAAACCACCTCATTAACCTCAATTTGGTTCCATAAATTACAACCTATGACATCGGCCTTCTCATGGCGAATTATTACTGACAATATTCATATTTATTCATTTATCAAATGATATGGCACTTACTGCCTCTTCTCAAATATTCCTAGGGACTCTGCTCCTCATCTTATATCGATGCCTTTGATAATCATACATCCCTCTAGCACTCTTTTCGTTAATATGAAAGTCTCTAATGATTCTCATCTATTCCCGTATAAGATCTCAAGTAATTCTTCCAATCCGTCTTACTTGCTGGTACTACCTCCAGTAGTCCCGCCACGAATCCAACATGAATCTTCAGTTCTCTTGCTAATAGCTTAGTTCTTTATGCTCACTTTTCTGAGCACTATACCTTAATCATCTCAGTCATTCTGGCTACAACCCTCATTCCTTGAGGGTAAGCTCCTTATCATAACAGGATTTTCCTTATCTGCTGGAACCTCTTCCGGGTCTCCAGTAGGGTACTCCATCGAATTTACCCGCTGATCTTCAGCATATAAAGCATCATCACGCTGCTGCTCGTATGCCTCAAGGTCTGTCGCCTTACTCGTCAATACGATATCGAGCTATGTTACTATCATGATACTTAAGAGTTCCCATAAGGGTTTTATATGTCATCACTACATTAAGTAGTCCGACTATGAACTTGGAAAGAGTTCTTATTATCTTAGTGAATTTATTGTTTTAAAGTCGCCTCATCTCTGGGGTTTATAACGTACGCTCTGATACACTTCTGTAACACCCCCAGATCCAGGGTCCGGGATCCGGTCGTTACGGTCTCCATTTCTGTCCACAATACTTGAACTTACTTCCACATAAAATAAATTACATCTTTATGACCCAACACAACAATACAAAACACACCCGTTATAGTCCCAGAGATGAAATCAGAGTAACTACCAAATTTTATTAATCACATTATGAGTTCTTACAATCCAAAAGAATTTCAATATGAATACATACTCTTTGCCATCCATTTTCATAAGTCATACCAGCCCATATACTTGGTACTGAAAGAATGAATCTATCCTACCACTAGCTTCTTCTTCAGCTCTGGTAGTCTCATCGTCCTCGTCAGCGTCGAGTGCACCTTGTGCGAGTCATCTGGTCTAGCTGTTGTTGTGATATAATAATAAAGCAAGGGTGAGCAATAGCCCACCAACGATAATATATAACTGAACGATAATATATAACAGTTCAAAAGTTTCTTTCAAACCATATGTCATGCATTTACGGAAATGATGCTAGTATAACATAAACGATGAAGTTACAAGGTAACTCAAAATGCAAATATAGGTGGGAATATCTGCTATGTCGAAGATAAGAAAGATATTATCATTTATCATAGAAGAGGAACTTGCAGGAAAATATTGCAATTCCAATTATAAATACTTTCCAATACTGCCAATAATGATAATGTTGCAGAAAATAAATAAATTTAAATGATGAACTTTTGCTGGAGTATTCACCGCACCCACTGTTCCAATCCTTACGATGATCAGTCGTAGATTGTACAGCTCAATTTAGATTTACTACCGGTAGAAGGAAGAGCTGACGGATTTACTTGTCTACCGCCCTGTTAGATCTCCCCGGCCAACGGCTGGGCCAATTGGGATGGACCGGCACTACTCGGCCTCTTACACGACTCCAAGTTCGAAAAAAAGTTCTTGACTCTGAACGTAAAGTTCGTCCCCCTTTCCCCAAGTATGATACTTGTTGATAAGACTCCACAAAGTAGTCGTATCTAGTTGGAAAGGAAAATTCAACATCATATCTCTCAAACTGCTGCTTGTGAGAGGATATCATCTTGTTCCAATAATCTTACCCCTCGAATGATGAGAAGGTTACTCAAAGATTCAATTGATAAACAGCAACCAAGTTGCGAGTGAAACGAATAGTTTTACAAGATTTATGACCGGGAAGTCAACAAGATAAATAACATTGCTCAAGTAGGTTCCCCTATAATATGGAAGTTTGAGCGAGCATTTAAATCCTTTTAAGATAGATTTAAATGAAAAATAAAGATTTGGGAACCTTTCCTTGATAAAATAGTCGTAAAAAGACTCCGAAATATTTTACATAATATCTGGAGGTGAAAGATAATCTCCGAATAATATAAATCATTTTAAAAGAATTTAAAAGAATTAAATAAATATTCCAAGAATATTTATTAGCTCAATAATATTTATGGAATATTATTAACTCATAATATTGCTCGTAAGTAATCCTCGAATGAAAATATATGGAATTATTTACTAAATAAATCCCTCCTTAAATGAATATTCGAAATAATATTCATTAAATAATTAAACTCCAATAAATATTTAAAATAATATTCAATAAATAAGTCAAACCTTAAATGAATATTTGAAAATAATATTCATTAAATAAATAATCTTCTAAATGAATATCCAAATAATATTCATTTAGTAATCAAAACTTTAAAGGAATAATCGAAATAATGTTCCTTAAGTAAATAGAACTTTCAATGAATATTTTAAAATAATATTCATCAAGTACATAAAACCTTAAATGAATATTCGAAAGTAATATTCATTTAATAAATAACATTCTAATGAATATCAAAATAATATTCATTAAATAATCAACTCTAAATGAATATTCGAAACTAACATTCAATTAATATCTCTCGACTGAGATAATACTCGAATAACATTCCTCGAAATATCTCCAAGTAATTGATAATTTATGGAAATATAAATAACGTTTAATAATAACATTCCTTAAAATAAATAATAATCTGCCATTGGAATCCTTCCGGGTTTTCACGACTATCTATATCTCAAAATACCGACTCCCGGTCTATATTTAAGAATGAATATCATATGCCCTTCTCTAAGGGTCTTATCAAAACAATCCGGCTTATAACTGATAATTCGTATCTAGTCTATAAGCCAATATCAATTCAGGGAACATGTATCATAATATAATTTGACAATAGGCATGCATGCTATGGCATATGTAAAATGGCAATCGCATATATATATTATCACAATAACAGATTCAAAGTTTTGAACACTTGCCTGGTAATCGGGTGTAGGTGGAGATAGTGTGTCCTGGGTCTGCTCGATGATCTAAAACAATCAAAACATTCGAGATTAACCACTTAACACGTTTTAAAAGTCTAGGTATAAACTTCACTTAAATCGAAACAAGTTTTCGAATTATCTCGTTATACACCTTTTAGTGTAACTCTTTTTATTACTAATACGATCCGACATTTGTTCGTTATTACGACCTGTCATCATACCCACACTCGGTATATACTTAAGTCGTATAAGTTCTAAAGTCGATCGATTACGAACCGAGATTATACCTCGAGTGTTATCGTTCGTTTTCTAAGTGTTTTACCAAAGTTATAACCAAGCGGGTTTTTTAGGGGTTCGTTCGCGTTTAACTGTGATTCCAACATTTTTATAAAATCGTAAAACGATCCGTTTGATATGTTGTTTTCTTTCATACCTTCCTTATGACCCCTGGTATTTATTTACCAAGATTCGCCACTGAGTAACATGCTTTACGAGGGTTCAATTGAAATTACGAACTTTTACTTACGGTTCCGAACCAATTTTAGTAATTTGATCATAACTCCTAAACCGTAAGTTGGAATGTTTAAATTCTCGCGCCAAAACGATCTATGGCTCGAGATCTACAAGGACCAGTCATAATATTATCAAGGTCAGGAAGTAATATTTACTGTCATGCTTGGTTTCTAAGTGTTAACAAAAATTCGGCATTACGACGGCTATATATCGAACGTTCTAAAAATCATAACAATTCAACCAAGCCACACCGGGCATCCAAACAACTCATACACATATTTCTCATTCCTAAATCTGTCCAAAATCATCTACTAACATCATATCATAACCATGTTTAGATCCACTAACAAAATCCATAATCATGCTTATAATCAAGCTAATACTATAACTAATCTTATATCATCAAGAACATGCTTAAATCTTCAAAACAAAGCTAGGGTTTCAAGTGGATTACCTTCCTTGGGATATGTCCTAGCCTTAATAAGCCTTGTATATGGCTTTCCTAGCCTTAACAAAGCTTGGATCAACCAAAGAAAACAAGAAATCAAAGATTAGTTCTTGGAAGTTACTATTCACCCTAAACTTGTAAAAATCATAGAAAATTGAAAAATAACTATTTAGCTCTCAAATTTTTACCACATCTTGGGCTCTTTATAAGCTTTGTTTTGAGTCCTAGATATTCAGATTTTAAGCTACCTAGCTAGGGTTTTGAGCCATCTTTTTCTGCTGGACAGAAACTGGGCAGATTTGTTTCCCCAACTTTGAGCATGGATTTGACTAGGCTATACTATTTTGTTGGCCATGAAATTTTGAGCGAATATTTCCCATGGAGTGGAGAGGCTATGGTTAAAATTTGGTGATTTTATCATTGATAGAAATGGAGATATGAATTTTCTTCTTTGAGGTGTTCTTGCTGGGCAGTTTGAGAGAGTTTTTGTTTTGCTTGCTTTTCTCTTGCTTGGCTTGTGTGAGAATGAATTATTGTGATGTCTTGGATAATATCTTTCATAAAGCTATTTTAATAAAGTAATGTGGTCATCCATGATGTAATTCAAGTGGACAAGTGTTGATTTTGTGTGGTTGGATGATAACAAGAAGCTAAGTACTTGGTTTGTTGCTAAGTATGCTAGTTGCTCATGTAACTACTTGGTTACTTGCTCTTATCCACTAGCACATGCATGTATCTTGGCTCCCTGCTTGTTTTTTTGGTCCGGTTATTGCTCCATTTGATTGATCGTTCGTAGGAATATCTCGAGGATTTCTAGTTAGGGTTTTACCGAAAACCTTCTTAATATTTATACTAACATTCTCAATCTTCCTTTATAAATCTTGAATTTAAATTCCTTAAATCCATTTAATAAATCCTTAAGTCTTTCAGTGTCCAGGAAATTCTCGGAGAAAATAAAAGTGCTGTTTTTCAGAATCCGACAGCTTTTACATACACTTATTTTCCCCCTGGATCACTATTACGAACTCGGAAATCTGTTCCGAATACTTCTATATAGTGTCATCTCATAATATTCTCTTTTCCACCAAAAACACTATTTATTCTTTATTCTTTACTTATTCTCTTAGGGTTGTACAATTGTCCCTGATCTCTTTCGATCGTTCCTTAACCTTTTTACGGACCCACTGGACCAATAACAGATATCGATTTGGATGACATAAGAATAATCTTCTCCTTTAGAATTATCAAATCTCAATTCCCTAGGAGATAGATAATTCTTATCTAAAGTGTCAACCAATAGTATTCTTCATGGCATAAAAACATTTGAATCCAAATCTATTCCTTTCATTAATTATCTCAATTGTTACATCGTAGTCGTAATCACTATTCACCATTACCTCAGTACAAAATAAAAAGTTTTAATTATATCCAAAATTTGGTTGATCTAAGCCTAGCATATTTAATAAAATCATCAAAGATGATGATGAATAGTGATTTCAAGAAACTAACTTTGATTTCTTATCTTCTTTGGTTGATCTACGTTATATTAAGGATATACAAGGACTAGATCAAGCTTAGTAAGGCTTTTACATACTCCAAGGAAGGTATATCTCTTAAGAACCCAAGATCTTACATTGAGTTTTATGCATGTTCGTGGTGGTTTTTTAGCTTAGTTATGATTATGGAGTTATTATAAGCATGTTTATGTAGTTAGCTTTGTTGATTTAAGAGATATGATGATTATGATGGTGTAGTGAGATGTTCTTGGACTCGTTAATATGAATATCATGTGTATAAGATTGATGGTATGCCCGGTGTGGCTTGCTTGTGATGTAATAAATTTGGAAACGTTCGAATTATAGCCGTCGTAATGCCGAAATTTTGTTAAACCTTAAATTTCGAGCATAACAGTAGATATAAATGTCTGATCTTGATGAATATATGACCTACCCTTGTAGATCTCGAGTCATAGATCGTTTTGGTGTGAGAATCGAAGCAAACGGACTTACGATTTAGGAGTTATGGTCAAAATCGTAAAAGTGGTTCGAAACCGTAAGTGCGAGTTCGTAACTGAAATTGAACCCCCATAATATTACTAATTCAGTGGCGAATATTAGTAATTAAATATTAGAGACCATAAGGGAGGTGTGGGAGAAAACATCATGTTATATGGATCGTTTTTCGATTTTATAAAAATGTTCGAATCAAAGTTAAGTGCGAAGAACCCCTTAAAAGAGCACTTGGTTATAACTTTGGAAAGTCACTTAGAAAACGATCAATAAATCTCGCGGCATAATCTCTTGTAGTAAGCGACCAACCTTAGAACTTATACGACTTAAGTACTGAAGGGTTTCGAGGCAACAAATGCAGCGGAAAGTAATAATTAAAAATAATAAAATCGAAACCCTACCGCAGGATCCATGCAAAAACATGATATTTAATTCGGAGTTAGATGATTACCTTAAAGAAGCTTTACAAATTGATGACAGATGGAGGTCCAAAGCAATCACCACGCAGCCCTCTTCGAGATCTACGTTGCCAAAGTAGTCCACACGAATGCTTGATCGTCCAACGATCACCGGAGCCGGTACTAGCCGAAGAACATGCCTATCTCTCTAGCCTCTCATACGTTTTTCTCTAAAAACGAATTGCAAAAGTGTAACCCTAAACAATACATCATAATGTATTTATAGGGAAGAGAGATTGGGCTAAACTCTAAATCGAATTGGGCTTCTCAAAACCCATTCTGATTTGGTTTTAATATTAAATTTGAATTCTATTTAATTATAATTAAGACCAGCTCAATTAATTAAATATCCAATTTCAAATTTAATAATTTAACTTAAATTCGTAATTTAAATTAAAACTCCTTTTAACGTTCTTATTGTGTAACCCTTTAGGTTATTATTACGTTGGCAATAATTTTAATATCCAATAATAAAATTATAAACAATGAGCGGCATCTAGTAATACATCATTGCTACCCAAGTAATAATAATAATTGGTGATCCAATTAAACCTTTCGTGATTAATGTTTCCATGTAATATAATCCCTTTAACCATATATTATAGATTAAACTCGAGGCATGTCATTAGTCATCCTCTTCAAAGTTTAATCCGGATTCCTTGATCAATGAGTAGACTATTAAAACAAATCAATATTTGAGCATGGCCATGCATTTTCATAGTCTCACTCAATCAAGAGGCCAATAATATCGCTCCTAATAATAGGAGGGTTAAATCCTATATCTATCATTCATATTTCTCATATGACTCATAATATACCCGATCTTCACTTTTATCATCACCCGGTCAAAGGTAACTTTTAATGTAGTCAAAGTATATTAATCCTCATATAGAAATATAATGATGTCAAGTCTAAGGATCATTACACCATTATCACTGTGAGTCTTTCTAATGACCTTATTAACATGTAGAATCTCACAACGGGTTAATCCAGTGCCATGTATAATATTACATGCACCTATGTTATTGACTTTAGTATCACTATACCTATGACCAATGAGATGTGGTCATCTGTCAATAAACATACTAATCTTTATGCATTATAATTGTCCCTTAATAATAATGCTCGATTAGGGATATTTAGGAATATAAACACTATTCATATAATCTCATTTTTAAGTTACATACTTAAAGATATAGAATACATGTTCTATATTCCAAGGACATTTATTACTCTAACTTTTATATCGCAGTAAATTAAGACATAATAAATTAATGTAGAATAATCCATAGAACATAATCATCAAATAACAAAATAGTCTTTCCTAGAAGCACAACTACATTGTCTCTAGGGCACTAACACTATCAAGTACCTACCAAGTGTAAGTGTAATGACATGCCTTAATAATGAACAAGTGTCGAATCATAACGGTGATTAATAAGAGTTACACTAGAGGGTGTATAACGAGATAACTTGAAAACGTGTCTTAACCTAAGTTAAATATATACTTAGCCTTTCAAAAGCGTTAAGTGATTAATCTCGAATATTCTGATTGTTTATAGATCACCGGACTGACCCAGGGCACGCTACCCCTACCCGAGTACCAGGCAAGTTTCCAATACTTTGGAACTGTTGTTGTGATAATATATATGATTGATTGTTGTTATACAAATGTGATATGCCATAGCATGCATGCCTGCCTTCAAATTATATTGTGATACTTGTTCCATGATTTGATGTTGGCTTATAAGTTAGATACGAGATATACTAGTTATAAGCCGGATATTGCTAAGACCCTTAGTGAAAGGCATATGATCTTATTCTTCTAATATAGACGGAAGTCAGTATTTCTTGATATATTGTGAATATTTTCTGAGGAAAATATTTAAGTAAATATTTTTCCATTACTTATTTATTGAATATTATTTGAATGTTCATTCGAGATTATTTATTTAATGAATATTATTTTGAATATTCATTCGAGAATATTGATTTAGATGAATATTATTTTGGAATATTCATTTGAGTTTATTTATTTAATGAATATTATTTGGAATATTCATTCGAGCTTTATTTCTGTAAGGTATATTATTCTGAAAACCCATTTAAGGTCTTACTTATTTCTTGAATATTATTTAGAATATTCATTCGAGGAATTATTTATTTAATGAATATTTTTATATACTTACTGAGGGTTATTTATGAGCAATATTTTATATTAAGTATTCTGAAAATATTTATGATGTATTAAATATTCCTTAAATATTTATTTAATTCTTTTAACTAATTCTAAAAATAATTCGCCTTATTCAAAAATTATCCTTGACCTTCAAATACTAGGTAAATTATTTCTAAGTCTTATTATTATTATTATTATTATTATTATTATTATTATTATTATTATTATTATTATTATTATTATTATTATTATTATTATTATTTTTATTTTTATTTTTATCAAGAAAGGTTCTCAAAAACTCCATTCTTCATTCGAATCTATCTTCCAAATTATGAAGGTACCTTACTTGAGAGCTGTTATTTATTTGTTTGACTTCTCGATCATAAATCTTTTAAAACTATTCTTTTCACTCGCAACTTGGTTGTTATTTATCAAGACGAGTCTCTGTGTTACTCCCTCATCGTTCGAGGGGTAAGATTATTGGAACAAATCGATATCCATTAACAAGCAACTGCTTGGGAAATATTGGTGAATTTTTCTTTCCAACTAGATACGACTACTTTGTGGAGTCCTATCAACAAGTATTGCACTTGGGGAAAGGGGGACGAGCTTTACGTTTCAAAGTCATGGATTTATTCGAACTAGGAGTATTTGTATAATGTGTAAGAGGCTGTGGGATAGTCCATCGTTGAAACTGGTATAAGAGGCTGTGGGACAGTCCATCCTGGAAATAGGGTCCGAGTGGCGCCGGCCCCAACTAAGCCCAAAGATGGCTAGGGAGATCCGGCGTATGGTGGTGTCCATATGTTCTTCCTTCTACATGTAGAGAAACGAATTTTGAGATGCACGACCTGCGACTGATCATCGTAAGGTGGTGTCATCCGGCGCGACATACTCCAGCATTGGTTCATCATCCAAATCTATTTATTTTCTGTAACATGAAGTATCACTCGTGCTGATAGGGTTTGAAAACTGTTCAGAACTAAAAGTACTCTGAGATACCTCGTAACTTCATCCTTTACATTATATTGGCACTATGTTCGTAAATGCATGGCATATGGTTTTCAAAGATATTTTTGAACCTTTATATATATTATTGTTCAGTTTTATTCTATTGTTGGTGGGCTATTGCTCACCCTTGATTTATTTATTATATCACAACAACAGCTAGGTTTGATGGTCCGCGTAAGGCGCACTCGGCGCAAGCAGGTGACTCCAGTCGTAGGACTACCCGCTGATATTGTTGCTGCCATTGCTCAGGAAGACTGGCAGCTTTTGTTTTCAACCTCAATTATATGTATAATTAATATTAATCAACGGCAAGAACTTTTAAACTTATGTTGTAATCATTTTGGGTTAAAATAACTTATATTCGTGGATATTATAATTAGAAGACTTATTTCAATTTCATCACTGGGACTATAACTTATTGTGTGTGATGTGATATTATTGCGGGGTCATAGTATGCTCTTTATTTATTTGGATTCAAGTTCAAGTATTATTGATGGAATTGAGACCGTAACGACCAGGTCCCTGACCCCGGATCTGGGACTGTTACAGAAATGGTATCAGAGCGAGAGTTATATATCCCAAGAGATGATGCGACGTTATATAATAATAAATTCACTAAGATAATAAGAACTCTTGCCAAGTTCACCTAAAACCCTTACGGGAACTTTTTAAGTATCATGATAGTAACATAGTTCGTATTGTGTATGTGAGTGACATCTCCGATCCAGAGGCTTTTGAGAGACAGCACGACGAGGCGATCCAGGCCGCCGAGGATAGGGCGGTGGTTGATTCTGATGACTTGTTTAGGACCACAGATCCGTATTATGAGCGTCTGGGAGATGAGGATTCGGAGGAGGAGGACCCAGAGGAGGTCCAGGCAGCCGAGGATATAGAGGTCATTGAGTCTGAGGAGGAGGACCCGGAGGGGGTCTAGATAGCTGAGGATACCGAGGTTATTAGTGAGGAGTATAATGATGAGGATCCGGAGGAGATCCAGGCGATATCTGATGTTAGGGTTATGGAGGAGGACACTGATATGACAACTGAGCAGGTGATGGAGGCGGTTATGGAGCAGATAGTGGATGAGGGTACTGAGGGAGATATTGATGAGCCAGTTGATGATGCTATTGGGAGTTCAGTACTCCGTTTACCACCACTCTCCACTGAGAGGACCCCTACCCCACCACCCTTGCCTGTGAGCCCTTTTTTTGAGGAGTTTGAGGAGCTTACCCCCGAGCTGCTGCAGGCAAAGGCCGCACCTCCAACAGAGCCATCTACCCCACCCCATATTCCAATAGAGGGGATACCAGTATGTGTGCATAACTAGGTTGTGAGCAGAATTTCTACAGATTTTGCAGTGGCTGAGGCCAGGTTAGCAGAGTCCAAGGCGGAGCTCGCAGCTGAGAGAGTTGCTAGGTTGGGATGCCAGGGTGGCGGGAGGCGTGCTAGAGCTCGAGAGATGCATAGGGCAGTGACCCGTATTGAGCTGAGGGCCCGGATGAGGGTCCGGACTTTACCTACCAATGGACATGGCATGGTATCCAGGATAGATGCTGAGGAGATCTTCCGTATTGCTATGATGAGGGTTAGGGCTTTGGGCTCCACTGGTGGCTGATTTCAGAGACAGTGATGTAGTAGTCTAGTCTTCTAGTCATGTACGGACATAGTAGTGTCGACTTTTGTGGGATAGTTTCATTGTATTTAGTTTCCCTTTTACTGACTAGACGGATAGATCATGTATTTCACTTTTGACTAGATGTTGGTAGGATGGTTGTACTTCTAAACTATCGATGTGCCTCGGATGATGTATCTTTCAGTACCATGTATATATTTGTTTCCTTTCAGTTAGTTCAGTTCTGTAGTTTATTATATTATTTTTACACATACTATTTTTGATTAAGCTGCCATGAAATATAGAACTGTGGGATCCTAAATCCAAATATGTAACGACTTTGAAAGGAGGAATCTTTAAAACAAGTGAATTAGCCTAATGTGTAATTGTCCAAATTTTCAATAAGATGCCTCCACGAAGAATGCGGACTAGGGCTAACCCCCGTGAGTCTACCGATCAAGAAAGTCACAATCAACATAGGAAAGATCCCGAATATGATGAAGTGCAAGATGAGGATTATAATGAGCAAGAGGATTCCCAGTATGGAACAGCAGACGAAACCTTTTTCACTGAAGAATTCGAAGAAGAAGTAGAAGGGGAAGAAATCGAAGTTGAGCAAGAAGGGGAGAACCAGGATAGAGACCCCATGGGTCAGTTTATGGATCTGCTTAGGCAAAATTTGAACCGTTACCCCCAACCACCCCAGGGAAGCAACAGTACCGTGGCAAACTCTTTCAGGGCCTTTAAGTCCCTTAAGCCCCCAGAATTCCACGGATCAGCTGACCCAGTCGAGGCAAGAGCCTGGATAAAGGAAATGGAAAAGTCATTTGAGATTCTAAGCATTGAGGAGGCGCGACAGACTATTTTCGCCACTTACCTTCTGAAAGGAGAGGCCAATTACTAGTGGGAGGCCAAGAAAAACATGGAGACGGATGCTATAGTAACCTGGGATAGGTTCAACCAATTGTACTGGAAAAGTACTTCCCGAGGTTTATGAAAACTCAGATGGAGCTCAAGTTTTTAGAACTATAATAGAACAATTTGTCAGTGGCTGAGTACGAGGCTAAGTTTACCGAGCTATCAAGGTTTGTGCCAGAGTTTGTTGATACTGAGGAGAAGAAAGTGAATAGGTTTCAGCAGGGGTTGAACAGTGGATTCAGAATCGTGTAGCAGTCTTAGAGCTTACAGACTATGCCACCATGGTGTAGAAAGCAACAATTGTGAAAGCAGGGAGTGATCAGATGCAGAGGGAAAGAGAGAAAGGGGGAATAAAAAGGAAGCATCCCAGTATGAACGGAGGTTCCGCAGGAGGAAAACCCCCGAATAAGTTTAACCGAGGGGCAGTTTCCCTACTGGAAGGAGCATGGGATTCAAAAAATCTGTGAGCGCAAGTGTGAGCCAGGGCGGCAAGCAATCAGGAGCAATCCACTCCCACCATCCTAGACCTCCATTACCCATGTGTGTAACTTGTGGAAAGAAACATTCCGGTACATGTCACCAAAAACTGGTAACCTGTTTTAAGTGTGGACGGGCAGGCCACTATGCTACCTCTTGTACCACAGTTATCCCTAGTACCAACCAAAGCACCACTTGTTTCCAGTGCGGACGTCGAGGTCACATGAAGAAGGATTGCCCAATGAAGAAGCCAGCAGCATCAGGGGCAAGCAAGGCTGCCTCCAATAGGCCACCAACTGCTAGAACTTTTAATATGATAGTGGAGGATGCCGTGAGGGACACGGATGTGATAGCAGGTACCTTTTCTTCCAATTCAGTTAGTGCAAACGTCTTATTTGATTCTAGAGCAACTAAGTCTTTTATATCGAGAGATTTTGCTCGTAAATTGAAACTTAAAACCCAGTCACTATGGGATTCCTTACAAGTAGAGATAGCCAACCAAGAGATAGTTCCAGTTAATCAGATTCACCCCGATTGTAAATTAGAAATAGGAGGACAATCTTTCTATGTCAATTTGATTCTTTTTAAACTAGGGGAATTTGATGTTATTTTGGGAATGGATTGGTTGTCTCGCAATAATGCTCAGATAGATTGTAAAGGGAAAAAGGTTAAGTTGAAAACCCCAGGAAAGAAGGAAATAGTGTTTCGAGGGATACGACAGACCCAGAACATTCTAACCATGGCGCAAACCAAAAGATTGTTACGAAAATGGAACGAGGCTTACTTAGCTTATGTTATCGACACTCAGAAGGAAGCACCTAGGTTGCAGGACATTCTGCTGGTTAATGAGTTCGAAGATGTGTTTCCACAAGATCTTCCCGGATTACCACCTGATAGAGTAATTGAGTTTGCTATTGAGTTACCCCGGGGACGGCGCCAGTATCGAAGGCCCCGTACCGATTAGCCCCAGTAGAAATGAAAGAGCTAGCTAAGCAATTACAAGAACTGTTGGATAAGGGTATGATAAGACCCAGTGTGTCACCGTGG
Organism: Saposhnikovia divaricata; assembly: GCA_036435485.1. NCBI lineage: Eukaryota > Viridiplantae > Streptophyta > Magnoliopsida > Apiales > Apiaceae > Saposhnikovia > Saposhnikovia divaricata. The sequence goes on along the minus strand of CM071597.1, from coordinate 119,285,336 downwards.
GGGGCACCAGTGTTGTTTGTTAAGAAGAAGAATGGGAGTTTGAGGTTATGCATCGACTACCGAGAGTTGAACAAGCTAACCATAAAGAATAAGTACCCGTTACCCAGAATAGATGACTTGTTTGACCAGCTAAAGGGTGTTGTGTACTTCTCAAAGATTGAACTGAGGACTGGATATCATCAACTGAAGATTAAACCCGAAGATATCTCAAAGACTGCATTCCGTACCAGATATGGACATTATGAGTTGTTGGTAATGTCATTTGGATTGACCAATGCCCCAGCAGCTTTCATGGATTTAATGAATAGGGTGTTCAAGGAGTATTTGGACCAGTTTGTTATAGTTTTCATCGATGATATTCTTATCTACTCAAAGATAGAGGCAGAACATGATGAACATTTGAGGATAGATTTAGAAATACTCTGGAAAGAGCAGATGTATGCCAAATTCTCGAAGTGTGAGTTCTGGAAAAATGAAGTGCAATTCTTAGGGCACGTGATCAATAGAGAAGGAGTGTTGGTCGACCCCTCCAAGATAGAGGCAGTTTTGAACTGGGAACGACCAACCACTCCAATAGAAGTAAGGAGTTTCATCGGACTGGCAGGATATTATAGAAGATTTGTTCAAGATTTTTTGAAGATCGCAGCCCCGTTAACTCGACTTACCCCTAAAACCGAGAAATTTGAATGGATCGATAAATGCGAGAAGAGTTTCCAAGAGCTGAAGAAGAGGTTGGTGACGGCCCCAGTGTTGGCATTGCCTGATGGAAAAGGAGATTTTGTGATTTACAGTGATGCTTCGCATAAAGGATTAGGATGCGTGCTTATGCAGCACGGTAAGGTAATCGCGTATGCGTCAAGGCAGCTAAAGGAATATGAGATTCGATATCTCACTCATGATCTAGAATTAGCAGCAATAGTTTTCGCTTTAAAGATTTGGAGGCACTACTTGTATAGAGAGAAGTGCGAGATTTACACTGACCATAAGAGCCTCAAGTACATTTTCACTCAGAAATAGCTTAATATGCGCCAGAGAAGATGGCTGGAATTAATCAAGGATTATGATTGTGAGATTCGTTATTACCCGGGTAAATCCAATGTGGTGGCTGACGCCCTCAGTAGGAAAGAGAAACTCAAAATGATAACCTCAGAAGAAGAATTGGTAAGAGACTTTGAGAAGTTGGAAATCGAGATCAAGATACCAGGAGATGGTCAAGAAAGGTTAATGGAAATTCGAATCCAACCCCCATTGTTGGAAAAGATTAGACTATGTCAAGAACGGATAATGGAGGAAGAAGAGAACTCAATGGAAGAGATAATGACCGGAGAAGAAATTAAGTGTGAAAGAGATAAAGAAGGGATCATGACATACGCATCAAGGATATGGATCTTAAATGTGCAGGAGCTCAAGGACGAGATTCTATATGAGGGACACAACTCAAGGTACTCAGCGCACCCCGGTAGTACCAAGATGTACAGAGATTTGAAAGAGTACTACTGGTGGCCTAACATGAAAATGGACATAGCAGAGTGGGTAAGCAGATGCTTGACCTGCCAATGAGTGAAAGCAGAGCACCAGAGACCCAGTGGACTTCTACACCCCGTAGAGATTCCCGAATGGAAATGGGAACACATAGCCATGGATTTTGTAGTAGGTTTACCAAGAACCAAAGCTAATCATGATGCCATATGGGTAATTATAGACCGACTAACGAAGTCAGCTCACTTTCTCCCAATCAATGAAAGTTATACGGTCGACAGACTAGTAGATATCTACTTAAAAGAGATAGTGGCGCGACATGGAGTCCCAGTCGCCATAGTATCCGATCGAGATCCCAGATTTAACTCCGGGTTTTGGAGAAGCTTTCAAGATTGTGTAGGAACCAGGCTAAACATGAGTACAGCCTATCACCCCCAGACAGACGGGCAAAGTGAAAGGACCATCCAAACGCTAGAGGATATGTTGAGAGTCTGTGCTATAGACTTTAAAAGAAATTTGGATGATCACTTGCCATTAATTGAGTTCTCCTACAACAATAGTTTTCATTCAAGCATAGGAATGCCGCCTTACGAGGCCCTTTATGGAAGAAAATGCTGATCTCCCTTGTATTGGGATGAAGTTGGAGAGCGAAAGATGCTCGGGCCCGAAGTGGTCCAACGGACTAAGGATGTAGTGGATTTAATCAGAGGACGGCTGGTAGCAGCCCAAGATCGAAAAAAGAGATTTGCCGACTTAGCTCGGAAAGGCAAGGAATATGAAGTTGGAGACCTAGTGTTTTTAAAGGTGTCTCCTTGGAAAGGTTTAATGAGGTTTGGGAAGAAGGGAAAACTGAGTCCTAGATACATTGGACCCTTTGAGATCTTAAGATGTATCGGGGAACTAGCTTACGAACTAGCATTACCCCCAAATCTGCAACAAGTACACAATGTGTTCCATGTTTTGATGTTGAGGAAATATAATCTGAATGCCAAGCATATTGTGGAATATGAGCACATAGACATGCAACCAGACCTAACCTATGTGGAGCAGCCTGTGGAAATCATAGATCGAAAAGAACAAGTGCTTCGAAACAAGGTCATCCAGCTAGTTAGAGTTTTATGGCAGAACCACAATGTGGAAGAATCAACTTGGGAGCTAGAAAGCGCAATGCTAGAGAAATATCCCCATTTGTTTTCAAACTGATTCCGGGATGGAATCCTTTTAAGGAGGGGAGACTGTAAGAACTCAGATTTTTGGTAGTAATTAAAACTTTTATTATGTAATTGAGTATAAGTGTAACAGTGGTTTCAGTGAATGAATATTTAATGAATTTGGATTCAAATGTTTATATGCCATGAACAATGCAATTGGTTGACAACTTAGATAAGAATAATCTATCTCCTGGAAAGTAAGATATGGTAAATTCCAAGGTGGAAGGTTATTCTCATTTTATCCAAATCGATATCTGGTAGCTCATGTCATCCAAATTGATATCTGTTTTAAGTCCAGTGGTTTCGAAAAAGGGTTAAGGAACGTTCGGGAAAGAACGAGAACATTTTTATAATTATAAGAATTAAAGAGAAAATAAGCAATGAATAGTGTTCTTGGTGGAAGTTGGAATATTACCAGACGACGCTATATAGGAGTATTCGGAACGGATTTCTGAGTTCGTATTAATGACTGATAGGCAATATAAGTGTATGTAAACGATATCAGATTCAGAAAAATAGTACTTTTATTTTCTCCGAGATTTCCCTAGACACTGAATGATTTAATGATTAATTAAAGAGATTTGAGGGATTTAAATTCAAGAATTATAAAGGAGGATTAAAGATGTTAGCAAAAATATCAAGGAGGTTTCAGGTAAAACCCTAACTAGAAATACTCGAGATATTCCTCCGAACGATCAATGAAATTGATCAATAACCAGACAAAGAAACAAGCAGAGAGCCAAGGTGAATGCATGTGCAAGAGGATAAGATCAATGAACCAAGTAATTACCAAGATAACTAGCATACTTAGAAAACCAACCAAGTACTTAGCTTAATCTCATCATCAACCCACAAAATCACAACACTTGTCCACTTGATTAGCTCATGCATGACCACACCACTTTAATAAAGTAGCTTTAAGATATATATTATCATAATAATACAAGATTAGATCAAAAGAGCAAGAGCAAAGCAAGCAAAACTCCATCTCTCTCTCATTTACATCCATTCGGCCCTTTGCTTAATTCCAAAACCAAAATCCAACCTCCAACCATTGTTTGATCTTAAGATTTTTATGGTGAGTACTACATTTCATATCATAGTTATCCTATGAATTTGAGCCTTAAATTCCAGGTCTAGCATATTTAATAAAATCATCAAAGATGATGATGAATAGTGATTTCAAGAAACTAACTTTGATTTCTTGTTTCCTTTGGTTGATCTAAGTTATATTAACGCTATACAAGGACTAGATCAAGCTTAGTAAGGCTTTTACATACTCCAAGGAAGATATATCTCTTAAGAACCCTAGATCTTACTTTGAGTTTTATGCATGTTCTTGGTGGTTTTTAGCTTAGTTATGATTATGTTATTATAAGCATGTAAGCATGATTATGTAGTTAGCTTTGTTGATTTAAGAGATATGATGATTATGATGGTGTAGTGAGATGTTCTTGGACTCGTTAATATGAATATCATGTGTATAAGATTGATGGTATGCCCGGTGTGGCTTGGTTGTGATGTAATAAATTTGGAAACGTTCGAATTATTGCCGTCATAATGCCGAAATTTCGTTAAACCTTAAAATTCGAGCAAAACAATAGATATAAATGTTTGATCTTGATGAATATATGACCTACCCCTGTAGATCTCGAGTCATAGATCGTTTTGGCGCGAGAATCGAAGCAAACGGACTTACGGATTAGGAGTTATAGTCAAAATCGTAAAAGTGGTTTGAAACCTTAAGTGCGAGTTCGTAACTGAAATTGAACCCCCATAATATTACTAATTCAGTGGGTAATTAAATATTAGAGACCATAAGGGAGGTGTGGGAGAAAACCTCATGCCAAACGAATCATTTTTCGATTTTATAAAAATGTTTTAATCTAAGTTAAGTGCGAAGAACCCCTTAAAAGAGCACTTGGTTATAACTTTGGAAAGTCACTTAGAAAACGATCAATAAATCTCGCGGTATAATCTCTTGTAGTAAGCGACTAACCTTAGAACTTATACGACTTAAGTACCTACCAAGTGTAAGTGTAAAGACATGCCTTAATAACGAACAAGTGTCGAATCATAACGGTGATTAATAAGAGTTACACTAGAGGGTGTATAACGAGATAACTTGAAAACGTGTCTTAACCTAAGTTAAATATATACTTAGCCTTTCAAAAGCGTTAATTGATTAATCTTGAATATTCTGATTGTTTATAGATCACCGGACTTACCCAGGACACGTTACCCCTACCCGAGTACCAGGCAAGTTTCCAATACTTTGGAACTGTTGTTGTGATAATATATATGATTGATTGTTGTTATACAAATGTGATATGCCATAGCATGCATGCCTGCCTTCAAATTATATTGTGATACTTGTTCCATGATTTGATGTTGGCTTATAAGTTAGATACGAGATATACTAGTTATAAGCCGGATATTGCTAAGACCCTTGGTGAAAGGCATATGATCTCATTCTTCTAATATAGACCGGAAGTCAGTATTTCTTTATATATTGTGAATATTTTCTGAGGAAAATATTTAAGTAAATATTTTTCCATTACTTATTTATTGAATATTATTTGAATGTTCATTCGAGATTATTTATTTAATGAATATTATTCTGATTATTCATTCGAGATTATTGATTTAGATGAATATTATTTTAGAATATTCATTTGAGTTTATTTATTTAATGAATATTATTTGGAATATTCATTCGAGCTTTATTTCTGTAAGGTATGTTATTCTGAAAACCCATTTAAGGTCTTACTTATTTCTTGAATATTATTTAGAATATTCATTCGAGGAATTATTTATTTAATGAATATTTTTATATACTTATTGAGGGTTATATATGAGTAATATTTTATATTAAGTATTCTGAAAATATTTATGATGTAATAAATATTCATTAAATATTTATTTAATTCTTTTAACTAATTCTAAAAATAATTCGCCTTATTCAAAAATTATCCTTGACCTTCAAATACTAGGTAAATTATTTCTAAGTCTTATTATTATTATTTTTATCAAGGAAGGTTCTCAAAAACTCCATTCTTCATTCAAATCTATCTTCCAAATTATGAGGGAACCTCACGTGAGAGCTGTTATTTATTTGTTTGACTTCCCGGTCATAAATCTTTTAAAACTATTTTTTTCACTCGCAACTTGGTTGCTATTTATCAAGACGAGTCTCTGTGTTACTCCCTCATTGTTCGAGGGGTAAGATTATTGGAACAAATCGATATCCATTAACAAGCAACTGCTTGGGAAATATTGGTGAATTTTGCTTTCCAACTAGATACGACTACTTTGTGGAGTCCTATCAACAAGTATTGCACTTGGGGAAAGGGGGACGAGCTTTACGTTTCAGAGTCATGGATTTATTCGAACTAGAAGTATTTGTATAATGTGTAAGAGGCTGTGGGATAGTCCATCGTTGAAACTGGTATAAGAGGCTGTGGGACAATCCATCCTGGAAATAGGGTCCGAGTGGCGCCGGCCCCAACTAAGCCCAAAGATGGCTAGGGAGATCCGGCGTATGGTGGTGTCCATATGTTCTTCCTTCTACATGTAGAGAAACAAATTTTGAGATGCACGACCTGCGACTGATCATCGTAAGGTGGTGTCATCCGGCGCGACATACTCCAGCATTGGTTCATCATCCAAATCTATTTATTTTCTGCAACATGAAGTATCACTCGTGCTGACAGGGTTTGAAAACTGTTCAGAACTAAAAGTACTCTGAGATACCTCGTAACTTCATCCTTTACATTATATTGGCACTATGTTCGTTAATGCATGGCATATGGTTTTCAAAGATATTTTTGAACCGTTATATATATATTATTGTTCAGTTTTATTCTATTGTTGGTGGGATATTGCTCACCCTTGCTTTATTTATTATATCACAACAACAACTAGGTTTGATGGCCCGCGTAAGGCGCACTCGGCGCAAGCAGGTGACTCCAGTCGTTGGACTACCCGCTGATATTGTTGCTGCCACTGCTGAGGTAGACTGGTAGCTTTTTTTTTCAGCCTTAATTATATGTATAATTAATGTTAATCAACGGCAAGAACTTTTAAACTTATGTTGTAATCATTTTGGGTTGTAATAACTTATATTCGTGGATCCTATAATTAGAAGACTTATTTCAATTTCATCTCTGGGATTATAACTTGTTATGTGTGATGTATATTATTGTGGGGTCATAGTATGCTGTTTATTTATTTGGATTCAAGTTCAAGTATTATTGATGGAATTGAGACCGTAACGACCAGGTCCCCGATCCCGAATCTGGGGCTGTTACACACCCCTAATGCTATCTCGCGATTTGCACGGACAATCATGCTATCGCGTTATGGTAGAGGTGTTCCAATACCTACTAGAATAATATAATATTATTATAATAATATTTTGAAATTATAATAATATTTTAAGAAATGATAATTTTATAATATATTTTCTATAAATACCCCACAAAAACAAGATATGAATTTACGTGATACAAGAGAATTTTTTTATTCTTATCCTAAAATTCCGATCTCCAAAAGTTATTAAAAAATGCAGGAGGACTAAATTTTCCTAAAACCAGTTTTTTTTTAATTAGTATTGTTTTAAAAAAAATTCGTTTAGATTTACTTAACAGTTTTGAACTAGACTTTCAGCAAAAAATTATTATTACTTCTACAATCAAATAGGCTATCAATATAATTGATACCAGATGAAATATATACTCAATTGGAAATAAATAAATCTTCTTTCAAAAAAAATAATAAATCCAAAAAAGCTTATATATAAGATTTGGACTCTATATCTGGGTTTGACAAATCAATAGAATGCACAGTTGAGTTTTAATGATATACTCTAAATAAGATTAATATGATTGAAGTATTTTTATATTAATCTATTTTTGGTCATCTATACTATTATATAATAAGTAAACAGGGGTATAATTTGGTTGTTTGATTCAACTTAGTTCAACCATCTAAAAGAATAGTGACCGTTAGGTATTTAGTAAATAGATAATAGCCGTTAGATCTAATAATAAGGAATATTCTATATTTAAATCCCTCTTCTAAAGATCCAAGGTTCGAATCTCGTCAACAACAAATTTACATTAAAATTTTATATTATTAGTTTTAATCAATACATATCATTTATTAAATAACCATTATTATTACTAATAATTTTGTTAATTAATTACAAAGTTAAATTATATACATAATAAATTATTATACTCTATTTTATTTAATTATATAATTTTAAAAGTATTTAAAAGTAATTCGTGCAAAGCACGGACTATATGCTAGTATTAAAATAATTCGTGTTCTTACCATAATAATGCATTTTCTACCCGGTATATAGAATAATTCATCTATCTCCTCATGTAAATTTGCTACTATTGGGGGCGTTTGGGATTACTTAAAATAAGTTTTTTTTGACTTAATGGAGGTGTTTTTAATTTAAAGGAAAAAGTAAAGTTGTTTACTTTAAGTTGAATGAATGTGTTTGGGTAATTTTACTTAAAGTTAAATGGGGGTTTAATAATTTTGACTTAAAGTGAAATTTGACTTAAAAAAAAATTAAATTCATAATATTTGAACTTTACAATAATCGTGAAAAAAAAAACTCGATAAGTCATAAGTCAAAAGTACCTAAATGGAACTTATGACTTAAAGCAATTTTTTAACTTTAAGCCAGCTTAAAGCCGGTGTACACAAACAAAGCAAAAACTAGTTAAAGCCAAAAGTTCCTTAAAATAAGTGTACCCAAACAGGCTGTAAATAATGCATCATTACTGGGATAATCTTTTAAACATTGTTGTTAGAGAATAGATCAAAGGGCACACTATTGTCACAATAATATTTCGAAACTTTTATGTACTATTTTTATCGATTATTTTTTTTATATTCAACGAGTATTGCAATAAATATGATATTAAAATTTAAATTTTGCTAATATTACAATTTAGAATGATTATCAACTGTTGAACTTAAATAAATCGAAATATATGATGCAAATTGAAAAGAATGAATGAACGATTCTATCAAAATTTGTGAAAAATTTGTATGACTTAAAATTTGACACATGCCTTGCACAAGTTAGAAAAGAAGGGAAATTAATTATTATTTTTTGATGAAAAAGGGGAATTAATTTTTTATTCTTAAAAATGATTTTGGACAAGTATAGAGGTGCCATAAAAAAAGGGCATGAGATGGATGTTCTAGTGTTTTAAGAGCAAATCCAACAATGTCCTAAATATTGTTCTAAATCAATATTTAGTACATTTAGTCACTTTTTGTGCTCCAACAATGTTCTAATGGTGTCTTAAAACACTAGGACATCCATCTCATGCCCAATTTTTAAGGCACCTCTATACTTGTCATAAATCATTTTTAACAATAAAATATTAACTTTCTTCCTTTTCTACACTTCTCTCTCCTCTTTTTTTCCTTCCCTCCAATTCTAATTCAAATATATAATCATTTTAATTTATATGGCACAAGTAAGGCATATTGTTGGAATTGATGCACAAAAATCATAACTTAAATCACTAGGACACTATATTTTATTATACTTATAGGGCATCAACTAGAACATTGTTGGACTTGCTCTAAGGCACCACCAGGATATTGTTGGAGCACAAAAAATGACTAGTATTAAATACTATTGATTTAGGATAATATTTAGAACATTGTTGGAATTGGTTTAAATATCTAAAATTTATTGATTTAGGACAATAATTGGGATATTGTTGAACTTGTTCTTATCATGCCAATTGTGCCGTAAATGACCTACATTATAAAATGCAAATAAGATATTTGATTTAGAATTTAAGACGGGGGCTGGAAATTGGAATGGCTTCTAACTAGCTGAAAAGACAAGTTTGGAGTCCGGTTGAGATTTAATAATCATGTTACTAAATATTTTTTACAAAAAAAAAAGTTACTTACTCATAATTCTTTTATTGTTTTAACTTTTTACACTTTTTACACTATTTATTATAAACGGTTAATTATTAATTTACGCACAATTTATAAGACAAAATATAGTTATGAGTGATTTTGTTTGATACGTATTTGTGAGTAATTTATTACAGTGAAATTTTTATATTTAATACTAATAAGAATTAAAGCTATGAACAATTAAAAGTATACATTGGCAAATGAATCTAGTCCAAACAAAAAAAAAATTTAGAGACGGAGAGAATACTAAATATCATTATACACCGTAATTTCTCGTTTAAACATAGTTTAAACAAATAAAAAGAAAGTAATTCTTAATTTTACATAAAGAAGTTCAGGGAAGACATCAAAATATATTGTTTGCCTGTTAAGAATTACATACCGTAAAGCTTGCTCCATCTATTTGACTTTTAGAGTTTTAGCTGGCTGAAGAGACAGCACGCAGCTTGATGTTTTTAAAAAGACACTATCAATAATGTATTTTATATACTACCTCCGTCTCTCCGAATTCTTTACATTTGCGGACCAGTTTTCGGCACGCATTTTAAGGTGCATTTTAAGGATAGTTCTATAACTTATTTTTGATATTTTCTTTTTTTGTATAAAAATAGAACAATTCTATTTTTATACAAAAAAAGAAAATATCAAAAATAAGTTATAGAACTATCCTTAAAATGCACCTTAAAATGCGTGCCAGACACGCAGTTTTTTATGTAAAGAAATGAGAGGGACAGAGGAAGTACTAGCTTATAGTCCGTGCAAAGTACGAGTTACTTTTAATTTTTTATAATTTATTTGTAGTGTAGTATAATGTTATAAATATTAATTTTAATATGTTATTGAAAGAATTTGAACCTTATTTCTTTGTATATTATAATTTTTAATATTAAATATAAATTAATATGTTGTTAGCGGGAATCGAACCTTAGACCTTTGTATATAACAATTTTTAGTATTGTTGAATCTAACGGTTTTCATCAATTTGAGTTGAAAATCTAACGGTTGTGAATGAGGGATAACCAAAAATGAGGGATAACCAAAAATAGGGGTTAACCAAACTAAAAATTATACACCATTTCGCTTATTATAGTATAGTATAGATGTATTATTCTTTTTGAATTATACTGTAAAATTTAAATGTTCTACATATTATTAATTTTTAAAAAATGCTCGATATTCCCAATTAATTCTTAAAAAAAAGTTTCAATTTTGAAATACCATTATTGACTAGGATTATTTTGATTGATAAATAAGGTTAACTCCATTAGTATTTTTGATTAATTTATATTGATTAACTAATTCTTAACTGATAAATTAGTTTCGATTCCTGACATTTATCTAAAGTTGAAACTCGATAAAGTAATAATCGATAAAGTAAAAATCTCGTTATATAATATTTTTTTCGATCCCAATATAATGAAAACAGTTTATTTTTACTCTCGGTAAAGTAATAAACTCGATAAAATAATATTTTTTCCTGATGCCAAGCATATCGATTATATATATTATACGTCAACATGGCTTTTCATGTCATTTAGTAATTTACTAAAATACCCCTAAAATTTATAAATATATTAAAAATGTTGTTTTTGCCATGGAATGAACATATGACCTCCTACTATGAATCTATTTTATGATCACAGTATGATCGTCATGCTAGAAGTCCCATTCATGAAAATTTATCCACTAGATTCTTAAGTAGCTCTTAATTCTACATTTTATTTGACATTTATTTTAGAAATAATTTCAAAAAAAAAGAGAAGAAATAATGTCTCTTTTCATTTATTATTACGCATATTATAGATCAAAATGCTCTTTTAAACCAATTTATTAATTTATTAATATACACCTCTTTATGTTAATGTTAAAAAATATTTTGACTAGGAATAAATTTTATAATCTCCCCTATTATACAAACAACTTAAATTTATTCACACAACCACTGCACCATAGCAATTTTTGATACCTACTTAGAAATCATTAACTACATTTTCAAAGAAACTACTTCCTATATTTTTTTCCTTAATATTATTTTTAATTTGTGCATGATAAAACTATCAAAAAAGTATTTCCATATTATTATTATTGTCATTTAGTAGTTTACTAAAATACCCCTAAAATTTATAAATATATTAAAAATGTTGTTTTTACCATGGATTGAACCCATGACCTCCTGCTATGAATCTATTTTATGGTCACACTATGACCATCATGCTAGAAGTCCCATTCATGAAAATTTATCCACTAGATTCTTAAGTAGCTCTTAATTCTACATTTTATTTGACATTTATTTTAGAAATAATTTCAAAAAAAGAAAAAGAAATAATGTCTCTTTTCATTTATTATTACGTATATTATAGGTCAAAATGCTCTTTTAAGCTAATTTAGTAATTTATTAATATACCCCTCTTTATGTAAATGTTAAAAAAATATTTTTACTAGGAATAAATATTATAATCTCCCCTATTATACAAACAACTTAAATTTATTCACACAACCACTACACCATAGCAATTTTTGATACCTACTTAGAAATCATTAACTACATTTTTAAAGAAACTACTTCCTATATTTTTCTTAATATTTTTTTGAGCTTTTTTGATAAATATATTGGTAAAAATAATTTTTTACAATTTTACTTTTGTTAAGAAAAGCTATTTGCAAATTTACCATCTTAATTGCAACTATACCAATTTACTTTTAAAAATTGCAAAAATACGGGGAAAAGAGGGGAGTGAATTGTTAAAGTGAGACTCTGGTGTTAGAAAGTAGAAACACAGACCCAACAACCAAACAAATGCATGTGCATCCACTGTCGATTAATCTATTTCGATGAAACATACGAACCAAACAACAGGGTTTCGATTTTGACGAACACAAATAAAGAGCTGAAATCGATTTCGATGATAGTAGATGGATTTCGATTTTCTGAATCAATTAAAAGGAGAGTGAGAGAGAGAGAGAGAGAGAGAGAGAGAGAGAGAACCTTAAGGTGGAAGAGAGTTGAAGGCAGTGTTTGAGGCGGTGGTTGTGGTGGTGGTTATGAGAAAGTTGAAATCGGAGAAATTCGGAGAAGATGTCGACGAATGATACAAGAGCTGCAAAGAAGGAACGTGCTCAGGCTTTTGCAGAGTGGTGGAGAGGCCTGCGGCCCCGACGTCAGAGTTCGAGGAAGGGGGAAGAAGGTGGAGGCCGGGAGGTCGGGGTCGGAGATCGGAGAGGTCGGGGAGATACTATCGGAGGAGATCGGAGAAGATGAGTCGGTGAAGATTGATCGGGATCGGAGAAGATGAATCGGTGGAGAAGATCGTAGTTTTGCAAACCACATTCTTTTATATTTAAAAAACCCGTATAAATGCAATACTATCCAAGAGAACGTAAAACTGCAAATAAAAGAAGAAAAACATGTATATTTGGCAAATTCTCTATTTTTTTTTAATTTATGCATGATAAAACTATCAAAAAAGTATTTCCATATTATTATTATTATTATTATTATTATTATTATTATTATTATTATTATTATTATTATTATTATTATTATATTTTCATGAAATTTTAAAACTACTCCCTCCGTCTCTAAATAAGTTTCCTGTTTTGACTGGACACGTTTGCCAACGCACACTTTTAATCGTTAATATCTTGAATTTCGTATTAGTATTAAATATAAAAACTTCACTGTATTAAAGTACTTGTGACATCCCAGAATTCGGGGTACAGATTTGGGGCCACTAACCACAATCAATATAATACATACCTGTATAAGATTAATATAATAAAAGAAAACCCCTTAACCAAGATCGCATAAAGGCTATTGTATGAAACAAACTATTAAATTACATTATTACAATCCAATCTCCGAATAAAATTGTTATGCAAATTGCTAGCAAACTAAGTCCATCTGTTGAACTAGTTAACCAACTGATAAGTGGATTTATATCCACCTGGATCGCTTCATATCGGCTTAAATTGATTGTCCTGGACTCAAGTTTATTGTAGTTTTGATGTGTTTTGCTTAGTTGTGCAGAATTACGAGAATGTTGACTATGGTGGATGCTTCTATAATTTTTGGGGAATTAATTGATTAAAATTCGAATTTCTGAGAAGGGTTGCGCAGTCTACACTGTTGTGGCCATATCTTGAGTTCTAGAAGTCCGTTTGAGGCCCGTAAGCAGTCCACGCGAAGATAACGAGATTCTCTATCATTCTAAGGTAGTCCAGAGGTCCAATTACGTTGGGAACGTTCTAGAAAATCTGAAGAAAATTCAGCTACGAATTTTCCTTAAAAACAGAATCAATTTAGGAAACGTATCTTGTAGAAATTCTATTATAATTCTGTTTTTTTGTATTTTCTTGCTGGGCAAGACTTGGAGTGCCTATATAAACACATCCAACCCCTTGTAAAAGACAATTAGACAATTAGAATTAGAGTATTAGATAATTAGATATCTTGTACATAATATAGCTTAGATCTGCAAGGGAGAAAAGGAGAGAAGGATTCAACGCTCGTGACAAGCAACGGATCTAGATCTACTTCATCTTTTGTATCATAGATTTGTTTTCTCAACTCTTTGTTTTATTAATATTATTACTTTCTTTCATATCTTGTCTTCTATCATGGTTTCATCAGATCCCATGATGACGAGCGGTTCGATTATGAGCTAATCGTTGTCATGGGATTCTAACAGATTTATCTATGTAGCTTAGTAGTTTGATTGCTTTAAAGATTTATGTGTGGTGAATTCTTGATATCCTCGTATGGTTGTGTTTCATGTGTTTAGATGAGTCATGAACATCTAATTTGTTAATCTCTTGCGAAACGAGAGTGGATCTTGAGATTTAGAACTTGCCATGCTAGCATAGGATAAGTTGATATTATTATCATGATTTGTGGCATACATAGAGATATGATGCTACCCTATGTGATCTATGTGGATAACTTGTGCTTATACCTTTATGTTTTCAAATTCTATAGAGATATAGGGTCTAAACATATTTGGTGTCTACCCATCTTCTATCTCTTTTGTGGATGCATGCGTAGTTTGGTATTAGTATACCGAGAGGTAGCTTTTACTTGTTTCGTGTTATCCGATCAGATATCAAAACCATCATATGTATTGATTAAAGGCATCAACTCTAAGTGAAGTAGATGATGAAGTTAGGATTTCATGTTTCCTCGCATATAAGTAATTAAATTTTAATTCTCATTAGTTAGTAATTTTTAGTTTGTTAAATTGTATCCAAGTTATTTATAGTTGGTAAAAACTTAATCTTGTTAATTGTCTTAGCAGTGAATAATAATCATACATTGTTGCATAGGTACAAAACTGAATTGAAACCTAAGATCTCTGTGGGAACGAACTTGACTTCTATCTGTATTACTTGTGACCACGTACGCTTGCGTGATTTAGTGCAAACAAGTTTTTTGCATAAACTAATGTGCTTGTCAATAGTGGTCGTTACAGTTCACTGACTCAGATTTTTTCTTAACTATCTTGTTTAGTTCTGTGTGTTTCAGATGGCAGGTGAGGAGTTTCCATGGTGGGCATATTCGAGGAGATCCATGCCTTATCAATGTGAGCGGTGTTTGGGCGTTCATGATCCCTCACAATATTGTTACTACGAAGGAGTTGATCCATATGTCAGTTATGAGGGACAACCATATTTTCCATACCAGCCTCAACAGTACCAGGAAGATGTTCCAGACATGTCATATTTCTTTGGAAGTGAAGAGTTTCAACATCAGCAACCTACTCCTACTTTTCAGTCAGATGAGGTTGATGATTTGAAGGAGATTAGGAAGGAGATTATGATGCTTGCAGAGAGGCATGAGAAGTCTCTCAAATCTATGGAGACACTAGTTGCTCAAGTTTTGAGTGTCTTGGAACAAGAGAAACAGCAATCCATATGAGAGGCAATTCCAGAAAATAACGATGACTTGGAGCAAGGTACTGCATGCATAATTGAAGAAGACAAATTCCAAGAGGAGGTGAGTGTTCACAAGCCATGTGAGGAATTTGATCAAGCTAGTGAGGTGGAAGATTTGGAAAGGGCACAATTTGAGACAGACACTGATGAGCTGCACAAATTTCCAGAATTGGTATGTGCGTACCAAGAGGACACTGATGAGCTACGCAAATTTCAAGAATTGGTATGTACGAACCAAGAGGATGAAGAACATGGGAAAGATGCAGGTCTTCTACTTGTCTCAGAGTTTAAAGATGGAGGTAGCGCATTAGAGCCAATGGAGGAAGTTCTCTTTGAGGAACCAAAGGCTTCAGAAACTTACATTTACCCTCCTCCATTATATTCAAGCGAAGCCCGCGAGTGTGTGTTGTTCTACAAATTGACAGATTTTGGGTCAACAGAAGAAGGCATTGGAACAGGACATATTTGTTATACGAATAGCCCAAGCGAGGAGAAGGGGCAGAAAGTGTGCCGCCGTGATGACGATGAAGTCTCGCGAAGAGAGGACCAGGCAAACTATTATCATCCTTAATGGAGGCTTGGAAGTAACGTCAAGCTATTGATGTTAAAGAAGCGCTTCGTGGGAGGCAACCCACGCATTAGTGTAGGAAAAAAAAACACAAAAAGAGTGTTGAGAAAAAAAAAAGTGTGAAAAACAAATGAGTGTTGTGAGTGTTGTAAAAAAAAATAAAAAAAATTGACTTTTGGAAAAAAAAAAAAAAAATTCGATCAGTGGCTAGGGATGGGCATTCATCCCGGCCCGCCCGATCCCGATCCGATCCCCGCACCGAACGGGGCGGGGATTCGGGGATTTTTTCGGGTACGGGCCGGGGAGCGGGGACAATTTTCAAAAAAAACCGGGGAGCGGGCCGGGGCCGGGTTTTTATGTGTCCCCGGCCCGATCCCCGACCCCCGACCCGATTTTCAATCCCGACTAGATTTCACCACACTTTAATATATATATATATATATATATATATATATATATATATATATATTAATCATATATTAATATAAACGAATTTCCAATACTTCATATTGGAAACAAAAAGATCTTTTAATTTTATATGTTTGTCTTTTTAGTAGTTAAATAACTTCATTTCCATGTTATTTATAATTGTTTCTTTAAGTAATATTTTTTTTTATCTTAATTTAGTGCATTTGAGCTCACTAATTAGTATTTAATATTATTTAATATTATTTTTAGTTTTAAATAAAATTCCCCGATTCCCCGCGGGGATCCCCGTTACCCGTTTGGGCCGGGGACGGGGAATGAAAAGTAGTCCCCGAAGGGGATCGGGCCGGGGACGGGGATCAGTTTTAAATTCGGGGATGGGGGCGGGGATAGCACTCCCCGGCCCCGAAGTGCCCCGACGTCCATCCCTATCAGTGGCGCAGGCTGCGCCTGCGTTACTGCTTGTCGCGCAGGCTGCGCCTGCGTGACAGCTAGCTGTTAGTGCAGTTTTTTTCAGCAGTTTGTATAAAAAAAAAAATTATTTTTTTCTTTCAACCCCAATTCTTTTCTATCTCTTATTCTTTCATCTCTCCACCTAATTCTTTTCCTATTTCAATTCCAAAAGCCCCCATCAAATCTAAACCTATATTTATTCTAATTCTTTTTCTTTAATTCATCAAATCCTATTTCTATCTTACATCAAATTTCATACCCACCCAAAATTTTTTCCTTTTCACATTAAAATTTTTATATTCATCCTATCACTCCATTATATATACCCACCTATACATACAAATCCAATTCCTTTTCTAATTCTTTAAATCTCTAAAAATTCGATTCTAAAGAAGAATTAATTACAAGTTCACCTCTTTGATTCGTAATTGGTTTATTTTTTTTCTAATCTTATTTTTATTACGAATTTGTGTTCTTGTAATTGGGGGTTTTGTAGTATTCTTGTTATTTGAGAAGTGGTTAGTCTATGGAGCTCGTACGCATTATCCTCCACCAGATTTATTCGAGGAGGGTTATGACTCAACTGGTTAGGTATGTTTTCTACTTTCCCTCGTATTTACTTCCATTCAATGCGGACATTGAATATTTTAAGTTTGGGGGTGGTTTGAGGGTTTAGTAGTTGTTGTTGTATTATGTGTTCATGTAGGATTTCATGCTTTGCATATTAGTAGTAGTAAATCATGCATGTATGTTTGTAATATTTATGTTTGTTTCATATAGGACATGTTTTTTTTAATTTGTATACCATGTGAGTTCATATTAGTTGCATTTGCATAGCATGCATATTTCATGATCCCTTAAGACGAGCTAATTCTGATTGGTAGGTAGGTGTCTAATTGAGTGTGGTAATGATGAATAGAGGATTGACTTATAGTTTCTATGAAATTGACTTATGTGTTTCGGAAACAAAACCAATTACACAGTCTCATTGGGTGCTTTTGGGCTAGGTTGAGGTCATGCTTGTTTGGATGTTTTGAGATTTAATCACTTGTTTATATTTAGAATTTTCGTTATTCCCTTGATGGCGTAGGATCACTAAAGTCTAAGTTTGGGGGAAAATAGGGATTTCATGCTAAATTGTAAATAATTGTCAATATGGCTAGGCGTCAAATGGCTAGTAGCCGGCTCATATTTATATAAGTAGTCTAGGGTTGGAATTTAGAATTCTCATTCCAGATTGCATAAAAAAAACAGAAAAAAAAAGGAAAAAAAAAAATCAAAAGTGTCAATTGTTTATATGCAAAATTAAACAGGGTGAGCTCTTTAATACTCGAGCAATTAAGTTCTAGGGGACTTTGTGCCTAGTGACCTAAGGTTTTTATAGTCTGGGATCCACTAACCCAACGCTCGCTACATGGGTATTATTGTATAAGCCTTTCGGGGTCTCATCCATTGCACGGTTAAATAAGCATGTTTGTATATATGTGTCGTAGTAGTAGTAATAAAGCATGAATTTCTGTCTACCTTGGATAAGGATGGAGGTGTTCTTAGGTTATGAAGTGTCTACAGTCTATTCTATTTATAAACCTGTGATTGTCTTGACGAAGAGCATGTATGATTTTTGACCTAGTTTTGGGAGTATTTCTGATGAGCATTGGACACACGCACGTTTCTGTTCATGTATTGTTAGTATACGGGAACTTGGTCGAGCTCTATTTGGATTTAGTTGCATTCTCTAAGATATTTGCTTGCTAGTTGGTTTTGGTTAGTTTGAAGGGGATTGTTGCATTTTCATTTTAGTTGCATTCATGCATTGCATTGCATTAGGTTAAATGGATTTTGTGGGTACATTCGCTATAGGCCCTCACGAGACCTTACTCGTCCACTAGGGCTGCCTAGGGGTTTAAAGGGCTTGTTGCATATGCCAAATGCAACCGTGATCACCTACGGAAGTGGTACTAGTTAGTTAGTTAGTTGTAATTGTTTATGCTTGAGGACAAACATCGGTTTAAGTTTGGGGGTGTGATAAGTGGATTTATATCCACTTGGATCGCTTCATATCGGCTTAAATTGATTGTCTTGGACTCAAGTTTATTGTAGTTTTGATGTGTTTTGCTTAGTTGTGCAGAATTACGAGAATGTTGACTAAGGTGGATGCTTCTATAATTTTTGGGGAATTAATTGATTAAAATTCGAATTTCTGAGAAGGGTTGCGCAGTCTACACTGTTGTGGCCATATCTTGAGTTCTAGAAGTCCGTTTGAGGCCCGTAAGCAGTCCACGCGAAGATAACGAGATGCTCTATCATTCTAAGGTAGTCCAGAGGTCCAATTACGTTGGGAACGTTCCAGAAAATCTGAAGAAAAGTCAGCCACGAATTTTCCTTAAAAACAGAATCAATTTAGGAAACGTATCTTGCAGAAATTCTATTATAATTCTGTTTTTTTGTATTTTCTTGCTGGGCAAGACTTGGAGTGCCTATATAAACACATTCAACCCCTTGTAAAAGACAATTAGACAATTAGTGTAAGAACCCAAAATTTCGGTAGAATTAAAACTTTTCCTATTATGATGAAGTGCATCAATGAATAGTGATTTTGAGGAGTAAGAAAATTTTTCATGCCACCTATGTACGAGACGTAGTGTGGATATTCCGAAGTTATACTAGTAATCTACGAAGTAAATAAGTGTATGTAAATGCGATCAGAATTCAGAAATTCCAAATTCTATTTTCGTGTAATATTTGACCGAGCAGTGAATTATATATCAGTAATATCAAGAAATGAGATATTTAATTTGAGGAATTGAGGAGTTAATATTTTGGAATTTTATTATAAGTGATTTGAGAATTTGGAACGAAAACCACTGAGGTAATGAAACAAACGTTCTAGAAACCGCTGAAACTTTACAACGAGATTAAGCGATCAAGCGAGCGAATCATGAATTGAGAATAGTAAATATTAGAAGTCCAAGGAAGGATATATTATGAGAGGAAAATGGAATTGAGAATAAAATCCTAGAGTTAAAGGAAATGAGAACAATTGAGAAACCGCGAGAATTTTTTTCTGAGATAAAGAGAAAATACAAAGAAAATTGGACACAACGATTGTTTGAGGTATTGGGCCACACTATTACAATGAAGTGCAACATATAAGTTGTAACATATTGATTTAGTAAATATACAAGAAGGGAAGCCCCTTGGTGCAAATAAGAAAAGGAAGGAAGGACTTGGAAACAATATGTATAAAGCAAGGGACTTGCTTGCAATTATGGATGGATAAAGGTAATCCAAATGAACCAATGAGGAGATGACACCACATGGCAAGAAGATAAGATGCATCCAAGTGAAAATATCAAGCATTATTGATCACTTTATCACTTTAATCAAACAAAACAAACACCAAATACTCCATTCTGCCCAGCAGGAAAGGAGCTCACTAAAACGGGCCTAGAGACTTCATTACTCAATGAAATTTTTTGTTCTTTATATGGTTAGAAAGATGTGAAGACTCTCTACAACTTTCATTCAGGAGCCTCGACCAGGAAACGAGTGCAAGGGCTTCGTTTTGGCTGATCTTTGGGGCGTGTTTTTCCAGTCAGGAAACTCACTTCCATGTTCTTGATTTCTTTGGTGAGATTGAAGATGGTGAGCATAGAGTAAGGCTTCCCCAAGGTTAACCAAGCTTGTTTGAGGTTGTAAGAACATCAAGAAGGTATAAAAACCCTAACCCCTCTTGGCCATGTAGTATTTGTGATGTTTAATGTTAGATCCATGGTTATTAGTATGAATCTTGGACATATAAGTTATGTATGATGTAGACCTTGAGTTTAAGTGTTGTGATTGTGATTTTTAAGCTTGTGGTTAGTGTATGTATCTTCATATATGTTATAAAGTATGATCTTGGTGATTTAGATGTTGGTTGTGATGTGGATGTAAGATTCTTGGTTGGTTTAGTGATATAAGCTTGCTGAGTTTTTCCCAGGAACTTGTACTGTCTTGTAGGAGGGTTTTGAACCCCCAAATCGTGTCCCCTGAAGTCCTAATATATATTGTTGGAAAGGTATTTGAATGTAGTTTCCAGAAATATAAGGTTCATGACTAGGTGATGTATAGATGTTGAGTTATGGCCTGAGAAGTGAAATGTGTTTCTGGATTCCGGACTGCAATAAGTGGTCCCCTTGTGAACCTTGTTTGAACCCCTAAAAATTTATGTAGGATCATGGAAAAATTAGAGAAGCTAGTAAATGCAGTGGGGAAGGCTACCCAAAAAGAATTGGATTAAAATATGTATTTTTCAATTTTATAAAAATGTTGAAGTAAAATCCGCGCAAGTGAAAAACCACTTAGGAGATTAGTTTAAAGTAGTTTTAAGAGTATTCACTTGAGTTTCGAGTTTGAGGAATAGATTTGAGTCGAATGGGTAAAGAATGTGATAATGTGATGACATGGTCATATAGGAGGGTTAGTGGGTCAAATGGTGGAGTCGCTAAGATGGCCTTGTATTCTTTAAAACATTATGATTAAGTGGTGTTGCTAAGATACTAACGAGCGAATATTGGATATTTATAGATTGTCGCTCCACTCCACGAGCCCAACCACACCAACCTTCCCAAGGCAAGTTTTCCAACCCTAAGCATTTATTTTCAAGATATTATGTTCCTGATTCTACCTATGCAAGTTTACTTTTCAAAACTTACATATACAAGGACTTTCACTGTTGTGCTTGTAGTTTTCAATCATATCAAATGTTTATGTTTATCGAAGTATCGATAAAATTGAGATGTATAAGTACATATATGTTTGCACCCCTTGAACTTAGAATGAAATGTTTTCTTCGGACAACGACTCTAGCAATAGAGGTCGTAGCGGTCCGTATATACTATTGACCGGGGAGCGGTATATTATTATATCGTAATTAAATTGCGAAAACCCGAAGGGTCATTCGGGGAGTATCGTGTACTCAAGTAATTATTTTTATATCTTCGTAAATACTCAAAATACCTATCTTGGATTAAAAGCTTATTTAATTAAATAATTATTTTATTAATTATTAATATTAAATCTTAAAATATCATTTATTAATTATTGTTCATTATTTTAAAGACAAAGCTAATCCAAGATACCTTTAGCACTTTCAAACTCGAACTCTTTCGAACTCAAAACATTTTCGAAAACCCCCGGTCAGGTTTGCTTCTTGTATGATTTCAAGAATCATCGGTCGACTGATGTCGGACCTCAATTACTCAGTTTTCAATCAAAACGAAGTTTTAAAAGAAAAAGAAAAAGGGACTCTGGCAGGTGTGGGAACCATTGACGAACGATTCCCGGGATGTGTAAGCGGCCGTGAGCCAGGCGGTCCATCAATTATTATTCCGGCCCAGGTGTTGCCGATGGATGATTACGGATGTAGTTTT
Organism: Saposhnikovia divaricata; assembly: GCA_036435485.1. Classification (NCBI taxonomy): domain Eukaryota; kingdom Viridiplantae; phylum Streptophyta; class Magnoliopsida; order Apiales; family Apiaceae; genus Saposhnikovia; species Saposhnikovia divaricata. Next base: position 119,262,888 of record CM071597.1, on the reverse strand, counting down.
CATCGAGGGTGATTACGGATGTAGTTTTCACCCGGGGATAGTTACGGATGTAGTTTCTATCCTTCTACCGGTAGAGAAGACCCGCAGATTATTGGACTTGGATGTGGCGACTGATCATCGTCAATCCCTGTCATGTTTTTATGTTTTCTTCCAGTCCCATCCTCCACTTTGGAAAAATACTCAAACACTGCTTCTTGGGCCTAAGTGCCAAGTTGCCGATAGTGTGGATTTTGATAAGGAAAATATTAACGTCGTGCAGTATCTAGAACTGCAAGATTTTCTATAAAGATTGGCACGTGTTAGTGCACCCTTGCAATTATTTCAAAGAATGAAATGTTTTTGAATGAGAAACCTTCCAAGCTAATGGAAGGAAAGAGGTTTGCAAAGATGTACTCCCGGTACAGTATGTTAACCATAGAGTGTTTTGCCGAAAATGATATACTCATATGTATATATTTTCAAACTTGTGATATATTGAGATAGGAACCTTATAAAGGGTTCATATGTTATTCTTAAAGCTCCTTAGTGAGTATAGATGTTTTATTCAAACTCGGACATATATACTGTCCAATTATGTTTTGAAATCTGAGTTATATACCCATATAGTTGGGAATGTTTTCGAAATAAACCACGTTATTATTTTTCAAAATGGTGAACTTGCTGAGCGTTATGTAGCTCATTCCTGCTTTATAAAAACTTTTCAGAAAGAGAAGAATTTGGTCGGTTAACTCCGCAACAGCAGAAGAGGAGTAGAAGATTTACCCCGGAGATGATTTAGTTCCTGATGAATACTACAGAGTAAGTCTGATAGGTTTTCAACTGTAATAGTAAGACTTGTCTTCAAGTGTAGTTGTATAAGTGGAATTGCGTAAGACTCTGATTTGTACAAATGAATTGTAATATTTAATGGCACTTTTGATTATCGTTTCTGAGGCTCTAACTTGTTTGTGTGCAAGATTGAGGTCTGGATGGATGTATTGTTGAGTTGTAAAGTTAATACAGGTATGATATGGTTGGATGGTGATGTGACGACCTGAATCTTTGACCTCGGATTTGGGGGCGTCACAATTAGAATTAGAGTATTAGATAATTAGATATCTTGTACATAATATAGCTTAGATCTGCAAGGGAGAAAAGGAGAGAAGGATTCAACGCTCGTGACAAGCAACGGATCTAGATATACTTCATCTTTTGTATCATAAATTTGTTTTCTCAACTCTTTGTTTTATTAATATTATTACTTTCTTTCATATCTTGTCTTCTATCATGGTTTCATCAGATCCCATGATGACGAGCGGTTCGATTATGAGCTAATCGTTGTCATGGGATTCTAACAGATTTATCTATGTAGCTTAGTAGTTTGATTGCTTTAAAGATTTATGTGTGGTGAATTCTTGATATCCTCGTATGGTTGTGTTTCATGTGTTTAGATGAGTCATGAACATCTAATTTGTTAATCTCTTGCGAAACGAGAGTGGATCTTGAGATTTAGAACTTGCCATGCTAGCATAGCATAGGATAGGTTGATATTATTATCATGATTTGTGGCATACATAGAGATATGATGCTACCCTATGTGATCTATGTGGATAACTTGTGCTTAAACCTTTATGTTTTCCAATTCTATAGAGATATAGGGTCTAAACATATTTGGTGTCTACCCATCTTCTATCTCTTTTGTGGATGCATGCGTAGTTTGGTATTAGTATACCGAGAGGTAGCTTTAACTTGTTTCGTGTTATCCGATCAGATATCAAAACCATCATATGTATTGATTAAAGGCATCAACTCTAAGTGAAGTAGATGATGAAGTTAGGATTTCATGTTTTCTCGCATATAAATAATTAAATTTTAATTCTCATTAGTTATTAATTTTTAGTTTGTTAAATTGTATCCAAGTTATTTATAGTTGGTAAAAACTTAATCTTGTTAATTGTCTTAGCAGTGAATAATAATCATACATTGTTGCATAGGTACAAAACTGAATTGAAACCTAAGATCTCTGTGGGAACGAACTTGACTTCTATTTGTATTACTTGTGACCACGTACGCTTGTGTGATTTAGTGCAAACACCAACCTCTGACAAAGCTCATGTCACTACCCGACCAAGTCAACAACTCGAATATCACCTCTCGCTGTAGGAATAAGACTACTCATCTGACCATAAGGTCCACTCATCTCGTCTCTATAAACTGGAGAAATAAAACAACAATGCAAGAGTGAGCCAACAGTGCTCAGTAAGTATAAATGTGTAGAAATATCAAGAATAGTAATAAGTTCTGATCAACAAGAATAAACATCATAGGCTTCAAAGGAATCAAGCTTTAAGCAGTTCAAACTCAATGTATAGATTAGAATTGGATTTTTATATATTTTAAAAAAATAGTGGAGTTAGGCTGCTGATCAGACCCGCACTAACCCCGGACAGTGCACACAGCAAAGTCCCTCTAAATGGATCCACGGCACATATTGGCCTCAACTTCTGACCATTAAACTGGTCTCCCCGAAGGGACATCCGTTGACCATTATATGGTCTCCCCGAAGGGACATCCGTTGACCATAATATGGTCTCCCCGAAGGGACATCCGAAAACATTCCAATTCTATATCCAACGCACTAGGTGTCGGAACAATCGACCACCTCTGTCAATCAAACAATCTAGAACACTCGCGTTCCAGAACAACAACTCAACTGGTCGAATAAATGAATCAATAGTTCTATCATAGATATCAACGAGATCGATATAGTAAATGGGGTGATAACTGAATAACCAACAATAAGAATAAATTTCGACGAGATCGACAATGAATGGGGTAACAATTAAATGAACAACAATAATAATAATATCGACGAGATCGACACTAAAAGGGGTGACGTCATAATCAGAAATAATTAAAAGTAAATTTCACTTGAACAAGAAGTGAAAGGAAAATACTTGCCTGATAATCACAGCTTAATCCGCCTAACTATCTAAACGTCTCGCTCAACTATTGACTTTCATACATTCTGTCCACTCGATTCAACCATCCTTATTTCACATCAACACTTCTGACTGACCTTTTTCTACTTTAAACACCTCTCATAGGCACACTGGGTTCAAACAGAGTATTTAAACACTCAGTCAAATAATCAGTCTTTTCTACGGCTCACTAACACGTATTGCACGTAATTCACATAACACGTAGCCATTTAAATCACATCAAATAGACCACACTAATCACATTTAGCATTTAATCGACTTTAGAAACATTTATAAAATGACTCTCAAGCTTTGTTTCAACATAAAACTGGACTTAGGACACTTTAAAACATTTTCACTGCATTTTCTCGATTTATTAAACCATAAATACATTTTGAAAATAACATACAGACTCCGTTTTTTAACACAATTGACTCCAGATATTTTTAAATACTGGAAAAAATAATTTTCTAGGTTTTTAGAAATTTTTGTAGAATTTTTAAATCATTTTCTACATTTTTAAAACAATTTTCTACTATTTTTAAATAATATTTGGACATTTAAAATCATTTTTGAATTTAAAAATAAATAAATAAACCATTTTTCAGAATTAAATAAATAAATAAATATTTCAGAAATTTTTGAAATAAAAATCTGATTTTCAAATGATTCTTTTCTGAATTTCTAAAATAAATTCAGATTTATTTAAAATAGATTTTTAAAATAAAAATCAAAGTAAATTAAATAAAAGTAAAAATAAAAACTATTTTTTTTAAACTTTTAACCGGGGTAAAACGGTAAATAGATTAAAACCATAATAGTTTTTACTGCAGCTGGTAAAAACGGATCAAAACAATCCCAACTAAAGAACACATGAAGAAATCACCGGAAATTGTCACCGGAATCTGGAAATTCCAGAAACCGGCCGACTTTTCTGGCCAACAGCGACGCAGCCACAGCAACTCAGCACACACATACACGTTCTGCAATTATCAGACCTCGACACCAACTACCACAAGTTAACAATGCTGATAACCAGTCAAAATGCAGCAAGAACTGATCAACTCGAAAAAAAATCCGGCGAGCTCGGAAAGTTTTCCGGCGAAACTTGTTCTTCTTCATTAGTAAACCAAAATTCGAGTTCTTGCTGTCAAAACAAAGCCTAAGACTCATGTAATCACGACGAGTATTGTGATGTTATACGGTCTTTCGACATATCGCGCAATAGGAGTTCGATTCGTTTGTGAATTTGTCTGTGAGCGAGACAGCAAATCCAGAGCCGTATAAGCTAATTGGGCAGCAGGAGCTACGAGTCTAGAAGATATTATCTCGAGGTTTTCTACGGTATTAGTTACGACGTGGGAAGCGATTATTGACATGGATTGGAAGTTAGGGCATAGTTGTCCAACCCCTAGTCATTGATCTCATTCAATTTATTGTCTGAGGGAATTGTCAGATGTTTTGAAAATTCTTATCTCGCTTTGAATTGTCGAAAATTAATTCCCGGTTTATATTGTTGCTGAAGCATTTGCTGCGCAGTGACAATTAAAAATCGAGAATGAATTGAGATCTTCTTACTTATTTAACTCATTATTGTCAGGCCGGGTTTGGCAGCTAAGTATGTTAGTGCTTAGTCGACAAGAGTGAGATTATGAATAGTTAGGAATTTCTTGAATGCTCGTTTAATCGATAGTTGATGCATATGTTTGGTGATCAACTGTTCTTCAATTGATGAAAAGCTTTGTAAGTCAGATTTATTTACACATGGTCCTTTTCTTTTAGAAATATCCTTATTTTCAGAGGATACTTGATCCAACTCTATAAATGAAAATTTTGAAACTCTTGAACTCTTTCCATTTTCCCTGAATATTTGATTTTCTTTATCTAAACTGAGATGAACAACCTATGTATATAGGGGATTCAGGGACATTTTATCTTTGTGATAAAAGTCTGGTGGGACGCTACTGAGTGTGTTTGTCATAAAAGTACTAAAGATTGGCCATCTTTATGTACCATGGTGGTTGACCTAATTGACAAATACAACCTGAAGTAGTTCAAAGATCATATGATCTCTCGGTTAAGTCCTTTCACAAAAAGTTTCATCAAACAAAACTCGGAGTATACTCACACTTGATGCCTATTTCTTTTATTAAATTCTTTTGCCAGAAACCTTAATGAATTTAGAATTACCAACAATGAGGAGCTGCAGAGATGGATGCGACGACATTTAAGTGGTCGAAACTGCAAACTATTTTTACGAAGGATTGATTGAGCAAGATTGAGAAATTGAAGTTGACATAGAAATGACATATCAAATTGGATTACTCATTGGATTGAGGACACAGGTGTAAAAATACAAGATTATCGAGAATTGAGTAAAGGTAATGAGCAGGTAACAAAAGCATAAGATTGCATATTTTGTTAAAGATTGAGAAGAGAATAATGATAGAAATGTTTGGTATGTGAAGTCAGTTTAATTTCTTTATGGTTCACTGCAAGTAAAGGCAGTTTTATTATTGTATATAGAGTTGAAATGTGGAATTGGAAAATAGGTGGATAGTCCTACTTACGAATACTTCATGCCGAAATTTTCTAAAAAAAAATCTCCTGACCTTGGATTTGGGAGTGTTATAGAATGATTTATTGATGAAAGATTGTTTAGACATATGTTTAATTTTGAAGATATTAAATGGAATATCATAGGATTATGAATGTTTTGAAACCCGTTGTTAGGTATGAGATTTAGAACTAAAAGCGGGATAACTTGAGTAAAGCAGAGTGAAGTAGAATGGAATTGGTTGTAAGAGTTAATGGGAGAAGCTGAAACTTAAATAAGAAATGGTATCATTGTGTGGAGTAATAATTTGTGGGAGCCCAGCTTAAAGAATTGTAAATATTAAGTATTGAAGAGAGTTGACCAAGAAGAAACAGAAATGATGAAAAGAGGAAGGACAGAGAACCAGGAAATTCGAGAAAAAAAAACATATTGAGATTGTTGAGGTAAATGCATAGAGTGTAATTTTAATTGGAAAGAATAAAATGGAATGGAGTAGCAGAGTTAGAAGATGAATGTTGTGTGCCGTGAGTGTAAGAACACAAGACATTTTGCCAGAGATGGTATCAAGTCAGTTTCAGTGGACCCTATGATGGGAATAACAGATCTATTTTCTATAAATTACTAGGAAATGAGAAATTCATTATGATTGCGAATGATTTATCAAGAGTCTGAATGTGACAATAGTGAAAAGAGTAAATTATGACCCATGATTGAATTAAATAGCTAACTACGCAGTACAAGACAATTGTAAGGGCAAGAAAGTGAGATGGTGATTCTTAAGAAATGTAGAAGTAGTGTTTTGAGGCTGGAAGCAGACATAGAAGTCTTAACGATCATGCAGACCAATAGAATATTATATCGAGAGTATGAAGTGTTTTACACGGAGGGCAATAATAGAGAGAAGACAATTAAGCCAGAGAAGATTTTAGTGGTTCATAATTTTTAAATGTATATTTTGTTGGATTACTAGAAGTGTCACTAGACAAAGATGTAGAGTTTGTTTGTTAATTATTTCCAAGCATGGAATCAGTTTCAAGAAATTTAATATCGGATGACATTAATGGAAATGCTGGAGTTAGCGATTTAATTAAAGAGATTTTCACAAGGGAAGGAGTAGTAATACTCAGCGTATCTCGGGAGAAGGCACCAGTACTGTTTGTGAGAAGGAAGAAAGGCAATTGGAAGTTATACATTGCTCATTAAAAATGGATTTATGTGGCAAGTAGTAATGATGACCTCTTTACCGAGGATGGATAATTTATTCAACCAGTTGAATGGTGTTGTATGTTTTGCTTAAAGCTGAACTATGACCAGACTAACATCAATTAAAGGTAGAAAGCATGAGATATTCTTGAAGCAACATTTTGAGTTGATATGAACCCGATGAGTGGTCAGTGGCGATGTTTGGTTAGATGAGAACACGTATCATGTGATGAAAGCAACAAATGAGATTTCAAAAAGTAAGAGATGATATTTTAATTATTGGTATAGATAACACCTCAAGAGACTAGAAGACTTGTAAAGGGTATGCAAAACCATTGAGAATAACTTTAAGAAAATTTCAAGAAGAAGAGGATTATTATATAAGGAAATGTTATATGAATTTAAGATGTGTGGTTGGAAATGAAGTGATCAAAGTAAAATTGATGTGAAATGAAGCAGTAATGAAGTAGGAATGATTAAAATGCCAGCAGAGGTTGGAAACTTTATAAGATTAACTAGAAACTACTAAAGGTTATCGAAGGAAATTTATTCCGTACATTTCAGCATAAGTTATCAAAGAATAAAGAGGTACCAAGATGAGGTAATGAACCAGAGTTTAGATGAGTTGACGAGAGACGAATAGAATAGTCAAGACAAATAAGTGCTGAGTATGTACTTTATTTCGTAACATCTCGAAATGCAGGTGATGAATAGATGTCGTAATTTATGTAATTAAAATTGGAGCAGTGATAATGTGTAGGGTAAAATTCGAGAACTTGTTGAATATGTAGAGTTACGTTTCAGAAGTTGATCTTTGGAAGGTGCAGAATAAGCATAGTTTAAATGATTTTCAAAGATTGTGAGTTATCTGAAGGGCATATAATTGATTTGACGTGTGTGGAACCGAATTTCCATGTTTATAAAAGTCAGAGTTTGTTGAAAATGGCGGAGTGAAAGTTATTGTGTGGTTGGTATTGAGGGGGCTGAGGCCCGGGATGGTAAGTATTACAAATAGCCTATTTTAACGATTTTAATCTAGTAGTTGGTTTTGTCAAAGTCAGGATCATGAATTTTATTAGTTTTCAGAGCTGTAAATATCGTGAATAAAAATGTTTTGAAGATGTTTTGTTTTAAAAAAATTGCCTATTTTAAAATTTATTATTTCAAACTTATTAAAACCAATTATAAAGAACTTTCAAAATGATTTTCAGTAAATAAAAATGATTTTTAATTTGTTTTAAACCAATAAAATCTTCGAGGTTGTATTTCAAACGTTTTAGCAAACCAAATTGTTTTCGACAGAGTAAGAATTCAGTTGTTAATCGAATCATGGTTAACATGTATCGAATGGCGTATGTGTTTGATTGTAGTATTCAACTTCAAAGACGCGATCGAGAGTAGACGATATGAGGTTTTGAAAGGCATATGACTCAGCCTATTTGTAGTTCGAGGATCCTAATCCAATTAAACTAGATTGTAATAAGTAAATAATATCAACTGTCACAGGAATCTCAAAAGATGATAACTGTCAGAAGAAAAATCAACAAGTCAATCTATAGTTTTGATGTTTTACACTGGAAGAAGATTCAGTTGTCTGATCAAGCCTCAAGGTAGCATTGAAACACATGAATTCATTTAAAGGACAGAGATTTCTATAAGTGATAAGAAACAGTATCAGTACAGAATGATTGAAGAGAGTGAAGAAAATAAAAAGACCACATTTTTAAAGTCAAGATGAAGAACAGAGATTGGAGTTAGTCGTTCATGAACCAGACAGTACATCGAGCGTCAACAACGATCCAGTGTATGTTCCTTATTATAATTACGTGGTACACAGTGAAGTATTGACTATTAAGGATTTGTATTAATTCTACTTTAATTAATTAAATCAAATAATTAATTTAAATAAATAAATTAATTCTATCAGAATTAATATATTTGTTAAAGTAAATATTAAATTAATTAAATCATAATTAATATGAAAAAGAAATAGTTAGTTAAATGATTTTTGTAAATCATTTGATTAATTATAAGCTGAAAAATATGATAATATAACTATCAAAGGATAGTTATACCGATTGTCATATACAGTTCAAGAGTATAGTCATATCAAGATGTTGGATTGGAAAGTCATATTATCTCAACTGGATAGTCATATCTCATTCAAAGAGATAGTTATGATATTACTTGCAGTGGATAGTCATACCGAATGTCATATTATTGTTAACTGATTGTTATATCAGTTGAAACAAAGCAATATGACTGTGACTGTGCTATAAAAGACAGCAGATTGCAAAAGAAGCAGAAGTATCCGAACATAACATTACATACAAACACAGCAGCCTATCTCTCTCTCTCTCTCAAGCTCAAGAACACATACAAATTAATTTCTGTAAATTCAATTTCATCTCAGTTGTAATATTCTATCCATTGGAATTAGTTTACTTGTGATTCTTGTATTACTAGCGAATTAAGTTTCCTAGTTCACAACTTGATATCTTGATTTTTATTAACTAAATTAGAAAAGTTCATGTTGAATTTTCTAATTAGTTATTAATTACTTGATAATCATTTGCACTGATTTTGTAACACCCATCAAGTTAATATATTGTTATATTCAACTTAAAATCTGTGTTATATTATTCCGCACAAATTGTTTAAAATAAATTTTATTTTGAAGAACAAATTTCGAGAAAATGATATAGATTGTATTCAAACCCCCCTTCTACAATCTTATCGGACCTAACAATTGGTATCAGAGCCTATTGATTGATACACAAATCAAGATCCTAATTTTATTCCGTCAAAAATCTATCTCAAATTTTTAACTCACTTAAAAATTCATCATGTCTTCAAAAGGCATTGTTAAGATTCCCATGTTTAATAAGGACAATTATGCAATGTGGAAAAATAAAATGGAGTTGTTTCTTGATGTCACAAATTCTAAATATTTGGGTGTTCTATAGAATGGACCTATAATTCCAAAAGAATATGTAACTGAATCTATCGTTGGAGGAATTATTGTAACACCTGCATCATCTATTCCAAAGCCTGCTGCTTCCCTTACTCCTGATGAAAAGGAGGACGCAGGACTAGATAAGAATTTGAGACTTATTCTAATAGATTCCCTGGATGCTGTGATGTACAGTCATGTGATGAATTTTAAAACTGCAAAGCACATGTGGGAAACTATTGAGACTATTAATGAAGGAACTGATGAAGTCAGAGAAAACAGACTTCAAATTTTAACCTCTGAGTATGAACACTTTAGAGCTGGCCCTAATGAAGGCATTCAGGAAGTGTTTGAAAGGTATAACAAGATAATCAACAACTTGCAAGTTCATGGCAAGCAATATACACAGAAGGAGTTTAATATGAAGTTTTTGTTGACGATGCCCACTCATCTTGAACATAGGATAACGGCCATCAGAGAATCAAGAGATTTGAATAAGATTGCTCTTGAAAGGTTGTTTGGTGTTCTGAAAACCTATGAACTGGAACAAGTACAGCAGAGGGAGGTCTCTGGTAAAGGAAGACTACCAAGTTCATCTGCAGCTCTTGTAGTTGAGGCACCTAAGGAAGTGGAAACTAAGGTTGTTCTACCTTACAGCTCAGACAAGGAACAGACTGAAGTAGAACTTGGTCAGACACCATCTACTCAGGATGGTGGAGACTTTTACTCATTGGAAGAGCTAGATCAACTGGAAGATGAATCCATGGCATTGATGGTAAGGCAATTTGGCAACTTTAGATTCAGAAGAAATCCAAAGTACAGGTTCAAATCAAATAACAGATTCCAGAGAGGAGGCTCTTCTTCCTCTAGTAACAGGGGATGATACAAAACTGGATCTGTTGACAGAAGCAAGTTTCGTTGCTTCAACTGTAATGAATTAGGGCACTTTGCCACTGAATGTCAGAAACCCAAGCAAACTCGAAGAAGAGACTTTGCTGCTGAGAAGAAGAAACTTGGAAAAGCCTATGTTGCGGCTGGTAAGAGTTGGGATGACATGGACAGCGAAGATGAAGAATACGGAAATCTTGCGCTGGTGGCAAATGATGAAGCATCTGATCATCATAACAAACCGGTAATTCTTACTTACACTGAGTTGATTCGTAGTCTATATAATTCCTTAGATAATGCACAAACTGGATATAATAGGCTAGATCTGCTAAGCACTAAACTTGGCAATGAAGTGTCAGAATTGAAAAAGGTGCATATTAATCAAGATCAACAAAGAGATGAAATAACAATGCTTCATAAAAAGGAGAAATCTATTCTAGAAGTTGTAGGCAAACAAATGGCTAGAATTACTGAACTTGAAACACAGGTCAGGGCTTGTTATAATTCTGCTAAAGTTTCCAAAGAGTTTTTTTAACAAACAAGCTGTAGAACAAACATCAGGTATAGGGTATGGCTACAATGAAGCTGTTGGATCATTGGGCATAAATTCCCCTAACCTTGTTAGTGCTAAAGAAAGGGGAATACCACATGTGCTCAAGAATGTTAAAGAACCTTTATTTAAAAAATCTGATGCTGGACCACCAGATATTCTTTCTATGGTTATCCAGGAAGAAATGAGAAATGAGGACAGTGCAAATGGCACAGTCCTTGATAATGTTAAATCTGTTAAGGACGTTAATCCAAAGAATGTTTCATTCAAGAAAAATGTACCTAAAGTGCCAGTCAAGGTTGTTGAAACAACTAGTTCTTCTAAGACTGGATTAGGTGGTAATAAGTTGAAGCAGAACAATAACATGTCTAACATGAGTACCATGCCTATCATTGATTCTAATCATAAAGCATGTGGTGTTGTCAATTGTATGTCTTGTGCTTTTAACAGTATGCGTGCTTATTTTAATGGTAGTTATGCATGTGATAAACAGATTGCTCCTCGACAGCATATGAACAGGAACAATAATGTTCGATCAAAGACTGCTATTCCTCCTCAAGTTAGGAGAGAGACATTTGTACCTAAGACTAAACAAAGGGTTACTAAGAATGTTTACCAGGTCAAATGTCCAGTCAATGACACAAGTGTTATTGCTGCTAAAGAAACATGGATACCCAAGATAAAACAAAAGATTTTCAAATCTGTTTATAAGGTTAAATGTTTATTGATTAAAGATGTTAAAATTAAAAATGTTGTTTTGCCTGATAAAGGCCAATACTTTAAATCCGCAGGACCCAATCAAATTTGGGTTCCGAAGAAGGTTTAATCCGTTTGTCATTACAGGGTGTTGAACAGGTTGAACGAGTAACCTGGATCTTGGATAGTGGATGTTCAAGGCATATGACTGGAGACAGAACCCTGCTGACAAATGTGGTGGAGAAGGTCGGCCTAGTAGTTACCTTTGGAGATAACAGCAAAGGTAGAACTGATGGATATGGCAGACTTGAAGCTGGAAATGTTATCATTGAAGAAGTGTCCTTTGTAAAAGGACTTGAGCATAATTTGCTCAGCATCAGTCAATTCTGTGACAAGGGATTTGAAGTCTACTTTAACAAAAAGAATTGTCTAATTTCACACAAAAGAAGTGAACAACCATCTCTGACGGGAGTCAGAAAAGGAACCTTGTATGTAGCCAACATGAACACTGGAAGCACTGAAGAAATCAATTGCTTCTATTCTAAAGCATCCATAGATGAAAGCTGGCTATGGCACAAGAAACTTTCTCACTTGAATTTTAAAACAATGAATTATTTGGTTAAGAGGGAAATGGTGAGAGGTTTACCCCCTATGGAATTCACACAGGAAGGACTATGTGATGCCTGTCAAAAAGGCAAACTAAAAAGGGCAACTCACAGGAGCACTGATATATCTTCAATAACTGATCCTTTACAGTTACTTCACATGGATCTATTTGGTCCAGTGAATGTGATGTCTATGTCAAAGAAAAGATATGCTCTTGTGATTGTTGATGATTTTTCAAAGTACACATGGGTCTTGTTCTTGAATTCTAAAGATGAGACTCCGCAACTGGTGATTGATCACATCAAGTTAATTGAGCTGGATTCCAAGTATCCAGTGAGGGCTATAAGGTCAGACAATGGAACTGAATTCAAGAATGCAGTTCTGAATGACTTTTGTACTGAAAATGGTATAACCAGACAATACTCAGCTCCAAGAACTCCTCAGCAAAATGGGGTAGTTGAAAGAAAGAATAGAACCTTTATTGAAGCTGCACGTACTATGTTAAGTGAATCAAGGCTTCCATTGTACTTTTGGGCTGAAGCTGTCAACACTGCTTGCTATACTCAGAATCGAACTCTTATCAACAAAGACTTGATGAAAACACCCTATGAAGCCATGAATGAAAAGAAACCAACACTCAAATACTTTCATGTATTTGGAGCAAAATACTTTGTACTTAAAGAAGGAGACGATCAAGGTGGAAAATTTGAAGCCAAAGCACATGAAGCAATTTTGTTGGTTATGAAAGAAGAGCTTATAAGGTGTATGTGATTGAACATCAGAAGATGATGGAAAGTGTCAATGTAACATTTGATGACACTAAACTCCCTAGTATCCAAACTGAAGATTCATCTGAAAAGCTATCTTTTGAAGATATGACAGATCTGGATTCAGATGGTGATAGTCCACCTGATGTTTTTGCTGATGCTAATGACAATAATGTCAATGATGAGACTAATCTGAATAATGGTGGTGAAAATTATGATAATATTGAAAATACCACTCATACTTCTGAACACTCATCTAATCATCCTGGCAACAAATCAGGGGGAGTTAATGAAGGAAATTTATTAAGGAAATTTGTTTATAATTTCCTAGATCCCCAATTCACGTTCCCGGTCGATTAAGGAAATTTATATTACTAGATTATTAACGATAAATATAATTCAAAAAATCAAATTTTGATAAATTTAAAATTTCACAAAAAAATGACAAAATAAAATTTAATTTTAATAATTTTAGCTATATCTTTCATCTTTTATTATGAAAAAATTAATTTGAATCGCTATTTATTATAAAAAAAATTGCCATTAGATTTACTCAACTGTTTTGAACCAAGTTTTCTACAAAAAAACTGTTGTTGCGGTCTGCAACATCAATATCAAACAGACCCTTAATATGATTGATAATAGGTATAATATAAATCTATATAAAAAAATTAGAATTAACTGATATGTTAAATTTGGACTCTATATGATTTATCAATTAAATAAATTAATAAAACGCATAGTTGAATTCTAATGTAGTATTATAAACAAGATTATATATGCTAAACAAAAATGTTAAATTATATATGACTACCCATAACATAATGATCGATTATTGATATTTTAAAACTGTATAAAAATAAATATTTTTTCACTATAGCACGTATTAGTTTGTATGGATAAATCATACGTTTTAGTTGATTTTTCCTAATATTAAAATAATTTTTGCTGTTGTTGCCATAATAAATCCCCTACCACAGATGTAATGATTCACTTATCTCCACTTGCTGCTTCACTATTACTAATGAAAACAAACTAAATAGCATATCTATCGTAATAATCTTTTAAAAATTAATGCTAAAAATACACCAAAAGACACATTATTGTTGCAATAGTACTTGACCGCTAATGAGTAACTTTTTTGTATCATTATTATCGGCCATTCATCTAATTACATTCAACGAGTACTGCTACAAATATGATACCTAGGTCGGTCCTGAAAAATTGAAAGTTTCAAGTGAATTTGAATTTTGTACTCAACTATAAATTAAAATCACATATATGCAATTTATTTTTTGGCACTCCAAATATTTTAAACTATTTTTGGAGCTAACTTGAACAAAACGTGTCCCAAATATCATTTTTTGTGCCTCTACGTACTTTTAAATTTTTGTATTTATTAGAAAAGATGTGCCCCCAAATTACATTATCTTCTCGGTGTCCCATTGCGTGAGAGGCTTAATTTCAGGATTGGTTCTGTATGAGCATGATACTCAAAATTTAGAATTTATTAATATTTCAAAAATTGAACGATTACCAATTATTGGTGTTGAATAAATCGAAACACATATAATAAATTGAAAAGAAAATATGAACGAATCAAACATGATTTATGAAAGAAATTGTGCGAATTAGGATATAAGCCGTGCTTTTCATTTTCATGGTAGTTATTTTAAAGAAGTTTAACTGTATAGAATAAAAATGTTAGAGATATTAATTTGTTGAAAAATAAAAATAGAGTAGAGATTGGAAAAAAAGAAGAGGGGTGATGGGGGTACGTAGTAGGTAAAACTAAAAGGGGTGTATAAATAAATAAACGCATCCTCCCTCGTTTGTATCAATTTCTCTGTCTCTCTCTCCCTGATCAACACAGCAGCAACAGCAAGACAGCAGAAGAAGCAGGAGGCAGCATCATGTCTTGCATCTCGAAGCTTTGTTTTAGTCCAACCCCAACCAACTTTCTTAGCACCAACAACACCACCAACCACCGCCAGCTTCAGAAATGTATAATCGCCTCCTTCCCTTCTACTCCAAAACTCAACAACTCCTCCAGATTATCTGTTTCTCAACCCGTTCGCTTCCAACGTTCTTTTATGTAAGTCTCCTTTTTTTTTTTTAATCTCTCTCTCTCTCTCTCTCTCTCTCTCTCTCTCTCTCTCTCTCTCTCTCTCTCTAATTCTATCAATAGCTTGATTTTGTATATGCTTTTATTTTTGCGATCTTATTATTTGTGACTGTTCAGCCCAACCATCTTTGACTTTTTGCTTCTCTTCACCAGATTTAAATCTCTTTCTAAAAGTCTTTTAGTAAGAATCAATAACGCGTATCAACCAATCAATTATTAATTGTAATTGTTCTTCTTTTAATTATAATTATTCCAACATATTTATCTTCACTAAATGCTTATATCGGGATTTATTTAGACGCTCTGAGCTTGGTGGAAATGAAAGCCATGTTAAGAGGACAGTTCTTCACGATCTTTACGAAAAACAAGGACAGAGTCCCTGGTATGATAACCTCTGTCGTCCTGTTACTGATCTCCTACCGCTCATTGCAGATGGTGTAAGGGGTGTTACCAGCAACCCAGCGGTATGAATTACTTTTTGCTTCGATTAAACTCTCTCTTTTACTAGAACCCGAGGGCAGCTAGCTCCTTCACTATCATTAACCTTTTTCTCATCTTTGTTTTGTATTATTGCAGATTTTCCAGAAAGCTATTTCAACTTCAAATGCTTACAATGAACAATTCAGGTACTCTAAATTGTTTTGCTTTTTGATGTCAATTGATGATGTATACTATTTTTTTTTGTCTGTTTGGATGCTTGGGTGACTTTTGCAAGCATGCTTTAGAGGTTTTAACCTTCCTTTTACTTAAGCTGTTCATGTCGCTCATGCTCCTTTCCCTGGTTTATGTCTGCTTCAAGTGTTGGTACACTTCATTTTCCGTATAACTGTGCACTACTTCCTATCTAAATACATAATACAAGCCTGTCATATTATTTAGAATGCCTCCCATTTTTTCCTGTATGATCTGATTAGTGATAATGTGGTTAACTTTTTGTTTATTATGATGGCTTTGTTCCCTGGATATAATGTGCTGCTTTTGTTAATTTTGCAAGTCCAAACTTAGTGGTCCAAATCCTTCATAGCTTATGATCTATCGTTGGACTCAATTACATTTACTTTGACTGTTGTCATCTTATAGGGAACTTGTACAAGCAGGAAAAGATACTGAAAGTGCATACTGGGAACTAGTTGTGAAGGACATTCAGGATGCTTGCAAACTTTTTGAGTCAATTTATGATCAGACAGATGGCGGTGATGGTTATGTTTCTGTTGAAGTTTCCCCTAGACTTGCTGATGATACTGAAGGGACTGTGGAAGCTGCCAAATGGCTTCATAAAGTCGTGGATCGTTCCAATGTCTATATAAAAATCCCAGCCACAGCAGAGTGTGTGCCTTCAATTGAGAAAGTGATTTCACTCGGCATTAGTGTCAATGTTACTGTAAGTCATTATCATCATTTCTTAGCTCCTTGGATATTAAAGTTATTTGTTTGTTTGTTACTTTTCAATAGTGTCAATGTTACTGTAAGTCATTATCATCATTTCTTAGCTCCTTGGATATTAAAGTTATTTGTTTGTTTGTTACTTTTCAAAGATAAAGCTTTATCACTTTGGGTCCGGTATACATGAACATCTTTTATATCAATAGTAGATATTTGCTTTTAGTAATATACACACTGCTCATGCACATACGAACATATATATCAATTCAGCTCAAACACTTGTTTTGTGGTTATGACGTACCCTTATATTCTATGTACGAGATGAAGTTGATGTTGCCTAGTTGGTTAGATGTGCTTGTTTCTTTCACGTAGGGGATGATTTTAAATCTTGCTAGCATCCTATTATTTTATTGGAGTGCTCTGGTAGGATTTTCTCCTCTGCCACTGTGAATTTAAATATTAACTATGCCATCCAACATCACGGGATTTTCCCAATGAGCCTAGACTATTGTATGCGAGGTAGCAATTAATAATTGGTTAGCAGTTGAATAAAAACTAGCATGCAAGAGCCTGCGTGTGCATTTAAGTATGTTTCGAAAGATAAGGCTACTAGTTGATGGCAAAACCAAAATTTTGTCATCTTTCACATTAAAATCTTTTGTTCGACTTAGCAAAGTTCGTCTTAGTTGATCCATGGTTAGTCCTTTGACATCTAGCAATTTGAGCAAGAATTATTTCCACCAGACTGGACCCGCTGACTAAAATTTAGGGTATCATTTAATTAAAGGTTCAGTAGTGCATAGCCCATATCATATAGACATAACTATTAGTACAATTGATTGAATTAGACAACATAAAAAGTGGTTTTGAATTTGTCTGAATAACACTATACCCTTATGTTTAGTATCAAAAGTTTGTGGCTTCATGTTTGTTTTTTGCCAAGTCCTCATATTACTTTCATTTACTACTTTGTCCACGTATTCTAATTGTCAGTTTGTTTCTATGTATTTCAACAGCTGATATTCTCTATCCCTAGATATGAAGCAGTCATTGATGCTTACCTGGATGGCCTTGAGTCGTCGGGGCTAGATGACTTGTCTAGAGTTACAAGTGTTGCTTCCTTCTTTGTTAGTCGCGTAGACACACTTGTCGACAAAATGCTTGAGAAGATTGGAACTCCAGAAGCACTTGATCTTCGAGGAAAGGTAAGTAGGATGCAATGGATTGTTAAAGGATTATCCAAAAACTTAATCATGACTTACCATTCTGGGCTATTTTAATGTATCAGGCTGCAAATGCTCAAGCAGCTCTAGCATATCAGCTCTACCAGAAGAAATTTTCTGGTCCAAGATGGGAGGCTCTAGTTAAGAAAGGTGCCAAAAAGCAAAGATTACTGTGGGCCTCAACCAGTGTGAAAAATCCAGCCTACCCTGACACACTATATGTTGCCCCTCTAATTGGTCCAGATACGGTATGCTATCTTTACTTACATACCTTTTCTCCAGTCACTATCAACTAAAAGTTGGCATCCTTGTGTCTATATCCATAGCTTATTCTGATCTTAAAATAAATGTTACTCACCTCAACTACCTTCTAGCCTAACAATTTTTTAACGTTGAATTCTATAGACATTTCTAAGGTCAGGTTATTTTTTTTCTTAACAGGTTTCAACCATGCCTGACCAAGCTCTGCAAGCATTTGTTGACCATGGTGCTGTTGCAAGGACAATTGATTCTAATGTCTCTGAGGCGGAAGGTATCTATAGTGCCCTAGAAAAGTTGGGGATTGACTGGAACTTTGTTGGTTCTCAGCTCGAACTTGAAGGAGTTGACTCTTTCAAGAAGAGCTTTGAGAGTCTGCTTGATAGTTTGCAAGAGAAGGCAAACTCTCTTAAACTAGTCAGCCTTTAAGATTTGTGTTTTCTTTTGGTGAATGACTTAATAAATCCATTGGGGTTTTTAATCCTGCTGGAAAGATGTTTGCTTGTATTTGTAATAGGATGATAAGATATGTGATGATTTTAATTATGGTGGTACTTTCATGCCCCTAAGAGCATGTCAAACGTTTTTATTTCTGATACATATCAAACACAAACTATTTCATGGTTCTCATTTATTTGGTTCACCTGACATGTACAGTTGAGAAATATAGAGACCCTGTGAGGAGGACAAATATATGGTGACCGAATTAGTAAATGAACTCGGGCCATAATAAGTGGTAAGCAGATCCGTGTATTTCGTAATAATAAGCAATGATGATTTGGGTAGGCTGGACTGAATCCAGTAGTTATATTCGCTATTTGGATCGATGTAGTTTTGGTTGCCGAAGCTTTGGTTGGCACTTAAGTAGTCATTTAAACTTGCAGAAACCATGCATGAAGATTAGAACTTATGAAATATTTATGATTCACTAAAACATTTCCTTGCTTTATTTTATGGTATATAGGTGCAAATTTTCATTTAGAAAAAAAAAAAAAAAAAACAAAGACAGGTGCAAATTTTTTGTGAAAAGCACCAAAGTAGATCTAAGGTGTCCACTCTCCACTGAAAATACGCAAGTCTTGTAAATGTTTAAAAGTTTGTTATTTCAGTATGGACAGATTAAAATGGCATAACAATATATTATTGATCATATATCTTAGAAAGCATATTAAATTATGGCAGAAGCATAAGAATGTTCAGAACGTCAATGAACCTCTCAGAAGACCCTCCATTAAACGTTATTCAGATACTTGCTCTTGTTGTATTGTCTGCTATTTGATCTGTCGTCCCAAAGCAATATGCAGGGGCCTGCCACTTTACATCCTCAAGAGCAGCCCCTACCTCAAACGTCATGACATGGGCAGCCCTTCCTGCAGAGATTATATAACTAAAGCACATGAATACAAATGGTCTGAAGCCAAAGGGTAAACTCCTCAAGTGCATCTGTAACCTACATTATAAGGAGTCAGATGAGTGTGTGTACTTTTAAAGAGTTTGACACATTATGAATTTTATTAAACTTTTACACTTAAATAAAGTGTCCTGTTCTCCGCACTATACTTCGGTTCAGAGGGTCTGAGTCTATGCAATTTAGTAGAACAGGAAAAGAAACTACTTTCTATAGCGCAACTAGCAACAGAATGCCTTTGAAAACATAATCGATTGAGCAACTGACTGTTACATGAGGTTAAGTTTTCTAAGCTTTCAGAAAAGCGCTATCATGACACAAGCCTAGTTCAAATATATCTATATAAATAAATGGATAAATGTGAAATAGTACAGCTTTGTTCAACTCATTAGTTATGATAATATCTATATGGTCCATAAAACCTAACAACTTAATAAGCGTCGATATATATGGTGCAGCGAGTAACTCTGCATTATATATTCTAGAAGACAACGCTTCCCCTTATCTTCAATATTAAAAGTAATATATTTTTTGGCTTTGAGAATTAACCATCTTGGCAAGAATCATTTCCTTGTTTTTAATATAATGTCCGCATGAAGGACACAGGTTTTATGTGAAAAGTATGTGTGCACATTTAAAAAGAAGATACATGTAATGGACGGATATAACAAGATTAAGCATGAATTTGGTGGGTGGCATGGATAACACTGCTGAACAGTGAGTATAGAGCATTGACTAAGAGAGCAAATCTTGTGTATTTTGATTATAAACAAATTTTTAAGTAGCTAATATCTATTATAAGTGATGTTATGGGCACAAGGAGTGTATAACAAAGTCGGGAAATCATATTTACTACTAAGAAATAAGCTTATTTCAAGCAATACGCAAAGGACCCTAATCATCTACAACCTAAGGCTCCTCTTATCTGAAGTCCAGAAAAGGGAATCATAATGAACCTTTATGTACTTAAAAGAACAAATTCTATGACACTATCCAATCTAAATTCCAAACGAAATACCAGGTTGGGGACAAGAATGCCAAACTGCTGCTAATACCGTAAGGACTAGATTGATTTTCATGCATGGCGCAGCCAAATAAATTAAATTTGTCTGATTCATTAGTTCCTTTTAGTTAGTTAAGTTATTTCTTGTAAATTTTTAAGATTATTATGAGATCAAGCTTCTGTCTTAGATAATTTCTACTTGGTTCTTAAATTTGAGTTAGTATTTATAGTGAATTTGAGATCTCTATCTAAAACTTAGCCTCTTAGGCTTATTTAATCCTTGTAGATGGTATCAATCCAAAAATATAAAACGCCTATCATGCTGCTATTGAAGTACTAAAACAAAAGGTTTTCGCCACTTTCTGCATTCAGCCTTCTCAAAGCTTGCAACATCTTGGACGTTTTTAGCAGCATGACCGACACAATGTTCATAAACCTCAGGTAAGCACAGAAAGACTCGAGTTTGCAAGCACCATATTCCATGCGTCGAATTATGTATTGAAGAACAGAGTTATGTGCGTAAAGCACTGCCTATCTCTAGACTTATACACCTCTCTGCCAATTTGACCTTTGTTTTCAAAACTTGAGCCTTTATTCTCTAAAGTTAGTTATGCGTCTTTCACTTAATCAGAATTAGGATTATGTAAGATGATGTCTAATTTGACTGTCTGAGTAGGATACTCAGACGAAGACGCAAACGATGCGTGATCAATGATTTCTTTGTTGATTTGCAGAATTTTTACAATGTAGACTAGCAACAGATGTTTTGCCTTACAGTATGAATGTAAGATGTTTAAATTAGAGGCAGCACAATTAGCTTCCATTTGTTAAATAAACTTTATAAAATTGTGGCTTATGCAAAACTTGTTAACTTTTCTGAAATGCAATGGAGCCAGAGAGAAGAGAGAATAGAAAGCAAATCTGATAATTATTTCATTCAAGTTGATTTGCAGTACAGCCATACTTTGGTTATATAGCAAAACTGGATCCTAATAAACTTACCGTACACATTTGGCCTATTACAATAATACCCCAAGATTATATCCTTTATCTCCAGTAAAACTACTATTATTTCCTTTAGACCTGGCAATTTGGTACACGACACGTGAACACGATACGAAACGACACGAAAAAATACAGATATGGATTTTGATTTTTAGTACACGAAACACGAAAGTACACGAACACGAAATTACACGATAAATTTAGTGTCGGATATGGGTTTTCATTTTGGGTACACGAAAGTACACGAAATATAATATATATATATATATATATATATATATACATATATATATATATAATATATATATATTAGCTGAATTTCAATGTTTTGGGTACATTTCGTGTATATTCGGGTTGTTTCGGGTACACGAAAGTACACGAATTATTTCGTGTACTTTTCGTTTCGTGTAAACACGAAATTTTTCGTTTCGTGTTCGGTTCAGGTAATCGGGTACACGAAATCATTTCGGGTCGTTTTTGGGTTTAGGTATGAGTACACGAAAGTACACAACACGACCCGATTGCCCGCTCTAATTTCCTTTCACGGCTGGGTTAAAGATTCAAAAGTAAGGCATCATCAAGTATCAACAATTAAATTGACATATATAAGAGCAATTCCAAGAAACTACTTACTTGAACTCTTAAACCAAAAGAATTTGACTTGATTTTGCACTCCAAGAGTGTCCTAAGTGATCCTTTAAAACTTAGCACACGTCTCTTTCATTTCTTATTTTAGGGTATTTCTAGTCATCCTTTATTTTATTTTTATTAATAAAATATTCTATCCCCCTCCTTTTTTTAACATCTTTTTTTCAATCTTTCCAACTTTTCTCTCTCTTTAATAATAATAATAATAATAATAATAATAATAATAATAATAATAATAATAATAATAATAATAATAATAATAATAATAATAATAATAATAATAATAATAATAATAATAATAATAATAATAATAATAATAATAATAATAATAATAATAATAATAATAATAATAATAATAATAATAATAATAATAATAATAAGCACATATAATATAAGGAGTGTTGCTCGATTAAATTTATTCTAAATTAGTAAGATGATTATTATTTATAGTAATATTTTTAAGGAATTCCCTAATAACCTGTTGAAATTGCTCTTTGGAAGTGGAAAGGACGAGATAGACAATTACTAATAATAATAATAATAATAATAATAATAATAATAATAATAATAATAATAATAATAATAATAATAATAATAATAATAATAATAATAATAATAATAATAATAATAATAATAAGCACATATAATATAAGGAGTGTTGCTCGATTAAATTTATTCTAAATTAGTAAGATGATTATTATTTATAGTAATATTTTTAAGGAATTCCCTAATAACCTGTTGAAATTGCTCTTTGGAAGTGGAAAGGACGAGATAGACAATTACCAGTGTAAAACCGCCAGTGAACGGGGCGCTGAGTGAGGACATCCTCATAATACCAAAGAAAATCAACCTTCTCCCACACATTACACAGAAAACCATCAAAATGTCGTTGACCAAGATAATTAGCGCCATGAAGCCAATTAGGACGGAGAATCCCAACGTCGAGCTGAGCACAAGCACAAGAAGGGGAATAAGAAGAAGAGGAAGAATTATCGGGAAGAGTGTAGAAGAAAGAAGTGCCGTTATTCCACTCAAGATCATAGAGGAGATGAGGATCCAGCTGTTTCTGAATGATGTTGAAGTTACGGCCGTTGGTCCAGTCGTACCAGAGATCAATCATTTGAAGCTCCCCGCTGTAATTCATCATAAGAATTGAGTGGAACTGGTGTGGCCATTCCTTTGGCTCCGGACAAGATACTGCTACTTGTACAATCGTAGTGGTAGATAATAACGATACTACAATTGCTGCTGTTAGCTCACTCCTCCCCATTCCCATTCCCATTGCTTTGCTAGCTAGAGTAGGTGACTACAGTTGGTTACCCCTTTCTCACTTGAATTTTTTTGTACATATGAATTTATCATACATTATCCATCTGTTTTTTCATTTTGTTTTTTGCTATTTTAAATTTTCTTATTTTCTCATCAATACTAAACTATACTAAGTAAAGTAGAGTTTAATTATTTGTAATTTGATTTAATGATTCAACCATACAAACAATAGTGATCGTTAAATTTTTAGTAAATCGATGAAAATGATTAGATCAAACATAAAAAAATATTTCATATTTGTACTAATTTAATAAATACCCAAGATTCGAATCTCGTTAACAACAAATTAAAGTTAAGAATTTATATTAGGATAATTCTCAATGATACCCTCGTAGAATTTGTTTTTCCAAATGATACATCAAATAATTTTGACTTCCATTTGATACTACTCTATTATTATGTTACTCCATGCTATTGTTGATGTAATATTTGTGAATAAGTTCGTTCGCAGGAAAGACTAATATTAATATAAGTTCGAGTTGTTATTCCTTAAATTGTGGAAGTGAGAAGAATATTTGGGTGATTGTGTACTAGCTAACTTAAACTAATGAGCAATTAAAAATTACGATATAACAATGAATAAAAGCAATCCAGAAATCAGGGTTCTTCATTGGTATTAATGAACGTGTATCAATTATGATATCCAAGTCTCATGCTCTTGCTAAAAACATCCCTCTAATGTTTATAATGTTCTCTCCCAAGATACAGTATAATATTCACAACTATACATTGAAGTCACTCCCATGATCAATCAACATAAAATTATAAACTGTTTAAGCCGAAGGAATTTTTGTCTCGTAACTCGCATATTAATCTCCCAATTAAATAGTTGAATTACATCTGTTGTATCATAAACTAGAACTATAAATCCTCTCCCGATTCATTACAATTCCTAAAGATACAATCAAGGGTTCGCGACTCCCTCAATTTTGTTAAGCACTCAACAACAGATTACCAAGACAGAGAAATCACAATATAATCACGCAAACATGTTAACCAATGAATACTGACTAATTCCCGGATTCGGGAATTAGTTACTCATAATGAATGAAGAAATCAAACATATATTAATAGCCAAAACCATGATTACAAGAGTATAGAGTATAAAAAAATACAACTTGATGAAATCTCTCAAACTTGGAGTGAATCCCTTCAATCCTTGCTCAAGTTCTCTATCTGCTTTTCTCTCTATTCTCCTCTCTCAATAATACGTCTCTAATAATAATCCCTAAAATTATATAGATCCTAATTTAAAAGTGTTTTTAATGATTTTTCTAGAAAATAAAATCCATATCATAAAATAAGTTGGATTTTGTTGTGAAATTCGTAGTCTGACTTCCAGGCCTGTTCCTGGGCTGCTCCATTTGTAAAAAGAGTAGTGGACCACCTCTGAGTTGTAGATAATTTCGTTAGCTTCGCATGGGCTGTAAGATCGCCCAATTCTGATGTCTAGAACTCGAGATATAGACCAAACAGTGATGTATGCACGAGGCCTCCAACAAATCCGAATTTTCACATGATTTAGGCCCAGTGATGTATGCACGAGGCCTCCAACAAATCCGAATTTTCACATGATTTAGGCCCAAATTAAGCTCCTTGTGCTCAATTTCCTCCAACTTTAAGAATATTTATTTCTTGCCATTAAACACTAAAATTTATTAATAAACAACCAATTATTTACAAAATCTTATAAATATGAGAATAAAATCATATTAAAGTGTATGTAAATATAGACCCTATCAAATATCCCCACACTTGACACTTTGCACGTCCTCGTGCAAACTAATATAATAGAAATATTAACTACTAACTAGTACCACTTCCGTAGGTGATCACGGTTGCATTTAGCATATGCAACAAGCCCTTTAAACCCCTAGGTAGCCCTAGTGGACGAGTGAGGTCTCGTGAGGGCCTATAGTGAATGTACCCATAAAATCCATCTAGCTCATGTAAAAGATTGAATGCCAATACAACACCACACATACAAATCCTCTCGTGCTACATTAACTTAAGAATCAAAGTAATTATGCAATATCTTGTTGTTGAAGATGCAAGTATTCACATAGTCTACTCAAAGAATATGCACAAGTTCTCAAAAGTCCATGTCAAGTGTAAGAATAAGTTGGTAGGCATGTTAAGCCCAAAAGAGTACATCTTTGAGTCGAAACTTGGGATCTCATATGCAAAAACAAGTAATAACTCACCTTTCACTCATAAAAGAATATTCACTCAAGAACAACGGTAAATGTATCACTCAATTCCAAAAAAATCATAAGCATGCTTGACACTTGGTATTAATCTAACTTTAACACAATATACACCACTGATGATAATCAAAAGGTCTTTGTTGGGGTTATAACGGGTCTAGGGACAAGGTATGTCAAGTAAAGCCAAAGAAGGTGAAGTGTCAAAAGCTAGTACCCAACAATATCAATCATGCAACTCCCTATCTATCATCCCCACACTTGGATTTTTTTTATTCTTTTTCAAAAAAAATAACTTGATAGTCGAATAAAGAACAATGGTAATATTTTTTTTCTTCCTTTTTTTAAATTTTTTTTTGTTCTTTTCTATTTTTTTTCGAGAGCTAATGAACTAATATCAACAAGTACAATGATCCTCCATATTCTTATAAAATTTGACTATCAAGTAAACAACCAAACCCATATTTTCCCAAAGTAATGACCATAAAAAAACCCCCCTTTGCACACCTTTTCACTCCCTCAAACACTCTACTAGCCTTGACAATTTGGGTTCAAGTTAAATTAAGGCCAATATAAGAAAAAGGTCTAGGCAAGTAATGTGGTGTGTCACCGAAAAAATAAGATTAAGCTCAACGGGGTAACTAATTGATCATGTATAAATGGTATGGTAATATAGGAAATATGAGGTTATCCCTAAATGCCTTTATCATGTTATCATCAAATAATGTCATGCATTTGAAGAAAGGTCTCAAACAAGTGCTAGCAATGCAAACAACATGTGGACACTCAAGCAAACGAATATAAAATGCAAAAGATGTGCATATAGGCTCAAAAGCTCACTTGGTGGCAAAACATAATCAATCCCAAGCAAAAAGCCTCTCTAATGCACCTACTTGTACTCAAAGCATGCAAATCAAATCATCTTGCACATATTCATGTCCTTTTAATTACTTACAACATTTAATAAGTCTACCAGCTTCAACTTGCTAGTGTATGTGTATGCACAAGAACAAAACATATCACTTCTCAATCAAAAGCTTCCATAACACAAAATTCATATAGCATGCATGGGTGCATTAAGGCATGTTACAACAAATAATCATTTTACCAGGCCAGAATTATTTTTGTGATTTTTCAAATTTTCAATTTTTTTTTTTATTTTTTATAACTCTATATACAACTATTGAAAACACATCCCCACACTTAAATGGGTCAATGTCCTCATTGACACACTAAACAACTAATTCTACAATATAATGAATGAAAAAAGTACTCCCCTATGCATAAGCATGAATTGCCGCAATCCATGACTACCGCGGTGGTGGGTGGGAAAAGTTCATCATTTTCTTTCACTGATGATGGAGTTAAATTCCTTCCATTTGAATTGGAACCAAGTCTTTGAGTTGCACTCTCATATTGTAATAGTGTATGTATGTGATTATGAATGTGATACGTGATCATTCATAGAAGCTGTATAAGAGTGTTGGATGCTTTAAATAGGCCGCATGTCTTATTTATGAATTGCACAAACATGCTAATCAACTGCATGATCATGTGCCAACAACCTACCTGATCCAATAACAGGCGTGAGAATTTAATCAATAATGCATGAACACGCTAAAGAACTGTGTGAGCACGCTGTGAGGGCATAAAACAGGTGGTTCATTTGTGTTCTTCTGCTTGAACATGCTGAAGAGCTGCGTGAACATGCTAAATCACCAAGAAACTGCCATGAGGTTTCAATATACGGTGCATGATCATGTCGGCAAGCTGCATGACCATGCCAACTGAGTGAAAAATAGGCGTAGCATCATACTTTGGTGCGTGACCGTGCTGCAAAGCTGTGTGACCATGCTCTTTACTGAAAAACTAGTCGAAGGTTCCTTTTTTGCAGCGTGAGCATGCTGGAGTACGTGCATAACCATGCCAAAATCAAAAAATTCAGTCGAGGTGTCATGTTGGTGTTGCATGATCACGTTAAAAACCTGTGTAATCATGTTAAATGCCGCAATATCAATCGAAGATTCCCTTTTTGTAGCATGAACATGTCGAAATAGCTGCATAACCATGTCAATTGGTGAAAGAACAACCAAAGTACAAATTCCAGCCCTACGATCCACACAAGACTTCGTTCAACCTCCATCAGTGTGCAAGATCACTGCATTAACGTGCCTGTTGTCCAGAATTTTGGAGATTATTGCTCTGTAGAATCAGAAATCCATCTTTATTCTCAACCTGTAACAATTAGCAAAACATCATTGCATAACCATGGGGATGAAACTCACTATCCAACACAGTTAAGGAATATACATATATATACAAAAAGCATGGGTTGCCTCCCAAGAAGTGCTTATTTAACGTCATTAGCTTGACGCTTGTAATTCTTTTGATTTCTATGGCGGATAGCTCGAAACCATCTATAATGGTCCGAGCGCAACATCCACCTGACTCACACCCTCTTTGTGAAGTTTAAATTCTAGAACTTGTTCATTAATCTTTTCTTCAATTATAGCGTCCACATCATGAGTATAGCTTTTGCTCTCTTCAACAAGTTCCTTCATACTATCCACCGCATACGACTTTGCTTCAATACAAGGCTCTTTCTTTGCTTGATTGAGATCAAACTTAATCTTTTCTTCATCCATGTTCAATGTAAGATTACCATCTCTCACATCTATTTTAATTCTAGCTGTAGCTAAGAATGGCCTTGCCAAGATAATATGATTATTTTCACCCTCATCCATCTCCAAAACCACGAAATCACATGGAATAACAAATTTATTCACTTTGACCAAAACATCTTCAAGCACGCCCAATGGATATTTTATTGTTCTATCTGCAAGTTGAAGTGAAATCCTAGACTTCTTTAACTTCCCAAGTCCAATTATTTTATACAAGGAGTGTGGCATTAAACTTACACTAGCTCCAAGATCACACAAGGCTCGTTTTATATTGACTTTCCCAATAGTGCATGGTAAAGAAAAACACCCAGGATACCTGAGCTTAGGAGGAATATTATGTTGAATAACAGCACTGCACTTTTCATTAAGAGTGATCTTTTCTACCTCCTCTAACTTCTTCCTATTAGAAAACACCTCTTTCATAAATTTCACGTAAAGAGGCATTTGAGCCAAAACATCAGCAAAAGGAATGCTAATATGTATTTCCCGAAACATCTTCAAAAACTTTTCATATTGCTTCTCTAGCTTCAAATTTTTCAACCTTTGTGGAAATGGAATTGGAGGCACTTATGGTTTTATAGGAGCTGTAGATATAGGATTCTCTTCTTTTGGCTCATCCCCACTCTTCTCAGAAATCTCCACATTGATTTGATATGTTTTTCCCTATTTGGGAGGAAGAGTTTTAGTTTTAAGTTTTGGAGCTTCAATTTCTGGTAGTTCTCTTCCACTCCTCAAAGTGATAGCCTTGCACTGTTCTTTTGTAGTCATATCTGGTTGACTAGGTAATGCTCCTTGTTCACGCACACCAATTTTATTAGCAATTTGTCCCACTTTCACTTCTAATAACTTTTGTGAAGTAACGACTTGCTCAAGTCTCATGTCAATTTGCCCAAATTTAGTCTCGACATTTGCAAAAGCATTAGTAGTCCCTTGTATCATCTTATTTAGCGCAACTTGCCAATCAGCAGGTTCCTTCTTTTCTTTGGATGGAAATTGATAATGTTGTTGGAAACCTGGGGGTGGATTATGTCTTGGTGCTACATATGGATTTTGAGCATGGTTGTTGTTGTATGAGAGATTATTGTTCGGCCTTTGATCTGGATTGTAGTAAGCATTATTTTGCACTGGCCAAGATTGTCTTTCCTGAATAAAAGATGCTTCCTCGAGAAACTGAGAAGCATAGGATGACTGATCAACACCATAATCACCAAAACCTCCCATTAGGGTAGAGATAGTGCTAACATTCACCCTTTGTCCGTGTACCTCTTGAGTAAGAGCATCTAATCTAAGAGTGATCAAGTTCATCATTTTTGTATCATGTGCCGATTTAACTGAGCTAGTACCACCAGGTGCCCAAGAATAGTTATTTGTTGCCAATTGCTCAAGAAGTGCTTTTGCATTATGTATTGGTGTTTTCTTGAAATCTCTACCAGCTGCCACATCCAAACTCAAGCGAACATCTGCATTCAAAGATCCATAAAATGTACTCAGAATCATCCATTCCGTACAACCATAATGTGGACATTTTCTTAACAATGCCTTGTATCTCTCCCATGCCTTGTGCCTTCACCTGGTTGTGTTCTAAAACTCAGAATGATTGTCCTCATTTGTTGAGTCTTGTCAGAAGGATAATATTTGACAAGAACTCGATAGAAAGACTCTCCCAAGTAGCAACTACAGTTTCTGGAAGCTGTTGGAACCATTCCATGGCTCTTTCTTTGATAGAGTAAGGAAACATATGAAGACAAATCTGATCTGACGTAACTCCAGTGATCTTGAATGAACCACACATTTGAACGAAGTACTAAAGATGACGGTGTGAGTCCTCTCGCATAATGTCCCCTTCAAAAGCTGAGTTGCTCACCATCTGAATTAAGCTCAGATTGATATTGTATTGAGCTACACTAATCTCAGGGGTTTTGTACATGCAGTTCGCAGGATTGGAAGTTTCATGATCCCAAATAGAAGTCTCATCAATATTAACAACTTCAACATTCTGAACATTCTCGGCATTTGCCATCTTAGATTGCTCTTTCCTTTGCTTTGCCTCTCGCTTTAGAATTCAAAAAGTACGGTCGATTTTTCGATCAAATTCTAGATTTTCAGCACTTGTAAATGTTGCATGCAAGAGTTATAGCACCTGAAAAGAGGACACCAATAAGATAGATCTTGGAAACTAATCTAATAAAAACTAAAAAAATAAGAAATAATTAACCTAAACTTAATATTGCTGCCTTCCCCGGCAGAGGCGCCAATTTGTTGATGTAATATTTGTGAATAAGTTCGTTCATAGGGAAGAATTAATATTAATATAAGTTCGAGTTGTTATTCCTTAAATTCTTGAAGTGAGAAGAATATTTGGGTGATTGTGTACTAACTAACTTAAACTAATGAGCAATTAAAAATTACGATATAACAGTGAATAAAAGCAATCCAGAAATCAGGGTTCTTCATTTGTATTAATGAACGTGTATCAATTATGATATCCAAGTCTTATGCTCTTGCTAAAAACATCCCTCTAATGTTTATACTGTTCTCTCCGAAGATACAATATAATGTTCACAACTATACATTGAAGTCACTCCCATGATCAATCAATGCAAAATTATAAACTGTTTAAGCCCAAGGAATTTCTGTTTCGTAACTCGCATATTTATCTCCCAATTAAATAGTTGAATTATGTTTGTTGTATCATAAACTAGAACTATAAATCCTCTCCCGATTCATTACAATTCCTAAAGATACAATCAAGGGTTCGCGACTCCCTCAATTGTGTTAAGCACTCAACAACAGATTAGCAAGACAGAGAAATCATAATATAATCACACAAACATGTTAATCAATGAATGCTACCTAATTCCCAGATTTGGGAATTAGTTACTCATAATGAATGAAGAAATCAAACATATATTAATAGCCAAAACCATGATTACAAGAGTATAGAGTATAAAAAAATACAACTTGATGAAATCTCTCAAACTTGGAGTGAATCCCTTCAATCCTTGCTCAAGTTCTCTCTCTATGCTTTTCTCTCTATTCTCCTCTCTCAATAATACGTCTCTAATAATAATCCCAAAAATTATATAGATCCAAATTTAAAAGTGTTTTTAATGGTTTTTCTAGAAAATAAAATCCATATCCTAAAATAAGTTGGATTTTGTTGTGAAATTTGTAGTCTGACTTCCAGGCCTATTTCTGGGATGCTCAATTTGTAAAAAGAGTATTGGACCATCTCTAAGTTGTAGATAATTTCGTTAGCTTCGCATGGACTGTAAGATCGCCCAATTCTAATGTCTAGAACTCGAGATATGGCCTAAACAGTGATGTATGCACGAGGCATCCAACAAATCCGAATTTTCACATGATTTATGCCCAAATTAAGCTCCTTGTGCTTGTAACACCCTAAGACCCGGGGCCGAGGCCTAGGAGGTTACCAAGTCCTTATTTCCATTATCACATTCTTATTACTGATTAACCATTATGTAGCATTAGTTCTTTACTTAGCAGATATAGTGGCCCCATTAACATTCACATCTACCACAGTTTATAGATTCAGAGCAAAATTAAACTATTACACAAATTGTCAAATTTGTCCAGAATCAAAGTTGTTACAAACCAGAGCAATACAGTTCCAAAAGGGTTTGAAATAACAAAAGGACCACTACCTACGGTGATAACAGTGGATGGATAGTTTCTTTGTTTCCAGAGCTGGAATAGGTCATACTTATAAAGGAACCTAACCAACCTCAACTGATATCCTATCCAACTGAGTCTGCTTACCTGAGGCAGTGGTGCTCCGAACAACCTACGGAAGTGCTGCGCGTTTCCCACGCGCTTTCGGCGGGTCTGACGTGTTCTGGCCATGCTGATCTGTTGTTGTTTTGTGATATATGAAAGAAAAGCAAGAGTGAGAATAATCGCTCAGCAATATAATAATAGTTTTAAAATACTATAAAGCAATGCACATCAACTTTGCGTAAAGAGTTCTTGAGTTATTCCGATTAAATCATCTTTCTTCTATTATTGAGAAGGTTTTTGAAATAAAAAAATTTACTCGGTGAAATGCATTATCCTGACAACACTATCGGTACTGAGCACCTGGGCTTTCATTATAGTGTTGCAGTACAATTCCAATTGGAAGAATGGGACTATTCTAGAGTACACCCCGATACAAGGTGATCAGCCATAGTATCGTACAAAACTTCGCTACTAGTAGACGGGAAGCGATCCTTCTTTCGAGGTCGTGGCCCTGACCGCATTTGGGTCTTTAAGCTGGACTGTCCCACAGCCTCTTACACCTGGATGGACTATCCCACAGCCTCTTACACCTTAACACTTTCCTCCAGTCCCAAAATAGATGCTCAACTTCAAACCCTTGCTTCCGGAAGTATTTGTATAAGCAAGTCAGACATGTGGGTTGACTTTCGTCAATAATCTCTTTGATATTGAATTCATTTTCAAAACATGTGGGGAAATTAGTCGGAGTTTTGAGGTCATTCGAGTGATGAGCGAAGGGAGAAATCACTATTTTTACTCCCAAAACCTTGGTCCCCACGTTTTGAAGGAAAATCGAAGCCCTTACTGACTAGTGGTTTATTCACAATTACTCATTGGGAACCTTTAATAATTTTTAAAATAATTTTCTAAAGGTCAGAAAATATTGAAAATAATTTTTAAACCTTTGAATGAATTTTTAAAGAATAAAAAGGTTTTTTAAATAATTTTGGAATATTCAATACATATTTAAATAATATTTATTAAGAAATAAATCCTTAATAAATCATTCTTAAAAGAATATTCAAATAAATATTCATTTTATTAATAAATATTCAAAGAATATTTATTAATAAAATATAAAATATTCTAAACCCAAATATCTCCAATTTATAAGTAATTGGAACATTTTTAAGTCATATTTCAAACAAAATATCTGTCTCCGGCGATTTCTGGGTTTTATTGACAGGGTTACTTATAAAATATCTTCGTCCCCCGATTTTGATATTTATTAGGAATCTGCCCGCCTCTCGAGCCTTGACATGCATACATATATATATATATATATACATATATGTACACATACATGCTTATCTATACTCTCGGTTCATACCTCGTAGGTAAGTAACCGTCTCCACCATTTTTAGCAAAGTATTATAAGTATATCATATCACACAACAACAGTTTGCAAAAAACTTTTAAAATCAGAGTTTTTAACAACTTGCCTGGTGATGTGAGTGGGGTCAAGTCTCGAGCCTGAGAGCGCCGATCTATTAACACAAGTAAATACTCGGTTAGTTCTTTATACGTTTTAACTCATTAGGCACATACTAACGTAACTCTTATTGATACCATCATTAACTGACACTTGGCTTGTTATCAAGGCATGTCATTATACTTTACACTTGGTAGGTACTTGAGTCGTATAGGTTTTAAAGTCAATCATTTACTCGAGAAGATTATACTTCAATATCCTTTGTCCGTTTAAGGGTATTCCACTTTCAAACATTTTTATAAAATCGATAAATTATCCTTTTGAGGTGATTCCCTCTCACACATTCTCCTTACGATATCTAGTAATTAATAAGCTAGATTCATTACCAAAAATATTATTTAACGGACTCAAATGAAGACACAAACTTAACACTTACGCTTCCGAACTACTTTTTCTAAATTGACCATATCTCCTAAACCGTACGTTAGAATGTTGCGATTCTCGCGCCAAAACGATCTATTACTCGAGACTTCAAGGATAAGTCATATACTCATCAAGGTCAGTGGTTTGAAGCTACTGTTATGCACGGTTTTTAAGGGTTAAAGAAATTTCAGCATTACGACGGCTATAAATCGAATATTTTCAAAATCAAAACCCTCCAAAATCACAACCTTCACTCCATAACACCCATACATGTTATTTAACTTTAAACCAAGGCCATGCAATGAATTTACATCCATAAAAATGATTTTAACATATAACAAAGCCCAATCATAAACCTAGAGGCTTATACATGCATAATATCATCACAACTCCATGAAAACTCATGATCCATCAAGGGGTTCAAGTATTATACCTTGGTTTGATGGTTGATAGTGCTAATATACTCTTATAACTCTTAAACCTTGCTTATGATGTCCTTTAGAAGCCATAAATCAAAGATCAAAAATAAAAAAGTTAGTAAGTTACTATTCATCATCTCTTTCATCAAACTTTTGAACATGATAACCTTAATGGATGATGCTAGGATCTTGGATATACCTTTTAATCTTCCTCCTATTTGATTTAAGCTATGGATGGAAACTGTTGAGTGGTGGAATCTCCCTCTCCCCCTTTTTCTTCTTCCTTGGCCGAGAGCTTTCTCTTGAAAGCTTAAGGTGTGTTTTCTTTCTTTTTATGTTTTGTTATGTCTTGTAATATGTCTCTAATATGGATGCATCTTGTTTTAATAGGTTGTCAACCATCTATTGGTCCACTTGTTGATCATTTACTTATCCAAGTGTTGGCTTAGAAACATGCAACGCCATTTTTGGTTAAATGCTAAAAAGCCATCCTTGTTGTAGTTGACTTTCATGTAAGTCACCTTGGTTCTTTCTTTTTCCACCAATTTGATTCCCTTTGTGTCTTTTAAAAAATCAATATGTTACGACTTATATGTTACATTTTATTGCGCCAATAAGGCATAATCCCATAAGTCAATATTAACTCCAATATTCCCTGTTTATTCTCTCTTTATTTCTTGTCCTTAGAAAATGTTCTCGCACTTTCTCGAATATTCTCAATCTCTTTTTATAGAGTTCCCTAATTCTTTGCTAACTTCCTTTTTAGGATATCATAATTCACTTTCTCAAATGATAGATTATTCTTATCTAGATTGTCAAACAATTTACACGATTCTTAGCATACACATAAACACTAGAATCCTTATCCATTGAAATATTCATTCATTAAAACCATTAATACATGGTGGTCACAACCACTATTCACTTATACACCAATTCATAATAAAAGTTTTAATGCTACTCAAAAATCTGGGTTCTTACAGTCTCCCCTCCTTAAAAGGATTCCGTCCCGGAATCAGGTAGAGAATAAGTCAGGATACTTCTCTTGCATTGTGCTTTCCAACTCCCAGGTGGACTCTTCCACATTGTGATTTTGCCACAACACTCTGACTAGTTTGACAACTTTGTTTTTTGAGTACTTGTTCCTTGCGATCCATGATCTTTACTGGTTGCTCCACATATGACAGGTCTAGCTGTAGGTCTAGGTGCTCATATTCAACTATGTGCTTTGCATCGGGGTTGTACTTTCTTAACATGGATATATGGAATACATTAAGCACTTGTTGAAAGTTTGGAGGTAAGGCTAGCTCATAAGCGACTGGTCCGATACGCCTCAAAATCTCGAAGGGCCCGATAAATCGGGGGCTCAACTTCCCCTTCTTTCCGAATCTCATCAATCCCTTCCATGGAGATACCTTTAGCAGTACCATATCCCCTACTTCATACTCTTTATCTTTTCGTGCCAAATCAGCATACCGGTGCTGTCTATCCTGGGCTACCGCCATCCTCCCTCTGACTAAGTTTATTGCATCCCTTGTTTGCTGAACCAGATCTGGTCCTAATATCTTTCACTCCCCAAATTCATCCCAACACAAGGGAGAGCGACACTTCCGACCATAGAAGGCTTCATATGGTGGCATACCGATGCTCGAATGATAGCTGTTGTTATATGCAAACTCAATTAGAGGCAAGTGCTCCTCCCAACTTACTTTGAAATCAATAACACACACTCTCAGCATGTCTTCTAGGGTTTGAATTGTCCTTTCACTTTGCCCTTCTGTTTGGGGGTGGTAGGCGGTGCTCATATTTTGTTGGGTGCCCACACATTCCTGAAAGCTCCTCCAAAACCTGGAGTTGAATCTAGGGTCTCTGTCGGACACAATGGTCTCGGGGACTCCGTGCCTCACAACAATTTCCCGTATATAAAGGTTAACCAACTTGTCAACGGTGTACCTCTCATTGATGAGGAGAAAGTGGGTAAATTTAGTAAGCCTATCAATGATTACCCATATTGCATCGTTATTAGTCTTAGTCTTAGGCAATCCAACTACGAAATCCATGGCTATATGCTCCCACTTCCATTCGGGAATCTCTAGAGATTGGAGTAGACCACTGGGTCGTTGGTTTTCCGCCTTTACTCGCTGGCAGGTTAGACATTTACTTATCTACTCTGCTATCTCCTTCTTCATATTGGGCCACCAATAGTATTCCTTCAAATCTCTGTACATTTTGGTGCTACCAGGGTGCACTGAGTACCTTGAGTTGTGTCCTTCATATAGAATTTCATCCTTTAGCTCTTGAACATTGGGAACCGATATCCTTGCTGCGTACCTCATGATTCCTTCCTTATCTCTCTCACATTTAATTTCTTCCCCGATCATTATTTCTTCCTCCGAATTCCTTTCTTCCTCCATCTTCTGTTCTTGGCATAGCCTAATCTTTTCCAATAATGGGGGCAAGATTCGGATTTCCATCAACATCTCTTGACCATCTCCTGGTATCCTGACCTCGATTTCCAACTTCTCCAAGTCTCTTAAACATCTCTTGACCATCTCCTGGTATCCTGACCTCCGAGGTCATCATCTTGAGTCTCTCTTTTCTGCTAAGGGTGTCAGCCACTACATTGGCCTTACCCGGGTGGTAACGAATCTCACAATCGTAATCCTTGATTAGTTCCAGCCACCTCCTTTATCGCATGTTCAGTTCCTTCTGCGTAAATATGTATTTGAGGCTCTTATGGTCTGTATAAATCTCACATTTTTCTCCGTACAAGTAATGCCTCCGTATTTTTAGGGCAAAAACTATTGCCGCAAGCTCTAAGTCATGGGTGGGATATCTTACCTCATATTCCTTCAATTGCCGAGATGCATACGCGATCACCTTACTGTGTTGCATAAGCACGCACCCTAGTCCTTGGTATGATGCGTCACTATATATTACGAAATCTCCATTTTCATCCGGTAGTACCAATACGGGGGCGGATACTAATCTTTTTTTCAGTTCCTGGAAACTTTCCTCACATCCTTGGGTCCATACAAACTTCTCAGTTTTTCGAGTTAGCCTAGTCAGTGCGGCTGCTAGTTTAGCAAAATCCTTCACGAACCTCCTATAATACCCAGCCAATCCCACGAAGCTTCTTACCTCAGTCGGGGTGGTCGGTCTTTCCCAATTGGATATTGCTTCTATCTTGGCAGGGTCAACTAGTATACCTTCACTACTAACCACGTGACCTAGGAATTGTACTTGCTTCAGCCAGAATTCACATTTTGAGAACTTGGCATACAACTTCTCTTCCCTTAGGATTCCTAAGACTGTCCTCAAATGCTCTGCGTGCTCCTCTTTCGTCTTTGAATAAATTAAGATGTTATAAATAAATACTATGACGCACTTGTCCAGATATTGTTTAAACACTCTGTTCATTAAGTCCATGAATGCTGCGGGGGCATTGGTCAGTCCAAAGGACATCACTAGAAATTCATAATGCCCATACTTGGTGCGAAAAGAAGTTTTAGGTATATCCTCCGGTTTAATATTTAACTGGTGATATCCTATCCTCAAGTCTATTTTTGAAAATTGGACATCCCCTTTCAGTTGATCAAACAGGTCGTCGATTCTGGGCAAGGGGTATTTGTTCTTAATGGTTAACTTATTCAGTTCTCGATAATCTATGCACAGCCTCATGCTGCCATCCTTTTTCTTTACAAATAGCACTGGGGCACCCCACGTGGACACACTAGGGCGTATCATGACCTTGTCCAACAATTCCTGCAGTTGGGTTGCCAATTCTTTCATCTCAATTGGGGCCAATCTATATGGGACCTTAGACACTGGTGCGGTTCCTGGGGCTAGCTCTATTGCGAATTCGATCTCCCTATCAGGTGGCAATCCGGGGAGGTCATCTGGAAATAGATCCTTAAATTCCCGGACGATCGGGATGTCTTCAATCATAAGGCCTTCTCGTTTAGTGTCTACTACGTAATCCAAGTAAGCCTCATTGCCTTTCCTTACCAATTTTCTGGCTTGGGCCACAGTAAAGAACTTCTGAGTTTGTCGTTGTCCTCTGAACGTAACTTTCTTTTTCCCTGGTACCTTTATGTGTACCTTTTTGTTATTACAACCAATTTGGGCACTATTTCGCGAT
Source organism: Saposhnikovia divaricata (assembly GCA_036435485.1). Classification (NCBI taxonomy): domain Eukaryota; kingdom Viridiplantae; phylum Streptophyta; class Magnoliopsida; order Apiales; family Apiaceae; genus Saposhnikovia; species Saposhnikovia divaricata. The sequence continues at coordinate 119,224,249 of CM071597.1, read as the reverse complement.
AACCAGTGCATCCCTAAGATGACATCGAATTCTCCCAACACAAATGGGATGAGGTTAGCCTGAAAGTGGTGGCCTCCTATCACTAGGTCACAGTCAAGATAGACCCGCTCTACAGGTATCACCTTACGATTAGCTATCTCTACCCTTAATGGTTCCTTTAATGCTTCTGCCGTTAGGTTTAATTTACATGAAAAATCCTATGATATAAAAGATTTGGAATCTCTAGAAGCAAACAAGGTATTTGCACTTAACGAATTAAGGGAAAGGGTACCTGCAACGACATCCGACTCCTTAACAACATCTTTCACTATCATGTTGAAGGTCCTGGCAGTAGGTGGGCAGTTGGAAGCTGTACCACTCACCCTCGACCCTGTCGGGTTTAATTTAGGGTAATTCTTTCTCTGGTGTCCGGTGCTCCCGCATTGGAAACACTTTAAGTCTGCGATTTTCTGAGGGCAATCTGTGGCATAGTGTCCTTCCTGTCCGCATCGAAAGCATTTTGTCGTGCTCAATCGGCAGATGCCTGCATGCCTCCTCCCGCAAGTTTTACAATCAGGTAAGGGAGCGCACGACTGGCTAAAAGTGGATGCTCTGGCCGATCTGCCTCCTTGACCCACACTCTCACTCCTGGTTGGATTAAACCCTGAACCTTTTGTTGGCTGGGATATAATACCACGGTTGAACTTATCAAAATAACGCCCACTACTTTGACCTCCTCCCAGACTCACTGCCTTCCGCTTCTTGTTCTCCTTTACTCTTGAGCTCATCTCACTACCGGCCTCTACTATTGAAGCTTTCTGCACCAGGGTGGCATAATCTGTCAGTTCCAACATGGCCACTCTGTTCTGAATCCACGGTTTTAGGCCCAACTGAAACCTCTTAGCCCTCTTTTCTTTGGTGTTCACAAAATCTGGTACGAACCTTGATAGATCAGTGAACTTGGCTTCATACTCTTTGTTACCCAGTAATGAACAATTGTAGAAGGGGGGTTGAATACAATTGTATAAGATTTTCGACTTTAACAGAAATGACAACACAAGTATGAATAAATAACAACTTTATTAACTCTGATATAAAACTGTTACAAACTCTCTCAAGAAATTCTGATGTTCTTGAGAGCTTCTAGGTTACAAGATATCTCGTGTAAGCGATTACACAAATGTAAAACCTAAACTGTGTTTATATGCATCACACAGCTGCTCTATCAATTACAAGATATGTCAAATCAATTAACAATTGTTTATAATACATATCTTAACTGATAGCTACGATCATATAAAATAAGAGTCGATAAATCAATCTTCCATGATCTCTGGACTAATGTAAATCTTCATGTAATCCTGATCAGCTTCTAATCCTGAAGCAACCTAATACTGAAGTCCAGATCCTGACATCACTTGAATCAATATCTAACAACCTCCCCCAATTTGTACTTAGTGAATAAAGCACAAATTCCTTGATTCAATGATGTCAAAAACTCAAAACAAAATGTTCTAAAAATCATCAGGAACAGTTTCAGAAATTCTTTGATAAAACAGTTTCATCTTCAAGAAGTTTGACAATAACTCTTCTTTGCTTTCAAGAATTTGAATCAGTTTCTCTCTCAGACCCTTGAGTTCTTCATCTTCCTCATTGATTATTGTACCATTGTTCTCACTATCCTCTTTCCAGAACTATAAACATGAATTGACTGCTTGGTTTGAGTTTGAGATTGACTTCTCCTTGTTACCAATGCAGCATCAGAGCTTCCATGTGTCTGAGCACCACCATCATTTCCAGAAGTATCATCATCCTTTCTTACAACTAGATCAGGTGTACATTTTGTTTTGACTACCTTCTCCCCCTCTTTGACATCAGTAGGATCAGTCAATAAAGATAGAATAAGTTGGAGAGAATCTTTAATATTGTTGACTTTGGAAGAAAATGTATCAACTTTAAGTTCCAAAGTATCCATTCTTTTATCCATCTTCTTCTCAACTGTTTGAACATCCTTGCTTAGAATGTGAGCTTGAGAAGTAGTAGCAGTCACAGATAACGCAGAATAAATATCAGCCCTTACTGTAGCATTGTTATCTTTGACAGAAGCAATCTCATCCTTCAATCCCTTTGCTAGAATAGTAGTAGTCTTCAGATGATCTTTGAGATCAGGACTAGACAGCTTAGAAGCTATGTGCTGGGAATAAAAGAGAGCATTATTGAAATTGATGACAGCAATAGGCTTATTCCATTCAGTATCCCATTCATATCTTCTCAGAGCTTGAATGTGTTCAGGAATAGTGTGACTATATTCTCCTCTGGTCTCAGATTTACCAGTTTTAGATTTGCTCATAGATTCCATAAACTTGCTTGAGGACCCATGAGTAGACCCTAGACTTGCTTTTATGGTTGCCTTAAACTGAGCTATTTCAGAATTATTATCAGCATTATCATCATCATCTAAGCTGTCACCAGAATTATCAGCAGGAGTCTTATCATCAACATTATCATCAGGATGTATAACACCTTTTAATTTCAGATCAGCAGAAGATGTAGCTGGTGTATCCTGGTGACCTGTAGTCTGAACAGAACAAGATCCTAAATCTCTCTTTTTTTAAAAAAAAAATGATCTCATCATTTCTCACTGCATCACCTAAGTTACTTCCAATAGTAACTGCTACCTCACTAGAATTATGTAAATTTTCACTCATTTCTACCTCTCTTTTTGCCAGTACAAGAGACTGCCTCTCATCACTCTTCTTTTTCTCTAATTGTTTACTCTCTTTCTCACTTGAAAGGTTCTGGCTCAACAAATTCAAAGAAATAAGAGATGGTTGAGAAGAGTTGACTATAGTTATACAAATAGATGTATCCCTTGTATCAGGTCTATCTGTAATTATGCTATCAGTAGTGAAAGAAGTAGAGATAGAAGTGTTACCTGATGAAGTAGAAATAGATTCCATTGGCCTTGAAGAGATTGGTTCAATGAGTAGTGGAATATTTGGATCAGTAATACTTACATCAGGAGTGACATCTACATCAGTGGGATGACTTGCATCAGTATTTGCTACCAATGGTTCTTGTGTAGTCTGAGGTTGTGAAGCTGCTTCAACACTTTGAGTCAAAGGTTCTTGTGTGCTTCCCTCAAGTGTAGTGTCCTTAAGTAAATCGTCACATTCAGCAATATGCAAATCATGAGCCGCTTTATCTGCCAGACTTTGAGCTAAGTCAATTTCAGGAATCCCTTGAGCAATGTCAGGAAACTCTTGTGCTAATGTGATCTTGCCTGCATCTTCACTTTGAGAATATTGTTCTTGTGGGGCAGGAATATTCTTGTCTGCACCTTCCCTTTGAGAAAGTAGTTCTTGTGGGACCATTCCTTCAGAAATGTCTACACCCACACTTTGAGTTGGTGGTTCTTGTGTGACTGGATCTTCAATAGCTGCTGAACTAGTGTAGAGTTCAAGTTCTTGTGGGCTAGATCCTTTCAGAGGCGAAGTTATCCTCTGTTTCTTCTGTCTTTCAAAAACTTTTTCAATAGCTGGTCTTTTCTCCAGAGAAGGTGGTGGCTTAACACCAAGTTGAGCAGCAGTCTCAATAACCTTCTCCCATGATACATTAACATGTCTTCTTCCAGGAGTAAAAGAAGTTGGAGAATCAGAAACCTCAACAGGTTTCACAGGAGAATCAGTAGGAGTGGAAACATCAGGATTTACTGAAGCGTCAGGAATTGATGTTCCATCAGGATTGACAGAGATATCAGGAATAGTATCTGTATCATCAGTAAGATTCTAAATCTCCATAGAAATATGATACTTGCTTTTCTTGATTAACCTTCTTCGTTTCTTTGGCTTTTCAGACACAGCCAGAGCTTCAGTAGCATTACCAGTAACTTCCTTTTTCTTCTTAACTGTAGAGATTTGTAAATTGTCATCACGAGAATCAGAATCTAACTCCTGTAGAAATTTTCTTTTCTCCCCTGTTTCTTTATAAACCCCAGCTTCAATCAAAGACTCATCAATCTTAAGAACAGGTTTCTCCATGACCAGGGCCCCTTGTTCACCCCCTTGTGACTTCATTTAAGTATGGGCAGAGGTGGAGAAATCTTTTGATCCTGATTGTCTTCCAGACACATCAGATCTAGCTAATTTCTTTGATTTTACAACTAATGCCTTTTGTGAGACACCAGAGGTGGTTGATTGTTTTGAAAAGTGTTTAGGTTGTGTGCTTATGTCAGGAACAGAATGTGTAGTGTCCTGTTCCATAGCACTTGTTGCTGGGCCATAATGAGTTGCATTCTCTTTGTCAAAAGAAGCCTGACCTCATCAGGAATGAAGGCATTGCCTTCAAAACCATTTTCCTTATCAGAATTGATCAAGGACTTTATGTTGTTTTCTGAAATTCTACTTGTAGGCAGTATTATATCATTTTCAAATTCAACATTTGGACATAAGTGAGGGAATAGTAATTGAAGGAATCTAATAAAACAAATATAACAACATTTTTCTGTTTTTCTAGCACTTAATGCTTTCAAGATAAAAGATCCATAATCAAATACAGTTTCATGGATTAGAGAGTACCCAATGTGAACTGAACCAGAAGGTAGTGCATCAAAGTTGGAAACTGTGTTCAGGAAGCATCTACTGATAGTGTCAAAGAAGAAATTCCATTCTTTCTTAAGCTTGGTTCTGTACAGCTCTCCAAACTTCTTTGGGGCTCCATTGTATCCTAGACTTGTGGCAAACTCAAGAAGAGTAGAGTCAGAAATACTTGTTGGAGTTTTACCATTAAGAGATGGTAATTTAAGAGCTGCAACTACAATTTCTGGAGTCACTTCATATGTAGCACCATTGTATTCAAAAGTCATATATGGATTTCCTGATGTTGCACCTTGGGCAAAGATCATAGTAGTCCAAACCTGCATAACATACTTGAAAGAGACTTTAGCAGGTTGAATTAGAGCATAGTTTAATTGGCTTGTGGCCAGAAAGTCCTGAATGATGTGAAAATCATTAGGTAAATCATGATGTTCAAGAACAGCAACAAAGTTGTTAGGGGCAAAAGTAATGCCATTGATAACAACTTTACTGTTTATAAATTTTGAAGAATCCATTATAATTGAAAACGAGAGATATGAGAGATTTTCAAATTAGGGTTCGAAGGCACACAGAGATAGAGAGATGATGAATTACTGATATAATGAGAATAATGAGTAATTGATAAACATTTGTGTTTTGTTTTAGAAAAACACAATTACCCTCAATTATATGTGTCAGTAACTGATTTGTGCACATAATTTGTGGAGAACGAACGTGGGTTGTAACACCCTCACTTGCCAACAATAATAATAATAAACTTTTATATTCAATTAAACATTAATATAGGAGAAATTTTAGAAATTTCGGCATGAAGTAATCATAAACCGGACTAACCACCTGCTCAAACAACTAAGTAGAACTAGAAACAGTCCACAAGCACAAGTTATACTAAACCATAAGAACATAAAACCATACCAACCCAGACCGCTCACAGGTCACTGTATGAAACAACTATCAATAGTTATTACAACCCAGAACTGAATCAAATAATATACAACCCATTAAGTAAGAAAATCTGCCTACTAATACAACATAATATAAACAAAGATATATGTCACTACCCAACCAACCGCCTCGACCCTCTGACTGCCTCGGTGACTACCCCAACCCGACGGGCCACTTCTTCTAGACATCTCCTGGCTTAGCTGAGGAAACAGAATTAGCAAGCAAGTGAGCCAAAACGCTTAGCAAGTATATATGTATGAAATTAAAACATCAACAACTGATATGTCTGCAAGATTTTCAAGAATTAACAATCAACAATATATATCTCAATTAAAGGTTCATCTTTTATCTGAATCATAGAATAGAAGCGGATTGGACTATCATGCATTTTATAAATAAAAACAATTATAAGGTTAGGCTGCTGATCAGTCACGCACTAACCCCGGACAAACGCACACAGCAATGTCCTTAATGGATCCACGGCACACATTGGCCTTAATAATTTCTGACCACGAATCTGGTCCGACCCTTACGGTCCACATTTTTAAAAACTAACAGTCCAATCCTATAACTAGACATCAGGTGTCGGAACAATCGACCACCTCAACTGCCAAACACCCTGGACACTTTCGTTCCAGGTCAACATCTCAAATCTCACCAAATAGAACAAGGTCGGGTAATCTCTGAATTAAATATCGACAAGTTCGATATGGCAAAAAGGGGTATTGACTTGAGTCAAGTCACAAAAAGGATTAACAAAGACGATATAGTCAACCTGGGGTATAACAATTGAATATTCATAATTAATGGAAATTATCAGAGCAATTATATCAAGGATAAATCAATTACATAAGAATCAAGTTATGATGATCATAATTCGCTGGAAATATAAGTGAAGCGGTTTACTTGAAAGAGAGGTGGAACAATATGCTTACAAGGGATATGGATGTAACCAATTCACTAAAAGAATCTACCATTCAGTAGAATCAATTTGGGGTATAACCATTATGTATTCGCAATTTCGGGAAATTAACAGGACAATTATAGCAAGAGTAATTTAATTAAGCATATGAATCAGACTTTTATAATCATAACTCATTTGAAAGGTGATTGAAGCAATTTACTTGCCTTAAATAGAAAATCACAGAATCCGAAGCGTCTTTACGTCCTCAGCTTTAGCCTTTCCTTTGTCCACGGAATCTACACACAATATAACACTATTTCAGAATCCTGTTTAATACTCGCTAATCAATATAAACATTCCACTTAGTCTACCCCTGCGAATAGTTCCCTAATTTATGTTTATTTAATCATATAGTATCAATACATAGGCTACAGACAAAAGCATTTAATCATATTGGCACATTAACACATAGATTTTAAAATATGAAGCCCGACTCACAACTCGTATAAATTGCATAATTATACATACTCGTTTTCAAGAAATGATTTTAATATATTTTAGAAAAATTTTGACGGCATCCCCTTTATACAGGGGACTGCCAGTCGGGATACAGCCGACACAACCAACACAAATTCTCAATTACTAATCAAATCCATAATTAGCATTCAATCCCAATTCATATCTCGATTTGCATTTACAATCCTCCGATTCATAATTTAATACCATTTAAGCAATTAATACTAACTCGATAATAAATTACAGTTGATTAGATAAATAACAAATATTAAATATTAAATAATTTTTGGCTCAGAAAATAATCATCATCGCCATATTTCCCGACTCAATTTAATATCATCGTCGAGGGCAAAATCTCGAGGGTTCCCATATATTTAGGGCTTCCATCTCGAAACTCCGCTCACAATTACTATTAATCCGTAATAATTTCACAGAAATAATCATACGAACACAAATTTTTTTAACAGTAATATTTCGAAATTCAATAGCTACACAAGTCGAATAATAACAGGGCAGAATCAGACTAGCAGCTAGAGCAATTTCCAAACGAATTCAACTGGTACAATCCAACACAACAATCGAACTGAATATAACAGAGTCTCAGTTTTGGCACCAAACACAATTCATGGAGTAACCAACATATCAGAGATTCGTGACAAACAGGATAGAGCACAGCCACACAATTACTCATACCAATGGCACACCCAGATTTGTTGAGCTCGACACAACATACACACTCACACACACAGTCGATTACACACACTCACACACACAAACTCAACAACGAAGTAATAAACGCAGCACGCACACACACACAGCTTGTTTACTTCACACTCAAACACACGCCCCTCGTACCTACACACGCACGCCACACACTGAACTCGCACGCAATTTCTCACACAAAAACACCCAGCACCAGTGATGACAAGAACAGGGGAGAGATGGATTTTGAAATTAAAACCAACCAGGAGCAGGTCTTGCAAGAGGGAGAGAGAGACACAAGCACAGAACCGAGAGAGAAAGATGAGTTTCCAAGAGAGAACAATCGAGAGAATTATAGAGAGAGTAAGGAAGAGTCGGCTGAGAGATTGGGGTTGTGTTTTTAGAAATTTAGGGATTTAAAGAACAAGTAATTTGGGGAAACTAGATTTCTAGGATTTTTGTTTTGTTTTCCTAAAAGTTATTAAAATAATCCTTAAAAATCAAAATTAAATACAAAATGGGGGATTATTAAATTTTAAAATTTTAAAATGAAGAATGTAAAATTACAATCACCCACATATTTTTAAAATATTTTTAGGATCAAAAACGAATTAAATATGGATTTTACAAGATTGAATCCTTAAATTGGAAAATAATTCGAAAAATCATTTTAAAATCCTTGAAACTCAAAAATAATTCACCAAATATTTTTAAAAGTCATATAAACTAATAAAGTTAATAATGAAAAAGATTTCAGGATTTCTGCTAATCCCGAGAATTTTATAAAATTCACAGAAGGTAAATATAACACAAATAAATAGGAAATAAATCCCAAAAATATAATTAAAATAGTCGGGCTTACATAACACATATAAAATATCAATCTGACTTCCAAATATTATTCCACAAATATAATACTTCCTCAACCAATTCACACACCACATAATTCACATTTAATAATAAAATAAATAACTCTTAATAATTAAATATTCTGAAATTTCTAAGGCGTTATAACCTTCCCCCCTTAAAAGGATTCTGTCCCCAGAATCTCACCTAAGAGAATAATTGAGGATACTTCTCCAACATATCGCTTTCCAACTCCCAAGTTGATTCTTCCACCTTGGGGTTTCTCCACAAAACTCTCACTATAGGAATTGTTTTATTCCTCAAAACCTTTTCTTTTCGATCTAGTATCTTGATAGGCTGCTCCACATAAGATAAATCTGGCTGAATCTCTATCGGCTCATATTCAATGACATGTTTAGAATCCAGATGGTACTTCTTAAGCATGGATACATGGAACACGTTATGGATATGTTGCATATGAGGCGGTAAAGCTAGCTCGTAGGCGACTTTCCCGACTTTCTTCAATACCTCGAAAGGCCCCACAAATCTTGGACTTAATTTTCCTTTCTTGCCAAATCTTACTAACCCTTTCCACGGAGATACTTTCAACAGTACTTGCTCTCCTTCTTCGAATTCCATATTCTTTCTGGCCATATCCGCGTACTTCTTCTGTCGGTTCTGAGCTGTCACTAACCGTTTCTGAATAAGTTGGATTACCTCCTTGGTTTGCTGCACTAACTCAGGTCCGAGTATCTTTCGCTCGCCAACTTCTTCCCAGTATACTGGAGATCGACACTTTCGTCCATATAATGCTTCATACGGTGGCATACCGATACTTGCATGAAAGCTATTATTGTACGAAAATTCCACTAACGGCAAGTGTTCATCCCAACTTCCTGCAAAATCCAATGCACAAACTCGGAGCATATCTTCAATTGTTTGAATCGTTCTTTCACTCTGACCGTCAGTCTGAGGATGATAAGCAGTACTCATTTTTAATTCGGTGCCCAAACATTCTTGAAAGCTTCTCCAGAATCTCGAATTAAATCTTGGATCTCGATCTGAGACTATTGATACTGGAACTCCATGTCGCACCACAATTTCTTTTATGTACAGATGAACTAATTTGTCTAATGAGAACCTCTCATTTATCGGAAGAAAGTGTGCAGATTTCGTTAATCGATCAACAATTACCCAGATAGCATCATGATTAGCTCTCGTCCTTGGCAATCCAACCACAAAGTCCATTGCAATATGTTCCCATTTCCACTCGGGAATCTCTAATGGTTGTAGCATCCCACTTGGCCTTTGATGTTCTGCTTTTACTTTCTGACAGGTCAAACATTTACTTACCCATTCAGCAATATCTCTCTTCATATCCGGCCACCAGAAGTTTCTTTTTAGGTCTCTATACATTTTCGTACTTCCTGGATGAATCGAATATTTCGAACTGTGGGCTTCCTGTAGGATCTCATTCTTCAACTCTGTCACATTGGGTATCCAAATACGTGAAGAAAATCTTAATATCCCCTTGTCATCTACCTGTGTGCATATTTCCTCACCTGTTAACTTGTTCACATCTCCGCTCATGACTTCCTCCTGGCATCTGCGAATCTTTTCTAATAATTCTGGCTGAAACGTCATAGTGTACACCGTGTCTGTACTACTTGCAGGCATACATACCTCTATCTCCAACCTTTCAAACTCTTTGTATAATTCCACAGGCATTGTCAACATACTGATTTTCTCCTTCCTACTTAAAGCGTCCGCCACCACGTTCGCCTTCCCAGGATGATAGTTGATGGTACAATCATAATCCTTGAGTAATTCCAACCATCTTCTCTGTCTCATATTTAACTCCTTCTGGGTGAAAATATATTTTAAGCTCTTGTGGTCCGTGTAAATTTCACACTTTTCCCCATACAAATAATGTCTCCAAATCTTCAAGGCGAAAACAATCGCGGCTAATTCTAAGTCATGAGTAGGATATTTCTGTTCGTGAGGTTTCAATTGTCTCGAAGCGTAAGCAATTACCTTTCCGTGCTGCATTAGTACACATCCCAAACCTTTGTGAGATGCATCACTGTAGATCACAAAATTTCCCTTTTCATTTGGAAGTGTCAATACAGGTGCAGTCACCAATTTCTTCTTCAATTCCTGGAAACTTTCTTCACACTTCTCATTCCACACAAACTTTTCATTCTTCCTTGTCAACTTTGTTAGTGGGGTGGCTATTTTCGCAAAGTCTTGAACAAATCTTCGATAATATCCCGCCAATCCTAAGAAACTTCGAACTTCTGTGGGTGTTTTAGGTCTGTCCCAATTCATCACGGCTTCAATTTTAGCAGGATCCACCTTAATCCCTTCACTGCTGATGACATGCCCTAAAAACTGCACCTCTTTCAACCAAAACTCACATTTGGAAAATTTCGCATACAATTTCTCTTTCCTCAACGTTTCTAAAGCTATCCTTAAATGCCCTGCATGCTCTTCTTCGGTTTTCGAGTATATCAGAATATCATCTATAAACACAATCACAAACTTATCCAAATACTTCTTGAAGACTCTATTCATTAGGTCCATGAACGCTGCTGGTGCATTAGTTAACCCAAAGGCCATCACTAAGAACTCGTAGTGCCCATACCTAGTCCGAAACGCTGTTTTTGGAACGTCTTCCGGTCTAATCTTTAATTGAAAATATCCTGACCGCAAATCAATCTTCGAGAAACAAGTTGCTCCTTTTAATTGATCAAATAAATCGTCAATTCTTGGCAGAGGGTATTTATTCTTAATGGTCAACTTATTTAGTTCCCGATAATCGATACACAATCTCATACTTCCATCCTTCTTCTTTACAAACAATACCGGAGCTCCCCACGGTGATACACTAGGTCTAATAATACCTTTCTCCAGAAGGTCTTGCAATTGAACTGCCAATTCCTTCATCTCTACAGGTGCCATTCGATAGGGAGCCTTTGACACTGGTTCAGTTCCTGGGGCTAAATCGATGGTAAATTCTATTTCTCTATCCGGAGGTAAACCGGGAAGTTCATCTGGAAAAAACATCGAGAAACTCATTCACCACTGGTATTTCCTCTATCTTAGGTACCTCTTGCTTGGTGTCCATGACATAAGCCATATAGCCCTCGCATCCTTGTCTCAACAACCTCTTTGTCTGAATGATCGTTAAAAATCTCCTATCTTGCCTCTGACCCCTAAAGGTAACCTCTACTTTATCAGAGGGTTTAAGGATCACCTTCTTATTCTTACAATCAATTTGGGCATTATTCTCTGTTAACCAATCCATTCCTAAGATAACATCAAATTCACCTAACTGAAATGGTATCAAATTAGCGTAGAAACAATGCCCTGAAATATTAATCTTGCAACGGGGACACACTTGAGTAACCGGAATTCGTTCTGAATTAGCTATTTCTATAACTATAGCCTCACGTAACATGCATACCTCACAATTTAACTTTTGAACAAATTCTTTGGATATAAAGGATTTCGTAGCCCCGGAATCAATTAACACTTTAGCTTGAACAGAATTTACAGGGAGCGTACCTGCTACCACATCCGAATTCTTAATAGCTTCGTTCAGAGTCATGTTGAAAGTCCTCGCCACTGGTCTGATACTTGATGTTGGGGGTGGTGCTTCAATTGCTTGCAGTATTGGATTAGCCAGAACTGGAGGTTTCACTACAGGTACTTTACAGTCTTTCATTATATGCCCTGGCTTCCCACAACGGTGACACACAATTCCTGCCTTGCATTCCCGAGCATAATGACCTTTTTGATTACATTTGAAACACGTCACCTCCAGCTTTGTACACACTCCAGGATGCCTTTTCCCACAAGTCTTGCATTCTGCCAAGGGTGGCCTAACCAATTTCTGTTGACTCGCATCTTGAATTCTATTTCCTTGGCCCCCATTCCCTGATCCCGGCTTCTTAGGGTTCCCATACTTTCCTGGCTGGAATCCTGGCTTTTTATTTGGCACATTATGAGAACTGCCTTGCTCTTGTCGTTCCCCCATTGACCCAGCCTTTCTCTTCTTTCCTTCTTTTTCCTTGAAGTATAATTCGCTTTCTCCCTCAGCTATCATTGCCTTTTGCACCACTGCTGCATAAGTCTCCAACTCCAAGACTGCTAGTTTAGTACGAATCCACGGTTTCAATCCTTGTTGAAACCTCTTAGCCTTCTTCCTTTCCGTGTCCACATAGGCCGGAGCAAACCTAGCTAGTTCCGTAAACTTGGTTTCATATTCTGTCACCGACATTTTCCCTTGTTTCAGCTCCAAAAACTTCATCTCCATCTGGTCTTTCATATAGTCGGGGAAATACTTTTCCAAAAATAGCTCTGTGAACCTCTCCCAAGGAATCATCTCAGTAGCTTCCAACATCTTCACCGACTCCCACCAGTAAGTAGCTTCATTCTTCAAGAAATAACTTACATATTCAGTTTGTTTGTCTGCTGGGACCCCCACCAGTGCAATGGCTTTTTCCATCTCTTTTAACCAAGATCTCGCCTCCACCGGGTCCGCTGTCCCTTTAAACTCAGGAGGTTTTACTGCCTGGAAAGACTTAAAAGTAACCACCGGAGGAACAGGTGGCTGCTGCTGCTGCTGCTGCTGTTGCTGTTGTTGCTGTTGTTGCTGTTGTTGCTGTTGTTGCTGTTGAGCCAACAACTGCTGCTGTAATTGCTGCTGTTGCTGTGCCAGAGTAGCAGTCTGCTGAACAAGAGTTTGTAATATTTGTGCTAAGGCAGGGTCCATCTGACCAACAGGAGGTGGATTAGCTTGCTCCCCCTGATCGGGGGTTCGGGTATTTTGTTTCTTCTTTTTGGGAGGCATGTTTCTGAAATCAATGAACAATTATATTAGATTCAGGTTCAGAAAATAATATCTCAAATGATCAAACTTAAACAAACAATGCATATATTGCTGAAGAGTAATTCAAGGTCTCCAACCAAAATTCCGATCAACAACTGATTCACAGGGCGCAATAGGATATCAATCCAAGGTTACACAAGGTATTCACAGACGTTCAGTAGGTACCATAAAGAAACAATAGTCATAGTGCTAAGATCAACATGGTATCGAAAGTAAAAACAATGCTAGAAGGAAATGATGCTGAAGGTAAATATGAAACGAGCAGTAAATAAGATGCTTAAGTAAATGACAGTATAAAGGAATTTAACACAGTTCTGCGAAAGTGATAATGACATATATAGATAGATCTGATACAAGCGTAAGAACAACGCTTCGATAAGGGTACAACATAATACTAAAAGAGAAGACTGCTAACATCTAGTCACAGTACAACGGATATATACTACAAAACTGGTCGCACTGTAAATCCTGACGTACTACTACTACCATAACATGCCTCTAAATACCACATCATCATACTACCCTAATCATCACTGGTCATCATCGTCATCCGACTCTCCCCGCCAAGCTGATCCCAGAATGCTCTCCAGCTCTGCCGTCACCAGACCTAGGGTCACCTGCTGTGTCACAAATGCCGGCTCATCTCGGGATCTCATCCGTCCCCGCCTAATGACAACACGTCTAAGAGCTCGTACTCGCCTCCGGACATCCTCCAGCTCAGCCACCGCTCTATCTCTATCTCTAGCCCGATCCTCCTCCCCAGCCCTCATAGCCCTCCACTCTGCCATCTGCCCTAAGAGATAGTCCCTCTCTCGGGCCACTCGCTCGTACACATGATATGGGACAGGCTGAGGAGTATACTGGTATGCTGGCCCATTCACTGAGCCCTGCGATCCTACGAACGGCTGCATAACCCCTGGGGAAATCTGCTGCGGTACAGAAGCCCCTCCTTCCGGATCCTCGTCCGGGTCTGAATCGGAACCAGAAGCAGGTGCCTGAAGTATACATATATATATATATATATAGTTAGACTTCCTATCTCTCACGAAACAATCCTAACCTCTCTTATAACTCTACCCCGACTCCCCACCTAATTGTTTCAGTGACTGTGACCTGTGGCTCTGATACCAACTTGTAACACCCTCACTTGCCAACAATAATAATAATAAACTTTTATATTCAATTAAACATTAATATAGGAGAAATTTTAGAAATTTCGGCATGAAGTAATCATAAACCGGACTAACCACCTGCTCAAACAACTAAGTAGAACTAGAAACAGTCCACAAGCACAAGTTATACTAAACCATAAGAACATAAAACCATACCAACCCAGACCGCTCACAGGTCACTGTATGAAACAACTATCAATAGTTATTACAACCCAGAACTGAATCAAATAATATACAACCCATTAAGTAAGAAAATCTGCCTACTAATACAACATAATATAAACAAAGATATATGTCACTACCCAACCAACCGCCTCGACCCTCTGACTGCCTCGGTGACTACCCCAACCCGACGGGCCACTTCTTCTAGACATCTCCTGGCTTAGCTGAGGAAACAGAATTAGCAAGCAAGTGAGCCAAAACGCTCAGCAAGTATATATGTATGAAATTAAAACATCAACAACTGATATGTCTGCAAGATTTTCAAGAATTAACAATCAACAATATATATCTCAATTAAAGGTTCATCTTTTATCTGAATCATAGAATAGAAGCGGATTGGACTATCATGCATTTTATAAATAAAAACAATTATAAGGTTAGGCTGCTGATCAGTCACGCACTAACCCCGGACAAACGCACACAGCAATGTCCTTAATGGATCCACGGCACACATTGGCCTTAATAATTTCTGACCACGAATCTGGTCCGACCCTTACGGTCCACATTTTTAAAAACTAACAGTCCAATCCTATAACTAGACATCAGGTGTCGGAACAATCGACCACCTCAACTGCCAAACACCCTGGACACTTTCGTTCCAGGTCAACATCTCAAATCTCACCAAATAGAACAAGGTCGGGTAATCTCTGAATTAAATATCGACAAGTTCGATATGGCAAAAAGGGGTATTGACTTGAGTCAAGTCACAAAAAGGATTAACAAAGACGATATAGTCAACCTGGGGTATAACAATTGAATATTCATAATTAATGGAAATTATCAGAGCAATTATATCAAGGATAAATCAATTACATAAGAATCAAGTTATGATGATCATAATTCGCTGGAAATATAAGTGAAGCGGTTTACTTGAAAGAGAGGTGGAACAATATGCTTACAAGGGATATGGATGTAACCAATTCACTAAAAGAATCTACCATTCAGTAGAATCAATTTGGGGCATAACCATTATGTATTCGCAATTTCGGGAAATTAACAGGACAATTATAGCAAGAGTAATTTAATTAAGCATATGAATCAGACTTTTATAATCATAACTCATTTGAAAGGTGATTGAAGCAATTTACTTGCCTTAAATAGAAAATCACAGAATCCGAAGCGTCTTTACGTCCTCAGCTTTAGCCTTTCCTTTATCCACGGAATCTACACACAATATAACACTATTTCAGAATCCTGTTTAATACTCGCTAATCAATATAAACATTCCACTTAGTCTACCCCTGCGAATAGTTCCCTAATTTATGTTTATTTAATCATATAGTATCAATACATAGGCTACAGACAAAAGCATTTAATCATATTGGCACATTAACACATAGATTTTAAAATATGAAGCCCGACTCACAACTCGTATAAATTGCATAATTATACATACTCGTTTTCAAGAAATGATTTTAATATATTTTAGAAAAATTTTGACGGCATCCCCTTTATACAGGGGACTGCCAGTCGGGATACAGCCGACACAACCAACACAAATTCTCAATTACTAATCAAATCCATAATTAGCATTCAATCCCAATTCATATCTCGATTTGCATTTACAATCCTCCGATTCATAATTTAATACCATTTAAGCAATTAATACTAACTCGATAATAAATTACAGTTGATTAGATAAATAACAAATATTAAATATTAAATAATTTTTGGCTCAGAAAATAATCATCATCGCCATATTTCCCGACTCAATTTAATATCATCGTCGAGGGCAAAATCTCGAGGGTTCCCATATATTTAGGGCTTCCATCTCGAAACTCCGCTCACAATTACTATTAATCCGTAATAATTTCACAGAAATAATCATACGAACACAAATTTTTTTAACAGTAATATTTCGAAATTCAATAGCTACACAAGTCGAATAATAACAGGGCAGAATCAGACTAGCAGCTAGAGCAATTTCCAAACGAATTCAACTGGTACAATCCAACACAACAATCGAACTGAATATAACAGAGTCTCAGTTTTGGCACCAAACACAATTCATGGAGTAACCAACATATCAGAGATTCGTGACAAACAGGATAGAGCACAGCCACACAATTACTCATACCAATGGCACACCCAGATTTGTTGAGCTCGACACAACATACACACTCACACACACAGTCGATTACACACACTCACACACACAGACTCAACAACGAAGTAATAAACGCAGCACGCACACACACACAGCTTGTTTACTTCACACTCAAACACACGCCCCTCGTACCTACACACGCACGCCACACACTGAACTCGCACGCAATTTCTCACACAAAAACACCCAGCACCAGTGATGACAAGAACAGGGGAGAGATGGATTTTGAAATTAAAACCAACCAGGAGCAGGTCTTGCAAGAGGGAGAGAGAGACACAAGCACAGAACCGAGAGAGAAAGATGAGTTTCCAAGAGAGAACAATCGAGAGAATTATAGAGAGAGTAAGGAAGAGTCGGCTGAGAGATTGGGGTTGTGTTTTTAGAAATTTAGGGATTTAAAGAACAAGTAATTTGGGGAAACTAGATTTCTAGGATTTTTGTTTTGTTTTCCTAAAAGTTATTAAAATAATCCTTAAAAATCAAAATTAAATACAAAATGGGGGATTATTAAATTTTAAAATTTTAAAATGAAGAATGTAAAATTACAATCACCCACATATTTTTAAAATATTTTTAGGATCAAAAACGAATTAAATATGGATTTTACAAGATTGAATCCTTAAATTGGAAAATAATTCGAAAAATCATTTTAAAATCCTTGAAACTCAAAAATAATTCACCAAATATTTTTAAAAGTCATATAAACTA
This sequence comes from Saposhnikovia divaricata, assembly GCA_036435485.1. Classification (NCBI taxonomy): domain Eukaryota; kingdom Viridiplantae; phylum Streptophyta; class Magnoliopsida; order Apiales; family Apiaceae; genus Saposhnikovia; species Saposhnikovia divaricata. The sequence goes on along the minus strand of CM071597.1, from coordinate 119,206,659 downwards.
ATAAAGTTAATAATGAAAAAGATTTCAGGATTTCTGCTAATCCCGAGAATTTTATAAAATTCACAGAAGGTAAATATAACACAAATAAATAGGAAATAAATCCCAAAAATATAATTAAAATAGTCGGGCTTACATAACACATATAAAATATCAATCTGACTTCCAAATATTATTCCACAAATATAATACTTCCTCAACCAATTCACACACCACATAATTCACATTTAATAATAAAATAAATAACTCTTAATAATTAAATATTCTGAAATTTCTAAGGCGTTATATGGGTAAGTGGTGATAACTGCACGCCATTCTATGTGTATCTATATGCATATATCAATATGTGAGACATACGTGCGCAAAACAATATTTGTCAAATATTTAACATATTTTTGTGATATTGATTAAGGAGAATAACAATGAAATATTTAATTTTAAAAATTAAATAAATCAATTATCACAATGTTAAAATATTTGTTCCAATAAATGAAGAATACGAACCGTTTCATGTTCTCTGGAATCTCTCACCTCTATTTAACACGATTAAGAGACAGCCATTCTCATCTTACTTGAAAAAATCATTTGTATCTTCTTGATAAAGCTCCAAAACCCTACATCAAACACTTAAACAAGTATGTCAAACATTAGCATCAAAGAGAAAAATCCCCATCTCGTAGAGAAACGAGATATTCTCAGCTATTCAAGAGAAGAGTTTGAAGCTTTTGATTGGGAAACACAGCTTGAGACTTTGTGGCTGCAGATGGATGCATGTCTCGAGGAGATCGAGAAAGAAAAACCTATAAAAGTGATCGACATTGATGCTGCTCTCCAGGCAACATTCGAATGGTTTACCTCTAAGGCATCCTCATCCAAAACCTCTAACCATTGTTAATGAATATGTCAGCAAAAATAATCTTATCCCTATTAACTTCCACCCAAACAAAGTGGCAAATATGGGATCTGGGATAGCTGCTAGCAATGGAGTGATTTGGACTTCCCTTTTTCTTTTCCTGTTTGATAGAATAGTAGATAGAGAAAACAAAAAGATTTAATGTATGCATATAATCTTTTTATTATCATCAATGAAAAGCCCTGTTTCTCTAATTTTGTTCATTGTTTCTACACTTATTATGTTATGAACTGTTCTGTGAAGTATAATATCTGAGAAGCAAATATGAAAAACTAATTAAAGCAATCACATTCTTCGGAAGTTCAGTAACCATAAAAAGAAATCAAGAAAATAGAACAAAAAGAACACTTAGGTTCTGAACATTATACTGATAAACGAACCGTCACATCAGGATTCAGCATTTGACCATTTGTCAGGATTGACTTTTCATCAGGGTTCGATAATCATCAGGATTTGATGATCATCAGTATTTAATCTCTCTTTGCTCTCAGAAACTCTTATAGTTCACCATTCCTAGTTCATTCACCAATTTTGTAAAAGTAGCTTCAGGAAGTGGCTTGGTGAATATATCAACTAGCTGTTGATCAGTAGGAACAAAATGTAGCTCAATTGTCCCTTCCATTACTTGTTCTCTTATGAAATGATATCTGATACTAATATGCTTAGTAAGAGAATGTTGAACTGGATTTCCTGTCATAGCAATAGCACTTTGGTTATCACAATAAATAAGTATTTTTGAATATAACAAACCATAGTCCATTAGCTGATTTCTCATCCACATTATCTGAGCACAACAACTTCCTGCAGCTATGTACTCAGCTTCTGCAGTTGATGTTGAGATAGACTTTTGCTTTTTACTGAACCAAGAAACTAGTATACCTCCAAAAAATTGACAACTGCCTGAAGTACTTTTTGTCTATTTTGCATCCTGCAAAATCAGCATCTGAGTAACCACATAAACTAAAGTCAGACTCTCTAGCATACCAAAGGCCAAGATTTGGTGTGCCTTTAAAGTATCTGAAAATCCTTTTAACTGCAATGAGATGTGGTTCCCTGGGTTTTGCCTGAAATCTTGCACATAGACAGGTTACATACATGATATCTAGTCTACTTGCAGTTAGATATAAGAGTGAGCCAATCATACCTCTGTAGTTAGTTACATCTACTTCAGTACCTTGATCAGGATCAAGTTTTGTAGCTGTAGCTATAGGAGTTGAAGTAGTAGCACTGTCTTACATGTTAAACTTCTTTAACAAATTCTAGGTGTAATTTGACTAATTGACAAAAATCCCATCATTAGTCTGTTTAACTTGTAGACATAAGAAATAGCTCATTTCTCCCATCATGCTCATTTGATATCTAGACTGCATTAACTTTGAAAACTTCTCACAAAGCTTTGAATTAGTTGACCCAAATATGATATCATCAACATAAATTTGAACTAACAGCAAGTCTTATCATGATTCAAATAAAACAAGTTTTTATCAATTGTACCTCTTTTGAATCCACTTTCCAGCAGGAATTGAGCCAGAGTTTCATACCAGGCTCTTGGAGCTTGCTTTAGTCCATAAAGTGCTTTATCCAGTCTGTAGACATGATCTGGATATTTAGGATCAATGAAACCAGGAGGTTGCACAACATATACCTTCTCTTCCAATTCTCCATTGAGAAAAGCACTTTTTACATCCATCTGGAAAACCTTGAACTTCTTGTGGGCTGCATATGCAAGAAAAATCCTGATGGCTTCTAGCCTTGCAATAGGAGCAAAAGTCTCATCATAATCTATTCCTTCCTGTTGAGAATACCCCTTTGCAACTAGCCTTGCTTTATTCCTTACAATGGTACCATCTGAATCTGTCTTGTTTCTAAACACTCACTTTGTACCCATAATTGACCTGCCTTTTGGTCTTGGTACAAGTTTCCAGACTTCATTTCTTTCAAATTCATTCAGTTCTTCTTGAATTGCTGTAACCCAATCAGCATCCTTGAGTGCATCTTCAACTTTCTTAGGCTCCTCCTTTGATAGAAAGTTATGATAAAGACATTCATTTTGAGTTGCACTTCTGGTTTTAACACCTGCATCAGGATTCCCAATAATTAAATCAGGAGTATGACTTTTAGTCAATTTCTTAGCTGACGGTAAATCATTTCTTGAATTTGATGCTCCCCCTAGATTGGTGTTATCTTCAAAAGAACTAGAATTTTTAGATGCTCCCCTTGAGATAGTGTTATCTCCTCCTGAAGTATTATTAGGACTATCACTTGAATCTGTTTCTGATGAACCTCCTTCTGATGCTTGAGTTGAATCAGTATTGATGGTGTCTTGATGTTGCTCCCCCTTAACATTTCAATTATTGGCCTCACCATCAGTAATTGGTGCATTATTAGGAATGGATGGATTGTCAGGATCTGATAGGATATCAGTATCTGAAAAATTTCATCAATATTCTCGGTAGCTTCATTTGCAAAAATCAAGCTGTCGTGTGAGTCTTTAGCAATTCCTGTTATCTTCTTATCATCAAAAGATATATTGATAGACTCCAAGACAGTCATTGCTCTTAGATTGTAAACTTTAAAGGCTCTTGTAGTTGGATAGCCAATAAAGATGCCCTCATCAGCTTTAGTCTCAAATTTTCCTACCTGTTCAGGATGAGGTCTTAGAACAATGCACTTACAGCCTATAACGCCTTAGAAATTTCAGAATATTTAATTACTAAAAGTTATCTATTTTATATTAAATGTGAATTATGTGGCGTATATATTTGTTGTGGAGGTGATGTGTCTGTTGAATAATATTTGGAGGTCAGATTGATATTTTATAAGTGTTATGTAAGCCCGACTGTTTTAATTATATTTTTGGGATTTATTTCCTATTTATTTGTGTTATAATTACCTTCTTTGAATTTTATAAAATTCTCGGGATTAGCAGAAATCCTGAAATCTTTTTCATTATTGGTTTTATTAGTTTACATGACTTTTAAAAATATTTGGTGAATTGTTTTTGGGTTTCAAGGATTTTAAATTGATTTTACGAATTATTTTCCAATTTAATGGTTTAATCTTGTAAAATTCGTATTTAATTCGTTTTAAATCCTAAAAATATTTTAAAAATATGTGGGTGATCGTAATTTTACATTCTTCATTTTAAAATTTTAAAATTTAATGTCCTACCCATTTTTATAATTGATGTCGATTTAGGAAATGTTTTTTTTCAGAAATGTATTCTTTTAAAAATCACTTTACTTTCCATAAATGTTTTCCCCCAATTCCTTATAACCCCAAAATCCCTAATTTCATTTACACAACTCCTCCTCCCCTGTGTTTCTAAAAATCTCTCGAAGCTTCCCTCTATAAAATCTCTCTCTCTCATATAGCTGATTAATCTCTCCCGGATTCAATTTCTCGGTATATTCTTGCTGGTAGAGTTCCTCTCCTCCCTCCCCCGTTATACTCCCCTGCAAACTTCGATGCCCTTGTGTGTGTGTTTAAATATGCGGGCGTATGTGTGTATCAAAACAGCATGTGTGTGTGGTGCGAATGGTATGCAGTGGATGTGTAGACTGAGGCTTGATTGCGTTACCAGTTTTTCCTTCTAAGTTTCCAGCTATATAAGTGTGTGTACTGTTGTGGTGTGAGTTGTGTTTGAACGTGAGTGTGGCTGTGTGTTTAAGCCATGAAAGTCTTGCTGTTGCAGCTGGGTTATTGTTGTCGTGACTTGTTGGTGCTTCGAAAATTGTGCTCTGTTATATTCGAGCTATGAATTGTGTGACTTGAATTGCTGTGATTGTTATTGGTTCATTGCGGTTTAGCTTAATTACAATCTGATGCTCTGGTCGTTTTATTCAGAGAAATTAATTGCAAATATTTGTTCGTATAATAGTAAGCGTAGAATTCCGAGTTGGAAACCCTAAATTGGGCACCCTCGGGATTTTGCCCCCTCGACGATGATTTTATTTGAGTCGAGGGTATAAAACGGCGATGATGATTATTTTCTGAGCCAAAAACTTATTTAATATTTAATATTTGTTAATTATCTAATAAATTGTAACTTATTGTCGAATTGGTAATAATTATCTAATCTATAATGAATTGGGATTTCAGTAAATTGGAAATGTGAATTGGGAACGTTATCTGAAATATGGGTTTGATTGTTAATTGATGATTACGTTGGTTGTGTCGGCTGTATCCCGACTGGCAGTCCCTCGTATAAAGGGGATGCCGTCAAAATTTTTCTAAAATATATTAAAATCATTTCTTGGATACGAGTATGTATAATTATATAATTTATACGAGTTGTGAGTCGGGCTTCATATTTTAAAAATCTATATGGTATGTGCTTACGTGGCTATATGATTAAATACTTGTGTCTGTAGCTATGTATTGATATTATACGATTAAATAAACATAAATTAGGGAACTATTCGCAGGGGTAGACTAAGTGGAATGTTTATATTGATTAGCGAGTATTGATCAGGATTCTGAAATAGTGTTATATTGTGTGTAGATTCCGTGGATAAAGGAAAGGCTAAAGCTGAGGACGTAAAGACGCTTCGGATTCTGTGATTTTCTATTTAAGGCAAGTAAACTGCTTTAATTATCTTTTAAATGAATATGATTATAAAACCTGATTCATATGCTTATTCAAATTACTTTGCCATAATTGTTCCGTTAATTTCCCGAATTTTCGAATACTTAATTGTTGTACCAAAAAGTGATTCCACTGAGTTGTTGATGCTATTAATGAATTGATTTACATCCACATTCTTTGTAAGTGTACTATTTCACTCCTCTTTTGAGTAAACCACTTCATTTATATTTCCAGCGAATTATGACTATCATAACTTGATTCTTATGCATTCGATTTATTCTTGATATAACTGCTCTGATAATTTCCATTAATTTTGAATATTCCATTTTTATACCCCAAGTTGATTATATCATTTCGTTGATCCTTTTAGTAGCTTGACTTAAATCAATACCCCTGTTTGTCATATCGAACTTGTTGATATTCAATTCAGAGATTACCCAACCTTGTTTTATTTGGTGAAATTGAGATGATAACCTGGAACAAAAGTGTCCAGGGTGTTTGGCAGTTGAGGTAGTCGATTGTTCCGACACCTAATGTTTAGTTAGGATTGGACTGTTAGTTTTTTTTTAAAAATGTGGACCGTAAGGGTCGGACCAGATTCGTGGTCAGAAATAATTAAGGCCAATGTGTGCCGTGGATCCATTAAAGGACATTGCTGTGTGCGTTTGTCCGGGGTTAGTGCGTGACTGATCAGCAGCCTAACCTTATAACTGTTTTTATTTATAAAATGCATAATAGTCCAATCCGATTCTATTCTATGATACAGATAAAAGATGAACCTTTATTTGAGATATATATTGTTGAATTGTTAATTCTTGAAAATCGTGCAGACATATCAGTTGTTGATGTTTTAATTTCATACATATATACTTGCTGAGCGTTTTGGCTCACTTGCTTGCTAATTCTGTTTCCTCAGCTAAGCCAGAGCATGTCTAGAAGAAGTGGCCCGTCGGGTTGGGGTAGTCACCGAGGCAGTCAGAGGGTCGAGGCTGTTGGTTGGGTAGTGGCACATACCTTGGTTTATATTATATCTGTATTTGTAGTCAGATTATCATATTTAATGGGTTGTATATTATTTAATTCAGTTCTGGGTTGTAATAGCTATTGATAGTTGTTTCATACAGTGACCTGTGTGCGGTCTGGGTTGTAATGGTTCTATTTTCTTATGGATTAGTATGACTGGTGCTTGTGGACTGTCTTTAGTTCTACTTAGTTGCTTAAACAGGTGATTAGTCCGATTTATGATTACATCATGCCAAAATTTTTAAGATTTCCCCTATATTAATGTTTAATTGAGAATAAGAGTTTATAATATTATTGTTGGCTAGTGAGGGTGTTACAAGTTGGTATCAGAGCCACAGGTCACAGTCACTGAAACAATTAGGTGGGGAGTCGGGGTAGAGTTATAAGAAAGGTTAGGATTATTTCGTGAGAGATAGGAAGTCTAACTATATATATATATATATGTATACTTCAGGCACCTGCTTCTGGTTCCGATTCAGACCCGGACGAGGATCCGGAAGGAGGGGCTTCTGTACCTCAGCAGATTTCCCCAGGGGTTATGCAGCCGTTCGTGGGATCGCAGGGCTCAGTGAATGGGCCAGCATACCAGTATACTCCTCAGCCTGTACCATACCATGTGTACGAGCGAGTGGCCCGCGAGAGGGACTATCTCCTAGGGCAGATGGCAGAGTGGAGGGCTATGAGGGCTGGGGAGGACGAGCGGGCTCGAGATAGAGATAGAGCGGTGGCTGAGCTGGAGGATGTCCGGAGGCGAGTACGAGCTCTTAGACGTGTTGTCATTAGGCGGGGACGGATGAGATCCCGAGATGAGCCGGCATTTGTGACACAGCAGGTGACCCTAGGTTTGGTAACGGCAGAGCTGGAGAGCATTTTGGGATCAGCTTGGCGGGGAGAGTCGGATGACGATGATGACCAGTGATGATTAGGATAGTATGATGATGTGGTATTTAGCGGCATGTTATGGCAGTAGTAGTACGTCAGGATTCGCAGTGCGACCAGTTTTGTTGTATATATCTGTTGTACTGTGACTAGATGTTAGCAGTCTTTTCTTTTAGTATTATGTTGTACCCTTATCGAAGCGTTGTTCTTACGCTTGTATCTGATCTATCTATATATGTCATTATCATTTTCGCAGAACTGTGTTAAATTCCTTTATACTGTCATTTACTTAAGCATCTTATTTACTGCTCATTTCATGTTTACTTTCAGCACCATTTCCTTTTAGCATTGTTTTTACTTTCGATACTATGTTTGACCTTAGCATTATGACTATTGTTTCTTTATGGTACCTACTGAACGTCTGTGAATACCTTGTGTAACCTTGGATTGATATCTTATTGCACCCTGTGAATCAATTGTTGACCGGAATATTGGTTGGAGACCTTGAATTACCTTTCAGTAATATATGCATTGTTTGTTTAAGTTTGATCATTTGAGATATTATTTTCTGAACCTGAATTTAATATAATTGTTCATTGATTTCAGAAGTATGCCACCCAAAAAGAAGAAACAAAATACCCGAACCCCCGAACAGGGTGAGCAAGCTAATCCACCCCCTGTTGGTCAGATGGACCCTGCCTTAGCACAGATATTACAAACTCTTGTTCAACAGACTGCTACTCTGGCACAGCAACAGCAGCAATTACAGCAGCAGTTGTTGGCTCAACAGCAACAACAGCAACAACAGCAGCAACAGCAACAGCAACAGCAGCAGCAGCAACAGCCACCTGTTCCTCCGGTGGTTACTTTTAAGTCTTTCCAGGCAGTAAAACCTCCTGAGTTTAAAGGGACAGCGGACCCGGTGGAGGCGAGGTCTTGGTTAAAAGAGATGGAAAAAGCCATTGCACTGGTGGGGGTTCCAGCAGACAAACAAACGGAATATGTAAGTTATTTCTTGAAGAATGAAGCTACTTACTGGTGGGAGTCAGTGAAGATGTTGGAAGCTACTGAGGTGATTCCTTGGGAGAGGTTCACAGAGTTATTTTTGGAAAAGTATTTCCCCGACTATATGAAAGACCAGATGGAGATGAAGTTTTTGGAGCTGAAACAAGGGAAAATGTCGGTGACAGAATATGAAACCAAGTTTACGGAACTAGCTAGGTTTGCTCCGGCCTATGTGGATACGGAGAGGAAGAAGGCTAAGAGGTTTCAACAAGGATTGAAACCGTGGATTCGTACTAAACTAGCAGTTTTGGAGTTGGAGACTTATGCAGCAGTGGTGCAAAAGGCCATGATAGCTGAAGGGGAAAGCGAATTATACTTCAAGGAAAAAGAAGGAAAGAAAAGGAAGGCTGGGTCAATGGGGGAACGACAAGAGCAAGGCAGTTCTCATAATGTGTCAAATAAAAAGCCAGGATTCCAGCCAGGAAAGTATGGGAACCCTAAGAAGCCGGGATCAGGGAATGGGGGCCAAGGAAATAGAATTCAAGATGCGGGTCAACAGAAATTGGTTAGGCCACCCTTGGCAGAATGCAAAACTTGTGGGAAAAGGCATCCTGGAGTATGTACAAAGCTGGAGGTGACGTGTTTCAAATGTAATCAAAAAGGTCATTATGCTCGGGAATGCAAGGCAGGAATTGTGTGTCACCGTTGTGGAAAGCCAGGACATATAATGAAAGACTGTAAAGTACCTGTAGTAAAGCCTCCAGTTCTGGCTAATCCAATACTGCAAGCAATTGAAGCAGCACCCCCAACATCAAGTATCAGACCAGTGGCAAGGACTTTCAACATGACTCTGAACGAAGCTATTAAGAATTCGGATGTGGTGGCAGGTACGCTCCCTGTAAATTCTGTCAAAGCTAAAGTGTTAATTGATTCCGGGGCTACGAAATCCTTTATATCCAAAGAATTTGTTCAAAAGTTAAATTGTGAGGTATGCATGTTACGTGAAGCTATAGTTATAGAAATAGCTAATTCAGAACGAATTCCGGTTACGCAAGTGTGTCCTCGTTGCAAGATTGATATTTCAGGGCATTGTTTCTACGCTAATTTGATACCATTTCAATTAGGTGAATTTGATGTTATCTTAGGGATGGATTGGTTAACAGAAAATAATGCCCAAATTGATTGTAAGAATAAGAAGGTGATCCTTAAACCCTCTGATAATGTAGAAGTTACCTTTAGGGGTCAGAGGCAGACTAGGAGATTCTTGTCGATCATTCAAACAAAGAGGTTGTTGAGGCAAGGATGCGAGGGCTATATGGCTTATGTCATGGATACTAGTCAAGAGGTGCCTAAAATAGAGGAAATTCCAGTGGTGAATGAATTTCTTGATGTTTTTCCAGATGAACTTCCCGGTTTACCTCCGGATAGAGAAATAGAATTTACCATTGATTTAGCCCCAGGAACTGAACCCGTGTCAAGGGCTCCTTATCGAATGGCACCTGTGGAGATGAAGGAATTGGCAGTTCAATTGCAAGATCTTCTGGAGAAAGGTATTATTAGGCCTAGTGTATCGCCGTGGGGAGCTCCGGTATTATTTGTAAAGAAGAAGGATGGAAGTATGAGACTGTGTATCGATTATCGGGAATTAAATAAGTTGACCATTAAGAATAAATACCCTTTGCCGAGAATTGACGATTTATTTGATCAATTAAAAGGAGCAACTTGTTTCTCGAAGATTGATTTGCGGTCAGGATATTTTCAATTAAAGATTAGACCGGAAGACGTTCCAAAAACAGCGTTTCGAACTAGATATGGGCACTACGAGTTCTTGGTGATGGCCTTTGGGTTAACCAATGCACCAGCAGCGTTCATGGACTTAATGAATAGAGTCTTCAAGAAGTATTTGGATAAGTTTGTGATTGTGTTTATAGATGATATTCTGATATACTCGAAGACCGAAGGAGAGCATGCAGGGCATTTGAGAATAGCCTTAGAAACGTTGAGGAAAGAGAAATTGTATGCGAAATTTTCCAAATGTGAGTTTTGGCTGAAAGAGGTGCAGTTTTTAGGGCATGTTATCAGCAGTGAAGGGATTAAGGTGGATCCTGCTAAAATTGAAGCCGTGATGAATTGGGACAGACCTAAAACACCCACAGAGGTTCGAAGTTTCTTAGGATTGGCGGGATATTATCGAAGATTTGTTCAAGACTTTGCGAAAATAGCCACCCCACTAACAAAGTTGACAAGGAAGAATGAAAAGTTTGTGTGGAATGAGAAGTGTGAAGAAAGTTTCCAGGAATTGAAGAAGAGATTGGTGACTGCACCTGTATTGACACTACCAGATGAAAAGGGAAATTTTGTGATCTACAGTGACGCATCTCATAAAGGTTTGGGATGTGTACTAATGCAGCACGGAAAGGTAATTGCTTACGCTTCGAGACAATTGTAACCTCACGAGCAGAAATATCCTACTCATGACTTAGAATTAGCCGCGATTGTTTTCGCCTTGAAGATTTGGAGACATTATCTGTATGGGGAAAAGTGTGAAATTTACACGGACCACAAGAGTTTAAAATATATTTTCACCCAGAAAGAGTTAAATATGAGACAGAGAAGATGGTTGGAATTACTCAAGGATTATGATTGTACCATCAACTATCATCCCGGAAAGGCGAACGTGGTGGCGGATGCTTTAAGTAGGAAGGAGAAAATCAGTATGTTGACAATGCCTGAGGAATTATACAAAGAGTTTGAAAGATTGGAGATAGAGGTGTGTACGCCTGCAGGTAGTACAGATACGGTGTACACTATGACGTTTCAGCCAGAATTATTAGAAAAGATTCGCAGATGCCAGGAGGAAGTCATGAGTGGAGATGTGAACAAGTTAACAGGTGAGGAAATATGCACACAGGTAGATGACAAGGGGATATTAAGATTTTCTTCACGTATTTGGATACCCAATGTGACAGAGTTGAAGAATGAGATCCTACAGGAAGCCCACAGTTCAAAGTATTCGATTCATCCAGGAAGTACGAAAATGTATCGAGACTTGAAAAGAAACTTCTGGTGGCCGGATATGAAGAGAGATATTGCTGAATGGGTAAGTAAGTGTTTGACCTGTCAGAAAGTAAAAGCAGAACATCAAAGGCCAAGTGGGATGCTACAACCATTAGAGATTCCCGAGTGGAAATGGGAACATATTGCAATGGACTTTGTGGTTGGATTGCCAAGGACGAGAGCTAATCATGATGCTATCTGGGTAATTGTTGATCGCTTAACGAAATCTGCACACTTCCTTCCGATAAACGAGAGGTTCTCATTAGACAAATTGGTTCATTTATACATAAAAGAGATTGTGGTGCGACATGGAGTTCCAGTATCGATAGTCTCAGATCGAGATCCAAGATTTAATTCGAGATTCTGGAGAAGTTTTCAAGAATGTTTGGGCACCGAATTAAAGATGAGTACTGCATACCATCCTCAGACTGACGGACAGAGTGAAAGAACGATTCAAACAATTGAAGACATGCTCCGAGTTTGTGCGTTGGATTTTGCAGGAAGTTGGGATGAACACTTGCCGTTAGTGGAATTTTCATATAATAATAGTTTTCATGCTAGTATCGGTATGCCACCATATGAAGCGTTATATGGACGAAAGTGTCGATCTCCAGTATACTGGGAAGAAGTTGGCGAGCGAAAGATACTCGGACCTGAGTTAGTTCAGCAAACCAAGGAAATAGTTCAACTTATTCAGAAACGGTTAGTGACAGCTCAGAACCGACAGAAAAAGTATGCTGATTTGGCCAGAAAGAATATGGAGTTCGAAGAAGGAGAACAGGTACTGTTGAAAGTATCTCCGTGGAAAGGGTTAGTAAGATTTGGCAAGAAAGGAAAATTAAGTCCAAGATTTGTGGGGCCTTTCGAGGTATTGAAGAAAGTCGGGAAAGTCGCCTACGAGTTAGCTTTACCGCCTCATATGCAACATATCCATAACGTGTTCCATGTATCTATGCTTAAGAAGTACTATCTGGATTCTAAACATGTTATTGAATACGAGCCGATAGAGATTCAGCCAGATTTGTCTTATGTGGAGCAGCCTATCAAAATACTAGATCGAAAAGAAAAGGTTTTGAGGAATAAAACAATTCCTATAGTGAGAGTTTTGTGGAGAAACCCCAAGGTGGAAGAATCAACTTGGGAGTTGGAAAGCGATATGCTGGAGAAGTATCCTCAATTATTCTCTTAGGTGTGATTCTGGGGACAGAATCCTTTTAAGGGGGGAAGGTTATAACGCCTTAGAAATTTCAGAATATTTAATTACTAAAAGTTATCTATTTTATATTAAATGTGAATTATGTGGCGTATATATTTGTTGTGGAGGTGATGTGTCTGTTGAATAATATTTGGAGGTCAGATTGATATTTTATAAGTGTTATGTAAGCCCGACTGTTTTAATTATATTTTTGGGATTTATTTCCTATTTATTTGTGTTATAATTACCTTCTTTGAATTTTATAAAATTCTCGGGATTAGCAGAAATCCTGAAATCTTTTTCATTATTGGTTTTATTAGTTTACATGACTTTTAAAAATATTTGGTGAATTGTTTTTGGGTTTCAAGGATTTTAAATTGATTTTACGAATTATTTTCCAATTTAATGGTTTAATCTTGTAAAATTCGTATTTAATTCGTTTTAAATCCTAAAAATATTTTAAAAATATGTGGGTGATCGTAATTTTACATTCTTCATTTTAAAATTTTAAAATTTAATGTCCTACCCATTTTTATAATTGATGTCGATTTAGGAAATGTTTTTTTTCAGAAATGTATTCTTTTAAAAATCACTTTACTTTCCATAAATGTTTTCCCCCAATTCCTTATAACCCCAAAATCCCTAATTTCATTTACACAACTCCTCCTCCCCTGTGTTTCTAAAAATCTCTCGAAGCTTCCCTCTATAAAATCTCTCTCTCTCATATAGCTGATTAATCTCTCCCGGATTCAATTTCTCGGTATATTCTTGCTGGTAGAGTTCCTCTCCTCCCTCCCCCGTTATACTCCCCTGCAAACTTCGATGCCCTTGTGTGTGTGTTTAAATATGCGGGCGTATGTGTGTATCAAAACAGCATGTGTGTGTGGTGCGAATGGTATGCAGTGGATGTGTAGACTGAGGCTTGATTGCGTTACCAGTTTTTCCTTCTAAGTTTCCAGCTATATAAGTGTGTGTACTGTTGTGGTGTGAGTTGTGTTTGAACGTGAGTGTGGCTGTGTGTTTAAGCCATGAAAGTCTTGCTGTTGCAGCTGGGTTATTGTTGTCGTGACTTGTTGGTGCTTCGAAAATTGTGCTCTGTTATATTCGAGCTATGAATTGTGTGACTTGAATTGCTGTGATTGTTATTGGTTCATTGCGGTTTAGCTTAATTACAATCTGATGCTCTGGTCGTTTTATTCAGAGAAATTAATTGCAAATATTTGTTCGTATAATAGTAAGCGTAGAATTCCGAGTTGGAAACCCTAAATTGGGCACCCTCGGGATTTTGCCCCCTCGACGATGATTTTATTTGAGTCGAGGGTATAAAACGGCGATGATGATTATTTTCTGAGCCAAAAACTTATTTAATATTTAATATTTGTTAATTATCTAATAAATTGTAACTTATTGTCGAATTGGTAATAATTATCTAATCTATAATGAATTGGGATTTCAGTAAATTGGAAATGTGAATTGGGAACGTTATCTGAAATATGGGTTTGATTGTTAATTGATGATTACGTTGGTTGTGTCGGCTGTATCCCGACTGGCAGTCCCTCGTATAAAGGGGATGCCGTCAAAATTTTTCTAAAATATATTAAAATCATTTCTTGGATACGAGTATGTATAATTATATAATTTATACGAGTTGTGAGTCGGGCTTCATATTTTAAAAATCTATATGGTATGTGCTTACGTGGCTATATGATTAAATACTTGTGTCTGTAGCTATGTATTGATATTATACGATTAAATAAACATAAATTAGGGAACTATTCGCAGGGGTAGACTAAGTGGAATGTTTATATTGATTAGCGAGTATTGATCAGGATTCTGAAATAGTGTTATATTGTGTGTAGATTCCGTGGATAAAGGAAAGGCTAAAGCTGAGGACGTAAAGACGCTTCGGATTCTGTGATTTTCTATTTAAGGCAAGTAAACTGCTTTAATTATCTTTTAAATGAATATGATTATAAAACCTGATTCATATGCTTATTCAAATTACTTTGCCATAATTGTTCCGTTAATTTCCCGAATTTTCGAATACTTAATTGTTGTACCAAAAAGTGATTCCACTGAGTTGTTGATGCTATTAATGAATTGATTTACATCCACATTCTTTGTAAGTGTACTATTTCACTCCTCTTTTGAGTAAACCACTTCATTTATATTTCCAGCGAATTATGACTATCATAACTTGATTCTTATGCATTCGATTTATTCTTGATATAACTGCTCTGATAATTTCCATTAATTTTGAATATTCCATTTTTATACCCCAAGTTGATTATATCATTTCGTTGATCCTTTTAGTAGCTTGACTTAAATCAATACCCCTGTTTGTCATATCGAACTTGTTGATATTCAATTCAGAGATTACCCAACCTTGTTTTATTTGGTGAAATTGAGATGATAACCTGGAACAAAAGTGTCCAGGGTGTTTGGCAGTTGAGGTAGTCGATTGTTCCGACACCTAATGTTTAGTTAGGATTGGACTGTTAGTTTTTTTTTAAAAATGTGGACCGTAAGGGTCGGACCAGATTCGTGGTCAGAAATAATTAAGGCCAATGTGTGCCGTGGATCCATTAAAGGACATTGCTGTGTGCGTTTGTCCGGGGTTAGTGCGTGACTGATCAGCAGCCTAACCTTATAACTGTTTTTATTTATAAAATGCATAATAGTCCAATCCGATTCTATTCTATGATACAGATAAAAGATGAACCTTTATTTGAGATATATATTGTTGAATTGTTAATTCTTGAAAATCGTGCAGACATATCAGTTGTTGATGTTTTAATTTCATACATATATACTTGCTGAGCGTTTTGGCTCACTTGCTTGCTAATTCTGTTTCCTCAGCTAAGCCAGAGCATGTCTAGAAGAAGTGGCCCGTCGGGTTGGGGTAGTCACCGAGGCAGTCAGAGGGTCGAGGCTGTTGGTTGGGTAGTGGCACATACCTTGGTTTATATTATATCTGTATTTGTAGTCAGATTATCATATTTAATGGGTTGTATATTATTTAATTCAGTTCTGGGTTGTAATAGCTATTGATAGTTGTTTCATACAGTGACCTGTGTGCGGTCTGGGTTGTAATGGTTCTATTTTCTTATGGATTAGTATGACTGGTGCTTGTGGACTGTCTTTAGTTCTACTTAGTTGCTTAAACAGGTGATTAGTCCGATTTATGATTACATCATGCCAAAATTTTTAAGATTTCCCCTATATTAATGTTTAATTGAGAATAAGAGTTTATAATATTATTGTTGGCTAGTGAGGGTGTTACACAGCCAAACACATGCAGATGCTTCAGACTTGGCTTCTTTTATTTAATCATTTGATAAGGAGTCACACCATGTCTGTTGATTAAAGTAATGTTCTGAGTATAGCATGCTGTGTTGACTGCTTCTGCCCAGAAATATGTAGGTAAATTAGCTTCCTCCAACATAGTTCTGCCAGCTTCAATGAGAGTTCTGTTCTTTCTTTCAACTACTCCATTTTGCTGGGGTGTGCTAGGAGCAGAGAATTGTTGAATTATTCATTTGTATTTGTAGAACTCTTCCATTACTGAATTTTTGAATTCAGTTCCATTATCACTTCTTAGAATCTTGACTTTATGCTTTGTGCCAGTTTCAATGAGTCTTACATGGTCCAAAAGTATCTCAGCAGTTTCATCTTTTCTGTGCAGAAAATATACCCAGGTAAATCTTGTATATTCATCAACAATGACTAGAATATACCTTTTCTTACTGATGGACATTATGTTGACTGGTCCAAACAAGCCAAGGTAGACCATATGATATGGTTCATCAATTGAGGATTCAATTTACTCTTGAATGAAGTCCTTCTCTGTTTAGCCTTCTGACAAGCATCACAGAGTCCATCAGGAGTATACAATGCTTTTGGTAATCCTCTCAATAAATCTTTCTTTACCAACTCATTGATGTTGTTGAAGTTGAGATGAGAAAGCTTCTTGTGCCAATTCCAACTTTCATCTACTGAGGCTTTACTGATGAGACATGTGGAGGGACCATCAGTATTGGTGTAGATGTTGGCTTCATAAATGTTACCATGTCTTTGACCAGTCAAAGCAACTTTTCCTTATGCCTTGATGACTACTTCAAAATGAGAATCATAGAAGTTGACATGATAACCTCTGTCTGTGATTTGACTAACACTAAGCAGATTGTGTTTGAGTCCTTTCACCAGAGCATGAAGACATTTTCAATGATTATATTGCCATATCCCAAAGTTTGTCCAATGTTACCATCTCCATAGATACAGTTGGGCCAGCTTTCTCCTCAAATTCTGATAGCAGGGATTTGTTTCCAGTCATGTGTACAGAGCATCCACTATCAATGACTAGCACATTTTTCTTTTTACCCTGCAATCAGAAACACAGAAAACTCAGTTCGAATTTTTAAGAACCCACATTTGTTGGGTTCTGTTTGCATGCACTTTAACATTTTTATCAGCAGAAGTCTTTTTGACAAAAGCAGTTCTGTCAGGAATGATTCCATTAAAGTTTGCCTTGTCAGTATCAGAGTTAGTAAATGCATGCTTTTTATTTACATTCTTAACTTTACCAGAAATTGTACTTTTATTGAATTTAGGCAAAGGCTCATAATAATTGTAGTACAAATTATGGTATTCTTCACATGTATAAATAGAATGCCATTTACTACCACAATGAAAATAGGGATTCTATGGTTTATAAAATACTGATCTATTCCTAATGTCAGACTTAGGAATAGCAGTTGCCTTCTTTTTATTCTTCATGCAGTCAATAGCAAGATGATTAGAATTACCACAGTTAAAGAAAGTTTTTCTAGGTGCATTTGGAATATACTTATTATTATTCTCTTTGTTTATTCCAACTTTACCATTCCTATTTCTCTTAGCATTAGCTATTTTCTTTTTATCTGTGACTTCATAGATTCTGTCTCTCAGTTGTTTCTTAGACAAAAGACCTACATTTTTAGGATTTGTCATCTTAAAAGTTTTAGACTCACTCTTTGAATTTTGTTTAGTAGATGTTGATCCCTTTTCGGTAACTGAATTAGAATCTTTACTATATACAAAATTGCCAGGTTTAATGTTGGATTTGGTGTTGTCTATAACATGTCTGTAGATCTTTGGATTTGCCTTATCATTCACTACAACTTTCTATTTCAGTTTCTAATCATTTTCTGGCTTATAACCTAGACATTCTTTCCAGTTTTATCAGTAATTATTCCATGTGTTTTCTTTACAGAGTGTGTCCAGATTCTGAGTTTCTCATTAGCATCTTCAAGTTCTTTTTCAAGTGTAGTACATCTAAACTCCATTTCTAGTTTCATGTGCCTAGCCTTATCACATTCATTTTATACTTCTTGCAAAAAGAGTAACCTAGCTTCTAGATGATCATTTCTCTTAGACAATTCTGACATCTCAGATATAATTCTAGCATTTTCAAGAGATTGACTTCTAAAGCTAATATGCAGAGACTTTAGAAATGATCTTAACTCAGAAACATTATCAGTATCAAAATAAAAAACAGTTTCAGGTACCTTATTATCAGAAGCAACAATCTCATCAACAATTGTCATCAATGCATAGTTCACCTTTTCCTCTTCAGATTCTGAGGAAGAGTCCATCCAATCCTTGCTTGATGAGATCAGAGCTTTGGTCTTGGCCTTTTTGCATTCAGTTGCAAAGTGACCCATTCCATCACAGTTGTAGCATTTGACCTTTGACTTATCAAACTTGTTGCCTTTGCCTTCATTCTTCTTGTACCTATTCTTGTCAGCATTGAAAGGTTTATTCTGAAAGTTGCATTGTCTTCTAGCCTTTCTGAACTTCATCTTCTTGAAGCCTTTGACTATCATAGCAACCATTTCCATCATGTCAGAATTAGTAGAATCATCATCAGTATCATTATCAGTATTGGCATCAGGATCTGATGATGAGTCATCAGTATTTGACTCAACAATTATACTTCTTATGCTTGAAACCTCCACAACTTTTCCCTTTGATTTTGACTCAGCATTTAAAGCAACAGCTTTTGCTTTGTTGCTCTTCTTGTTCTTCCTCTGTTGAACCTCAAGTTCATGAGTTCTAAGCATTCCATACACCTCATCAAGAGACACATCATTTAGATCATACTGGTGTCTAATGATAGATGTTTGAGTTTCCCATTCCTCAGGTAAAGCTCTCAGAAACTTGGTGTTCGAATCCTTTGGATCATATTCTTTGCCTACTAGGGATAGATTATTCTATAGTGTCAGAAATCCATCATACAAATCAGTAAGGCTCTCATCAGATTTAGCATCAAATTGTTCATATTTTTGAATCAACAGAGCCCTTCTGTTCCTTTTGATAGATTCAGTGCCCTGGCATTGAGTTTCCAGAGTTACCCAAATCTCCTTAGCAGTTTTACATGCTATCACTCTGTTTGACATGACAGCATCAAGGCTATTATGAAGGATATTCTTCACCGTTGCATTTTTGAGTACTTCAACCTTTTCCTTAGGAGTCCATTCAGCCTTAGTCTTCTGAACATAGTGTTCAGGCACAGTCTCTGTTCTAGCAACCAGTCTCTTAGGAATATATGGACCATCATATATCCTATCCAGATATTTAGGATCAGTGGCCTCCAGATACATCAACATCTTTACCTTCCATGTAGGGTACTCAGACTTTTTGAGGATAGGGATTTTGAATACAATTGTATAAGATTTTCGACTTTAACAGAAATGACAACACAAGTATGAATAAATAACAGCTTTATTAACTCTGATATAAAACTGTTACAAACTCTCTCAAGATATTCTGATGTTCTTGAGAGCTGCTAGGTTATAAGATATCTCGTGTAAGCGATTACAAAAATGTAAAATATAAACTGTGTTTATATACATCACACAGCTGCTCTATCAATTATAAGATATGTTAAATCAATCAACAACTATTTACAATACATATCTTAACTGATCGCTACGATCCTATAAAATAGAAATCGATAAATCAATCTTCCTTGATCTCTGGACTAATGTAAATCTTCATGTAATCCTGATCAGTTTCCAATCTTGATAGTAACCTAATACTGACGTTGCCTTAGTGATAACGTCAGCATCAGTATCTGATCAGTAGTCCAGATCCTGACATCACTTGAATCAATATCTAACACTCTTCCTGACATCACTTGAATCAATATCTAACACTCTGCTACCGTCATATTCTCCTGTTTAAGTTCTAGGAACTTAACCTCCATCTGTGTCTCCATGTACATGAAGAAGTACTTGTCTAAAAACAACCTGCTAAATCTTTCCCAGGTAACTATTCCTGCAGGCTCCAGATTACGCTTAGCCTCCCACAAAAGTTCACTTCCCCCTTTAGTAGGTAGACGACAAAGACATTTTTCTGGGTGTCATCTATGCCTATGATCTCAAAAGATTTTTCCATCTCTTTTAGCCAAGCCCGTGCCTCAACGGGATCAGCGGTTCCCTGGAATTTCGGTGGTTTGAATGATTTGAAAGCCCTAAAGGCATTGCATTGGCAGCATTGGGGCCTTTCAATTATGGGGGTTATTGGTGCAAGGTTTGTCTAAGCATGTCCATAAACTGCTCCATGGATTTTCCTCCCGGATTTTACCCAATTTGGGTAGACTCTTCCTCTTCTTCTTCGTAATTCGCATCATCAAACTTATTATAATTCTCCCCCTCTTCCTCATTCTCCTGGTGGGGGTGCCCTCCTTTCCCGCGCATGAGCCTTGGTGTTTGGCCTTCTAGGTGGCATCTTACTGAAAGTACACATAAACAAAACTGTTAAGGTTATTCCTGTATTTCTCATCTGGTTATGTGGATGACACCAAAAGGGTGAAGTCCTTTGCAAGTTTATAACAGTATCAATAAGACAGTGAATAATCATGGCATAATACTTGCGTTAACTTAAAACAAGATTTAAATGCCAAATTTACAATATATACATCACTTGGTTCCACAAATAGTCAACTTCCCAGAGTCACAGTTTTAAAGTACACAATACATAGCCGAATGCATGAAGTATAACAAAATAAACCATCACGCCTTTCTAGTCGGAGAAGGTACTACATACTATACTACTAAGCAAAAGTAAGTCTACCAAAATACTCCTCCGCACTAGAAGGTCAACCAGTCATCAACATCATCAGTCTGCACGGGAGCGCATCGCCTCCCTAACCCTAACCATATCCCTCGAAAGACCCTCTCAGCATCGCTCCTGCGAATCCTCCTGCTGTGGGAATGTGGGAGTGCTTTGAGATGGGTGAGAGCTCTCCTCTCAATCCCAAGCACCGCCCTCCTCATCTCTCTAGTCCTCGAGTCCCTCCTCAGAGTGTGGTGCCTCGCCCTCCTCTCCTCTGATAGCTGGAACCTCAACTCAGCCATTCTGGCCTCCGCTGCCACCAGGTCTGTGGTCATGCGGGATACTATCCAGCCATGCTTAGTGGCACTCACAACCTGCATCGGGGGTGGGGGTGAAAGATCAGTCTCGCTCTCTGGGATCACCTTAGTCTCTGTGTCATCTGGAACAAGCTCTTCAGAATCCTCATCTAGAATAGTGCTCCACTGTGGCACACTAGGGGGTGAAGCCTCTCTGGCAGGAAGGGGATGCATCGGGATATCGGTCTAGGCCTTATCCTCGTCCACGGGGTCCTCACCGGGGACGGAATCAACAGGGTCAACCTCACTAGGATCCTCCTCAGGATCAGACTCATACTCCCCTACTGGCTCGTCAGCGATAGGTAAAAGAGCATCATCGTGCTGCTGCTCAAAGTCTCAAGTATGTCCATGTCCTCGGGTATCTACACACAAGGAAGAAAAGGTGTTACTAACCAAAGTTTACATTAAGTAGTTCCCTTTATGGGCTAGACTTGGTGGGGTTATATCTTAATGGCCCGTCAATTTCCTTGGTAAGGGTTTGAGTCCTTAACCTTAGTTACGCCACTAAGACTATAACCTAATGCTCTGATACCATTTTTGTAACACCCCAAGACCCGGGGCCGAGGCCTAGGAGGTTACCAAGTCCTTATTTCTATTATCACATTCTTATTACTGATTAACCATTATGTAGCATTAGTTCTTTACTTAACAGATATAGTGGCCCCATTAACATTCACATATACCACAGGTTATAGATTCAGAGCGAAATTAAACTATTATACAAATTGTCAAATCTGTCCAGAATCAAAGTTATTACAAACCAGAGCAATATAGTTCCAAAAGGGTTTGAAATAAAAAAAGGACCACTACATACGGTGATAACAGTGGATGGATAGTTTCTTTGTTTCCCAGAGCTGGCATAGGTCGTACTTATAAAGGAACCTAACCAACCTCAACTGATATCCTATCCAACTGAGTCTGCTTACCTGAGGCAGTGGTGCTTCGACCAACCTACCGAAGTGCTGCGCGTTTTCCACGCACTTTCGGCGGGTCTGACGTGTTCTGGCCATGCTGATCTGTTGTTGTTTTGTGATATATGAAAGAAAAGAAAGAGTGAGCATAATCGCTCAGCAATATAATAATAGTTTTAGAATACTATAAAGCAATGCACAACAACTTTGCGTAAAGAGTTCTTGAGTTATTCTGATTAAATCATCTTCCTTCTATTACTGAGAAGGTTTTTGAAATAAAATAATTTACTCGGTGAAATGCATTATCCTGACAACACTATCGGTAACTGATCACCTGGGCTTTCATTATAGTGTTGCAGTACAATTCCAATTGGAAGAACGGGACTATTCTGGAGTACACCCCGATTCAAGGTGATCAGCCATAGTATCGTACAAAATTCGCTACTAGTAGACGGGAAGCGATCCTTCTTTCGAGGCCGTGGCCCTGACCGCATTTGGGTCTTTTAGCTGGTCTGTCCTATAGCCTCCTATGCTTGGATGGTCTGTCCCACAGCCTCTTACACCTGGATGGACTGTCCCACAGCCTCTTACACCTTAACACTTTCCTCCAGTCCCAAAATAGATGCTCAACTTCAAACCCTTGCTTCCGGAAGTATTTGTGGAAGCAAGTCAGACATGGGGGTTGACTTTCGTCAACAGATTCTCGTTGACATTGAACTCATTTTGAAAATATGCAGGGAAATTAGTCGGAGTTTTGAGGACATTCGAGTGATAAGCGAAGGGAGAAATCATTATTTTTACTCCCAAAACCTTGGTCCCCACGTTTTGAAGGAAAATCGAAGCCTTTACTGACTAGTGGTTTATTCACAATTACTCATTGGGAACCCTTAATAATTTTTACAATAATTTTCTAAAGGTCAGAAAATATTTAAAATAATTTTTAAACCTTTGAATGAATTTTTAAAGAATAAATAGGATTTTTAAATAATTTTGGAATATCCAATACATATTTAAATAATATTTATTTAGAAATAAATCCTTAATAAATCATTCTTAAAAGAATATTTAAATAAATATTCATTTTATTAATAAATATTCAAAGAATATTTATTAATTAAATATAAAATATTTTAAACCCGAATATCACCAATTTATAAGTAATTGGAACATTTTTAAGTCGTATTTCAAACAAAATATCTATATCCGGCGATTCCCGGGTTTTATTGACAGGTTACTTATAAAATATCTCCGACCCCCGATTTAGATATTTGTTAGGAATGTGCCCACCTCTCGAGCCTTGACATGCATACATACATATATACATATATGTACACATACATGCTTATCTATACTCTCGGTTCATACCTCGTAGGTAAGTAACCGTCTCCGCCATTTTTAGCAAAGTAT
This sequence comes from Saposhnikovia divaricata, assembly GCA_036435485.1. NCBI lineage: Eukaryota > Viridiplantae > Streptophyta > Magnoliopsida > Apiales > Apiaceae > Saposhnikovia > Saposhnikovia divaricata. Next base: position 119,183,231 of record CM071597.1, on the reverse strand, counting down.
TATAAGTATATCATATCACACAACAACAGTGTGCAAAACACTTTTAAAATTAGAGTTTTTAACAACTTGCCTGGTGATGTGAGTGGGGTCAAGTCTCGTGCTTGAGAGCGCCTATCTATTAACACAAGTAAATACTCGGTTAGCTCCTTATACGTTTTAACTCATTAGGCACATACTAACATAACCCTTATTGATACCATCATTAACTGACACTTGGCTTGTTATCAAGGCATGTCATTATACTTTACACTTGGTAGGTACTTGAGTCGTATAGGTTTTAAAGTCAATCATTGACTCGAGAAGATTATACTTCAGTATCCTTTGTCCGTTTAAGGGTATTCCACTTGCGTACCCTAGACTCAAACATTTTTATAAAATCGATAAATTATCCTTTTGAGGTGATTCCTTCGTACACATTCTCCTTATGATATCTAGTATTTAATAAGCTAGATTCGTTACCAAAAATATTACTTTAAGGGACTCAAATGAAGCCACAAACTTAACACTTACGTTTCCGAACTACTTTTACTAAATTGACCATATCTCCTAAACCGTACGTCAGAATGTTGCGATTCTTGCGCCAAAACGATCTATGACTTGAGATCTTCAAGGATAGGTCATATACTCATCAAGGTCAGTGGTTTAAAGCTACTATTATGCACGGTTTTTAAGGGTTAAAGAAATTCGGCATTACGACGGCTATAAATCGAATATTTCCAAAATCAAAACCCTCCAAAATTACAACCTTCACTCCATAACACCCATACATGTTATTTAACTTTAAACCAAGGCCAAGCAATGCGTTTACATCCATAAAAACTATTTTAACATATAACAAAGCCCAATCATAAACCTAGAGGCTTATACATGCATAATATCATCAAAACTCCATGAAAACTCATGATCCATCAAGGGGTTCAAGTATTATACCTTGGTTTGAAGCTTGATAGTGCTAATATACTCTTACAACTCTTAAACCTTGCTTATGATGTCCTTTAGAAGCCATAAAGTTAGTAAGTTACTATTCATCATCTCTTTCATCAAACTTTTAATCATGATAACCTTAATGGATGATGCTAGGATCTTGGATATACCTTCTACTCTTCCTCCTCTTTGATTTAAGCTATGGATGGAAACTTTTGAGTGATGGAATCTTCCTCTTCCTCTCCCCCTTTTTCTTCTTCCTTGGCCAAGAGCTTTCTCTTGAAAGCTTAAGGTGTGTTTTCTTTCTTTTTATGTTTTGTTATGTCTTGTAATATATATCTAATATGGATGCATCTTGTTTTAATAGGTTGTCAACCATCTATTGGTCCACTTGTTGATCATTTACTTGTCCAAGTGTTGGCTTAGAAACATGCAACTCCAGTTTTGGTTAAATGCTAAAAAGCCATCCTTGTTGTAGTTGACTTTCATGTAAGTCACCTTGGTTCTTCCTTTTTCCACCAATTTGATTTCCTTTGTGTCTTTTAATAAAATCAATATGTTACGACTTATATGTTGCATTTTATTGCTCCACTGAGGCACAATCCCTTAAGTCAATATTAACTCCAATATTCCCTATTTATTCTCTCTTTATTTCTTGTCCTTAGAAAATGCTCTCGTGCTTTCTCGAATATTCTCAATCTCTTTTTATAGAGTTCCCTAATTCTTTACTAACTTCTTTTTTAGGATATCATAATTCACTTTCTCAGACGATAGATTATTCTTATCTAGATTGTCAAACAATTTACACCATTCTTAGCATACACATAAACACTGGAATCCTTATCCATTAAAATACTCGTTCATTAAAACCATTAATATATGGTGGTCATAACCACTATTCACTTATACACCAATTCATAATAAAAGTTTTAATTATACTAAAAAATCTGGGTTCTTACAGTGCTCAATTTCCTCCAACTTTAAGAATATTTATTTTCGGCCATTAAATACTAAAATTTATTAATAAACAACCAATTATTTACAAATCTTATAAATATAAGAATAAAATCCTATTAAAGTGTATATAAATATACACTCCATCAGCTATACCACTCTCGTCAACTTTCATTAGTCAAGCATTATATGACCTTGTAAACAACATAAAAATACATGAAAATTCTCAGTGGTACCCTGGTACCTTTGGATTTTTCAAATGATACATCAAATAATTTTTACTTTCATTTGGTACTACTCTACTATTATATCATTACATGTAATACTCTACCCCTCAAATCCCGTTAGTCAAACGTTATTTGATCCTTTATTGACCTTAAAGTAAAAAAATAGTGAGATTGTTGAATTTATGGTCTTGATTAATAGTGCACCTTAAAGGACGAAAATAAAGAAATACACTCTGATAAGATAAAAAATTTCTAAATTTGGTTCATCTCATACTTAATCACAAGTTCAAAACAATTTCAATTTGATTTTAAACTGTTTCTTTTGAAAAATCAATATTTAAACTATATTTCTTTTAGATTATTATATTTAAATTTATTGGGTGAATATGGTTGAATCCTTTCAATAACCGTAGTTGGATTTTTAGGATAAGTTTGCTATCTTTTTTTTGCATTAGTTTTTCATTTTATCATATTACAATTAGATTGTATTAAACTACAATTATTTGTGTTTTTATATTATTCACAAGGTTATATAAGGCTTGATTAACGAGGGTTGACGATTTAGGTATAACATGAAGTGACATCATATTTGAGTGATACCAAATGGAAGTCAAAATAATTTGGTGGATCATTTGAAAAAATTAACTTTACAGGGTAACATTGAGAATCGTTTTTTGTGTTTTTATACTATTTACAAGGTCATATAACGTTTGGTTAACGGGAATTGACGGTCGGGATATATCCAGGAATGACATAATAGTAGAATGGTACCAAATAGAAGTAAAAATTATTTTGTGTACATTTTGAAAAAATCAATACTACGAGAGTACCATTGAGAATTCCCTTTATATTATTAGTTCGGATAATTATTTGTAAGAACCCAAATTTTTGGTAGAATTAAAACTTTTCTTATTATGATGAAGTGCATCAGTGAATAGTGATTTTGGTGGATGAATAGTGATTTTGAGGGTTAAGAAATTTTTCATGCCACCTATGTACGAGACGTAGTTTGTATATTCCGAAGTCATATTAGTGACCTACAGAGTAAATAAGTGTATGCAAAGATGATCGGAATTCAGAAATTCCAATTTCTATTTCGGTGTAATATTTGACCGGGCAGTGAATTATATATTAGTATTATAAAGAAATGAGATATTAAATTTGAGGAATTGAGAAATGAGAAACCAAGTATGTACTAGGGAAGTACATAGAGAATGAGTGTATGTAAACGAGGACAGAATTCAGAGAATCCAAACTTTATTTTATTCCATAATTGACAAAGGAGTCAGGCATATAATAATTGGATTATTAATGGAGGATATAAATATTAGAAGTCCAAGGAAAGATATACTATGAGAAAGAAATAGAATTGAGAATAAAACCCTAGAGAAAAAGAGATTAACAATATTTGAAAGGTCGCGAGAACATTTTCTGAGAACAAGAGATAAAAAGGGAATAAACAAGGAATATTGGAATTAAGATTGATATAAGGGATTGTGCTATAGTGGAGTAATAAAATGCAACGTATAAGTCGTAACGTATTAATTTTATTCAAAAGACAAAGAGAAATCAAATTGGTGGAAAAAGGAAAGATCAAAGTCACTTACATGAAAGTCAACAAAAAACTAAGTGGTTTAGTTGCACTTTGACCAAAAAGGGGTAACATGTTTTTAAAGCCAACACTTGGATGAATAAGAAAGTGTTAAGTGGAATCAATGGATGAGTGACACTACATTAAAGCAAGAGGAACTAAGTTGGTTGAAAAGAAATAAGCATCCTTAGAAACTAACCAAGCTAGTTAACCAACTTGCATCATCATCACCATAGAACACCAACACTTGGCCTTGGATGAGATCATCACCATGACACAATCACTTTATTAAAGTAACTTGAGAAATAATTCACTTTATGCAAAGTAACCAAGGAAGAAAAGCTCTCCATTTCTTTTTCTCAAAACTGCCCAGCAGGAAAAATTCATATTTCCACTTCTACCCATTATTAAATCACCAAATTTTAAGCAAAGCTTCCTCATTGTATGTAGAACATTCGTTCAAAATTTCATGGCTAACAAAGGAGTGTAGCCTAGTCAAATCTCTCCTCCAAGTTGGAGAACCAAATCTGTCCTGTTTCTGTCCAGCGGAAATATGGGGCTCAAAACCCTAGTTAGGAAGCTTCAGATCTGATGATCTATAGCTCAAAAGAAATATTATGAGGAGCACAAGTTGTGGTAAAAATTTGAGCACCCAACTCTTATTTTTCGATTTGTTATGAATTTTACAAGATGAGGATGAATAGAAACTTCCATTGTCTTCTTGTTTTGATCTTAAGGATTTAGCACTTTAAGGACCATCTAAAGCTTGTTAAAGGTTTATAAACACTTGATAGTGTTGTTAGAGCATCCAAGGAGGTAAAACCCTAACCCACCCTTTGAGTTCATATGAGTTTTGATGATTGTTTTGATGTTATATGCTTAAGAGATCATGTTTAAGTGTTTTAGTGGTTATTTAACCTTCTAAAATATGAAAAATGGTGGGTGTTGGATTGTACCCACACCACTGACCTTAGAGAAGTAAAAAGGTAGTTTGTTGAGGTTGTGGATGTATTGTATGCCCGTTGTGGCTTGGTTGTAATGAAACAAAATGGAAATGTTCGATTTAGAGCCGTCATAATGCCCGATTTTTGTAAACCTCTTTAACAGTTGAAGCCCGAGACCATAAAATTGTGTAAAGGTTAACCACTGCATATGGTTGTGTAGCTTTTGGTTTCTAGTTTACATGGCCGCAAGAATCGTGTTAAAAGAGTTTACGGTTTGTGAGTTATGATCATTTTAGTGAAAGCGATTCGAGAAACCCTATCGTAGAAATGCATCAACTTTGAGATTAAGTTTGAGACCCTTAAAAATGGAATTGGAGTGTAATATTTTGAGGATAAATGATAAGGTCAGTTAGAAAAGTATGAGAGGTGGTTTCGAGTCCAAAAGATTATTTTCCTATTTTATAAAATTGAAACAGCAGAGGTTGCGCAAGTGAAAACCCCTAAGGATGCGACTTAGAAACCAAAGTTCTAAATGGTTTAGTATAACTTGAATTAATTAGTTAGGACTTGTTTAATATTAAATTGAGGACCGATTTCGAACCAAACTTATGACTTAAGTATTTGACGAGTAGCATGGACTTAGTATGAGTCTAGATGATGCCATTAAGTGCTTTGATTACAATTTGTTTAAGTACACGAGCATTATTAATAAGTGGATTATCCAGGGGACTAATCGTATGTTTTATTTTACCTTGTCTAGATTGTCCGACATTTTCGCGAACCCCTATCACTTTTCGAGCATCAAGCAAGTTTTCTAAATCTATACTTTGAAGTATTGATTATATAGTACTGCTTTTTCCATGTATAAAGTTATACAGTTTTGCGATATATCTTATTTCTTGTTGAAATAGAATTTGACCTTTGGATTATATACGATCTTTTGATTTAAGTATCTATGAACCGGTATACTTTGTAGCTCTAGATATAAGAGCATATTCATTGTTTTCGACTCTAAACCGGGAGTCGGTATTTTGAGATATGTAGATAGCCGTGTAAACCCGAGGGGATTCCAGCGGCAGAATACTATGTATTTTGAGGATTGTTATTATTTAACATTATTTATATTTCCAGAAAGTATTAATTTTTTTGGGATCGATTTGAGGAATATTATTTTAATATTACCTCATTCGAAGGTTATTATTTGAATACGATTTAGAAATTGGCTTATAAGCTAGATATGTGATATATTAGTTATAAGCCGGATGTTTCGCTAAGACCCTTAGTGAAGGGCATATGATTTTTATTCTTTGAATATAGGCCGGGAGTCGGTATTTCTGTATATCTTCTGATTATTTTCTGTGGAAAATATTAAATAAATGTTTTTCCTTATTTCTTTAAGGAATATTATTTCGAATATTCATTTAGAGTTTTATTTATTAAATAAATATTATTTTGAATATTCATTTAAAGATTCGATTTATTTAATGAATATTATTTTGAATATTCATTCGAGGATTTATTTATTTAGTGGATTTTTTTATATATTCATTCGAGGAGTATTTAGTAGCAATATTTTTTATTAAAAATATTCTTTAATTGTTTATGATTTAATAAATATTATTTGAATATTTATTTAACACTTTTTAACTAGTTTTAAAGATGATTTCTCTTATTCAAAATTATATTTGACCCTAAAAAATTATGTAAAATATTACTGAGCTTTATTATGATTATTTTATCAAGGGGAGGTTCCCAAAATTCTATTTTTCCATTTAAATCTATTTTATAGGAAGATTTAAATGCTCGCTCAAAACTTCCAAATTATAAGGGAACCTTACTTGAGGACTGTTATTCATGATTGACTGCCCGGTCATAGATTTTTGAAAGTATTATTTTCACTCGCATCTTGATTTCTAAATCATCAAATGAGTCTTTTGTTACTTCCTCAACACTCGAGGAGTAAGATTGATGGAACAAGTTATAATCCATTAACGAGCAATAGCTCGGGAAATATTGGTGAATTTTCCTTTCCAGTCAGATACGACTACTTTGTGGAGTCTATCAACAAGTATTATACTTGGGGAAAGGAGGGTGATCTTTACGTTTCAGATTCATTGATTTTATTCAAACTAGGAGTATTTGTGTAAGAGGCTGTGGGACAGTCCATCATTAAAATCGGTGTAATATGCTGTGGGACAGTCCATCCTTGAAATAGGGTCCGAGTGGCACCGGTCCCGTCTAAGCCCAAAGATGGCTAGGGAGATCCGGCATATGGTGGTGTCCATATGTTCTTCCTTCTACATGTAGAGAAACAAATCTTGAGATGCACAACCTACAATTGATCATCGTAAGGTGGTGTCATCTGGCGCGACAATACTCCTGTATTAGTTCATCATCCAAATTTGGATATTTCCTGCAACACGTATCGAAGAGACTTCTTTCAGGTTGACGGGTATTTCTTGCAACACGTATTGAAGAGACTTCTTTCAGGTTGGCAGGGGTTTGAAAAATGTTCAAAACTAAAGTTGCAATATATTACCTTGCAACTTCCTCTTTTGAGATACATGTTGATACTTATGTATACTTTACATAGCAGATATTTCTACGGAAGTTATATAATTAAATTACCTTGTAACTTCATCTTTTATATTATACTAAAACTTTGTTCATAGTATGAATAACGAAAGTTTACGGAGATATTATGAAATTGATATTTTAAGAACTACAATGGTACTGTTTTTGAATATATATTCCGATAAAGGAAATACTTTCGGAAAAAAGATATTTTGACAAATATTGTCCTATACCCGCTTTATTCTGGATTTAAGTTAAAGGCAGAGTTATGCCCTACTTTCATTACCTTGCCGAGCTATTGATCACTCTTGCTATTGTTTTATATATATTATAGAGCAGTGAAGCAGGATGTCAAGGATATAACACACAGCTCGCCAGCGAGTGGTAACCGCAAGACGTTTTCCAAAAGCAGCTTCTAGCAGTAATCCCGGGAGTAGTATGAACCAGTCAGATCAGACTTTAGTTTTGTATTTCATCTTTTGTACAGATATGAATAGTATGAGAGGATTGTAAGCATCGGAATGCTAAGTTGGTAATGTACCATTACTCAGAAGTTGTATCAGTGACAGATTCAAAAGACATTTGGGTATTGTAATAAAAATTATTTATTCCGTAGTTGTTATATTGTGTCATTTCTGAGACTCTAACCTCTGTGTGTGTATGTGAGATATATCTTGTGGGGTCACAAGCAGTTGAATTGTGTATATTACAAGTAATACAGGTAAGGCAAGGAGTAAATGGATCGTGAATACTCCAAATCCCTGACCCCGGATTTGGGGCTGTTACGGAAATGGTATCAGAGCGTCAGGTTATAGTCCTCAGAAATGATAGGAGATCGAGTCTTACAATACCCTTAAGAATGATGACAATAACTAGAGTTCAAATCAAGTTCATAATCGGTTTAGAGGACATGACCCTGACTTTTGAGATGAAGCCCGAGAGGGGACTTCTTCTTGGGAACCATACTTAGGACTTCATGGGTAGTAACCTCGATTCGTATAAGTTATAGATGGATGGGATTCTGAGATACCAGACCCCGAGGCCTTCGAGTAGGCATTTGATGATGCGCTCGTTGAGATGGACGGAGACTCGATAAAGGAAGATCCATAGGAGGATCTAGAGGAGAACCCCATGGAGGGTCAAGGGAAGAATCTTTAGAGGTCGATTAAGTGACGAGACGAAAGTTTAGAATCATTTATGATTCATCAAGAGATATGACAAAGAGGATAGAGTAGAGTCTCAAGAGAAGATGAGATAGAGGCGGTATAGCCGGTATTAGTGGATTAATTCGACTTGAACGAAACCTGTTACTCGTAGTCGGTTATGGTTGCCCATAAGGAGGCGACATACGTAAGAACCAAGATGTTCAGATTTTTACGTACGAATAAGGGTACTTAGTTGCCTAGAGTAGTGGAAGGAATTGCTTTGGCTATGAGGTTTCAATCCCCCACGACCAGCGATTCCACTGGAAATAGTGTATTACATCATTGAGGGATTTTATTATCTCCAGGAGAATTTTGGGTATATGTACCACGCGAATGTTATTGTAAGACAAGCACGATAAGACGGAACCACGAACGAGATTTACCACCCTAAGGAAACCAGGAGGGAATTATGAGGATAGAACTGAGAGGTCGGAAATCAGATCCAAGTATTACTAGTGGGTAAACAGATTGATCAAATTTCCCTGATTTTGGAAAGAAAATTCAACAAATTTTGGCAAACCTTGTCTTTCTGATTATCAGAGAATGTCACCGAAGAGAGTGGAAACTAGAGCGAACCCTGTGGATTGGGTAAGGTAGCCGCTATATGGGTTGATGGACAGACCCTGATTGCTACAATTGATTGTAGAGATTAAATGATGAAGTTGAGATTGGACGGTAAAGGCGAAATATATTTAAAGATCGGGACGGATTGAGAAATTTCGGGATTGACTTAAATGAAAAGGCTATTATGCCAAAAGTGTTAAGCTTATGTAGCACATGGTATTGATACAAGAGAAGGAATGTTTGGTATAAAGACGGTTATAATAGTAACTGGATTTAAGCACGTACTTTCTAACGATGTTTCGGAGTACCGCCTATTCGAAACGAGGAATTCGTCATTACTTGGGGCGACACCGGCATCAAAGTCTTCATATAAGAATAGAACGCTTGCTTGAGATGCTTGCGCTTAGTCGAATAGAACTCCCTGCGATTGTAAATGTCAATGGTTAAATCCTTAGCGACTATTATGAGTCGGCAATGACGTAAGTATCGAGCACCTTAGGGTGTACATGGAAAAGAAAGGCTTTAGAATCGAACGATTATCCATCAGAGGAGCCGCCATAAAAAGGCATCCGTAGAGACCTTGGCAAAACCTCCCCAATCTATAATCTATCTTGGCATCTTCTTAGATAGAATTTCGATAAAAGATATACTCCCTCTTCAAAGTTATTTTATAACACTTTTGTTAAAGCACATTTAGTTTCAATTGTGCCAGAGGCTGTCACGATACCTACTTTCAGGTTTTCGAAGCCCTGTCAAATGATGTTATTCCAGCTTTCACTTTTCTTCAAATAATGAATGACCCTATGGTGATACCTCATCACTTGCTTGTTGAATACCAGTATCTTTCTGGCTATCCTTTTCTTGTAAATCGCACCTTGGAATCTGTTCAATTTTTATCCAAGGTGTCCATTCGAGAATTATTTGTTGAAAGACGATAATTAATATTTTGACTTTGAATTGCTTTCATACTTCTCAACTTCCACTGAGACAAACAACCCTATATTTATAGGGGCCACAAGGACTATCTGTCTGTGTGATAGAAGTCTGACGGGATGCCGTCACTTGTGAGTTGTGAAATACAAGAAGGATAATTACCTTTAGTAATGTCTTAATTGAGACACGCAACATTGAGTTCTTATGATCATATTGATCTCTCAGTAAATTCTCTCATCTCAAATAAGGTTACCTTAAAACTCATAGCCTTATAATCACCAGTGTGTGACATTTTCCTTGATATGGAAGCTATCTTTTCAAAGCTCCATGACTCTTGTTATCTTAATTGAATTCAAAGGGGAGGCCAACCAGATCGAATATGTCAAAAATTCGCTGATAGGAATTAGATTCGCAACGAAATCGCCTATGACAAGAGCGGATCCCTAAGACGACTAAAATATCGGTGACATATCGATGAATTAATTATTCTCTCTCTCTCTCTCTCTCAAGGATATTATGATAGTGGAAAGTTGGTCAAGCAATATGTATGAAAGGAATAACGATGTATCGTGAAACTCCAATAATAACGGTGTCAAATAGAAAACCCCAGAATTCCATGGAACCGCTGACCCAGTGGAGGCCAGATCTTAGCTTAAAGAGATAAAGAAATCATATGAGATATTGAGTATTGCAGAGAATCAAAAAACAATGTTCACCGCCTACCTGAAAGAAGAGGCGAGAGCGGGATAGTGTCGTGACTTGGGAGAGATTCAGCTTGTTATTTTTTAGGAAATGTTTTCCCAGAAATATATGGAGACCCAGATGGAAATAAAAGTTTCTAGAGTTAAAGCGAGGAACCATGACTGTGGCAGAGTGTGAGGCCAAGTTATCCGAGTTGGTTAGGTTTGTTCCAGAGTTATGGACATAGAAGTGAAAAGAACCCGTAGGCTTCAACTAGAGCTAAGACAATGGATCCAGAATCACGTGGCGATGTTGGAATTAACAGATTATGCTACATTAGTTCAAAAGGTATCGATTGTGGAAAGCTTGGACACGAGGCTACCTCTAACGAGCAACCCCTGTCAGGACTTTCGAAATGACCTTGCGAGGTGCCGTGAGAAACATGGAGACGATAGGAGGTATCCTCCTACTTAAACTCAGTTGGTATTAACATTTCATTCTAGAACTGCTAAGTACTTTGCACCTTAAGATTGTGCATGACAATTAGACCTTAAGGTTGAACCCTAACGGAGCGATTACGAGTAAAGATGATCGATCAAGAGATTTTCCCGTAGAATTGGTACATGCAGGTGGTAAACCAGAAATATGAGGTCGACCCTTTTAATAGATTTGATTCCTTTCGAAGTTGGGAGAATTTGATATTATAATAAGGAAGGATTGGTTGGCACCCAATGAAGACAATTAATTGTAAGGGAAAAGAGTAATAATTAAGGGATGGAGTCAGATTCAGAAATTCATGAATATAGTTCAGACTAAGAAATTATTACGCCAGAGATATGAGGCTTAATTAGCTCTTATGGTTGACGCCGAGAAAAGAGACACCAAGTATAAAGGAAATTACAGCAGTTTTGGGGGGCTGTACAAGGTTTCAATGAACTACCAGATATCGATTTGGATGACATAAGCTACCAGATATCGATTTGGATGACATGAGAATGAATATCGAGTATTCAGGGTATAGTGCCGCATCTGCTGTTAGCCCCATTAGGAATGAAAGAGTTAACGACTCAGTTACAAGAATTGTTGGGCAAGAATATGATAAGACCCAGTGTACCACCGAGGAGAGCTCGGTGTTGCAGTGAGAAAGAAAGACGTTAGCACGAGATTATACATCGAACATCGAGAGTTGAACGAGTTCACCATTGAGAATAGGTACTTTATCGAGGATAGATGGTTGTTTGACCAGCTAAAAGACGCTGTGTATTTTTTCCAAAATTTATTTAAGAACTGGATATCACCAGCTGGAAGTTAAACTTGAGGATATACCCAAGACTGCGATTCGCATTTGGTATAGACATTCCGAGTTTTCAGTAATGTCAATTGGGGTGAACTAATGCACCCACAACTTTATGGATTTAACGAATTGGTTTAGAGTCAGCCGTAATAGTTTTCGCCTTAAAGATTTGGAGGCATTAATTATACGGAGAAAAATGTAAGATTTATTCAGATCATAAGAGCCTCAAGTATATATATACACAGAAGAACTGAACATAAAATAGGCCAGATAACATTCCCCGCAAACAAATCCTCCAAGAGACTCACCTTTCTTTCAGAGAAAGAGAGAAAGAAGGAGAGGAGAGATTAGATAATAGAGAATGACTGAATACAGGAGGTAGGTTGGCTTTCTGTAAAATGATTAAGGAAAGGGGTTGGAGCAATGGGAGTTGATAGTAGATAACAATGAGACAGGAAGGCCAAAATAGTGGAGGCTCGACAAGCTCGTTACTGGACAACAAGAGTTACTCGAATCGATTGCTAGAATATTCGAATTAGTTTCAATGAGAAGTACACCGTCGACAAGTTGTTGACATTTATATAAGGGGATTGGGATAATCACTTACCATAAACAAAGTTGCGCATGACAACAGTTACCATGTTAGTGCAGGGATGCCACCTTACGAGGCCTGTATGGAAGGGATGTTGTTCTCCCTTGCGTTGGAAGGAGGTTGGCGAGAGAAAGATATTGGGACCCGAGTTAGTTCAACAAACCAGAGAGACAAAAGATTTTACCAGCAAGCGGCTAGTGACAGCCCAAGACAGATAGAGAAAGTATGTGAACCAAGCCTACAAAGGTAGAGTTAGTACTGCTATTGATAAGCCAAATGGCATGTTGATGAATGACAAGCGAGTTTAGGTTGGTATATTTCTGCGCAAACAAGATAGAGAATATGAGGTTAGAGATTCGTGATGCTAAAGATATCCCCATGGAAGAATCCACCTGGGAGTTAAAGAGTGCAACAAAGGAGACTCCAGCTATTCCTAAACTGATTCCGGGACGGAATCCTTTTAAGGAGGGAGACTGTAAGAACCTAAATTTTTGGTAGAATTAAAACTTTTCTTATTATGATGAAGTGCATCAGTAAATAGTGATTTTGGTGGATGAATAGTGATTTTGAGGGTTAAGAAATTTTTCATGCCACCTATGTACGAGACGTAGTGTGGATATTCCGAAGTCATATTAGTGACCTACGGAGTAAATAAATGTATGCAAAGGCGATCGGAATTCAGAAATTCCAATTTCTATTTCGGTGTAATATTTGACCGGGCAATGAATTATATATTAGTATTATCAAGAAATGAGATATTAAATTTGAGGAATTGAGAAATGAGAAAACCAAGTATGTACTAGGGAAGTACATAGAGAATGAGTGTATGTAAACGAGGATAGAATTCAGAAAATCCAAACTTTATTTTATTCCATAATTGACAGAGGAGTCAGGAATATAATAATTGGATTATTAATGGAGGATATAAATATTAGAAGTCCAAGGAAAGATATACTATGAGAAAGAAATAGAACTGAGAATAAAACCCTAGAGAAAAAGGGATTAAGAATATTTGAAAGTTCGCGAGAACATTTTCTGAGAACAAGAGATAAAAAGGGAATAAACAAGGTATATTGGAATTAAGATTGATATAAGGGATTGTGCCACAGTGTAGTAATAAAATGCAACGTATAAGTTGTAACATATTAATTTTATTCAAAAGACAAAGAGAAATCAAATTGGTGGAGAAAGGAAAGATCAAAGTGACTTACATGAAAGTCAACAAACAACTAAGTGGTTTAGTTACACTTTGACCAAAAAGGGGTAATATGTTTTTAAAGCCAACACTTGGATGAATAAGGAATTGTTAAGTGGCACCAATGGATGAGTGACACTACATTAAAGCAAGAGGAACTAAGTTGGATAAAAAGAAACAAGCATCCTTATAAACTAACCAAGCTAGTTAACCAACTTGCATCATCATCACCATAAAACACCAACACTTGGCCTTGGATGAGATCATCCCCATGACACAATCACTTTATTAAAGTAACTTGAGATATTTGTGGCCGAATAATTCATTTTATGCAAAGTAACCAAGGAAGAAAAGCTCTCCATCTCTTTTTCTGCAAAACTGCCCAGCAGGACCAACAATGAAAGAAAAATTCATATCTCCACTTCTACCCATCCTTAAATCACCAAATTTTACCAAAGCTTCCTCAATTTATGTAGAACATTCATTCAAAATTTCATGGCTAACAAAGGAGTGTAGCCTAGTCAAATCTCTCCTCCAAGTTGGAGAACCAAATCTATCCTGTTTCTGTCCAGCGGAAATATGGGGCTCAAAACCATAGATAGGAAGCTTCAGATCTGATGATCTATAGCTCAAAATAAAGCTTATGAGGAGCACAAGTTGTGGTAAAAATTTGAGCACCCAACTCTTATTTTTCGATTTGTTATGAATTTTACAAATGAGGATGAATAGTAACTTCCATTGTCTTCTTGTTTTGATCTTAAGGATTTACCACTTTAAGGACCATCTAAAGCTTGTTAAAGGTTTATAAACACTTGATAGTGTTGTTAGAGCATCCAAGGAGGTAAAACCCTAACCCACCCTTTGAGTTCATATGAGTTTTGATGATTGTTTTGATGTTATATGCTTAAGAGATCATGTTTAAGTGTTTTAGTGGTTATTTAACCTTGTAAAATATGAAAAATGGTGGGTGTTGGATTGTAGCCACACCACTGACCTTAGAGAAGTAAAAAGGTAGTTTATTGAGGTTGTGGATGTATGGTATGCCCGGTGTGGCTTGGTTGTAATGAAACAAAATGAAAATGTTCGATTTAGAGCCGTCGTGATGCCCGATTTCTGTAAACCTCTTTAACAGTTGAAGCCCGAGACCATAAAATTGTGTAAAGGTTAACCACTGCATATGGTTGTGTAGCTTTTGGTTTCTAGTTTACATGGCCGCAAGAATCGTGTCAAAAGAGTTTACGGTTTGTGAGTTATGATCATTTTAGTAAAAGCGATTCGAGAAACCCTATCGTAAAAATGTATCAACTTTAAGATTAAGTTTGAGACTCTTAAAACTGGAATTGGAGTGTAATATTTTGAGGATAAATGATAAGGTCAGTTAGAAAAGTATGAGATGTGGTTTCGAGTCCAAAAGATTATTTTCCGATTTTATAAAATTGAAATAGCAGAGGTTACGCAAGTGAAAACCCCTAAGGACGCGACTTAGAACCAAATTCGAGGACCGGTTTCAAACCAAATTTATGACTTAAGTATTTGACGAGTAGCATGGACTTAGTATGAGTCTAGATAATGCCATTAAGTGCTTTGATTATGATTTGTTTAAGTACATGAGCATTATTAATAAGTGGATTATCCAGGGGACTAATCGTATGTTTTATTTTACCTTGTCTAGATTGTCCGACATTGTCACGAACCCCTATCACTTCTCGAGCATCAGGCAAGTTTTCTATATCTATACTTTGAAGTATTGATTATATAGTATCGCTTTTGCCATGTATAAAGTTGTACAGTTTTGCGGTATATCTTATTTCCTGTTGAAATAGAATTTGACCTTTGGATTATATACGATCTTTTGAGTTAAGTATCTATGAACCGGTATACTTTGTAGCTCTAGAAATAAGAGCATATTCATTGTTTTCGACTATAAACCGGGAGTCGGTATTTTGAGATATGTAGATAGTCGTGGAAACTCAGAGGGATTCCAGCGGCAGAATACTATGTATTTGAGGATTGTTATTATTAAACATTATTTATATTTCCAGAAAGTATTAATTATTTGGGAACGATTTGAGAAATATTATTTGAATATTACCTCATTCGAAGGTTATTATTTGAATACGATTTGGAACTTGGCATATAAGCTAGATATGTGATATATTAGTTATAAGCCGGATGTTTCGCTAAGAGTCTAAGACCCTTAGTGAAGGGCATATGATTTTCATTCTTTGAATATAGACCGGGAGTCGGTATTTCTGTATATCTTGTGATTATTTTCTGAGGAAAATATTAAGTAAATGTTTTTCCTTATTTCTTTAAGGAATATTATTTCGAATATTCATTTAGAGTTTTATTTATTAAATAAATATTATTTTGAATATTCATTTAAGGATGCGATTTATTTAATGAATATTATTTTGAATATTCATTCGAGGATTTATTTATTTAGTGGATATTTTTTATATATTCATTCAAGCAGTATTTAAGAGCAATATTTTTGATTAAAATTATTTTTTAATTATTTATGATTTAAAAAATATTATTTGAATATTTATTTAATACTTTTTAACTAGTTTTAAAGATGATTTCTCTTATTCAAAATTATCTTTGACCCTAAAAAATTATGTAAAATATTTCTGAGCTTTATTATGATTATTTTATCAAGGGGAGGTTCCCAAAATTCTATTTTTCCATTTAAATCTATCTTATAGGAAGATTTAAATGCTCGCTCAAAACTTCCTAATTATAAGGGAACCTTACTTGAGAACTGTTATTTATGATTGACTGTCCGGTCATAGATTTTTGAAAGTATTATTTTCACTCGCATCTTGATTTCTAAATCATCAAATGAGTCTTTTGTTACTTCCTCAACACTCGAGGAGTAAGATTGATGGAACAAGTTATAATCCATTAACGAGCAATAGCTCGGAAAATATTAGTGAATTTTCCTTTCCAATCTGATACGACTACTTTGTGGAGTCCTATCAACAAGTATTATACTTAGGGAAAGGAGGGTGAACTTTACATTTCAGATTCATGGATTTTATTCGAACTAGGAGTATTTGTGTAAGAGGCTGTGGGACAGTCCATCAATAAAATCGGTGTAAGAGGCTGTGGGACAGTCCATCCTTGAAACAGGGTCTGAGTGGCACCGGTCCCGTCTAAGTCCAAAGATGGCTAGGGAGATCCGGCGTATTGTGGTGTCCACATGTTCTTCCTTCTACATGTAGAGAAACAAATCTTGAGATGCACGACCTACGACTGATCATCGTATGGTGGTGTCGTCTGGCGCGACAATACTTCAGTATTAGTTTATCATCCAAATTTGGATATTTCCTGCAACACGTATCGAAGAGACTTCTTTCAGGTTGACGGGTATTTCCTGCAACACGTATTGAAGAGACTTCTTTCAGGTTGGCAGGGGTTTGAAAAGTGTTCAAAACTAAAGTTGCAATATATTACCTTGCAACTTCCTCTTTTGAGATACATGTTGATACTTGTGTATACTTTACATAGCAGATATTTCTACGGAAGTTATATAATTAAATTACCTTGTAACTTTATCTTTTATATTATACTAGAACTTTGTTCATAGTATGAATAACGAAAGTTTACGGAGATATTATGAAAATGATATTTGAAGTACTACAATGGTACTGTTTTTGAATATATATTCCGATAAAGGAAATACTTTCGGTAAAAAGATATTTTTACAAATATTATCCTATACCCACTTTATTCTTGGTTTAAGTTAAAGACAGAGTTATGCCCTACTTTCATTACCTTACTGAGCTATTGCTCACTCTTGCTATTGTTTTATATATATTATAGAGCAGTGAAGCAGAATGTCAAGGATACAACACATACCTCGCCAGCGAGTGGTAACCGCAAGACGTTTTCCAAAAGCAGCTTCTAGCAGTAATCCCGGGAGTAGTATGAACCAGTCAGATCAGAATGTAGTTTTGTAATTCATCTTTTGTATAGATATGAATAGTATGAGAGGATTGTAAGCATCGGAATGCTAAGTTGGTAATGTACCATTACTCAGAAGTTGTATCAGTGACAGATTCAAAAGACATTTAGGTATTGTAATAAAAATTATTTATTCCGCAGTTGTTATATTGCGTTGTTTATGAGACTCTAACCTGTGTGTGTGTGTGAGAGAGAGAGATATATATTGTGGGGTCACAAGCAGCTGAATTGTGTACACTACAAGTAATACAGGTAAGGCAAGGAGTAAATGGATCGTGACTACTCCAAATCCCTGATCCCGGATTTGTGGTTGTTACATTATTTGTAGTTTGGTTCAATGGTTCAAGCATATAAATAATAGTGACCGTTAAATTTTTAGTAAATTGATAAGAATTTTTAGGTCTAACACTACGGAATATTCCATATTTGTGCTAATTTAATGAATACCCAAGTTTCGAATCACGTTAAAAACAAACTAAAGTTAAAAATTTATATTATTAGTTCTACAAAATACATAAGTTTTTGACTGATATATATTAAATTAAAATTAAAATAACTATTATATTAGAAAATTAGATAAATTATTAATTTTATTATAAAACATATTATATCACTATATCCTTATATATAATAAGCGTAACAGTGATTTTATCCATAATTTAGTGATTATTTTATAATTATTATTAAAATGTAAACACTCATAATTATTATTTAATATTAATTATGACTCAAATATTAATTAATTTTAATTAATTAATATTAATTGTAATATTAATTTGAATGTAATAGTAGTTCATTATGACCATCGTTTCAATTTTGATTAACACTTTATTTTTTGGGTAATTAATATTATTTAATTTTAAATACAAAATAAAACATTTAAAATTTAGGGATTTTTTCACCCATTTTATTCCATTTAAATTTTTTAATTAATTTTTATTCATATACAATAATGATAATTAAATTTAATAACACATATTAATTACATTTAACTCATTTTTAGTAATAATTTAACAATATTTATTATTACTACTTCATTTACTAGTTTATTAGGGAAATTATCAACTTATAATTAGATCCATATTTTCTAATTATATTTTACGAATACAAATTAAACTTCTCAATTTATCCTATATATTATTAACACCATTTTCAATCAGTAAATTAAATATTTTTTTTTAAAAAAAATACTATATATGGATATAAAGCATTGAACCGGTAAGAACCCAAATTTTTGGAGGAATTAAAACATTGATGTAGGATTGAAGAGTGGTTACGACTCCAATGTATCAGTGGTTGTAATGAACGAATATTTTAATGGATGTGTGTTCTAGTGTTTATATGCTATGAATGAGATAAAAGGTTGACAAAATTATATAAGAATAATATATCGTCTAAAAGAGTAAGCTATGGTATTCCAGGATACAAAGGAATTCTCATGTCATCCAAATCGATATCTAGTATAAGTTGAGTAACTCCGTAATAGAGATTGGGAACGCTCGAGAAAGCACCAGAACACTTTCTAAGTACAAGGAATAAAGAAAGAATAAGCGATGAATAGTATTTTTGGTGGATTTTGGAATATTATCAGACGATCCTATATAGAAGTATTCGGAGTTGATTTCTGAGTTCGTATTGATGATCTGGGGACAAAATAAGTGTATGTAAATGATATCAGATTCTGAAAAATAGCACTTTTATTTTTCTCGAGATTTCCCTAGATACCGAAGGATTTAAGGATTTAATTAAAAGATTTAAGGGATTTAAATGCAAGGATTATAAAGGAGGATTGAAGATGGTAGTAAAAATACCAAGGAGGTTTCCGGTAAAACCCTAACAATAAATACTTGAGATATTCCTCCGAACGATCAATGAAATTGAGCAATAACCGGACAAAGAAACAAGCAGAGAACCAAGAGATAAGCATGTGCAAGTGGATGGAATCAAGGAACCAAGTTAGTTATAAAAGAAACTAGCAACATTTGCAACTAACTAGATAGTTAGCTTGCATGACCTCATCTCACCACTAAAACACAACACATGGCTAGTTGATGATGCATTAGGATGACATAATCACTTTATTAAAGCTACTTTATGCTAGATATTATCCAAACACATCAGTTTATGCAAGAATTAACCAAGCAACAAAAAAAGCAACACCAAGAACTCCACCAAGGAAGCTTTCGGCCAAGGCTCTTTTTCCAGGATCAAAGTCCCACTTCCCTCCATTCAAAAATCTCAAGATTATTTAGATGAGTCCTATAATTCCTAACTAAGTTATCTTGTGAATTTGAGCCATAGATTCCAAGTTTAGCATAACTAATAAAATCATCTAAGTTGATGATGAATAGTAACTTTCAAGAACTAACTATTATTTCTTGATTTCTTTGGATGATCTAAGCTTTATTAAGGTATTCTAAGGGCTATACAAGGCATAATAAGTTCATACACACATCAAGGAAGGTATATCTCTCAAGAAACCCTAGATCTTACTTTGAGTTTTGTGAATGTTTTGATGATTATAAGATGAAGAAATGTTAGTATGTATAGATCCATGCATTTGGTGTTAATTGTTGTTCTTGTTATGGTCATAGTCAAACTTTGATAAATATGACTTGTTCTTGGAAGATTATGGTTGAGTTTAGATAATGATCATGAGATCTTGGTATATTGGTTGTTGATTGATGGTTAGATCATGATTTAAATTTGGAAAAGCGTGTAAACATAGCCGTCGTAATGCCCGATTTTACAATACCAAGTTGAGTGTGTGATTTTCGGACCAAAAGCCCACTGACCTTAAGTCACCACTGCCATGACATGTTAGCTTATGTTTTAAGGTTTGTTTTGGCGCGAGAATCAAAACAAATGGACTTACGGTTTAGGAGATATGGTCGATTTTAGTAAAAGTGGTTCGAAACCGTAACTTTGAGTTCATAACTGTAATAGAACCTCCTTAACATGAGTAATTCAGTTGCGAATCTTAGTAATTAAATATTAGAGATCATAAGGAAGGTGTGAGAGAAGACCTCATGTCAAAAGGATCGTTTTTCGATTTTATAAAAATGATCGAATCAAGGTTAAGTGCAAAGAAACCCTTTGAGGTACACTTAGTGATAACTTTGGAAAACCACTTAGAAAACGAACCATAAATCTTGAGGTATAATCTTTCCAAGTAAACGACCGACCCTAGAACTTATACGACTTATGTAACAGCCCGACTTTTCGGACTATTACCAATCAATCAAATTATCGAACAAAATTCAAATTTAATAAACTCATAAAATGAAATCCCAAAATATCGTAAAAATATTCTAAAATCCAGAAATGGTACTACATAAAATAATCCAATGTAAAACCAAAATCCATAGAGACGCAACTCCTCAAATAAAACATCTAGAAACTAGAACATTATTAAGTGACACTGGTTCGACTCTAATCCAATCCAAATGCCATATTCGCAGCTAGTACCAGAAAATTCATAAATAATGAGCTACACAGCCCAGCAAGAAAACTAATCGAACTAACCAGTGGATCAAGTAAGTTTACAAAAATATTTCATAAATTCCATAAATCAAAGTTCACAATTTCATAATTCGTAAATCACAATTTCAGAATCAAAATCCAAAAACGTATAATAAATTCCACAGTTCGCTAAGGTCACAAATACCTGGTGACACAGTATCATAGGTTCATAGGTGTCAATAATGCGCCCCTTACTAAGGTATCATAAACTGTGCGCTCCCGAAGGCATCATAAAAAGCACGCCCTAGTAAGGTATCATAAGCTAGTTCCGGAACTATACGCAATTACTAACGGGTTCATAAGTCATAGCTAGCTGGGAATTCTTATATTTAAAAATCATACTCGATCCAAATTTTCGTAACAAAAATATTAAAAGAAATTTAAAACATTTAAAAACATTTCAAATATTAAAACATTTTAAAAATATACCGGAGAGCACGAAAAGTTAACTTACCTCAAAGTAGACTGAACACTGAAAATAATTGCACGAATAAATCCTAAATCATAATATGATTAACAACTGATTAGAAATTAAGAATCATGTCATATAGTCACTTATCTACTATTAGCAGTACATGCACATGTCTAAACATGCATAACTTAAAAGCTATATTAAATATGTCCATGCATGTTAGTTCAAAAGCAGATTAAATCAGAGACTCCAACCACATAATCATGCAAAAAGAAAAATAAATGGGATTTAACGGCCCAACATGACGTATACTGACTCTAACATTTAAGGTGTAAACTTACAGAAAGTTCATTTTCTCCTTTTATTGTAACTCTTTAAACCCCTCCCATCACTACACACATGTACATGCATTATCTAATTAACTTATTAAATCAATACTTAAACTAACAAAGACTCATAAGAAAGCATGTAATTTACCAGACAATTTCAAGACCAAATATATGCCAAAATTGTATTTAAAATCATGGCAAGGCAGGATGAACAAAATAATAAAATAATAGACTTAAATCTCTACAACCTAGGTACCAACTACCAAATCAACCATTTGCTCCATGTACACACAAAAGAAACGAATTAAATTAAAAAAAAAAGAAATCGGCCCCTTGTTCCTTAATCTGAACAAATAATTAATTAATAATAATTAAAATATCCTAATATGACTTTATGAACAACAATTTCGAGAACATAAAATATTGCAAATTAACTTCCATAATGGATATAAATTTAAAATCCATACATGAAAAATAAGCTACAACGATTTATTGTAAAACAAATTAATAGAGAATAAATAGATTCATACAATTAGAAGCATGTAAGACTTGAGTGGAAGGCATTGCAAGCACTAAGCAGTCAATGATATATACTTTGAATGCTTGCACAAATAAACACATAAATGCATATAAAATAGAACCTTTTCTAAATTAGTACGAAACCATACAGGAGAGCACATAATAATTATACACATCCAACGAAAGTGTGTCGCATACCTGCTCAGTTGATGAGATATGTAGTTCTGTACGAGTTTTATTTTTATTTCTAGGGGTCCTTATATAGATATATAGAGATATCTTAGATTTTGTTACGTGATTAGCCTAATGCTAATCTCATTTGTTGTAGTACTTATCTAATATCTAATGATAATTAAAGACTCTAATATATAAGTGATCCTTTATAAAAACAAAATTATCTTAACATAACAATTGATGTATCCTTAAACATAAAGATACAAGAAACATAATAATAATAATTCAAATATTATATTTATTTATCTACTTACAATAATTTTAAGTTTTACAAAAATTACGAATTTTACAACTTAAGTACCTACCAAATGTAAGTGTAATGACATGCCTTGATGACAAGCAAGTGTCGGATCAAAACGGTGCTAATAAGAGTTATGTTGGGAGATGCCTAACGAGTTAACTTGAAAACATGTTTATCATAAGTAAAGTATGTACTTAACCTTTCAAAGTGTTAGGTGATTAACCTTGAAATTTTTTGGTTATTTATAGATCACCGGACCGATCCGAGACACGCTACCCCTACGACACTTCTAGGAAAGTTTCAAAACCTTTTAAAAACTGTTGTTGTGAATATATATATATATATATATATATATGTTTCCTGTTATACATATGCCATAGCATGCATGTCTGTTTTCGAAAGTATATTGTGATACTTGTTTTACAAGTGGATATTGGCTTATAAGCTAGATATGAGATATATTAGTTATAAGCCGGATGTTTCGCTAAGACCCTTAGTGAAGGGCATATGATTTTCATTCTTTAAATATAGACCGGGAGTTGGTACTTCTGTATATCTTATGATTATTTTTTGAGAAAAATATTAAGTAAATGTTTTTCATTATTTCTTTAAGGAATATTATTTCGAATATTCATTTAGAGTTTTATTCATTAAATGAATATTATTTTGAATAATCATTTAAGGATTTTATTTATTTAATGAATATTATTTTGAATATTCATTCAAGGATGTATTTATTTAATGAATATTTTTATATTTTTATTCGAGGATTAATTATGAGCAATATTATTGATTAAAAATATTCTTTAATTATTTATGATTTAATAAATATTATTTGAATATTTATTTAATACTTTTAACTAGTTTTAAAGATGATTTCTCTTATTCAAAATTATCTTTGACCCTCAAAAATTATGTAAAATATTTTTGAGCTTTTTTATGATTATTTTATCAAGGGGAGGTTCCCAAAACTCTATTTTTCATTTAAATATATCTTATAGGAAGATTTAAATGCTCTCTCAAAACATCCAAATTATAAGGGAACCTTACTTGAGAACTGTTATTTATGATTGACTGCCCGGTCATAGTTTTTTGAAAGTATTATTTTCACTCGTATCTTGATTTCTAAATCATCAAAATGAGTCTTTGTGGTTACTTCCTCAACACTCGAGAAGTAATATTGATGGAACAAGTTATAATCCATTAACGAGCATTAGCTCGGGAAATATTGGTGAATTTTCCTTTCCAATTACATACGACTACTTTGTGGAGTCCTATCAACAAGTATTATACTTGGGGAAGGAGGACGAACTTTACGTTTCAGAGTCATGGATTATATTCGAACTAGGAGTCGTATAAAGGGCCGAGTAGCGCCGGTCCAAGGCCCAACCATTGGTCAGGGAACTAATGTAAGGCGGTAGACAAGTAAATCCGTCAGTTCTTCCTTCTACCGGTAGTAAAACCATATCTGTGTTGTACAACTGCAACTGATCATCGTAGATTGGGACAACTGGCGCTGTGAATACTCCAGCATTAGTTCATCATCCAAATTTGGATATTTCCTGCAACACGTATCGAAGAGACTTCTTTCAGGTTGATGGGTATTTCCTGCAACACGTATTGAATAGACTTCTTTCAGGTTGGCAGGGGTTTGAAAAGTGTTCAAAACTAAAGTTGCAATATATTACCTTGCAACTTCTTTTAAGATATATGTTGATATCTGGCTTATACTTTTGCATAGCAGATATTCTTACGGAAGTTATATATTAAATTACCTTGTACCTTCATCTTTTACGTTATACTAGCACTATGTTCCTTAATGCATGGCATATGGTTTTCAATGATATTTTTGAACTAATATATATTATTGTTCAACTACAAATTATTTTTGGTGGGCTTTATTGCTCACCCATGCTTATTTTTTATATCACAACAACAGCTAGATCAGATGGCACGCACAAGGCGCACTCGGCGCAAGCAGGTGTCAGCCGTCAAAGGGTTACCTTCTGATGTCATAGCCACCATTGCTGAGGTAGGAGCAACCAATAGGCTAGCCTAGAAACTTTTGGTGTATCAAACTAATGTTTAATTATCACTTATGTTAAACAACGGCAAGAAACTTTTAAGCGTACTCTGTAATTATTTTGGGTTTGTCATAACTTATAATTGTGGATCCTATGGCTAGATACTTATTTCAATTTCATCTCTGGGACTATAACTGGTTGTGTGATATTATTGCGGGGTCATAGCATGCTGTTTATTTATTTTGATTCAAGTTCAAGTATTATTGACGGAATTGAGACCGTAACGACCAGGTCCCCGACCCCGGATCTGGGGCTGTTACAGAACCCGAATAATGTAAGAGATTATTTTATTTGTATACTAATAAAGAATGGGTGAAAGATAATTTTTATAAGAAAGTTGAGGTTATTATCGGGTTATTACAACCAAACATAAATTATTATCAACTAGCTTAAAACCCGTGCGATGCACGGATTTTCTTTAATATTATATGATTTTTTCAATAATTTGAATAATTTTTTAATGATATGAATTTTGTAAGTTAAATTTTTTAAATGATATGAATTGCTTATAATTATATATAATAATATATATATATATATATATATATAAACATAATTATATATATATTGGTCATATTATTTTTAAAAAAGGAAAAATTCATTTATAAAATATAGATAAGATGATACATTTTAGCTGAAAAGGGTAATCAACCAATTATTAATTATTATGGTATTATTTTACAATTATCCGTGATACTATTGGAAAAGAAGAGGTTTTAGTAAGAAAAAATATAAAAGGTAACGTGTTTTAGCTGAAAATGTAATTTGTTAGTTATTACTTATTAGTAACCATAATAATATTGCTTTATTTTATTAAATAAAGTTGCCCGTAGTATTTTTTGAATATAAAAATAAAATCAATTATTTATTTAAAAATAGAAAAGGTAACATGTTTTTACCAATAATAAATATTTAAGTATTGATAACTAAGTAAGAAAAGAAAGTTTGAAAAAATGAAATTTTAGTTAGAAAATAGATAAAAAAAAGTATTACATTTTTGCTGAAAAAGGTAATCAATTAGTTATTAGTAATTATAATTTTATTAGTTTATTTCATTAATAGAATGACCCGTGATATTTTTGGAAATGTCAGAAAAGTTAGAAAAGATAATGTGTTTTAGCTGAAAAAGGTAATTGCTTAGTTATTAGAAACTGGAATATCACTATTTGATTTTATAAAATAGAAATACATGTTTCTACCAATAATAAATATTTATGAAAGGATAAATAAGTAAAAAAATAAAGTTTGAAAATGAAATATTTTTGTTAGAAAATATAAAAAAGATATTACCTGTAACGCCCCGACTTTCCAATACTGAAAATATACTTTTTATAACAAAATAGACTTTGATACAGAAAAACAAATACAAATACCTGGTAACCCAGGGGAATTTTAGAAAAATCCGGCATGAAGTATTCGTAAATCGGACTATCCACCTGTAAATTCAACCCAAACCAAATTCCAATTGACAATTACAAATAGAACTTAATACACCAACGATTCTTCACCGAGGACCGATTCCAGGTTATGGTATGAAACATGTTAAATATAATTGATGTGAATAATGTCAATGTTTAAGTGTTACAGTGATTCATCAGAGTTTACCTGGAAGCTGGAAGCGGTCAGAGTTTAATTAAACTCTAACAGTTGGAAGCTCGACAGAGTTTGGTAAACTCTGTCAGGAGGAAGCGTCTACTGGTCATTATCAGACTTTGAAGATAAATTGAAGATAATTATGGAAGAAATATCTTTGAAGATTGGATAGCTGTCGAAGACATTGTATTGACTAAGAAGACATAATTGATAACATTTGTATAGCTGATTTATAGGAGTATCAATTATCGATTTTACAGTAGCTGTATATCTTTATAAATATAGTTAGGTTAACCCTAGAGGGGTATCGTGAAACGAATTATCATTCCATTGTAACCTAAGCAGCTCTCTGTGATTTTTTACATCACTGAGAGAGGAGTTATTAATTCCATACAGTTTTTAATTTAAACGTGTGTTAATTGTTATTCTCTCATACGTACTTGATTATATTGGTGTATTCGGCCTAATAATTGGTATCAGAGCAGATCTGTTACTTTATACAGTTTAAGATCCACACACAACTATAATCAATGGCAGAGATACCTCCTCCATCAGGTTCTAGTGCAAGTACTGAGAAGGCTCAACCTACTACTGTGAGTCGTTATGAGACAATTAGGGTTCATATTCTCAGGCCGGCAGAGTATTCAATCTGGAACGTGAAGATGACCATGTTTCTGGAGGCTACAGATCCAGAATATCTTGACAGAATTTATGAAGGTCCTCATAAGCCTACAAAGTTATCTGTTGTTACTGCTGGTCAAGAATCTAAATCAGTCCCAAAGGAGAAGAAAGATCTGACTCCTGAGGATATTTCATTCATTGCTAAGGATGCAAAGGTTAGACATCTACTTCATAGTGCATTAGACAATGTTATGTCTAACAAAGTGATTAACTGCACAACTGCCAAAGAAATCTGGGATGCCCTTGAAGTTAGATGTCAAGGAACTGCTGCTATTAAGAAGAACAGAAGGAACATACTCACGCAGGAGTATGAACATTTTGAGGCTAAATCTGAAGAAACCATGACAGAAACATTTGACAGATTTTGTAAGCTGCTCAATGATTTGTCACTGGTCAATAAAGAGTATGATCTAGAAGATTCAAATCTCAAATTTCTTCTTGCTCTACCTGAAAAGTGGGATGTAAAGACAACCACTATAAGAGATAATTATGATCTTGCTGACACTGAGATTGATGAAATCTATGGGTTGCTCAAAACTCATGAACTGGAAATGGAACAGAGAAAGAGGAGATCAAGCAAGAAGACAAAGTCTGTTGCTCTTAAGGCTGAAGAAAAACCCTTGAAGAAGGAAGCATCAAGGAAGAAAGCTAAGGGAAAAGCCTTGGTCATACATTCTGAAAGTGAGTCATCAAATTCTGATGTTGACTCAAACACTGATGAATCATCTGACTCTGAGGATGATGAAGAAAAAATGATGCAAATGGCTGCTTTGATGGTGAAGACCTTCAAGAAGATGGGTTTCAAGAACTTTAAGAAGGGAAAAAGATTTTCTAAGAAAGATTCAAATTCTGACAGAAAGAGTTTCAGAAAGTCTGAGTGAAAAGATACCAAATCTGGGAAGAAAGACAAGTCTGAGATTCAATGCTACAAGTGTAAGGAGATACTATGCTCCTGTGTGCAAGAAGGGTAAAACTGAAAAAGCACTCTTCACAAAAGGCAGAGACTGGGCAGACACTTCAGACTCAGATGAGGATGTTAACTATGCTCTCATGGCCACTAATGAGAATGAATCTGAAGATTCTAAAAACAAGGTACCCCTAACTACCTATGCTTATAATACTGATAATATATCTGAATTTAAAATTTATCTTAAGTCATTACATATCAGTTATAGGGATCAGACTTTAGAGAATGAGAGAATCAAATATGTTAATTCTGAACTTAAAGAAAGAAATAAATTTGTTGAAGAGAAACTTGTCAACATGCAACAAGTTCAGAAAGAAAGAGATGATGCTGTTTATCTAGAACAGGAGTTGCTTGGAAGATATAGGCAACTAGAATCTGAATTGGAGAAAGCAAATCACATAATTAATACTTGGACTGATTCTGGAAAAGACACTCATGAGGTTTTTCAGTCAGACAAAGTTGGTTTAGGTTACTGTGAAGAAGATGAACTTAGGTTTCAAAAAGAAGTCAAAATTAGAAAACATCTTCCACCTAGAAAATTTGTTTCTGGTACAAGTGAATCTAAGTCTGAAGTTGAAAAAGAAGCCATTAAGGGAGAATCAGTAAAAACTTGTGTTAAACAGATTAATATTGGTTCAATGACAGATAAACAACTCAAACATAAGCTTAAGGAGTTAAAATCTGTTAAGAAACAGAAAGTGTCCAGGAAGAATAGAAATGGTAAAGTAGGCATTACTAAAGGCTATAATCAAATGCTTGCTACTTATGCTCCAAGGAAAACATGTCATAACTGTGGCAGTACTAAACATCTTGTTAGTTTCTGCAGGAAAAATAAAGACATTAATTCTTTACCCTCCAAGTCTGGAGTAAAGAATGATTATGTTAAAACTAAACCACAGACTTTATGCAAACATTGTGGAAGCACTTGGCATTCTATTTATACTTGCAGGAATTATCATGCTATTTATCATAATTATTATGAACTGAAGCCCAATTTGAAATGGGTTAAGGTTAATTCTGCAAGTGTAAACTCTAAAAATGTTAGCTTAAACTCTGATAATAAGAATTACGCTGCTAAAGCTAACAAAGTTAAGAAAGCCAAAGGATCCAAGCAAGTCTGGATCCTTAAATCTAATCTTCAGTGACTGTTTGTGATTGCAGGGCATCAGGGAGAGTACCTTAGTCGTGGACAGTGGATGTTCAGGACACATGACTGGAAATAAAGCCCTGCTATCAAAGAATGAGGAGAAGGCTGGCCCAAAAGTTTCCTATGGAGATGGCAACGTAGGACGTACTCTGGGATATGGCAATATCAATCTTGGAAATGTCATCATCACAAATGTAGCTCTGGTTCCAGGACTCAAGCATGATCTGCTATCTGTGAGTCAAATCTGTGATAGAGGTTATCATGTAGATTTTCAACCTGAATACTGTGAAGTTATAATTAAATGTACAGGAAAAGTTGTTCTAGTTGGACATAGGCGCGATAATATCTATGAAGCAAAGTTGTTGACAAACTCTATTGGAAAAGCTGTGTGCCTATCAACAAGAATGTCTAGTGAAGGGAGTTGGAAGTGGCATAAGAAACTCTCTCATTTAAATCTGAACAACATCAATGAGTTGATAAGAAAGGATCTTGTAAGAGGACTCCCAAAGTCTTTATTAAATGTTGATGGCCTGTGTGATTCCTGTCAAAAGGCCAAACAAAGGAAGTCATCTTTCAAAAGCAAGTCTGAATCTTCAATTGTTGATCCTTATCATCTTCTTCATGTTGATCTGTTTGGACCAGTGAATGTCTTGTCTATTGGAAGAAAGAAATATGCTTTAGTCCTTGTTGATGAACACACCAAATACACATGGGTGTATTTTCTAGCAAAGAAAAATGAAACTGCATTAACTCTAATGGAGCATGTAAAGCTGCTGGACAAAGGATCAAAACACAAAGTCAAAATAATCAAGAGTGATAATGGAACTGAATTTAGGAATACAACAATGGAAGAATTCTGCAAGAACAGAGGAGTGAAGCAAGATTTTTCTGCACCTAGTACACCACAGCAAAATGGTGTAGTTGAGTGGAAAAACAGAACCTTGATAGAAGCTGCCAGAACTATGCTTGATGAAGCAAAATTGCCAGCCTATTTCTGGGTAGAAGCAGTTCAAACTGCTTGTTTTACTCAAAATGCTACTTTGATCAACAAGCATGGAAAGACACCATATGAGATGGTGAGGGAAAAGAAGCCTAACCTGAAATATTTTCATATTTTTGGGTGCAAATGCTTTGTGTTAAAAACTCATTCTGAACAGCTGACCAAATTTGAGTTAAAAGCTGATGAAGGAATTTTTGTTGGCTATCCGCTGTCAACTAAGGCATTCAGAGTTTATAATCTGAGAACCAAGGTAATTATGGAGTCGATTCATGTGTCATTTGATGACAAGAAAATAACTGGACTTGAAGATGTAGATGAACATGATCAACTGCGCTTTGAAAATGAAGAATTAATCTTTGATGAAGTAAACTCTGATGAAGCTGAGTCGACAAACTCTGTTGAAGTATACTCTGAACCTTTACTGGTAAACACTGAAGAAACTTCTCAGTCAGAACAAAGGGCAGAACCAGTTGAGGGGGAGCTTGAAGGATCACTTCAAAATGATGACTCAAATACTGAAAGTGAGTCAGCTGAAAAATCTGGATCAATCTCTGATGACTCAAACTCTGAAAGTGCAAAATCTGACAGTTCAAACTCTGAGCAGTCAATTTCAGGGGGAGCCTCAGAGACTGAAGAAAGGCAACGAGAAAATCAGGAGAACATGGATCAAGGGGGAGGATCAAATACTGATAGAAGTCATTTACCTTAAGCTAGGAAATGGACAAAATCTCATACACCTGAACTAATTATTGTAGATCCAGATGCGAAAGTAAGGACAAGGAGTGCTACAACAAATGAATGTCTGTTTCATGCATTCCTGTCGAAATCAGAACCAAAGAAGGTAGAAGAAGCTCTTCAAGATGCTGACTGGATAACAGCAATGCAGGAGGAGTTAAATGAATTCGAAAGAAATGAAGTATGGACCCTTGTACCTAGACCAAAGAATAGATCTGTTGTTGGTACTAGATGGGTTTTCAGAAATAAAACTGACAGTGAGGGAGTTGTTACAAGGAACAAGGCTAGACTTGTGGCAAAAGACTATTCACAGCAGGAAGGAATAGACTATGATCAAACTTTTGATCCAGTTGCAAGATTGGAGGCAATAAGGATTTTTCTAGCATATGCCTCTCATAAGAAATTCAAGGTTTTTCAGATGGATGTAAAAAGTGCTTTTCTGAATGGGAAGCTTGAAGAAGAAGTGTTTGTTGAACAACCACCAGGATTTGTGGACCCCAAATATCCAGACTATGTCTACAGGCTGGATAAGGCTCTCTATGGACTTAAGCAGGCACCAAGAGCATGGTATGAAACTCTGGCTCAATTTCTTTTTGAAAGTGGGTTCAACAGAGGCACAATTGATAAAACCCTATTCTATTTTAAATATGGAAGTGACTTGCTTTTAGTTCAGATATATGTTGATGACATAATTTTTTGGTCTACTAATGATAAACTCTGTAAGAAGTCTGCCAAGCTCATGCAGTCTAGGTATCAAGTGAGCATGATGGGAGAGCTTAGTTATTTTCTAGGCCTACAAGTGAAGCAAACAGATGATGGGATTTTTATAAATCAAGCAAAATATACTAGAAATCTTCTCAAGAAATTTGGTATGCTTGACTGTTCATCTGCAACAATTCTCATGGCAACAGCAACAAAGTTGGACAAAGACACAGGAGCTCCAGTAGATATGACAAGCTACAGAGGCATGATAGGGTCTCTTCTTTATCTAATAGCAAGCAGACCTGACATCATGTATGCAACTTGTCTCTGTGCAAGGTTTCAGGCAGATCCCAGAGAACCACATCTAACAGATGTGAAGAGAATTTTTAAGTATCTCAAGGGCACCATAACCTTAGGTCTGTGGTATCCCAGAGAATCAGATTTCAAGCTACTTGGTTACTCTGATGCAGACTTTGCAGGCTATAAGATAGACAGAAAAAGCACCAGTGGAAGTTGTCAATTTCTGGGTGACAGACTTGTTTCTTGGTACAGCAAGAAACAGAAATCAATTTCTACATCTACAGCTGAAGCAGAGTATATTGCGGCTGGTAGCTGTTGTGCACAGATTCTGTGGATGAAGAATCAATTGCTGGATTATGGATTAAGGTACAGTAAAATACCTATTTTCTGTGATAATCAAAGTGCTATTGCTATGACAGGTAATCCAGTACAGCATTCAATGACCAAGCACATCAGCATAAGGTACCATTTCATCAGAGAACATGTAGAGGAAGGAAATATTGAGCTTCATTTTGTGTCTACAGAACAACAGCTTGCAGATATCTTCACCAAGCCATTGAGTGAAGCTACATTTACAAGGATGGTAAATGAACTAGGAATGATCTCTGGTTTCAACTAGAGATAATGGTTAGACTCAAACCTTACTGTGTTGCCCATGTTTCTGTGATTAGTATACCTTGATGTGGTAATACAACTGTTAGAATACTGTAGGTCTCACACTGTTGAAATGTTGGATAAACTTTGATAAACTCTGATAATAATATTGTCTGAACATAAATACCGATGACGAAATCTGTATGAAGCATGATTCTCAGTAATTAATCAAGAATCCCTCTAAGTTACTTGTGATCTGATCTTAGACTGTGCAGAAAATTAACACAGCATGATACTGTTTCTATATTTATAGCATCTCTTAGTTTATCTATCCTAAACTCTGAGTCTGTAAATACTGTGTGCATTGCCTCTCATGACTAACTTCTGATGTTGATGACTTCTAAACTGTGTTTGTTAAACTGTTAAGTTAGATTCTATTATTAGTCTACCCCCAAAGCAAATGTATATAGACTGTTAGAACTCCTTTGAGATTATGTTGTGTCTAGGACGACCCAGGAACTTGCTAGTAAATAGTAAGGGCTAAAATTCTCTAATTTTTGGTGACGAGTCAAAGACTAGGAAGACCCAGGAACGTGCAAAGTAATTTTTTCCACAATTACTGAACGTGCAAAGTACTTTCATTGTATGTGTGCCACGTGTCCCACTCACACATTAAACAAGGAACTGGTTAAATGTATTAATGTTTAAAACGATTGGGTTTTAATTTTTAATTACAAATCTATTCATTTTTTCACAAATGGTTATTCTCTTTGCACACAACCACTCACAGTTACTTGTTCTTTCACTTGCACATTTTTACAAACACCTTTCATACATCTCTTTTTCACTGATATTTTCTTCTAATCTCATGGTCACCAAAGCTTTTACCATTCGAGGGTTAGTGTTTGTACCTAACAACTATGCAGCACCGTTGAATAATGCGAACGTTCCTGAGGCGTTTCATCTAATTCAAAATTTCTTGCGAGATTCAGAGATTGGAACAGCCTTAATCGAACCAACAAAGCTCTCTGCTGCACAGATTGCTATTTTCTGGCAATCAGCTACCTATGACGATGGAGATGAGAATGGGACACCTTCAATTATTTTCACACATGAGGAAACAGAGTATGTCATTACTCCAACGACGGTTAGAGCAACTTTTGGTTTTGAAACACACTCTACATACAGTGTTGTTGGTGAAAGATATCTCAAAGAGATGTTGCAGCAGGTTGGGCACTCAGGTCCTTTAGAGAAACTTGGTCAAGTGAAAAGGCCATTTCTGAGGAAAGAGTGGAGTTTCTTTTTCGATTGCATCACAAGGGCATTTGGAAAGAAAGTCACTAATTGGGATGCTATTCCTACTGACAGTCTTCAAATCGGGTATTCTCTTCTTTATGGAAGTAATTTTGATTTTGGTAGACTTGTCTTGATGAATTTGGGTGAAAGATTGTCAGAGTCTAGTACAACTATTTATTTTTCTAGATTTTGTCAATTACTATTCTCTGCTTTTGTGACTAATGTTGAAATTTCTGAGGAAGATGTTATTGAGGCCTTTAAGGTTCATAAGAGAGTATTCTCTGATTTGACCGACAAGGATGCAAACAGGGAGCAAGTACCTGAGTTCATTTTGCCTCTTGCTCTTCAAAATTTCTTAAATCAACCTCAAGAACCACAACAGCCTGAGCCTGCCCCACCTGCAAACACTGAACCTCTACAACCTATAAATATTGAATCACAATCTCAAACTGAACATGATGAGTCAAACGCTGAACAAATTCAACCAACTCAAACTCAACCTCAAATCAATGAGCCAAACACTGAACAAAATTTACCACCTACACAGGCTAAACCAAAGCGTGAAGGTAAAACAAAGCAAAAAGTTGTCAGGGCTAAGAAAGTAAGAGTAAAATGGTCTGATTTCTCAAGCTCTGCTGAAGAAGAAGTGGCAGCTGAGGTGCCTAAATCAAAGAGGAGAAAGTTGTTACTTGATGAGTCAGATGAAGAGACAAATGTTGAAGCTCAAGAGGTGAATTATAAGGAGATACCTACTGTTGAAATAGATACTGTAGAAGAAGCTATAAAGCCAACTGAAGATGTACAGATGGATATGGAAAACAGAGATGGTTTTGCTGATATGGATGTTTTTGTTGAGTCAGTTATTCCATTCTCTGATGACATTGAAGTTCCTATATCATCATCTGTTATTGCTCATTCTGAAGAAACTGGTGTAGCTGATCAACCTACTGTGGTACTTGATGAAACAGTAGCAACATATACTGCATTATTCTCTGATGCTCACAAAGTTACTGAACAAGGTGAAGAAATTGATCAACCAACCAAGGCTGTAATTTCTGAGCCTGTGGATGAAGTCCTTGCAAAGTCTGTTGAAGCTGGAGAGCAAACTGTAGAGAATATTGAGGAGATTTTTGATGAGCATATTGAAGTTGCAGAGACTCCTGCTAAAAAAGTTGAACCTGCAGTAAATATTGCTGAGTCTGAGCCAATTTAAAATGCAAATGCTGAAATTGATGTTGAAGATAAAGAAAGTACTGAGTCTAACTCTTCTCAGAGACAACCAGTACAAACTGATGGGAAGATAACTGATTTTTCTGGACCTTCACAATGTGAAATTGAAAATGAACATTTTGTCAAATTCTCAGAGAATTGGTATAAAGAGGATTGCATTTTTCCTGTTGGAAGAGCAGCTGCTTTTGTGCAAAACACTGCTACAAAGATTTCCAATCCAGAGATTCTTTCATGTCTGAAAGCCACTGTTGTTCAAGTCAAGACTCTTAATACCAGGTTTGATGATTCTCAACAAGCAATAGCTGATCTGCGAGCTGAAGTTGTTCAAAGAGACATGCTTCTGCATAGAGATAATAAACTGAAGTTTCAGACTTTTTCTAAAGATCAAGAAACTTTGTTTCAAAGGCTAAGTAAAGTGGAAGAGAATCAAACTGCCTTGTCTGATAAGATTGACTCTATTGCTGCTTCATTGGAATTGATCACATCTATACTGATTCCTGATGATGTCAAAAAGGGGGAGAGAGTTGCTAAGTTGAAATGCAAGCAATCTCAAACTCTGCCTAAGAAGGATGATGTTGAAGATGAAGGAGCAAATGACCAAAAGAGATCAAAAGCTGGTAAAGGTATAAGTCTAAGATCTGGCAAGTCATCTACAAAGTCTGATGGAATAAATATTGATGCTCAGGGTACTTCAAAGACCAAAAGCTTGTTATTCACTGACAATCCACAGACAGATGAAGAATTGGCTGCAAGATTGTTTCTGGAAGAGAATGAAGAAGGAGTTACAATTGAAGACATTGAAGCTGAAGAGAAGAATTTACAAGAAGAACATCAAAAAGCTTTGAAGTCTGGAAAGTTAAAGAAGATGGAGAAAGCTCCTAGGCCTGTTCTAAAAGGCATTGTTATTAAAGAGAATGTTGGTGCTGATCAAAATTTATCATTGTCTAGGAAACCAACAGAAGATGCTAAACTGAAGTTGAAAGGAAAGATTATTGAAGAAGAAAAGGTTTCAAAGAAAGTGAATACAACCTCTATTGCTACACAAGTTGTACAGAAACCATTGTCTACTGAAATGAAAATGTTCTTTGCAAAGCCAACTATTCCTGATCAAACTCTGAAGGCTGGAGGTACTGATTTTCTACAAGGCAGAGCTTTTATGTCAAAGCAAAGTCGAGATACATCTGTCTTGGGCTCACATAAAGAAATTAGAGTGAATACTAGTCCTCTAGATCCTTCATCACTGGCTGTTCCAGGACAAGGTGTTCCACATGAGAGTTTGGACAGACTGGAGTCAGTACAGTTGATTCATCAAAGGAGTTTGAATAAAGATTTTCTGCTGTATTTCATGGCTGATGGAACTGTGTATAATATTGGTGAGAATGATATTGATTTGAAGCTATGGGAAGAATTGGAATATGTTCTATATCACTTCAAAGTGAAAAATCAAAGGACTCAGCAAGCTGCTAATGTGCTAAGAAATAAGATGGTGAAAGCTAAGGCAATTAGTGGTACAAGATACACAAGTGAGTATGTTCTGAAGTACAGAGATTATCATGGAAAGATTGTTGAGATGAAGAAAAATAGTGCTCGATTGAAGACAGATCTGGGTATAACTGTGTTAGATTTTAATCCAGAGTCAGAGAAAGCACACTTCATCAGACTGGGTAATGAAATGAGGAAGAACAAAATATATTCTCTGAGATCTGCAATCTATCAGACTGGTGAAGATGATCCTGAACTTAGAGAGATTAAGAAGATCATGCAGATAGAACTCGAGAATGCAGAGAGAAGATTACTTATAGACTATCTTAGATCAACACCAGATGTTGAGGAAATTAAGTAAATAAAGCTCTGTAAGTATTTCTTGTTTTCTGTAAATTTTGTTTAAGTAGAAGTTTAAACTTTGATTATTATTGAACACTGTATTTTTCTAATTGTTTTGACATCATCAATTATTATTAACTTGTGCATTTTTGCTAATGAACAAGTTGGGGGAGATTGTTAAATATAATTGATGTGAATAATGTAAATGTTTAAATGTTACAGTGATTCATCAGAGTTTAACTGGAAGCTGGAAGCGGTCAGAGTTTAATTAAACTCTGACAGTTGGAAGCTCAACAGAGTTTGGTAAACTCTGTCAGGAGGAAGCGTCTACTGGTCATTATCAGACTTCGAAGATTAATTGAAGATAATTATGGAAGAAATATCTTTGAAGATTGGATAGATGTCGAAGACATTGTATTGACTAAAAAGACGTGTAATAATCATAATTGATAACATTTGTATAGCTGATTTATAGGAGTATCAATTATCGATTGTACTGTAGCTGTATATCTTTATAAATACAGTTAGGTTAACCCTAAAGGGGTATCGTGAAACGTAGGGGTGAGTATCGGGTGAAACGGTCGGGTTTGGACAAGAAAACCACCCAAACCATATATTTCGGTTTTTCAATCCGACCAACCATAACCATAACCATAACCGTTAATACATAACCATAACCACCCAAATTATAACGGTTCGGTTTGGGCGGTTTCGGTTTTAAACCGTTAAAATAAAATTTATATTCACTTGCAAATAATTACCAAAAATCGATGAGACTTAGTGTACAGATACACATAATTTGGACTAATCAAAGTTCGCTCCCTAAGTGCAATCCTTTTATAGGGTCATGATGAACATAGGTATCATTTAAACTCTATATTATCACTTAAATATATTAATATATATATATATATATATATTTATATATATTATAATATATTCGGTCGGTTTGGGTATAACGGGCGGTTTGGTTATCGGTTTGGTTATATCGGTCGGTATAAAATATAAAACCAAACCAAACCATTATTTTTCGGTTTTTAAAAAAATGAAACCATAACCAATCCAAACCGTTATAAAACCGTAAATTTCGGTTTGGACGGTTTGAAACGGATGGTTTGGACGGTTTCGGAAATTTTTGCTCACCCCTAGTGAAACGAATTATCATTCCATTGTAACCTAAGCAGCTCTCTGTGATTTTTTACATCACGTAGAGAGGAGTTATTAATTCCATACAGTTTTTAATTTAAACGTGTGTTAATTGTTATTCTCTCATACGTACTTGATTATATTTATGTATTCGGCCTAACAAAACAAGAATCTAAACTATACAAATTATTACAATTTCTTTCACTACTCTGAATACAATTACTATACCGTCTAATCTGTAGCTTAATTCCAGTCCGTGCTTACCTGCTCTGGCTTCGAACTTTATCTTGTATAGACTGTCTCCTCGCTCTAATATGATTTCACTACGCCATAAACGCACATGCGCAACCCCCAAATAAAATTGCAAAAGATCTGAAAAGCGTTGCGTAAGGTCTTACGCAACACCAGAGGGGCGTTGCCAATATCGGCGTTGCGTAAGACCCCTAATGCAACGCTTTTCCAAGCTATTGCAACACCACGAAAGCATTCCATAAGAGGCCTTATGCAACACCAAAATCACGTAAAGGCAACACTTATCGGTGTTGCATAAGATTTTTCAACCATGTCAGCAGTGGGGCCACATGCCACGTCAGTATTGGATCCCATGAGGTGACACGTCAGCATGCTGACATGTAAGCAAGGTGCCACGTCAGCAAGGTGACACATCATCAGTGGGGCCCACACTGTGCCACGTCAAAATTGTGGTGGCAATGCCATGTCAGCAGTGGGGCCCACCAAGGTGGCACGTCAGCAATGGGGCCCACATGCCATGTCAAGAATGGGGCCCACCAAGGTGTCACGTCAGCAATGGGGTCCACATGCCACATCAACAGTGGGGCCCACATTGTGTCACATCAACAGTGGGGACCACTATCTAATGCAACACTAGTTTGGTCTAATGCAACATCATTTTTTTTTGCAACATCAGAAGTATTTTTAGCAACACTAAATATACCATAATGCAACACCATATATAGTCAAATGCAACACTTTTTTACAAAAAATTTGAAATGGTTGCTTTGTTTATACATAAAACCATCCTGTCCAAACCAAGACAACAATAACTAAAGGTTCGAAAACCAACCACAAGGCAATGATGCAGCCTAACAAAAATACTTAACAGTTCCACAAATTCTTACCAACATGTACTAATACCAAGCACATGCACTAATTCTAAGTTCAAACTATGTACGAAACTCTCCAATATCCAAAAGGTTTATTGCTATACTTTTGGCTAGCTCATTTACATGAAGTAGCCAAGAGAGGTCTTCTTTCTCGATCAACCTTTCACCATACAAGTCATTCCTCTGCAGAAGCTTGTTCATATTTGCAATCTCATATGACACACTTGCACATACCTGAATGCAATTAATACATAATTGTTATTACATTACACCATAGAAGGCCTACAACAACACCAATGTAGATAAAATGGAAAAAACAAAGCATAAAAAGAAGAAACAATATTAAGACCTCCAACAAGTTTTTTGAGCTGAAAGCTGAAGCTAAAACATCATGTATTTTCTCATACTGCAAATTCAAAATTCAGATTGCCTTCTAGAAACATATCCTAATTTTCTTAAGTGATTCTGTTTCGTTATAGTTCTCTAAAAGTGCATCTATTTTTGAATTCAACCCATATGATTAAGATGTAATCTCAAAGAAAAACCAAAGCCAAATAAGTGCAAGCAAGTTCTGAAATATTCTTGAATTCAAAATTAGGATAGAAGTCCAAGCGATCACCTGTAGCCTGTAGGTAGTACTTGATCACTCCCACTGTCAAAGCCTTCCATTTTAATGAGGAATTGTGTCTTCAGACACCTACTTGATTCGGGTTCACCTTCTGTCTTGCACTACAGTCATAATAAGTCCATTAGTAAATTTAACAATGACTTTAAAGGATAGAAAATAAGGCTGATTATCTAGGCCAAAGTGATATAATTGGCATGTTAATAGCATAATATCATGTTATGTGTGCTTTGAACATTAACAGCAGACCACATATTGAACATTGTTAATTACATAGACCATAAGTTCCCAGAAAATTACATACGCCAAAGTCTTTATTGAATTTTAAAGACTTGCTAATTACATAGACCATAAATTCCCAGAAAATTGTTCCGTCTCTAAGAGTTTACCTTGAACATTGCAAGAACAGTGGCAAATAAGCTAAAGAAATCACATAAAAGCCCAATGACTTTGTAAATACTATTGGTCTGCCAAGTACATATTTCTGCACATGTAATATCTCCCTTCAGTTACATACAATAACTTATAATATATAAGCATAAATCGAGCATCAGTGAGGTGTTTCATGTGTGCAGCACATAACATATTATTACCTATAGATCCAAACAAAAATTGCTAAACTGAAAATATTTCTAACAATCTCAGTCATCCAAATATACAAATTTATACGAAATCCAAATTTCAGTAGTTTTGAGATACATGGAAGAAGGGCATTTACCTCTTCAAAAGGATCATTAAGGATACCCTCAAAAAGCCACGAATCAAGAACTTGAATGCATGGCAACAGACTCCCAAGAAATAAATAAAGTAGTGCTTTGTAGTCATCCTCCTGGAAAGAGCATCATATTATTTATGCATAACAGGGATCAGAAAGTCCAGAACTAACAAACAAATTATGGTGAAATAGCATTTAACCAATACATTATCACAACCTGACCCGCTTCTACTAGACAAATCACATTTAGCTGTTTATATAGATGGTTCAGAATGTGAACAAATATGTCAGCAGCTGTTTAAAATATACATCTGGGATGGCTCCTGAACAAAGACTATTAACTAGGCAACATTAGATATTAGTAGATAGCAATCACATAGCAAAAGCAAAAAATTTAAAGAATTTTCAAACTTAGGGAAAAAAAGAGGAAACAAGCACTAATTAAAATCAAAATCAAACACGTACCACGCACCCACGATCACAACCAGGCACAAAAAAGAAAAACAATAAATGAATCAGTATATAAATATACAAAAATATAGAATACACACACAACACAAAAATGTACATATATATATATATATATATATATATATATATATATATATATATATATATATATATATATATATATATATATATATACAATTATACACACACATAAAAGCACAATCAATGAATTAACACGTGTTTGGAAAACTGAATCAATTTTAAATTTTCGCACCTTAATTTGTTCTGGGCCTATTGCAGTTCTTCAACTCGAAGCCCTAATTTTCAAGCCCAAAATTGAACTTGATTGAATCCCCAAATTTAACGCGGTTCAAGCCCTAATTTCGTACTAAATCAATTGCAAATTGTGAAAAATCCCTAAATTAGAAACCAAATTGAAAGAAGCCCTAACTATTAATCAAATCAACGGAAAGTGAGTGCGTGTACAGAGTGTGAGTGTTTGTATAGAGTATAAAGAGAGTATATGTGAGAGATAGGAAAGAAGAGTACAAAGTGTGAGAGATAAGAGAGTATATGTGAGACCGAGAGAGATAGTGTGAGTGTGTGTGTGAGACCGAGAGAGCATAGAGAGAGTATATGTGAGACTCAATTTTAATTTTAGGCGGTCTGAGTTCTGAGATTGAGAATTGGTTTGGGCGGTCTTTTTATCGCTCACCAATTTTTCATCTTTTTACGTGCTAAAGCCTAAAAGCAACAATAATGTATATTATTATGGTTCTAAAAATAAAGAAAATTTAGATATGTCAAAAAGTAAATTGTCATATTTTGGTTAATTATATTCACATGTATATAATGAATTTCGCGTATGTTAATAAGAATACTACTAATAAGAAAGAGTCATGTGTTATTTGAGAACTATTTTGGTACCTATTATTTCATTAAATATTCAATTCCTTTATCATTAAATATTTTTAATTACATACAAAAAAATTTATTTTAAAAATTTTGTTTAATAATATTTAATGAAAATAAAAATTATATTATTCATCTTATAATATTTTAACATTTTTAATGAAATATTCACTTCTACCGAACTATTCTTGATTTTTATAAAAACTTCTTGTTAGTTTTTATCCAAATAAATTAATTTTCATGTGAAAAAAGGTTAACATTTTTATTTTTAGTAGAAAATGTAAAATTTTGCTCATTACAAAATTATGGCAACACAATTTGATGTTGCAAAGAAAGGACATAAATAAAGCTTAATTGAAACCAAACAAAAAACAAAATTGAATCTTAATTTTAATACTACCAAAACCAAAACCCTAAAATGAAAGCCCATATTAATCACTCGAAAAATCAAATAAAATTGGGACAATACTAGTTAAAAGGAAAGTCTACTTTGACCGGTTTGACCGTTATAAAACCAAACCAAATAAATATAGGACATTTTCTAAAAAATTACCACATCACTAAAATCGTTATATCTTGACATCCGTGCGATTGGAACATCGAAAAAATAATTTAAAAAATAGATTCATCATTCGGGACAAGACTAGTTAAAAGGAAGGTCGACTTTGACCAGTTTGCCCGTTATAAAACCAAACCAAATAAATATAGTACATTTTCTAAAACATTACCACATCACTAAAATCGTTATATCTTGACATCCGTGCGATTGGAACATCGAAAAAATAATTTAAAATAATAGATTCATCATTCGGTACAAGACTAGTTAAAAGGAAGGTCGATTTTGACCGGTTTGACCATTATAAAACCAAACCAAATAAATATAAGACATTTTTTAAAAAATCACCACATCACTAAAATTGTTATATCTTTACATTGTGCGATTGGAACGTCGAAAAAATAATTTACAAAAATAGATTCATCATTCGGGACAAGACTTGTTAATAGGAAAGTCTACTTTGACCGGTTTGACCGTTATAAAACCAAACCAAATACATCTTGCAAATTTTTTAAAAAATTACCACATCACTAAAATTGTTAGATCTTCACATCCGTACGTTTGGAACGTCAAAAAAATAATTTAGAAAAATTGATTCATCTTTCGAGACAAGACTTGTTAATAGGAAAGTCTACTTTGACCGATTTGGACGTTATAAAACCAAACTAAATACATCTTGCAAATTTTTTAAAAAATTACCACATCACTAAAATCATTAGATCTTCACATCCGTACGTTTGGAATGTCAAAAAAATAATTTAAAAAAATAGATTCATCATTCGGGACAAGAGTAGTTAAAAGGAAGGTCGACTTTGACCAGTTTGACCGTTATAAAACCAAACCAAAATAAATATAGGACATTTTCTAAAAAATTACTACATCACTAAAATCTTTATATCTTGACATCCGTGCGATTGGAACATCGAAAAAATAATTTAAAAAAATAGATTCATCATTCGGTACAAGACTAGTTAAAAGGAAGGTCGACTTTGACCGGTTTGACCGTTATAAAACCAAACCAAATAAATACAGGACATTTTCTAAAAAATTACCACATCACTAAAATCGTTATATCTTGACATCCGTGCGATTGGAACATCGAAAAAATAATTTAAAAAATAGATTCATCATTCGGGACAAGACTAGTTAAAAGGAAGGTCGACTTTGACCAGTTTGCCCGTTATAAAACCAAACCAAATAAATATAGTACATTTTCTAAAACATTACCACATCACTAAAATCGTTATATCTTGACATCCGTGCGATTGGAACATCGAAAAAATAATTTAAAATAATAGATTCATCATTCGGTACAAGACTAGTTAAAAGGAAGGTCGATTTTGACCGGTTTGACCATTATAAAACCAAACCAAATAAATATAGGACATTTTTTAAAAAATCACCACATCACTAAAATTGTTATATCTTTACATTGTGCGATTGGAACGTCGAAAAAATAATTTACAAAAATAGATTCATCATTCGGGACAAGACTTGTTAATAGGAAAGTCTACTTTGACCGGTTTGACCGTTATAAAACCAAACCAAATACATCTTGCAAATTTTTTAAAAAATTACCACATCACTAAAATTGTTAGATCTTCACATCCGTACGTTTGGAACGTCAAAAAAATAATTTAGAAAAATTGATTCATCTTTCGGGACAAGACTTGTTAATAGGAAAGTCTACTTTGACCGATTTGGACGTTATAAAACCAAACTAAATACATCTTGCAAATTTTTTAAAAAATTACCACATCACTAAAATCATTAGA
Source organism: Saposhnikovia divaricata (assembly GCA_036435485.1). Classification (NCBI taxonomy): domain Eukaryota; kingdom Viridiplantae; phylum Streptophyta; class Magnoliopsida; order Apiales; family Apiaceae; genus Saposhnikovia; species Saposhnikovia divaricata. The sequence goes on along the minus strand of CM071597.1, from coordinate 119,138,871 downwards.
TCTTCACATCCGTACGTTTGGAATGTCAAAAAAATAATTTAAAAAAATAGATTCATCATTCGGGACAAGAGTAGTTAAAAGGAAGGTCGACTTTGACCAGTTTGACCGTTATAAAACCAAACCAAAATAAATATAGGACATTTTCTAAAAAATTACTACATCACTAAAATCTTTATATCTTGACATCCGTGCGATTGGAACATCGAAAAAATAATTTAAAAAAATAGATTCATCATTCGGTACAAGACTAGTTAAAAGCAAGGTCGACTTTGACCGGTTTGACCGTTATAAAACCAAACCAAATAAATACAGGACATTTTCTAAAAAATTACCACATCACTAAAATCGTTATATCTTGACATCCCTGCGATTGGAACATCAAAAAAATAATTTAAAAAAATAGATTCATCATTCGGTACAAGGTTAGTTAAAAGGAAGGTCGACTTTGACCGGTTTGACCGTTATAAAACCAAACCAAATAAATATAGGACATTTTTTAAAAAATTACCACATCACTAAAATCGTTATATCTTGACATTCGTGCGATTGGAACTTCAAAAAAATAATTTAAAAAAATAGATTCATCATTCGGGACAAGACTAGTTAAAAGGACGGTCGATTTTGACCGGTTTGACCGTTATAAAACCAAACCAAATAAATTTAGGATTTTTTTAAAAAATTACAACATCACTAAAATCGTTATATCTTGAGATCCGTGTGATTGGAACGTTGAAAAAATAATATAAAAAAATAAATTCATCATTCTGGACAAGACTAGTTAAAAAATAGCTAATGCAACACTTTAAACAGAAAATGCAACACTACTGTTATCTAATGCAACACTTCTGCCACGTCATAAAATGCCACGTCAACACAGGTGGGCCCCATTTCTGCCACGTCAGCAATTGTGGGCCCCATAATTGCCACATCAGCATTGGTGGGACCCTTGCCACGTCAAAATTTTATAAAAAAAATATATATCTAATGCAACACTTTAAACAGCAAATGCAACACTAATGTTATCTAATGCAACACTTCTAACACGTCAACAAGTGACACGTCAGCTGAGATGGGTCCCACTTCTTCCACGTCAGCAATTGTGGGCTCCACAATTGCCACGTCAGCATTGGTGGGACTCCTGCCACGTCACCCTTGTGGGTCACACACCTGCCATGTCAGCAGTGGTGGGTCCCACACCAGCCACGTCAGAATTTAATAAAATAAAAAAATATCTAATGCAACACTTCAAAACGAAAATTCAACACTACTGTTATCTAATGTAACACTTATGCCACGTCAACAAGTGACACGTCAACTGAGGTGGGTCCCACTTCCACCACGTCAGCAATTGTGGGCCCCACAATTGCCATTTCAGCAAATGCCATGTCAGCACTTGTGGTGCCCACTTCTGCCACGTCATCATTTATTAAAATAAAAAATATCTAATGCAACACTAGCAGTTAGTGTTGCATGATGTGAAACACTTTGTATCTAATGCAACACTAAATTATATCTAATGCAACACCAGTTCAGCGCTGTTGCAAAAGACCAAAAATTTCTAGCTAACGAAACGCTTTCTGTGCAACACTTTGTAAAAAGGGTTGCGTATGCTCACTTATGGCGTAGGGTTTATAGGTGTAGGCATCCATCCTTAATCCTAACTGAATGTTAGGGAAAATAGAGCAAGAGTGAGCTAACAATGCTCAGCAAGTGTAAAGTATAGTGAAACAACAATTTATCAATATTTCATTGATGAACAATATCAATGACCACTTTATCTCAAGGAATATTTTAATTCCATCATAGAATAAGACTTTACATTTTACTCATCAAAACATTCCTTTCTTCAAAACAGTTTTATCCTTGAAACACACTTTTCATAAGACCCTTTTAAACACATTTAAATTGATTGGAGTTTTTTTTTCACGACTCCGGACAATATGGGTGATCAGCCACGTAAAGTCCCCATACCGGACATGAAGTCCCTTTGGACCATGAAAATTGGGTTCCCAAATAGGCAACACATTGGCCTTTCAAATGCTGGACTGGGCACTCCCCCAGCCTCTTACGCTAAAAAAATGCTGGACTGGGCACTCCCCCAGCCTCTTACGTGATGTGTAAAATTATGTCTAACCGCAAGCGCACGGTATCAATTGTAGTAGATACTAGCAAATACGGGTCGATTCCTCAAGGAGACAGTTTCAGTTTCAATTCAGTTATTATTAATTGTTTCTAATCACAAACGATTATTAGAGGATTTGATTAACTACTAAAACAAATTTAACAAAGGTTTTAAATCAATTAATTAAAGGATCTAGGGCAATTCAGGTTCACCATGCTTACACTAAACAAATCACAAAGGTATAGCTTTTTAATGGGGTTAAGTAATTAAGGCAATGGTTAATCTTTTTCAAGCATTAACACTCTCAGAATATCTAATGATGCTTTCACACTCACCTTCAATTCCGCTAATTGTATGTAAGCCTCTAGTAGTAAAATCTTTCGATCTATTACACCTATTGCAATCAATTAATCCGTGATATTGCGCAATTACACAAATTAAGAATTAGAACATATCAATCAGAATTACTCTTTACCCATCAATCTACTAATCAAATTAAACCCAAATCATGGTGCAAACATGGCTCCCCTTGATACCCTAGAATTAAATTACTCACTCATTCTAGGATTAAAACTAACAATGATAATCAAGAAAGCCATAATAAACATGTAATTAATAAGGAGAAGATAAGAAATACCTTTAATCTTTGAATAATGAAGAACAATTAAATCCAAGAATTAAATTGAGCTTGCAAAGATGGAGAGAAGAAAATAAAACCCTAGCTTTTAATATTAAGAAGTATGTAAAAATTGTGTGTCCAGGATCCCTTACAATGTATCCCTAGAAGTGTTTATATAGACTCTAGAAATCTTGCCCAACAAGGAAACATCCTAAAATACAATTAGAATTCAATTTAGGTGCCAAAAGCTGCCCAAAATACAATTAGAATTAGAAAAAGGGCAAAACTGGAATTTTTCTGCTTGGCTTATCATAGAACACGCGCGGGAATTAATTCAGCACGTCTCCAGCACCTGATTTCTTCCTAAGGTTGTAGAAAATCTCCCAAGCTTCGCGTGAGCTATAAGATCACTGAAAACGGACTTCTAGAACTCCAGATATGGCCAAAACAGTATAGACTGCGCAACCTTCCCGGAAAATCCGAATTTAAATCAATTAATCCTCCAAACACGATAGAAGCATCAACCTTAATCAACATTCTCGTAAGTCTGCACAACTAATCAAAATACATCAAAACTAAAATAAACTTGAGGCCAAAGCAATCAATTTAAGCCGAATTAGAATGTTCCAAGTAGATATAAAATCCACTTATCACACCCCCAAACTTAAACCGATGCTTGTCCTCAAGCATAAACAATTACAACTAACTAACTAGTACCACTTCCGTAGGTGATCACGGTTGCATTTGGCATATGCAACAATCCCTTTAAACCCCTAGGCAGCCCCAGTGGACGAGTAAGGTCTCGTGAGGGCCTATAGCGAATGTACCCACAAAATCCATTTAACCTAATGCAATGCAATGCATGAATGCAACTACTTATGAAAATTCAAGGATTCCCTTCAAACTAACCAAAACCAACTAACAAGCAAATATCTCAAAGAATGCAACTAAATCCAAATAGAGCTCGACCAAGTTCCCGTATACTAACAATACATGAACAGAAACGTGCGTGTGTGCAATGCTCATCAGAAATACTCCCAAAACTAGGTCAAAATCATACATGCTCTTCGTCAAGACAATCACAGGTTTATAAATAGAATAGACGGTAGACACTTCATAACCTAAGAACACCTCCATCCTTATCCAAGTTAGACATAAATTCATGCTTTATTACTAACAACAACTATGACACATAATATACAAGCATGCTTATTTAACCGTGCAATGGGTGAGACCCCAAAAGGCTTATACAATAATACCCATGTAGCGAGCGTTAGGTCAGTGGATCTCAGACTATAAAAGCCTTAGGTCACTAGGCACAAAGTCCCCTCGTACTTAATAGCTCGAGTATTAAAGAGCTCACCCTAGTTAATTTTGCATATAAACAATTGACATTTTTGACTCTTTTTTTTCTTTTTCTGTTTTTTTTTTCTCTTTTTTTTTTCATGCAATCTGGAATGAGAATTCTCAATTCCAACCCTAGACTACTCATATAAATATAAGCCGGCTACTAGCCATTTGACGCCTAGCCATTATTGACAATTATTTACAATTAAACATGAAATCCCTGTTTTCCCCCAAACATAGACTTAAGTGTTCTAGGCCATCAAGGGAATAACGAAAATTCTAAATATAATCAAGTGATTAAATCTCAAAACATCCAAACAAGCATGACCTCAACCTAGCCCAAAAGCACCCAATGAGACTGTGTAATTAGTTTTGTTTCCGAAACACATAAGTCAATTTCATAGAAACTATAAGTCAACCCTCTATTCATCATTACCACACTCAATTAGACACCTACCTACCAATCAGAATTAGCTCATTCTAAGGGATCATGAAATATGCATGCCATGAAAATGCAACTAGAATGAACTCACATGGTATACGGAAACAAAAACAAAATAACAGAATGTCCTATATGAAACAAACATAATTAATACGAACATACATGCATGAATTACTACTACTAATATGCAAAGCATGAAATCCTACATGAACACATAATACAACAACAACTACTAATCCCTCAACCACCCCCAAACTTAAAATATTCAATGTCCGCATTGAATGGAAGTAAATACGAGGGATAGCAGAAAACATACATACTCGTCCAAATCATCACCCTGCTCGGGTGAATCTGGATCTGGCGGTGGATAAGGTGTACGAGCTCCATAAACCGGCCACCGGGCCTGAATACCCGCATCTCTCAAAGCTGTAGCCATATCCTCAGCATACTCCCGATTACTAGCATGTATAGCATCCATCCTCCTAGTCATAACATCCAATCTCCTAGTCAATCCACGAAAATGAGCATCCAACCCTGACATATCAATACCTCGACGGCTAGGACCTGCTCGAGCAACCCTAGGAACATCCACTCCCGCTTCACCAGGACCATGAACCTGATAACCTAAACCATGGTGATGTGGAATGCCGCCAGGCCATTCCACCATCGCATCAATCGTAGCATCAACAATCGGATTAGCTGGAATCTGCACTAGCTCATCTGCATCCCAACTAACTCCAGCCTCCATACACAAACCCCATACAATAGAAGCATGCGGAATAGCGGACTACCCACCACTTTGCAAAAACCGAAGTATGTTCTGATGTATTAAATAAGCCACGTCAATATACTCGCCTTGAAGAATGCCCCACAAAATAATGGCTCTCGGCACAGTCACATCGGCCGGATGAGATGAAGGCAACATGTTAGCACAAATAAACGAGTTCCACGCCTGTGCGAACTTGTTCATAGCCGAGGCCGGAAAAGTAACCTGCTCAAAAGTGCTCGGCCTTAATTTCCAAACTGTACCCGGTACACAAATCTCGACCACAATAGCATCCAAATCAACATCCTCTCTAGTCTTCGTTACCCAATTTACGACCCCCCTCGGCTTTGGAGGCTGTTCCACAACCCGGCGAATAGCTGCCGGACGATAGTCTATTTTCTTACCTCGAACCATACAAATACCACTCTTCTCCATCTTAGCATTAGCATAAAACTCCCTAACAACACCCAAAGGAACTGGAGAAGGTGCCTCACAAAACCATTCGAAACCATGCCCTCGAATCATACGAACCAACTCCGAATGGTTAACCGGCAAAAACCCCCGTTCTCTAGCAATCGACCTCTTCATCAATCTATCATACTCGTTTTGAGCTTTCACCGACATAAATTTCTCCCCATTACCTCCATTAGCATCCTCATCCGAGGTTGGACGGGTACTAGTACTACCTCGTCGACGCTTAGGTGCCATATAAATCAATACCCAACTCACAAAATTCACCAAAATCCACAAAAAATTCGAATTCACAAATACCCCCAAATAATCAAGAACACACAACCCTAATAATGCAAGAACACAATTCGTATTATCCAAATAAAAGTAAGAAATATACCCCAAATACGAACCGGAGAGGTGAAGCTTGCAATTAAAAATCCCCCAAACTTGAATCTTGGAGCCTTGCAATTTTGTGTAGAAAAATATAATTGGAATGGGGTAGGATTGGTGTGTATATATAGGTGTATATATAGATGGGTAAGTAGATTTGAGGAAAAAAAAATATGAAATAGGAGATGAATTGGGAATGATTTGGAATTAATATAGGACTAGAATTAGGATTTTAGGTGGAGAAAATAATTAGAAAAGGAGTAGGAATTTTTTTTTTTTTTTTATATATAGACAACACAGATACACGGGCTGGACAGAAAGTTTTGTGCGCGGGTTCCTGCAACTGGCGCAGTAGCGCTTGTAATTTTATGCTAAAACTGTTTTTTTTTTATATATGTGTGTCAACATATACAACTTGGACACAAAGGACATGTACAGAAATTGTGTCGGCGCTTAGGCGCGTGTATGCTGCAAATTTTTTTATTTTTATTTTTTTTTGAAAATAACACTCAAATTTTTTTTTCACGACACTCTTCTTCTTCTTTTTTTTTTCAACACTCTTTTTTTTTCACAACAATCTTTTTTTTTAGTAATAAAATAAAAAAAATAAAAAACAAAATAAAAAACAAAAAAAAACAAAAGTAAAAAAAACTTACACATATACAACGTACCTGGACACTGGATAGAAATTTTGATGGGATACTGCGCCAATTGGGCGCTACGGCGCGTGAGAATTTTTGTTCAACACAATTTTTTTTCTTTATGTGTTGTACACACATTCACGGGACAACAGTACTAGTACTTGTGTGGACAGGAAAGTTTGGATGCAGGTTCGCACTGTTGGCGCAGGGGCGCGCGGAGATTTCTGTTGAGATATTTTTTTTTTTTTTTCACAACAACAATTTTTTTTTTAACAACTTTTTTTTTTTCACAACACTCTTTTTTTTTCTTCAACACTCATTTTTTTTTTGAAATACAACACTCAATTTTTTTTTTTCTACACTAGTGCGTGGGTTGCCTCCCACGAAGTGCTTCTTTAACGTCAATAGCTTGACTGAGCTGGTTCAGATCTCCATGGAGGGTTTGTCAAGATAAATCACTTTCATCTTCCCTACAAATGCACCATCCACATATAATTTAAGGCGTTGACCGTTGACCTTAAATTTTGTTCCATCTCGTCCCATAATTTCGATAGCACCATAAAACTTGACTTCGGTGACAGTAAAAGGTCCGGACCATCTTGATTTGAGCTTCCCCGGAAAAAGTCGAAGTCTGGAATTGAACAACACCTTGTCACCAACCTGAAAATCTCTTCTCTGAATCATCTTGTCATGCATCTTCTTCGTTCTCTCCTTGTAAAGCCGAGAGTTGTTATAAGCATCAAAACGAAGCTCATCTAACTCATTAAGTTGAAGAAGTCTCGCTTTCCCCGCAGCCTTCAATCCATGTTGAGTTCTTTTATAGCCCAAAAAGCGCGATGTTCCAATTCCACTGGCAAGTGACATGCTTTACCATAGACCAACCGATAGGGAGTGGTTCCTATAGGTGTTTTATATGTCGTCCGATAAGCCCACAAAGCATCATCTAACTTCAAGTACCAATCTTTCCTTGACTTTGCAACCATTTTCTCCAAAATGCTTTTGATTTGGCGGTTAGAAACTTCCACTTGGCCACTTGTTTGAGGGTGATATGCAAGAGCAACCTTGTGAGTAACGCCATATTTCTTCAACAAAGTTTCAAACTGTCGATGGCGAAAATGAGAACCACCATCACTTATCACTGTTCTAGGAACTCCAAAACGTGGGAAGATAATATTCTTGAAAAGCTTCATAACTACCTTGGAATCATTGGTTACCGATCCAACTGCTTTAACCCACTTGGACACATAATCGACAGCAACTAATATGTATCTCATCCCACAAGAACTTGGGAAAGGTCCCATAAAATCAACACCCCATACGTCAAATATCTCGACCTCAAGAATACAGGTTTGAGGCATCTCATGGCGTTTAGAAATATTACCCGTCCTTTGACATGCATCACACGCCAAATAGAAAGCACGAGCATCCTTAAATAGAGACGGCCAAAAGAAACCGGATTGAAGTACTTTAGCAGCGGTTTTGGAAGGACCATGGTGGCCTCCACATGCGAGAGAATGACAATGCTTGAGAATGTCATGTACTTCGAACTCAGGAACACATCTACGAAAGATTCCATCAGCACACTTTCGATACAAGAAAGGGTCATCCCAAAAATATTGTTTAGCATCGTGATAAAACCTCTTTCTTTGCTGATAAGTCAATTCTGGAGGGTGAGATCCACTAACACAGAAATTTGCAAAATCTGCATACCAAGGAGTTTGAGTAGCAACCGAAAACAGGTGATCATCTGGAAAAGAATCGTCAATAGGAGTACTTGACGCAATATCAGATTTGAAACGCAACCGTGAGAGATGATCCACAACTACATTCTCAGCACCCTTCTTGTCTTTGATTTCCAAGTCAAACTCTTGAAGTAAGAGAATCCAACGAATAAGCCTTGGCTTTGCTTCTTTCTTCGCCAACAGATACTTAAGTGCCGAATGATCAGTGTGAACAATGACTTTGGGGCCAATGAGATAGGCTCGGAATTTGTCAAGAGCGTAGACCACAGCTAGAAGTTCCTTCTCGGTCGTAGCATAATTGACTTGAGCTTCATCCAAGGTTTTACTTGCATAGTAGATAGCGTACAATACCTTGTCTTTCCTTTGACCGAGAACTGCTCCAACTGCATAATCACTTGCATCACACATGATTTCAAATGGAAGATTCCAATCTGGAGATTGAATGATTGGTGCACTTATCAAAGCTTCCTCAATCCTGTTAAAAGACTCCAAACAAGCATCAGTAAACACAAAGGTGGCATCCTTAAGCAATAATTGAGTGAGGGGTTTTGCAATTTTTGAAAAATCTTTTATAAAACGACGATAAAAAACCGCATGACCAAGGAAACTCCTCACTCCCTTGACATTAACAGGAGGAGGAAGCTTCTCAATCACCTCAATTTTTTCTTTGTCAACCTGGATGCCACGTTCAGAAATCAAGTGACCAAATACCACTCCCTCATTGACCATGAAGTGGCACTTTTCCTAATTCAAAACCAAATTCACCTCTTCACAACGTTTAAGCAATTTAGAAAGATTATGCAGACATACATCAAAATCAGACCCATAAACACTGAAATCATCCATAAATACTTCCATGATAGACTCTATGAAATCAGAAAATATGGCAGTCATGCAACGCTGAAAAGTAGCAGGGGCATTGCACAAACCAAAAGGCACTCTACGATATGCAAAGGTACCATATGGGCAAGTAAATGTAGTTTTTTCTTGGTCATCAGGATGTATAGGGATCTGAAAGAACCCTGAATATCAGTCTAAATAGCAAAAGTACTTATGCTTAGCAAGTCTTTCTAACATCTGATCAATGAAAGGGAGAGGGTAATGGTCTTTTCTAGTAGCAGTGTTTAACTTACGGTAATCAATGCACATTCGCCATCCGGTGACAATTCGAGTGGGAATTAATTCATCTTTATCATTCTTAATTACCGTTGTTCCTCCTTTCTTAGGGACTACCTGAACTGGGCTTACCCATTTAGAATCAGAAATCGGGTAAATGATGCCCGCATCTAACAATTTCAAAACTTCTTTTTTAACAACCTCTTGCATGTTAGGGTTCAAGCGGCGTTGTCCCTGTATGCAAGGCTTATGGTCATCATCTAATTGAATTCTATGCATGCAAAAGTCTGGGCTAATCCCTGTAAGATCATCAATACTATACCCAATAGCTTTTCTATGCGCACGCAAAACAGTAAGAAGCTTAAAAACCTGGTTATCATCAAGACTAGAGCTAACAATCACAGGACAAGTCTTTTCTTCATCAAGAAACACATATTTCAGATTAGGTGGCAAAGACTTTAGCTCTAACTTGTTTACCTGAGGTTCACTACAAGAAGTGACAGTGTTGGTTACCTCACAATTTGGATCAGCTACACCATCCAACTCAAGAATAAATGAATCGACTTCAGCATGTCCTTCTCCTTCGTATGCTTCAAGCATGAGCACTGCTTCTAATGCATCATTCAATATAATCTGAGGCGTCTCATCTCGGACAATTCCATCTATAACATCAATCCTGCAGCAAGTATTCTCAAGCAAATGGGATTTAAGAGCAGAGGTTAGAGTAAAAGTAATTTTATCATCACCAACACTCAATGTGAGAGTCACACTTTTAACATCAATAAAAGCACCTGCAGTACAGAGAAATGGTCTACCCAAAATAATAGGTATTTGGCTGTCCTATTCCATATCTAGAACTACAAAGTCTACAGGAATATAAAATTTTCCAACCCTAACAGGCACATCCTCTAAAATTCCAAGGGGATATTTTATCGAACGGTCTGCCATTTGCAAAGTCATCTGTGTACATTTTAATTCTCCCATATTTAGTTTTTGAAAAACCGAGAGAGGCATGACTGAGACGCTAGCGCCTAAATCAATGAACAATGCACCTAAATGACACGGGATTGAAAAACTACCAGGATCTTTAAGCTTAGGTGGAGACTTATTCTGTAAAACAGCACTACACTCTTCAGTAAAAGCTACTGTCTCCACCTCACCAAAAGACCTCTTCTTAGTGAGAATATCCTTAAGAAACTTTGCATATGATGGAACTTGAGAAATTAAATCAGTGAAAGGAACTGTTATCTCAAGATTCTTGACAAATGTCATGAATTTACAAAACTGCTGGTCCACCTTAGTTCTGTTCATCCTGCTAGGGAATGGGAGCTTTGGCACAAATGGTGGAGGAGTAACTGCAGTCTTCTCTTTGTCCTTTTTCTTGCTTTCCTCAGTTTCACCTTCGTTTGCATCTTCAACGACGTTCTCTACCTTGTCTTCCTCAGAATCCTCTTTTTCTTTCTCAGTAGGAACATCGTCAATAGGCATTGGAGGAGCATCATATGTACGACCACTCCTAGGAGCAATGGCATTCACATTTTCCTTTTGCTGAGTTGGTTGTGCTGGTAGAGAGCCTTGTTGCCTTGTAGAGGAAAAACTAGCCATTTGAGCAATCTGAGTTTCTAGCATCTTATTATGTATCTCCATCTGGTTCATCTTTGTTTGCATTTGTAACAATATCTTCATCATATCACCTTGATTATCAGCCTGTGCAGCTTGATTTGCTTGAGGAGCATAATTCTGAGGAGGCCTTTGGAATCCAGGGGGATTCATAGGTCCTTGATGAGGCCTATACTGTTGATGTGGAGGAGGCTGATACGACTGCTGATATTGCTGCTGCTGATTAGGAACATTTAAATTCTGAGCATTATTGTTCCTATATGAGAAGTTCGGATGATCTTTCCAACCAGGATTGTAACTATTGGAGTAAGGATTGTACTGCTGCCTCTGTTGCAAAACATTTGCTTGCTCCATCTGAAAATGTTGTGAATTTTGGGCATGGTTCTGGCAATCGTTACCATAGTGGCCTTGGATGCCCCTGACTTCACAAACAAGATTATTCATAGGAGCCATGGATGACAATGCATTGATACTCATAGGTTGAGCAGAGGGCTGAGATGTCTTCAATGAGTGGATCTCCTGAGTTAATGCAGCTAGTTGAGATGATAATAGAGAGTAAGCATCCACTTCAAGTTTACCCCCTTTCTTGGCTGCTCTCGGATTACTGAAGTGATTGGCAGCCAAATTGGAAAGAAAAGCATGTGCATCATCAACTCCTTTGTCTAAAAACACGCCACCTGCTGCGTTATCAACCATCCCTTTTGTTTCAGGATCAAGACCATTATAGAAGCGTTTAAGCAGAAACCACTTCTCAAGACCATGGTGAGGGCACGCACGTTGATAGTCCTTGAATCTGTCCCAAGCATCCCGAAGAGATTCGCCATAATCTTGCTTAAAACCCATCATCTTGTCGATCAAATCGTCGGTTCTGTTAGGAGGGAAGAACTCAGTTAAGAAAGCCTGAGCAATCTTATCCCACTCGGTCAGGTCAATATCATTCAACCATTTTTGAGCTTTGTCACGAAGAGAGAAACCGAACAACATGACTTTCAACTGGTCTGGAGTGACTCCCTGATGTTTAATTGTAGAACAGAGCTGTTGAAACCGTTGCAGATGATTTGTTAGGTCTTCAGAGGCAAGCCCAGCAAATTGATTCTGTTGGATCATAGTGAGCAAAGCAGGCTTGATCTCGAAATTTGCTGCTTGAATCGCTGGCATAGCAAGGCCAGTAGGTACCCCACTCGGAGAGAGCTGTGAGTAGTTCTTCAAAGATTTGGGAAGGTCCGCCATCTCAATCTTTGGTTCAGGTATCTCTTGCTGCTTCTCTTTCCTTTGTAGATCTATGTATTGTTGACAAGAAAGTTTAGAATCTGGACTAAGAGGAGTTGTATCCTCTTTCGCTTGATCTTCTTTCGTTTGAGACCTTGTCCTGGGCATCAACAACTAAACAAGGAAAAGCAGTAAGATCGGTCTCAGTTGGAACAAGAGTTCCAAAGGGACAAGAGAAACAATCTAAAACAATCGAACTAAAATTATAGAAACTAGGCGTCTCCCCGGCAGCGGCGCCAAAAACTTGATGTGTAAAATTATGTCTAACCGCAAGCGCACGGTATCAATTGTAGTAGATACTAGCAAATACGGGTCGATTCCTCAAGGAGACAGTTTCAGTTTCAATTCAATTATTATTTATTGTTTCTCGTCACAAACGATTATTAGAGGATTTGATTAACTACTAAAACAAATTAAACAAAGGTTTTAAATCAATTAATTAAAGGATCTAGGGCAATTCAGGTTCACCATGCTTACATCAAACAAATCACAAAGGTATAGCTTTTTAATGGGGTTAAGTAATTAAAGCAATGGTTAATCTTTTTCAAGCATTAACACTCTCAGAATATCTAATGATGCTTTCACACTCACCTTCAATTCCGCTAATTGTATGTAAGCCTCTAGTAGTAAAATCTTTCGATCTATTACTCCTATTGCAATCAATTAATCCGTGATATTGCGCAATTACACAAATTAAGAATTAGAACATATCAATCAGAATTACTCTTTACCCATCAATCTACTAATCAAATTAAACCCAAATCATGGTGCAAACATGGCTCCCCTTGATACCCTAGAATTAAATTACTCACTCATTCTAGGATTAAAACTAACAATGATAATCAAGAAAGCCATAATAAATATGTATTTAATAAGGAGAAGATAAGAAATACCTTTAATCTTTGAATAATGAAGAACAATTAAATCCAAGAATTAAATTGAGCTTGCAAAGATGGAGAGAAGAAAATAAAACCCTAGCTTTTAATATTAAGAAGTATGTAAAAATTGTGTGTCCAGGATCCCTTACAATGTATCCCTAGAAGTGTTTATAGTCTACTCTAGAAATCTTGCCCAGCAAGAAAACATCCTAAAATACAATTAGAATTCAATTTAGGTGCCAAAAGCTGCCCAAAATACAATTAGAATTAGAAAAAGGGCAAAACTGGAATTTTTCTGCTTGGCTTATCATAGAACACGCGCGCGAATTAATTCGGCACGTCTCCAGCACCTGATTTCTTCCTAAGGTTGTAGAAAATCTCCCAAGCTTCGCGTGAGCTGTAAGATCACTGAAAACGGACTTCTAGAACTCCAGATATGGCCAAAACAGTGTAGACTGCGAAACCTTCCCGGAAAATCCGAATTTAAATCAATTAATCCTCCAAACACGATAGAAGCATCAACCTTAATCAACATTCTCGTAAGTCTGCACAACTAAGCAAAATACATCAAAACTACAATAAACTTGAGGCCAAAACAATCAATTTAAGCCGAATTAGAATGTTCCAAGTAGATATAAAATCCACTTATCATTACGCTAAAAAAAAATGCTGGACTGGGCACTCCCCCAGCCTCTTATGCCTCCAATCTAAAGGAATCCGTGGAAAACATTTTAACGGAATTCCCCCACAATAAATTCTTTAAAACTTTTAAAACATTTCACTTTTTAAGTCCTTTATACTTACTGATAACAGATCAGCCCAGTATAAGGAATTTTGAAAACATCTTTAATTAATAGTCCATTTTAATGAGCAACAATAAAAGATTTAGGGATAGTGAAGCATTCGATATAAGGAATCATAAACAACAAGACAGTAAGATTAAACTAAGCAGGGTATAGTTCAGCAAAACAGAATCATATATCAACAAGGAAACATGATAAATTAAATAACTGAGCAATTATTTAGATTCTAGAAATGGAACAACAATTATAAAGAAAGCAGGAAATATAGAAAATTTGAAGTTCAATAGAAGATTTAAGTTACTGCACTGGCTAACCACTTATTTCAAGGATTATCAATTTATGAAATTACGCTGTAAAGTTTGAACAACCAGAATAGATTTGAATAGATTAAAATGAAAATTTAAGAAATTCTAAATTACTCAGGGTCTCACTCCTGTCGGCTAAGCACTCATAGGCTTTAGCTGCCAGAACCGGCATGACAATAATGAGTTTGAATAATTAAGAAGATCCCAATTCATTCTCGATTTTAACCGTCACTGAGCAACACATGCCTCAACAATAGTATAAACCTCTATAAAGCATAATGTAATGTAATATGTAATAGAGGACATATATAACTCAACTAGGATAAAAGATAAATAATATTAACTCTATACAGGGATCGTGAAATTTGAAGAACAGGCATCAACAAGGATCAAGTCGCTAAATCAGCTTGTTCAGTACCCTAACATATATAAACGAAGAAATCTGCCTTGACTCGCAATAAACAGGTAAATAGTTAAATCTTTAAAACAAAATCCACGCGATTAAGACAATTGATACCACTTCCACGCTCCTATTCACAACTCAGGTTGCCCTAGATAAAATTCTAAGAAAAGAATATAAAGAAATCCCCTAATCATTCTTACTCCCCTTTCAACGTACAATGTTACTCGAGGAGGGAATAATTAGGAAACTTCTATCTATCCTTAATCCAAATGTTTTATTGAGGCACCATTTACTTTAAAACATATATATCTTATTTAGAACACAAATTATCCCGAGGTCACAACCCTCCAATACCATTCACAAATCAAACTTTCAATCCAATTAAACTCTAACAATTCTAGCATCTGATAAAATCAACACTTAACTTAACATACGTAAACCCAAGTCTACTTCATTAATAATTAACTTAAAACTTTCAAAACTTATTTAAACTCTACACCTCATAGTTCCAACATTTATCAACAACTGAATAAACGAGTTATAATACGCGTCCACCACTCATCTCCTTTAACAATTCCCTTCTTCTACGATCACTCCTTCACATTCTGCTTCATCCACTCATCTTGGTACTTGCCAATTTCCTCTAATAATTCATTTGTAACAATCTAGACCTTTGGATCTTCCATCTATAGCTTCCTAAATTCTTTGAACATTTCCTCGAGCATTGTATCTCTTCTTTGACTCCTAAAAGTTCTCTTCACCTTTATCCATTCGTTTCTTGACTTATGGTCTTGTCCACTGCTGTAGCTATCTTGTTAATACCTTTGACAACCTTCAATAATTCCTAGCCGGTCCTTCAAAGTTTTCGTTCTCCACTAGCGTCTTAGGCCTTTCCCGATTCATTACTGCTTCGTCGTCACGACATTCATTTCGATCCTTTCATCATATCCTGAAAGTTATAATTCTTCCAATTGCAAAGCTCGTACTTAGTAATCATATGCATGTCTTTTGATATCCTCAAATATCTCGTGATGTCTTCTGATCTTAAATCTTTGCTCAACATAACTATCACATACCAACTATATCCATTATTATTCGATTTTTCGACCTTAACAAAATTAATAATGTCGTGTCCTTGTTATCTGCTCCTTGTCCATACTTGCTTTAACCTCAATTCTCAAACCTGCTCATCCAATTTTTCATTCGACGTAAATGTAGCTTACACCACAATCATTGATAACTTTTAGAAATCACAAGGGTTTATAACAAAAGGGATCAATAGAATAGACAGGCATTAACATATATGAGTACAAGATGAGTTTTGTTTGATAAGAATTTTATAAGAGAATTTAACTGAGAAATCAGTATGATCATTGAACTAGTTTCAGGTTGCATTTATCACTTAGGTCAACCGTCATAGTACAAGAAGGGGGCCAACCTTCTGTACTTTCATGACAAACATAATTAGTGGCATCCCACCAGACTTCTATCACATAGATAAGATGTCCCTGAATCCCCTACTTACATAGGGTTGTTCATCCCAGTTTGAATAAAAAAATAGCAAATATTCTGGTAAAAATAGAAAGAATTCAAAGGTCTTAAAAAATTTTATATGCATCATGTTGAATCAAGTGATCCCCAGGAAAATAGAGGTATTTCTGAAAAAATAGGAATGTGTTTAAATGAATCTGATATGTGAAGTTCATTATCAATTGAGGTATATCGATTATCAATAAGATCTGGTACCAGAAAAACAAGGAAGAATAGAAATAAAGGTTAAGTCTATTTAGAGGATGAATAAGATCAACAGCTAGTAGTGAATAGCCATGCCCTTACCTCCAACACATGTCAGTAATCGCGTTTCTCATCCTGTTTACAGCCTTTTTGTACTTTCTATAACTTTCGATAAATAACTAAAGTCGCAGAAGAAATCCTAGAAGGCACATGCGGTCTCCAGGTGGCGTCTTCCAAACTAGTAGCTCCAATCGTCTAATTAGCTTAGGCGGCTCCGAATTAACTGTCTCGTCCGAAACTGAATCTTTCGATAAATCGAACTGCTGCTCGCGCGATATCGAAATGCTAAATAATCATCGCAACCGTTGTCCTAATAACCTAAGGCGAACCTTATCCTAAATCGTTCCATCTAACATCTAACCTAAATACTTACACCTAATCATCCTAACTTGTTTTAGTAACCATAACCTGTCGCTCTGATACCAACCTGTAATGCCCCGATTTTCCAATACTGAAAATATACTTTTTATAATAAAATAAACTTTGATATAGAATAACAGATACAAATACCCGGTAACCCAGGGGAATTTTAGAAAAATCCGGCATGAAGTATTCGTAAATCGGACTATCCACCTGTAAATTCAACCCAAACCAAATTCAAATTGACAATTGCAAATAGAACTTATTACACCAATGATTCTTCACCGAGGACCAATTGCAGGTTATGGTATGAAACAAGAATCTAAACTATACAAATTATTACAATTTCTTTCACTACTCTAAATACAATTACTATACCGTCTAATCTGTAGCTTAATTCCAGTCCGTGCTTACCTGCCCTGGCTTCGAACTTTATCCTGTATAGACTGTCTCCTCGCTCTCATATGATTTATAGGGTGTAGGCATCCGTGTAGGCATCCATCCTTAATCCTAACTGAAAGGTTAAGGAAATAGAGCAAGAGTGAGCCAACAATGCTCAACAAGTGTAAAGTATAGTGAAACAACAATTTATCAATATTTCATTGATGAACAATATCAATGACCACTTTATCTCAAGGAATATTTTAATTCTATCATAGAATAAGACTTTCCATTTTACTCATCAAAACATTCCTTTCTTCAAAACAGTTTTATCATTGAAACACACTTTTCATAAGACCCTTTTAAAAACATTTAAATTGATTGGAGTTTTTTTTTCCATGACTCCGGACAATACGGGTGATCAGCCACGTAAAGTCCCCATACCGGACACGAAGTCCCTCTAGACCATGAAAATTGGGTTCCCAATTAGGCAACACATTGGCCTTTCAAATGCAGGACTGGGCACTCCCCCAGCCTCTTACGCTAAAAAAAATGATGGACTGGGCACTTCCCCAGCCTCTTACGCCTCCAATCTAAAGGAATCCGTGGAAAACATTTTAACGGAATTCCCCCACACTAAATTCTTTAAAACCTTTAAAACATTTCACTTTTTAACTCCTTTATACTCACTGAGAACAGATCAGCCCAGTATAAGGAATTTTGAAAACATCTTTAATTAATAGTCCATTTTAATGAGCAACAATAAAAGATTTAGGGATAGTGAAGCATTCGATATAAGGAATCATAAACAACACGACAGTAAGATTAAACTAAGAGGGTATAGTTCAGCAAAACAGAATCATATATCAACAAGGAAACATGATAAATTAAATAACTGAGCAATTATTTAGATTCTATAAATGGAACAACAATTATAAAGAAAGCAGGAAATAGAGAAAATTTGAAGTTCAATAGAAGATTTAAGTTACTGCACTGGCTAACCATATATTTAAAGGATTATCAATTTATGAAATTACGCTGTAAAGTTTGAACAACCAGAATAGATTTGAATAGATTAAAAAGAAAATTTAAGAAATTCTAAATTACTCAAGGGCTCACTCCTGTCGGCTAAGCACTCATAGGCTTTAGCTGCCAGAACCGGCATGACAATAATGAGCTTGAATAATTAAGAAGGTCCCAATTCATTCTCGGTTTTAACCGTCACTGAGCAAAACATGCCTCAACAACAGTATAAACCTCTATAAAGCATAATGTAATGTAATATGTAATAGAGGACATATATAACTCAACTAGGATAAAAGATAAATAATATTAACTCTATACAGGGATCATGAAATTTGAAGAACAGGCATCAACAAGGATCAAGTCGCTGAAAGAAGTTCATTAACATGATCAAGCCTCAGTGACAGAATAAGATGTACAGATGATTCAGTTGAAGGGCCAAAAGATTCCATGTATTTATTGAAGATACTGCTGCAGGTTAATCAATTGGAATGTAACGAAGGTGTGAAGATCAAGATCAGTGCTAGTCACTTGTGAACCAGACCAGTGCACTAAGTGTCAGCACATACGAGAAGGATCAACACATTAATTTACAGAAAGAATTGCCAAAGCCTATTGACGATCAATGACAAATATCTCAAGCAGAATATTTAAAACAGAAGAGAGAAGCCCAAAAGAAGCAGCCAAAAATAGTATGCAAGGTTACTATGCACGATTACTATGCAAGGTTACTATGCGCGGTTACTATGCAGGTTACTGTGCAAATAGTGGTTACTGTGCAAATAGTAGTTACTATGCAAATAGTGGTTACTATGCAGGTGGGGCCCACATGTGGGGCCCACGGAAGAAATTTTCTTTGGCAGACACGGTTTTGGTTGGTGAAATAGTGGTTACTATGCGGGTGGGGCCCATGTGAATAGTGCAGCATAGTGCAGCATAGTAACTTTCTAAAATCTATAAATAGGCCTGTTGTATTTCATTTCAAAACACACCTCAACACACAACTCTCTCTTCTCTCTCTTATATATCTTCTCTGTGTAAGCTGCTAGACAGTTCATCTAGTAGGAAAGTCGGCTTAGCCCACTTTCAGGAAGTGTCGGGTAGAAGGTCCTCGTGCCTAAACTATCCTTAGGAGTGTTTGATTTTGTAGCTAATCCATAGGATTAGATTGTGTAGCAAACCTCCGGGTTTTATCTATTTAAAGATATTTCCTAAACAATTTTGTTTCGATTCAGTATTTTTGATTTCATATCCACATCAAAAATCAAAATATTTCTAAATAACGTATTCAACCCCCCTTCTACGTTATTCCGGACCTAACAATTGGCATCAGAGCCACTCTGTTATTATACAACAGTTAAGATCCAAAAAGCTATACAATCATGACAGAGAAAACACAAACTCCAACAACAAGCAGATATGAATCAATCAGAGTTCCAATACTCAGGGCATCAGAATGTCCCACGTGGAAGGTGAAGATGGAAATGTTTCTGGAGGCTACAGATCCAGAGTACTTAGACAGAATCCATGATGGTCCACATAAGCCTACCAAACTTTCTGTTGTAGTTGTTGGGGAGGAACAGAAAACAATTCCAAAGGAGAAGATAGACTACACTCCTGAAGATATCTCCTCTATTAGCAAAATGCCAAGGTAAGGCATTTATTACATAGCACTCTTGACAATGTTATGTCTAACTGAGTCATTGGATGCAAAACTGCTAAAGAGATTTGGGATGCTTTGGAAGTCAGATGTCAAGGAACCAAAGCCATCAAGAAAAACAGGAGAACAATACTCACACAGGAGTACGAGCACTTTGACTCAAAGTCTGATGAGTCATTAACACATCTATATGACAGATTCCTGAAATTGCTGAATGACTTGTCACTGGTAGATAAGGAGTATGATCTTGAAGACTCCAATATGAAATTCTTGTTGGCTCTTCCTGAGAAGTGGGATTTAAAGGCCACTACTATCAGAGACAATTATGATCTGGAAGACATGTCTCTTGATGAAATCTATGGAATGCTCAAGACTCATGAGCTTGAGATGGAACAAAGAAGCAAGAGGCATGGAGGCAAGTCCAAGTCAATTGCTCTTAAAGCAGAGGAGAAAGGTTCTAAAGAAGTTGCTGTGAAAAAGAGTCAATCTAATGGAAAGGCTCTTATTACAAAGTCTGATACTGAGTCATCAAACTCTGATGATGACTCAAACTCTGACAATCTCACGGACCCTGATGATGATGGCAGTGATGCTGAGATGATACAACTTGCAGCCCTGATGGTAAAAAGCTTCAAGAAGATGGCTTACAAGAACTTCAGGAATGGAAGGAAGTTCATACGAAGAGATTCAAATTTCGAAAAGAAGAATTTCAGAAAAGCTGAGGAAAAGAAAGGTAGGTCTGGGAAAGTGGACAAGTCCAAGATTAGATGCTATAATTGTGGTGAGAAAGGACATTTTCCACCTGAGTGCAAGAAAGCCAAAGCTGATAAAAGTCAAGCTTACATCACAAAGAAGAAGGACTGGGCTGACACTTCAGACTCTGAAGATGAGGTGAACTATGCCTTGATGGCAAATGTTGATAGTATCACTGAAGCTACTGAGACCAAGGTACCTCACTCTACTCTAGCTTTTGATACTACTGATATATCTGAGTTAAGACACTTTCTTAAAAACTTGCATGTTAGCTACAGAGATCAGACTTTAGAAAATGAAAGAATAAAATCTGAAAGTCTAGACCTTAGAAAGAGAAATGATTATCTAGAATTAGAATTAGTCCAAATGTTAACAATTCAGAAAGAGAGAGATGTTGCTATTATTATTAAAACTGAATTATTGAAAAAGCATGCTTATCTTGAATCTGAACTTGTTAAAGAAAGAAACATTATTAAAACTTGGACTAACTCTGGTAGAACTACTCAGATTATCATAGAGAATGATTGTTGGAAAGAAGGTCTAGGTTACACTGATAAAAAGAAAACTGTCAACCTAGAAGCTGAGACCTCTAAACCTGTATTTACTGAAAAGGCTGCAAAACCCAAACTTAATCATATGAGGTTTGTACCAAAATCTGACAAACCAAAATAGGATGAAGTCAAATCAGTAAATATTAGTTTAATGTCTCAGAAACAGCTTAAACACAAGCTAAAGGAGATAAAAGGGGTGAACAATGTAAAAGAACCTAGGAAAAACAGAAATGGAAAGGTAGGCATCAATAAAAGCAATAACTATATGTCTATTCCCAATGCTCTTAGGAAGAAATGTCACAACTGTGGAAATCCTAGCCATCTTGCTACTTTTTGCAGGAAGAATAAAAATATAAACTCTATACCTCCTAAGTCAGGAGTTAAGAGTGGTTCGGTTAGGTTTAAGCCACAGAATCCTTGTTTTCACTGTGGTAATATTTGGCATTCAATTTATACATGCAAAGAGTATCATAATTTGTATTATGATTATTATGAACTTAAACACTCTTTGAATAAATTCAAGATTGATTCTACATGTATAAATTCTGATAAAAAGAATGTTAGCATAAACTTTGATAAGACTTCTGCTGCAAAAGCTAACAGACTTAATAAAGCCAAAGGATCCAAGCAAGTCTGGGTCCTTAAAACTAATCATTAGTGGTTTTTGTGATTGCAGGGTAACAAGAAAAATATCCTTGTTCTGGACAGTGGATGCTCAGGACACATGACTGGAAATAAAGCCCTGCTATCAGAATTTGTGGAGAAAGCTGGCCCAAGTGTTTTTTATGGAGATGGCAACATAGGAAGGACTCTGGGATATGGCAATATCAATCTTGGGAATGTCATCATTGAAACTGTAGCTCTAGTCTCAGGACTCAAACATAATCTACTAAGTGTGAGTCAAATCTGTGACAGAGGTTATCATGTGGATTTCTTTGAAGAACACGGTGAAGTTGTAAGCAAATCTACAGGAAAGGTTGTTCTGAAGGGATACAGGCATGGTAACATTTATGAAGCCAAGCTTTCAACAAACTCTGATTGCTCTGCAATCTGTCTACTGAGTAGAGCATTAATTGAAGAAAGCTGGGATTGGCACAAGAGACTTTCTCATCTGAATTTCAACAGCATTAATAATCTAGTGAAGAAAGATCTTGTGAGAGGATTGCCCAAATCAGTTTTTACTCCAGATGGCCTATGTGACTCATGTCAAAAGGCAAAACAAAGGAAAACTTCATTCAAAAGTAAGACTGAATCCTCAATTCTTGAGCCATATCACTTATTGCATGTTGATTTATTTGGTCTAGTAAATATAATGTCTATTGGAAAGAAAAGATATGCTTTGGTTATTGTTGATGAATACACCAGATATACATGGGTATATTTCATGCACAAGAAAGAAGAAACTGCATCAATCTTAACAGAGCATGTCAGACAACTAGACAAAGGATCTAAGCATACAGTGAAAATCATAAGGAGTGATAATGGCACTGAGTTCAAGAATGCAGTCATGGAAGAGTTTTGTAAAGAAAATAGAATAAAGCAAGAATTCTCTGCACCTGGAAATCCACAACAAAATGGAGTAGTAGAGAGAAAAAATAGGACTCTCATAGAAGCTACAAGGACCATGCTTGATGAAGCAAAGATGCCAACTTACTTCTGGGTTGATGCTGTGCAAGCTGCTTGTTTCACACAAAATGCTACACTCATAAACAAGCATAGTAAAACACCATATGAGATGGTGAAAAATAAGAAGCCGAACCTGAAATAGTTTCATGTGTTTGGATGTAAGTGTTTTGTTCTTATGACTCATCCAGAACAGCTTTCCAAATTTGATTTAAAAGCTGATGAAGGAATCTTTGTTGGATATCCACTATCAACAAAAGCATTCAGAGTCTACAATCTGAGAACAGAAGTGGTCATGAAATCTATCCATGTGTCTTTTGATGATAAAAAGATAACAGGACTTGAAGATTTTGATGAACATGACCAGCTGAGATTTAAGAATGAAGAAATAAATGCTGATCTACAAAATTCTGATACTCTTTCAGACTCTATTGTTTAATCTATACCAGTAGATCAGACAGCAGCACATGTTGAGGGGGAGCAAGTGAACGATGAACCCCAATCAAGTGAAGAAACATCTGCTACTAATGATTCATCAAACTCTGAAAGCAACAGCTTAGGGGGAGCAAACAATGATTTTGGATCTACTAGTCACCACACTCAACACAATCATGAACTTGAGGAATCATCAAGATCAGATCTACCAAGACAAAGGATATGGAGTAGAGCGCATCCCTTTGAATAGATCATTGGTGAACCGGACACGGGTGTACAGACTAGAAGAGCAACACAGAATGAATGCAATTTCGCAGGATTTCTATCTCAAATTGAACCTAAAAAGGTTGATGAAGCTCTTAATGATCCAGATTGGGTAACTGCAATGCAGGAAGAACTCAATCAGTTCAAAAGGCAGAAAGTTTGGAAGCTGGTGCCAAGACCAAAAGATAAATCTGTAATTGGCACTAGATGGGTGTTTAGGAATAAACTGGATGAAAATGGTATTGTTACGAGGAACAAGGCTCGATTGGTAGCAAAGGATTACTCTCAAGAAGAGGGAATTGATTATGATGAAAGCTATGCTCCAGTTGCAAGGCTTGAAGAAATCAGGATGTTCTTAGCATTTGCTGCACACTCCAACTTTAAGGTTTTTCAGATGGATGTGAAGAGTGCATTTTTGAACGGAGATGTATAAGAAGAAGTCTATGTTGAACAACCCACAGGGTTCGAAGACAAGGAATTTGAAGGTTTTGTATACTTTCTCTTCAAAGCTCTCTATGGTCTCAAGCAAGCTCATCGAACATGGTATGATACTCTCTCAAAGTTCTTGCTTGAAAATGGTTTTACAAGAGGTCATCGACAAAACTCTCTTTCATAAAAAACATAAAAATGATATAATTCTGGTACAAGTATACGTGGATGATATAATATTTGGTTCTACTAATCATTTGCTATGCAAGAGATTTGCTAAGCTAATGCAGAGTAAGTACGAGATGAGCATGATGGGTGAGTTGTCCTTCTTCCTTGGACTTCAAGTTGTTCAGAAGCCTGATGGTATTTTCATTTGCCAATCAAAATACATAAAGGATCTTCTGAAGAAGTATGGGATGGAAGAAGAAGCTACTACCAAGACCCCGATGCCAACTGCTATCAAGCTTGATCAAGACAAATCTGGTAAGTCAGTTGACATCACGAAGTATCGAGGTATGATCGGCTCTCTCTTATACTTAACTGCTAGTCGACCAGATATTATGTTCGCAACTTGTTTATGTGCTAGATTCTAGGCTGACCCTAAAGAGTCACATCTTATAGCTGTTAAACGTATTTTGAGATACCTTAAGGGAACCCCCAATCTTGGGATTTGGTACCCTAAAGGAACAGGTTTTGACCTAGTTGGCTATACAGATTCTGACTTTGTAGGCTGTAATATTGATCGGAAAAGTACTTCTGGAAGCTGTCAGTTTCTAGGAAGAAGGTTGGTATCTTGGTATAGCAAGAAGCAACAATCAGTATCTACCTCGACAGCCGAAGCAGAATACATTGCGGCAGGTAGTTGTTGTGCTCAGATCCTGTGGATGAGGAATCAACTTCAGGATTATGGACTCATGTTGGACAAAATTCCAATTCTATGCGACAACACGAGTGCCATTGCCATTGCCAACAATCCAATTCAACATACCAGGACTAAGCACATTGATATCAGGTATCATTTCTTACGAGAGCATGTCATGAATGGAACTGTGGTATTATATTTTGTTCCCACAGATCAACAAATTGCAGACATCTTTACTAAACCACTGGATGAATCCACATTCTCCAGGTTAGTTGGTGAACTTGGGATGTTAAATCTGTCTAATTAATTTTGGATAATCAATAACTGCAATTTGTTATAAATTCACAGGTATTTTAAATGTCCATATTTTAGGACTTGTGAATTTACTTTGCATCCAGTCCTCATCTTACAGTTATCTCTATATTAATTGCCATGCTTATAAATGCTATCTTTTATGGTAATTAGTTAGTGAATAATTGTGTTAATTGTAGCATAATTAAATAAATATTTTATTGACATATATCAATTAATGATATTTTGTTAATTTTATATCTATTTAATTGTGAGTTTATTTGATTATTGTGGATTAATTCTTGATTTACTGCGTGATTATTTTTAAATCCATAATAATTAGAAGTATTGTATGTGTGTGTATATAGGCTGATAGATTTCGGTGATAAGATGTTTTTCGGCTGACAGGTTTCGGTGATAAGATGTTTTTCGGCTAATTGATTTATTAGGTGAGAAATTATTGGTTGATTAGGTGAGAAATTATTGAGCGGTGTTATTCAACATATCCTGTCAATATCTCGCCTAACCCACTAGTCCTTGAAACCTTATAAATGATGAGTTTTTGTTTATGATTAACATCATCATTTTTCAGATAAACAGAGCATATACACTCAATTGCTGAAAATTTCAAGCTTTGACCGGAAAGATCTCACAATCTAGCTGGTGGTTTTTAGATCGGATTTCATATTTTTGCTTCATACATCATCCTTTATAAAAACTAACCCTTGTTTTTTTTTAATTTCCTCAAAGTTTTGAAAATGGCATTACAGGGAAGTTTTTTAGTTGCAAAAGTGAATCCTATTTCCATTCAGCAAATCGAAACCTTTCAAGATGAGCAATTTCGGGCTTGGACACAATTTCTGAATGAACATTCATTAATTCGCTATGCTTTAGTTACACTAGTGTAGCTTAACCATGATGCATTGCGTGAACTATATTGCAGTGCGGTTAACACTTCTGGACAGGACGGGTGTGCAATCACATATCGACTATTTGGTAGGTCGATTAGGGTCACTGAACGAGATGTTAATCGAATTCTTCATTTTCCTATGGAAAATCTTGTTTCTGATCCTACACCTGAACAGATTGAAATGTTCTTTCGTTTTATAAGGTACCAAGATGGCAATTTCAATACTGGTAATCTTTATAGAACGTTTCTAACCCAATACTGGAATTTCTTCTTTCATACTCTTAACCATGTTTTTTCTTCAGATAGAACAAATGAAGATCGAATACCTGAATTTATTCAAAAAATAGGGTATGCGGTCGCCAATAATTTGAGGATTAATTTTGGAAAAATAGTGCTTGGTCAAATCATTTTAAAGATGAAACACTTGGGAACAAGAGATGTTCAGACTCAAAATGTCAAATGTCTATATCCAAGGTTTCTACAGCTAATATTAAATGATTTTTTGAATGATGAAGACAGGGCACGCTTGGAAAATGGTCAAAAGGTGGAATGTTCTTCCATGAAGACGAATGTAATTAATTACATAA
The DNA here is from genome assembly GCA_036435485.1 of Saposhnikovia divaricata. Classification (NCBI taxonomy): domain Eukaryota; kingdom Viridiplantae; phylum Streptophyta; class Magnoliopsida; order Apiales; family Apiaceae; genus Saposhnikovia; species Saposhnikovia divaricata. The sequence goes on along the minus strand of CM071597.1, from coordinate 119,112,032 downwards.
GCAAAAAGAAATATACGGATGTGCCTAAATCCTAACTGAATATCTAAAGACTGTCCCACTTCCGTTGTTACCAAGACCAGTGAGAGCAGGTATACGACAAGGTAATATTTCAATCCCTGCTATTCCAACCTCTGTATTCCCTGCCGTGTCACAGGAAATACAGTTTCTACAGCCCTTAGTGGCCATCTTACCCGACCAAGAGCAGGAAATCCCACCGACTCTAACACAGGTCGAAGAGCCTATTCTACAAATGCAAACACAAACACAACAAACTCCTACACCTCAATTGTCACTTAAACGACCAGCCATCAACACTTTTGAGGGAGATAGTGCCTCAGCAGCACCACATAAGGAGTTAGTTACATCAGCAGCTCTACCTCATTCTAAAAGAAGTAAACCAAATGAACCTGAGGTAACTGTAACTGTTAGTGAAACAGTTCTTCCTTGTCAACTGAGTGAAAATGTAAATAAGGATGAATTGACAGGAGCACCTATCTTGAGTTCCATTTCACGGAACATAAGAGCGGTTGATGATCTTTCTAAAGATCAAATGCCTTCACACGCATCCGAGGTGGAATTACCTACCTCAAAAACTACTGGTTAATCTTCCATTTTACGGAAAGATCCATCGGTAGGAGGTTCTTTTATGAACCAAGTGTCTTCACAGACATACGAGGGAAACTTGGGTTTTGTGCAATTTAATTGATTCAAGTTCAACCTCCCAATGGAAAAATCTCTGGATCTCTTTCGAGATTTACCACTATTTACCAGTGGTTGGCAACTCGCTTCACGCGAGGATGGAAGCTCACAAACTTTCATTGCACCATCCGTGACCTCTGAAAAAGGGGCTAGGATGATTTCATTTGTAGGTACACATATCGGTGGAAGCTCTAGAGGAGAGTTGAGGGAAACACGAACAGAACATGTAAGTGTAACCCAAACCACTAAACCGAGTGAATATAGAGTGCTGAGTGAAACACCTGCAGAACGTACGAGTGAGCAACCTACTCAACCACATACACCTGTAACCAGAAAGGAATACAGCAGACTCCTTACATTGGTCCAAACAATGGAGAAAGAGTTATCAAATATCTGTAAGTCCATTACAGAAATCAAAAATTTGTAACTTATTCAACAGAATGTATTCCAGGTTCAATTGAACACCATGGCAACCCAGTTTAGTCATGCAATCAACTCCTTGGTAAAGCCATCTTTGTCTAATTTACCAACTCCACGTCCCACTACTCTGGAGGATAATCCAACTGAGTGGGAGAAGGTGGATGATCAAGAAAAATCAACTAGGCGTAAGGGCAAGGAAAAGGTTGTTGACACGGAATTAACTTTATTTTGGGAAAGGAAAAGCTAATGGGAGTATTAGTGCTATGTGGAAAGAAAGCAAGACAAACTTGAAGATATGTTCAGTCTAGAGGAACAATTGTCTTGCACTTGTTCAAATTTTAGAAATCTGGAAAATGTATATATGATCCAGAATTCACTTTAATATTATTTATCTTTGTATTTTATTTGTATCAGTTGAGTTATCCTCTAGGAATTTTCTTGTCAAACCCTAACAATCAAATAGGGGGAGATTGTAAAGCATAATGTAATGTAATATGTAATAGAGGACATATATAACTCAACTAGGATAAAAGATAAATAATATTAACTCTATACAGGGATCGTGAAATTTGAAGAACAGGCATCAACAAGGATCAAGTCGCTGAAAGAAGTTCATTAACATGATCAAGCCTCAGTGATAGAATAAGATGTACAGATGATTCAGTTGAAGGGCCAAAAGATTCCATGTATTTATTGAAGATACTGCTGCAGGCTAATCAATTGGAATGTAACGAAGGTGTGAAGATCAAGATCAGTGCTAGTCACTTGTGAACCAAACCAGTGCACTAAGTGTCAACACATACGAGAAGGATCAACACATTAATTTACAGAAAGAATTGCCAAAGCCTATTGACGATCAATGACAAATATCTCAAGCAGAATATTTAAAACAGAAGAGAGAAGCCCAAAAGAAGCAGCCAAAAATAGTATGCAAAGTTACTATGCATGATTACTATGCAAGGTTACTATACGCGGTTACTATGCAGGTTACTGTGCAAATAGTGGTTACTGTGTAAATAGTGGTTACTATGCAGGTGGGGCCCACAGGTGGGGCCCACGGAAGAAATTTTCTTTGGCAGACACGGTTTTGGTTGGTGAAATAGTGGTTACTATGCAGGTGGGGCCCACATGAATAGTGCAGCATAGTGCAGCATAGTAACTTTCTAAAATCTATAAATAGGCCTGTTGTATTTCATTTCAAAACACACCTCAACACACAACTCTCTCTTCTCTCTCTTATATATCTTCTCTGTGTAAGCTGCTAGACAGTCCATCTAGTAGGAAAGTTGGCTTAGCCCACTTTCAGGAAGTGTCGGGTAGAAGGTCCTCGTGCCTAAACTATCCTTAGGAGTGTTTGATTTTGTAGCTAATCCATAGGATTAGATTGTGTAGCAAACCTCCGGGTTTTATCTATTTAAAGATATTTCCTAAACAATTGTGTTTCGATTCAGTATTTTTGATTTCATATCCACATCAAAAATCAAAATATTTCTAAATAACGTATTCAACCCCCCTTCTACGTTATTCCGGACCTAACAACCTCGAATAGTTTATAATAATTTGAAGAAAAATGCTCTTTGAAAAATATTAGTAAAGACGAGGAAAATTGAAATAAATTAGTTTTAAAAGAATTCAACACCTGAACAATAGGTGAGGAACATAAACAATGATAGAATAATTTGAGAATGAGTGTCTGTAAATTAATAGAAGAAGAATGTCACTAGAATAAAAATGAAAGGTATATACACTAGCAAAATGATTTGAAAGAAACATCGTATAATTAACAGAACATGTTTACATTGGTCAGAATAAATATGAAGAGTATAATGGCTAGCAAGAAAGGATTTCAAAAGAACAAATAAATAACACAAAAGGTTTCACATCACTTGAACAATAATTGAGGTATAGTAAACTTGCCTCAATACATGAAGTTTCCATTTCCATCACATTGATTCGTCATTTACTTTACATCAACCTCTCCTATATACATTGACCTTTCTTCGCTCACAACTGTATCTTCCATAATCTGTCAGCCTCTACACGAGCACGCTCGTTTACTTTGAGCATATCTTTCTTCTCCAATTTATCCCTTTTATGCTTGTACTAGATCTTAACCGGCCTCCTATTCGTACCTATACACGGTAAAGTACAGCTTCAGTACGCTTGTAACCTTAATCGTCTAACCCTATTCTACCCAACGCGTCCTATAATGCTTTATAACTTAATATTTACAACACGTATTAATCAAATTCTTGAAATCGTAATATATATATATATATAACCACATAAATCACATAAACATTTAGCACGTATTAGCAACTTATAATTATACGTCATAACACATATATTACATTTATACACCAAAAATCTTTATCAAAATACTGTAAAGATCATAAAGAAATTTTAATAAAAATTGGACAGCACCTCCCTTAAAATATGGCCTAACCTGTCGGAAATAAGATCGACATAATCAACAATTCAAGCATTTTTGCTTTACAATAACCCAATACAATATCATAATCTTCACAACCATACTAATATACCTCATTTATAAAACTCAAATACTTCACATATGCAACAAAACTTATCTTTTTTTTACACCTTATCTGTAATTTAACCTTGAAATCTGAACTTAAACTGAAAGTAAGTATTCACCGACTCAAAACATTCTTACATTACATTATGATCAGTCATCACAAATACATCTTTTGAAACGAATCCAACCACTTTCTATTCACCTTATAACCCATTACCCACCACTATCTTGCACCATATATACACAATTGTCGATTGAAGTTCCATTTTAACTATCCATTTTTTTTCTTTTTAATCAGAGTATTAAGTTCGAACCACCCTTAGATGTATACATTCCAAATCTTAAGTTCTATTATCATTAAACAAACATGCAACTAATCTTTCGTTTACATTTTATTTATACACCAATTCAATTATTCCTTTACTACTTTTATTCTCTTATTGGCTTCTGTCCCTCTTTTACCTCCTCTTACCTAGGCCCCTACATTTTCTTTTCTCTTAACCCACACACTACTTACATGTGCACCTACCAGCCCAAGCACCACACTCACTCCCCTGGCCCTCCACATACACGCAGATAGTATCCTCTTACCCCTCAAAACACGATGACACAACACCTACTTGTACAACATTTATAGTGAATAACCCATATACCATTCAGCAATACTTTCAAGTTTAATAATGTTCCGACATATAACTAAAACCAAACCAAACCATACAATATTTGATCAAACATCTGACTACTTTTTCCTAGGTCGAGGAGCTGTTAACTATTTTATATACAAATTAGTGCAGGCAACAAAAATCGACACAGACAATCAATAAAACAGTCTAGCAACACCTAATCTCTGATAATTTTCGAAACCTTCACCAAAAACCATGTTTAAATCAGACATTCACTCGTTATTAAACAATTAACATAACTATCCTCTAAATTCATACCACCATTCCTCAGATATACAAAACAATTATAAGCCTCGACCCAATTACAATTCCATCGAAAACTATTTTAAACCATAAGTACACATATATCACACATACCACTTCGATTTTTCTGCACAAACAACCAATAACCAAATTCGACTAGTTGAAATTTTGATCAAAGAAAGTTTTTCAACACAAAAATTCGATTACTAATCTAATTAACAACAAGAAATCATATATTCATACTAATTTAGATACAACAGGAAACAAAATCTGTACTTCAAGCTTAAACGATAACCAATATTACAACCAATTTCAAGCCAAACTGAAGCCCCTAAATCGAACCCTAACATGGCTGCGCACCTCTGCACACCCACACAGCTTGTTCAGTACACATAGACATCTCGTTAAACACACACACACACGTACCCAGCAGTCCATGCACATTAATCGTACACACTCACACAGACAGTATATATATGAACACACACACACGACTTGTATATATAACCAAACATACACCAATTCACACCCAACTCAGCACCGATACAATTTTGAAGGCGGAACAGTAAGAAACAGAGGCCCACAACAACGAAATCATCAAAGCAAGGAAAGACTAACAGGGAAGAAGCATCGAGATTGTGAGAGGAAGAGGGATGGAGGAGAGTTGAGAGATTTTTCTGAGAATTGGGAAGTGAAAAGTTGAGAGATTTATAGAGGGTTCTCGTGCAAACCCGATTGAAATGAAATTGGGGAGGATATCTAATAATTAAGGGTAAAAAGAAATGAGAAAATGACCGAATTAACAACATTTTAATACATTACTGTCCAAAATAACAGTTGCCGCGCGGGGTGCCCTTTTTACCCACGTCTACCCGCATCCAGCATATGCGTATACCACAATTCACTTTACCCGACCCATTCTTAGCCCACACTTTACTCTTCCACCCTAATTCACTCCCTTCACCGAAAACACTTTTGCTGCCTAAGTCCAATTCTCTCCCTCTCTCTCTCTCTCTCTCTCTCTCTCATTTGTATTCTTTTTTATATGTATGTACCTTTAAATGCCAATCTTGTGTGAATTATGTTAATTAGTTTTTGCTCCACTACTCGGATTTACTTAAATTTTTCTTTCATGGTAGTTGATTAACTAAGCTCAAGTTAGAATTAATAATGTATTGATAAATACTCATATTAGAATTAGTTTAGCTCGTTCATTAAAATTTAACATTGATGCAAATTAGTACTTAATACAACAGGTGTAACAACTCTGTAATAACACCATAACTGTGAAAATGATAAGCCCAGTTATACGTTGCAGACTTGAGGATGTAAGATACTAGATAATGAAGATACACTTGTGCTTTATGGCTTTAAGATAATAGAATGAAATCAGTAATTGTAACGTAGTTTTCCACAACAAACCGAAGATTTTAGATACGACAATCTTGGTTGAGGTTGTAGATTTAGAGTAGTATAACTGTTGCTAATCAGTTTAATTGTTTGATCATGTAATAAATACTCTCTTTTAATTAATCCACAGCCACGGATATTAAGCTTGTATGTACCGGTCTCCGTTATCTCCATTGTACTTGGCCTAGCTAGCGCGGAACAGATTTGATGCTAGGCTAGCTCATGAGCACTATAGAGCAATGTGTATATATATTGAATAATGCTAGCTAGATCCACATATTTGTATACAGGTGTGACCCCAGCTGTCTCCCACCGTAGAGCGTGGCATTTGAATTCTTTTTGGAATATTGAAGATTATGTAAACATGAGAATTATTAATTCATCTTTTTCTACACTAAATAACATTGTAACACCTTGTTTTTTTATCACTGATGGATCAACTAGACCAATTTTGTATATCATCAGAATGACCAATCAAAGGAGTGAAGAATAAATTTAATAGAACTAATATTTTCTAGTTTATTAACTTTTAGTAGCTTCTTATGCCCTTTTCATGTGCTTGTACTAAATTCTGACATTATTTTCATACAGATTATGGATTCCAATGGTGAGTTGTCCATGCATCTCGGGCCTAAAAATCCATCATTGTTGCATTTATAGTCGAGCCATAGGTCCTCTCTAGTTTGGGAGGTTGGTGGTGGTGATATACAACGATCTAGGCGACGTAATCCTTCTCAAGATAGATTTCCTCCACTGCATCCTAGTATGATACCTATCCTAGAAGATCTGAGATTTGATAGTTTTGCAAGACTTTCATGTATCAACATTGATTGGAGTTTGATAACTGCATTTGTTGAACGTTGGAGAACAGAAACTCACACTTTCCACTTACCAGTTGGGGAATGTACTATCACAATGCAAGATGTTAGTGTGCTGCTTAGCTTAAAGGTAGATGGTGATGTAGTTATTGGCTGTACCGATGGTGTTGATGGTGGATGGAGGAATCTAATTCTGCAAATATTTGGCCAGGCACCAGAAATTAAGGAGAAAGAAAAGGATAATGAGCTGAAAGGTGGAAGGTTAATGTTGAGTTGGTTAAGCTCAACGTTTAGTGTACTTCCTAGTATTCCATCTGAAGAGGAGGTTAGACGATATACGCAGTCATATATCTTGCAGTTGATTGGAGGAGTGTTGTTCACTGACCATTCTGGAGGTCAAGTGCATTGCATGTATCTTCCTTTGATACTAGACTTTGGACATTGCAAGAACTTGGCTTGGGGAGCTGTTGTGCTTGCATTCCTATATAGGGAGTTATGCAAATCTTGCAAAACTGGTGTCGAAGAGGTTGTCGGCTGCTATTTGGGGTGATAGACCAGGACCTTATGGAATGAGGTGGTGTTCACATTTGAAATTCACCGACACTAGTGCACATGTGCTACCCACTCATCGTTTATCTTTGGATGCCATTTCACCTTCTCGTTTCGAGTGGCAACCATATTGTAAGAACCCTAATTTTTGGTAATATTTTCTTTTATTTAATATCATGTGACATTGTTAATTTGAAACCTTTCTAGTCATCCCTGCTGTTTAATGGAATTGATTGTCTGAGAAACTATGTTGTTGCATTCACTATGTAAGATAAAAGGAAGATTGTGAAGGCAAGAATCTTATTGTTGGTAAGATTTATAAAACTTGGGATTTGAGAATTATTGGAGTGATAAAAGATTTATTAGGAATTACGACAAGGAATTATGGATATTCGAGGAATTTACACAATTAAGTACTTAAGGGATTACGAGGGAAATCTCTACGCGACAAAATATTATTACGAGAGATTAATTAAGATACGATACAAATTAAAGATTAAGTGACAAGCATTGGTGGAAGAATAATGATACAAGGAGTAGTATTGCATGCAAGTCCCATACAACCAAGTAGTTAGGAAAAGCAAACTAGTTAAACCAAATGGCAAGAGGAATTGTAACTAGTTGCATTTCTTTTTCCAAGGAGGGGACAATAGTACAAGGAGGCCATACCTAGGTTAGTACCATGCATATACATACACTAATATGTATCACCCAATCACTTTATGCATTATTCAACCACACAAAAAAAATCAAAACACAAACATCACCCCCCCTTGAAAGAGAAGCTCTCGGCCAAAAGCTAAACAAGGAAGAAAATTTCTTCCTTCTCCCATTTCTCCTCACTCATAATTCAAGGCATAATTCCTAGGCTCTCTACATCATCTAAGAAAGGTATGCAAAGAGTTTCAAGCCCTTTCATCCATTAACTTTCAAGATATTAATTGTTAAAGATATTGTGAATAGTAACCATGTTAAGTTTTTCTTATAGATCTTGGATTATAAGGATAGTAGGAGCTTATTCAAGGTGTTCTTGAGTTTTTTAAGGCTTACCCAAGGCTCCTAGGTACTCAAGAAAGTATAAAAATCATAACACCTTTTGGCCATGTAGTGTTTATAATGTTTGGTGATAGATCCATGTATATTTGTGTTAATCTTGGATGTTCAAGTGATGGATGATATGGATCTTGAGTTTTAGTGTTGTGATTGTGATTTTTATGATTGTGGATAGTATATGTATCTCCATGAATGTTATAAAGCATGAACTAGGTGAATTAGATGTTGGTTGTGTTGTGGAAGTAAGAATCTTGGTTGATTTAAGGGAAACATGCATGCTGAATTTTTCCAGAAACTTGACCTGTCTTGTAACATGGTTTTGAACCCCCAAATCTTCTCCCCTGAGGTCCTAACATATATTGTTGGAAAGGTATTTGAATGTAGTTTCTGGAGATATAAGGTTTATGACTAGGTGATGTATGGATTTTAAGTTATGGCCGGAGAAGTAAAATGTGTTTCTGGATTCCGGACTGCACTAAGTGACCCCATTGTGAACCTTGTTTAAACCCCTAAAAATTTATGTGGGATCATGGAAAAATTAGAGAAGCTATAGAATGCAGTGGTGAGGGCTACCCAAAAAGAATTGGATTAAAATATGAATTTTTCAATTTTATAAAAATGCTAGAGTAAAATTTGCGCAAGGGAAAAAGTCGTTAAATGGAGTATAATTCTAGGGGTAATGGTCATGACTCGGATATGGTAACTAAATTAAGTCGAATAAGTGACGAGCGTAATCGAGTGATGACATGAACCTATAGTGGGGCTAGAGTGTCATAAGACGAAGTCATTAAGTTAATTTCGTACCCCCTAAAACCCCGCAATTAAAGAGATATTGTTAAGGTACTAACGAGCGGTTATTGCTTATGTATAGATCGTTCCACTCTGCACGCTCGACCACCCCAACCACACCAAGGCAAGTTCACTTTTCAAAACTTACATATACAAGGACTTTCACTGTTGTGTTTGTAGTTTTCAATCATATCAAATGTTATGTTTATCAAAGTATTGATGCAATTGAGGTTGTATAAGTACATATATGTTTGTACCCCTTGAACTTAGATTGAAATGTTTTCTTCGGACAACGACTCTAGCAATAGAGGTCGTAGCGGTCCGTATATACTATTGACCGGGGAGCGGTATATTATTATATCGTAACTAGATTGTGAAAACCCGAAGGGTCATTTGGGGAGTATCGAATACTCAAGTAATTATTTTTATATCTTCGTAAATACTCGAAACCCAATCTTGGATTAAAAGTTTATTTTATCGAATAATTATTTTATCAAATATTAACATTAAATCTTAAAATTTTATTTATCAATTATTGCTCATTATTTTAAAGACAAAGTTAATCCAAGATACCTTTAATACTTTCAAACTCGAACTCTTTCGAACTCAAAACATTTTCGAAAACCCCCGGTCAGGTTCGCTTCTTGTATGATTTCAAGAATCATCGGTCGACTGATGTCGAACCTCAATTACTCTGTTTTCAATCAAAATCAAGTTTTCAAAAGAAAAAGAAAAGGGGACTCTGGCAGGTGTGGGAACCGTTGACGAACGATTCCCGGGATGTGTAAGCGGCCGTGAGCCAGGCGGTCCATCAATTATTATTCCGGCCCAGGTGTTACCGAACGATGATTACGGATGTAGTTTTCATCGAGGGTGATTACGGATGTAGTTTTCACCCAGGGATAGTTACGGATGTAGTTTCTATCCTTCTACCGGTAGAGAAGACCCGTGGATTATTGGACTTGGATGTGGCGACTAATCATCATCAATCCCTGTCAGGTTTTATGTTTTCTTCCAGTCCCATCCTCCACTTTGGAAAAATACTCAAACACTGCTTCTTGGGCCTAAGTGCCAAGTTGCCGATAGTGTGGTTTTGATGAGAAAATATTGACATCGTGCAGTATCTAGAACTGCAAGATTTTCTATAAAGATTGGCACGTGTTAGTGCACTCTTGCAATTGTTTCAAAGAATGAAATGTTTTTGTATGAGAAACCTTCTAAGCTAATTGAAGGAAAGAGATATGTTGAAATGTATATATTTTCAAACTTGAGATATTTTGAAATGGGAACCTTATAAAGGGTTCATATGTTATTCTTAAAGCTCCTTAGTGAGTATAGATGTTTTATTCAAACTCGGACATATACAGTGTCCAATTATTTTTTGAAATATGAGATATATACCCATATAGTTGGGAATGTTTTCGAACTAAACCCCATTATTATTTTACAAATGGTGAACTTGCTAAGCATTATGTAGCTCATTCTTGCTTTATAAAAACTTTTCAGAAAGAGAAGAATTTGGTCGGTTAACTCCGCAACAGCAGAAGAGGAGTAGAAGATTTACCCCGGAGATGATTTAGTTCCTGATAAATATTACAGAGTAAGTCTGATAGGTTTTCAACTGTAATAGTAAGACTTGTCTTCAAGTGTAGTTGTATAAGTGGAATTGCGTAAGACTCTGATTTGTACAAATGAATTGTAATATTTAGTGGCACTTTCGATTATCGTTTCTGAGGCTCTAACTTGTTTGTGTGTAAGATTGAGGTCTGGATGGATGTATTGTTGAGTTGTAAAGTTAAAACAGGTATGATTTGGTTGGATGGTGGCGTGACGACCTGAATCTCTGACCTCAGATTTGGGGGCGGCACACATATAGTGAGGATCTTCTTGCCAAGTTATCCGAGCATTGTAGAGAAGGTAGTCATATTTGGTGTTATAAGGGTCTGCTGATTTGTTTTTACATTTTGGAGCCACACTTACTAGATAGATGTACACGACAGTTTGGGATACTTCAGGAGATACCAACAAATGCTGACTTTTCGAAGGCACTTCGTGATATTACTTTACAGGGGAAACAATCTAATAACTGGCTATCTATGCACCAGGAACATGTAGTACATTGGAATCATCGACGAGAGCATGTCATGGCTGCTAGTGCCCATTTTAGTGTTAGTGTCGCTACTGGATACGATCAGTGGTATATTGATATCACTCGTCGGTTTCATACACGCATTGCTGGCTCACATTTCTATTCGGTAATTCTACCTCATTCATCAACTGGTCATTACTTACCTAATTTCTTTTTAGTTGTTACTTTATGTTATTATTTAGGCAAGAAGTTAATAAGTAGTTTGTTTTTTATTCGATAATTCTACCTCATTTATATTACTCTTTTTGTAGCTTGATATGCTTGATCATATAGCTGCTATAGCCAAGGGAGAGATAGATGGAAGCAATGAAGATATAGCCCATTTGTGTGCTCATGGTAAAAAGCTTGTTGCAGATTCATTTAACTATGGTGTTTTCCAAGATTTTCCGTAGAATATCGACGAGATAAAGAAATTAACAAGAAACCGAAGCCTAAAAAAGTTGGCCATAAAGGAGGTCGTAGGGGAGTTAATGCACCGCGCAAGGAAAGGGTGCATGATGAGATAAACGCATTCTTCATATGCGCAATCTAAAGATTTCGCATACTACATATGCGTAGGACACGTTGCAGCACATACAAAATATGCGTGGCCCGGACATTGCATATATATTATGCGTAGTCATGCTCTGATTTATACCCCTGTTGCCTGTGGGCCCGTAGGGCTAAAGGCAGCGCATAAGTGGTATGCGTGGTACATGGAATCGCATATTCGGTATGCGTGGTCAGCCTTGTTTTTATTTTCATTTTATTTAACAGATTTTTATCCTGGGCAGCGCATAAAGGGTATGCATGGTACCTAGCATCGCATATTCCTTATGCGTAGTCAGCCTTAGTTTTTTTTTATTTAACAGATTTTTATCCTTACATTTCAATAAAGGTTAAATTGTATTGATTGAGTTTGCTCCATTTGCAAAATATGATTTGCATATCTATCATAAAAATATTGAACTGCCTTAATTACATTGTTAATTGAAATTGTACCCAATTGATCAAGATAATTCATTACAATCCATTTAAATCTTGCTAGAAAAGCCTCTGTCGATGTTGTCAAAGTCGTCCAGATTTTGTAGTTTATCCAACATTTATGTATCGAAAGTTCTCTTCTGAGGTTGCTGTTGAAACGTATCTGTATCTTTATAATATCAAATGTCTTGAAAAATGGCCGTTGTTCATGTTTCAATATGACGAAGTATAAGGGATTTGAAACCGTTTCAAAGAAAGTTGCAGTGATGCACTGTGTATAGGTCAGTTCCTCCCATGTTCTCTCATCCATTTCGAGCAAACAACTGAAAACAAAAAATGGGGATTTTATGAAATTACAAGATAGTTTGATTGGAATAATAGATACATGATTATTTTATTACCGTTAAATGATTGGAATGAGGCTTGCTTTGATATCTTCCCTTCTGTGTCGACTCTTCTTTGTCGTCTCTTCTGTGTCGTCTTTGACTTCCTTATGTTTATGTTCCCGACTCTGTAACCAGGTTTTATTTTTATTTTTTTTAAAAAAACAACTACTGTTTACGCATTCAGTAAATGCTTGGTCACTGCATACACTTTCACCAAATGCGTAGTCGATCCTGTAACCAGTATTTATTTATTTTTAGTATACGCATTCGGGGAAAGCGTGGTCTGTGCATATTTATTTTTTTTAAAAAATTAACTGAGTGCTACGCATAGCGCTTATGCGTATGTTAGTATACGCATTCAGAGAAAGCGTGGTCTGTGCATATTTAATTATTTTTAAAAATTAACTGAGTGCTACGCATAGCGCTTATGCGTATATTGTATCCGCATTGACCAAATGCGTATTCTTTTCGTTATTTTGGACTGCTTTGCCGGCAATCGTTATTTCAGGCACTACATTATATAATTTGGTTATTGAGGGCTTTCACCTAAAAGAAATGGGGTATTTTGGAATTTACCAATAAAATTTCTATTTAATAACAATAAAATCAACTGGGTAAAATAGAAAATAAATGGGTAGTATTTAAGAAAAATCAAAAAATTATTTTTAAAATGTAGAAAATAAAAGGGTTCTTTTGATAAATAAATAGGAAAAAGTAAATTTTGGCACATTTACTTTTGTTAAAAATAGCTATTTGCAATTTTACTAACTAAGTTTCAAAATTGCAAAAATACTAACCCTAACCCTAGCCCCCCTCCCCCCTCTTTCTTTGGGAAGCGGCGGTTGTACTTTTTTTTTTTTTTTAAGGTGGGGTGCTATTTTGGTTCATTTGGGTTGCAAGGCCCCGCAGGGGCATATTCAACTGAATGCAACCACATTCAACTGAATTCAACTACATTCAACTTTTTTTTTTTTAAGGTGGGGATATTTTTATGGATTTGGTTTGCAAGGCCCCGCAGGGGCATATTCAACTGAATGCAACCACATGCAACTAATTGCAACTAAATGCAACTAAATGCAACCACATGCAAATAATTGCAACTAAATGCAACCACATGCAACTAAATTTCTGATTTTAAGTTCCATTTGTCATTTGTCTTTTTCGACCTCATTTTTGAACTCTATATATATATATATATATAAATATATATATATAAGGTGGGTGATATTTTGGTGGATTTAGGTTGCATGGCCCCGCAGGGGCATATTCAACTAAATTTGCAACTGAATGCAACCATATGCAACTAAATTTCTGATTTCATGTTCCATTTTTCAGTTGTCATTTTCGACCTCATTTTTGGACTATATATATATATATATAGAGTCCAAAAATGAGGTCGAAAATGACAACTGAAAAATGGAACATGAAATCAGCAACTGAATGCAACCATATGCAACTAAATTTCTGATTTCAGTTGCATTCAGTTGAATATTGCCCCTGGCGGGGCCTTGCAACCCAAATCCACCAAAATCACCCTACCTTAAAAAAAAGAAAGTTGAATGTGGTTGCATTTGGTTGTACATTGCCCCTGGCGGGGCCTTGCAACCCAAATCCACCAAAATCACCCCACCTAAAAAAAAAAAATTGAATGTGGTTGCATTTGGTTGTATATTGCCCCTGGCGGGCCCTTGCAACCCAAATCCACCAAAATCACCCCACCTTAAAAAAAAGAAAGTTGAATGTGGTTGCATTTGGTTGAATGTGGTTGCATTCAATTGAATATGCCCCTGCGGGGCCTTGCAACCCAAATCCACCAAAATAGCACCCCACCTTAAAAAAAAAAAAAAAAAAAAGTACAAACGCCGCCTGCGTTTTGATAAAGGGGAGAGGGGAAAGGGGGGAGGGTTAGGGTTGGTATTTTTGCAATTTTGAAACTTAGGTTGGTAAAATTGCAATTAATTCAAGGAGATGGTATTTTTGCAAATAGAAACTTTAAATCTAGTATTCTTGGTAAATTTCCAAAATAAAATTAGCTATCTCCCCATATTTTTGAAATATTTTTAGGATCAAAATCGAATTAAATACGAATTTTACAAGTTTCAATCCTTTAAATGCAATAAAACTCTTAAATCATTTTAAAATACTTAAACACCCAAAATAATTCTCTCAATAATTTTAAAAACTAAATATTTTTATAAAGAGGGTAACACAAAAGATTTCGTGATTTTTAATAGCTCCGATGATTTTATAAAATTTTCCGAAGATCAATAACGCATGATTTAAATAAATTTTAATCATAAAAATTCAAATAAAAATTACACGGACTAGCATGTCACACATACATCACCATATAAACATGTAAACATGATGGCACATATATTTAACCTAAAAAAAATTCCCACCATATAATCCACATTTAACATTTAATAATAATATTTATAATTACGAATTTTCTAAGGCGTTATATAACCTTTTAGTTGGATAACGTAATCAATTAGTTATTAGTAATTATAATATCATTAGTTTATTTCATTAATTCAAACGACCATATTACTAGAAAGAAGAGATTTTAGTTAAAATAGTTAGAAAAGGTAATTGGTTAGTTATTATTTAGGAAATTTTTAGCTGTGTGATGTATATAAACACAGTTTAGGTTTTACTTTTGGGTAATCGCTTACACGAGAATACTTGTAACCTAGCAGCTCTTGAGAACTCAGTATTTCTTAAGAGAGTTTGTAACAGTTTTATGTCACTAATCAATAAAACTGTTATTATTCATACTTGTGTTATCTAAAGTCGAAAATCTTATACAATTGTATTCAACCCCCCTTCTACAATTGTAAATCACTGGGTAACAATTGGGAGCAAACTGATTATTAGTAGTTAGAAACGATCTTAAGATGTCAACAAGTAAGTATGAAAGCATTAAGATTCCCATCCTTAAAAAGTGTGAGTACCCTACATGGACGGTAAAGATGTTGATGTATTTGGAAGCCTCTAATTCTGACTATCTGGACAGGATCTATGATGAACCCTATGTCCTTAAGAAACTGGTTCCATTAACAGGGACTGTTCCTGAACACTATGTTCAGAAGACAAAGAAAGAGTGAACTGCAGAGGAAAAGGCTGAAATTCTCAAGGATGCTAAAATGAAGAATATTCTGCACAATAGCCTTGATGTTGTCATGTCTAATAGGGTAATAGCATGCAAACTGCTAAGGAGATCTGGGAAACTTTGGAGGCTCAATGCCAAGGCACAGAGTCTATCAACAAGAATAGTAGGGCACTACTGATTCAAGAGTATGAAAAGTTTGATGCCAAACCTGATGAGAGTCTTATAGATATGTATGATAGATTCCTTACTTTGCTGAATAATTTATCTCTGGTAGGCAAAGAGTATGAAGTTGAAGACTCTAACACCAAGTTTCTAAGAGCCTTACCTGAGGAATGGGATATACAATCCTTAATCATTAAACATCAGTATGATCTTGACACTGTGTCTCTTGATGAAGTCTATGGGATGCTCAGAACCTATGATCTTGAAGTTCAATAGAGGAGGAACAAGAAGAATGTCATGGCAAAGTCTGTTGCCTTGAATGTGGAAACAAAATGAAATGGAAAAGCTGTGGAGGTTTCAAGAAGAAAGGTGAAAGTTGTTGAGTCAGATCCTGATGACTCGTCATCAGATATTGATGCGAATCCTGATACTGATACTGATGATGACTAAACTGATTCTAACATGATGGAAATGGTTGCTATGATAGTCAAGGGCTTCAAATAGATGAAGTATAGGAAAGCTATGAGGTAAGGCAACTTTCAAAAGAGATCCTTCAATGCTAACAAAAATAGGTACAAGAAGAAGGACAGCAAAACTAGCAAGTTTGACAAGTCAAAGGTCAAATGCTATAACTGTTATGGAATGGGTCATTTTGCAACTGAATGCAAGAAGGCCAAAGCCAAAGCTCTCATCTCATCAAGTAAGGATTGGATGGACTCTTCCTCAGAATCTGAGGAGGAAAAGGTGAATTATGCATTGATGGCCAATGTTGATGAAGTTGTTGCTCCTGATAAAAAGGTACCTGAAACTGTCTTTGATTTTGATATTGATAGTGTTTCCGAGTTAAGATCATTTCTGAAATCCTTGCATGTTAGTTTTAAAAGTAAATCTCTTGAAAATGCTAGGATTTTATTTGAAATGTCAGAAGTAGTGAAAAGAAATGATCACTTAGAAGCTGAGTTACTTTTTATGCAGGAAGTTCAAACTGAATGTGATAAGGGTAAACACATGCAAATTGAATTAGAATTGAAATGTACTTCCCTGGAAAAAGAACTTGAATATGCTATGAGAAACTCAGAATGTAACGCCCCCAAGTCCGGGATCAGGGTTTGGTGCCACAAAACAATTAAAGCAAAATATACCTAACAATTAAGAAAGTTAGAATTTACTTAAACATTATTAACTAATAATTTGAACTACAAACTAAAACCATATAACGATACTTGACATTAATTTAACCAGCAAAACAACTTCAATTTTTTTTCACAATACCCACAATCACTACACACCTCAAGCCTATATTCCTTTTATATTTATTTTGAATGATGTGAGCCTGTTTTTATTTATTGTAAGGTTTTCTCTCAAATCATTTTGATTGTGTCTATACCCTTCATTTTTATTCCAGTGACATTCTTCTTTTATTAATTTACAAACATTCATTCTCAAATTATTCTATCATTGTTTATTTTCTTCACCTATCGTTCAGGTGTTAAATTTCTTTTAAAATTATTTTATTTCAATATTCCTCGTCTATACCAATATTCTTCAAAGTACGTTTTTCTTCGAATTGATGTAAAGTAATTCGAGGTTTATACTGTTGTTGAAGCATGTGTTGCTCAATGACGGTTAAAAACCGAGAATGAATTGAGATCTTCTTAATTATTCAAACTCATTATTGTCATGCCGGTTCTGGCAGCTAAATCCTATGAATGCTTATTAGCCGACAAGAGTGAGACCTTGAGTAATTGGGAATTTCTTAAATATTTGTTTTTAACTATTCAAATCTACTATACTAGTTCAAACTTTACAACCTGATTTCATCAATTGATAATCTTTGAAAAGAGTGCTTTATAGCCAGTGCAGTAACTCAAATCTTCCATTGAACTTCAGATTCCTCTATTCCATGAATATTCTATAGATGTTTGCTTCATTTTTAGAGCTTTATCAACTGCTTGTTCCTTAATTGAATTATTGATGCCTTGCTGATTTATTGATTCATAATTCTGTCTTGCTAAACTATACCTTGCTTAGTTTAATCTTACTGCTTTGTTGTTTATGATTCTTTATATTAAATGCTTCCCTGACTCTCAGTCTTTTATAATTGAAAATGAAAATGGCTTAATTAATTACAAATGTTTTAAAATTCCTTATACTGGGCTGATCTGTTATCATTGAGTATAAAGGACTTAAAAATGAAATGTTTTTAAAGGTTTATAAATTGGAGAAGCGTAAGAGGTTAGGGGTGGTTCCCCTAGTCCAGCATTTTTATTTAGCATAAGAGGCTAGGGGTGGTTCCCTCAGTCCAACATTAAAGGCCAATGTGTTGCCTAATTGGGAACCCAATTTCAAAGGAAGGGGGGCTTTACATGGCTGACCACCCGTATTGTCCGTAATCATGGTAATAATATAATTTGGTCATTGATATTGTTTATCAATGAAATATTGTAAAATCGTTGTTCACTATACTATTCACTTGCTGAGCGTTCTTTGGCTCACTCTTGCTTTGTTTTATCTAACCCTTTGTATTTAGGTTTAAAGATGATCTACTTATATTTTCAAATGCGAATGAGAGCGAGGATGATCCTATTCGGAATAGATTTCAGAGCTAACGCGGGCGAGAACGGTTTTGGATTAAGCTACAGATAAGGCGGTATAATGATTTGTATTTATAGCAGAGATAGAAGTTGTAATAATTTGTATAGTGTAGATTCTTGTTTCATATCATAACCTGGAATCGATCCTCGGTGAGGAATCGTTGGTGTATTAAGTTTTATTTGTAATTGTTAATTGGAATTTGGTTTGGGTTGAAATACAGGTGGATAGTCTGATTTACGAATACTTCATGCCAAAATTTTCTAAAATTCCCTTGTATCAAAGTCTATTTTATTATAAAAAGTATATTTTCAGTATTGGAAAGTTGGCGCGTTACACAGAACCTGGACTGACTCTGGAAAGAAATTTCATGAAATCAATAATGATAAAAATTGGAAAGAATGTCTAGGGTACAAGACAGAAAATGATAAGAAACTAAAACAGAAGGTTGTTCATGAGACAACAAAACCTAAGATCTACACATATGTTATAGACAAAACCAAATCTGATATTGAACCTGTCAATTTTGTATATGGTAAAGATCCCAATTCAGTTACTGAAAAGGGATCTACTTCTGTAGAACACAATTCAAAGTCTGAGTCTGAATCTGTCAAAGCCACTAAGTCAAAGAATATTGGTCTTTTGTCCAAGAAACAACCGAGAGACAAAATCTGTGAGGTCACATCTAGAAAAAGCTCACCTACTGCTAAGAGAAACAGGAATGGTAAAGTTGGAATAAATAAAGAGAATAATTATAAGTATATTCCAAATGCACCTAGAAAAGCATGCTTTAACTGAGGAAACTCTAATCATCTTGCTATTGATTGTAGGAGGAGTAAAAAGAGGGCAACTGAAGTCCTAAGTCTGACATTAGGAATAGATCAGTATTTTATAAACCAAAAAATCCCTATTTTCATTGCGGTAGTAAATGGCATTCTATTTACACATGTGAAGAATACCATAGTTTGTACTACAACTTTTATGATCCTTTACCTAAGTTTAATAAAAGTGCAAATTCTGGTAAAACAAAGAATGTGAATACAAAGCATGCATGTACCTTTACTAATACTGATAAAGTAAATCCTGATGGATCTAATCCTGATAGGACTACTTTTGACAAAAATACTTCTGCTGCTAAAAATGTTAAAGGACATGCTATTAGAACCCAACAAGTATGGGTTCTTAAAAATTCGAACTAAGTTCTTTGTGTTTCTGATTGCAGGGTAAAAAGAAAAATGTGTTAGTCATGGATAGTGGATGTTCTGTACACATGACTGGAAATAAAACCCTGCTTTCAGAATTTGAGGAAAAAGCTGGCCCAACTGTGTCCTATGGAGATGGCAATATTGGACAAACTTTGGGATATGGCAATATCATCATTGGAAATGTCATCATTGAGAAAGTAGCTCTGGTGAAGGGACTCAAACACAATTTGCTTAGTGTTAGTCAAATCACAGATAGAGGTTATCATGTCAACTTCTATAATACTCATTTTGAAGTAGTCAGTAAAGCATCAGGAAAGGTTGCTTTAACTGGTCTAAGACATGGTAACATTTATGAAGCTAACATCTACTCAAATACTGATGGCTCCTCCATATGTCTCATCAGTAAAGCCTCAGTAGATGAAAGTTGGAACTGGCATAAGAAGCTTTCACATCTCAACTTCAACAACATCAATGAGTTGGTTAAGAAAGGTTTGGTGAGAGGATTACCAAAGACATTGTATACTCCTGATGGACTCTGTGATGCTTGTCAGAAGGATAAATAGAGAAGGACATCATTCAAGAGTAAAACTGAATCCTCAATTGATGAACCTTATAACATGCATCTTGATTTATTTGGACCTGTAAACATAATGTCCATCAGTAAGAAAAGGTAAACTCTAGTCATTGTTGATGAATATACTAGATTTACTTGGGTGTATTTTCTTCATAGAAAAGATGAAACTGCTGAGATACTTCTGGACCATGTAAGAATCATTGAAACTGGCACTAAGTACAAAGTCAAGATACTGAGGAGAGATGATTGAACTAAATTCAAGAATTCAGTAATGAAAGAGTTCTGCAAATATAAAGGAATTATTTAACAATTATCTGCTCCTGGCACACCCCAGCAAAATGGAGTAGTTGAAAGAAAGGATAGAACTCTTATCGAAGCTGGCAGAACTATGTTGGAAGAGGCTAAATTACCTACATATTTCTGGGCAGAAGCAGTCAACACAGCATGCTATACTCAGAACATCACATTAATCAACAGACATGGTGTGACCCCCTATCAAATGATTAAAGAAAAGAAGCCTAGTTTGAAGCATCTACATGTGTTTGGCTGTAAGTGTTTTGTTCTTAGACCTCATCTTGAACAGCTAGGAAAATTTGAAACTAAAGCTGATGAGGGCATCTTTATTGGCTATCCAACTTCAAGAGCCTTTAAAGTCTACAATCTGAGAACAAAGACAGATGGTGTCTATTAATGTATCTTTTGATAATAAGAAGATAATTGGAATAGATGAAGACTCTCATGACAGTTTGATTTTTGCAAATGAAGCTACCAAGTATCCTGATGAATCTGTGTCAGATATTGATACTCCATCAGATCCTGATGAAGTACTAACTACTGATAATGAAACCAGTAATGCAAATGTTGAGGGGAAGTTGAAGGAATTTACGAATGAGCGGAAGCGCAAATAACAATTATTTCCGTAAAAACCGTGTATCGCACATATAGAAAATCATGTAAAAATGAATAAACGAGGAATCGTGATCATACCTTGAAAAATCGAAGCTTTATAAAATTGTTTCTCGCAGTTGCTTCTCAGAGTGTGAAGCACTCTACCGGTATCCACCAAGATAAATTTCTTCGATGAAGCTTTTTATAAAAACAAGGTTTTATAAAAATGGAGGTTTGAGAGAGAGAGAGAGATGAAGAAGATGAGGGAGGCAACTAGGTTTTTCACAAAAACCAAAAGTGTGTAAACTCATCTCATCTCATTCTTATTTATAGGGCTCATGTAGGGTTTTTAACATAATTAATATATCATTATATATTAATATATAAATCCTACACTTTACCTTATAAAATGTTAAATAATAATTAAAACAATTTTAATCATTATTAAAACAACTTGCTCTCTCAAAATACCTTCATCAATAAATTAATCTTTTTATGGTGTGACCCTGTAGGTTCAATATTAAGCCGGTAGTAGAAATAAATAATAATAAACCTTTTATTTATTATTTATATGAATTCTAAAATTCATTAAATATAATTAACTGATTAATTATATTTATTCTACATCGTGAGTGATGCTTCTCAACATATCGCGACTATCCGGATAATATGAATTCACTGCTTAGAATACCAAGAACCCGTCAGTGACTAGTTACCGTACAATAAATTCCTTCCACCCTATAATATCCCGATTAAATACAAGGCATGGATCTCGTGTCAGGCCTATCAAATTTAATCATATGATTTCTTATTCATAACGCAAAGTTCATATTAATGCAAATTAGAAACTCCTTTCTAATTTCATACACTCTGATCAGAGATTCCAGAACTCGCATACTAAGAATAACATAGGATATTCACTTCCTTACTGGAAGGGGTAGATTCTTTATTGATCGTTAACTATCTCCATACATAAATCCCTGTACCCAGAATAGACCTAATGTATGTCCTTGAGACTAAGGACTAAACCAAAGCACAGTTCATTATATACAAGATTACTCTAACGATCTCAAGTCTAAGGACACTTGTACAACTATCACTCAGTGAATAACTATTGACACGTGAGTAAACTCCATTAGTTGTCCAACTTATCGAGTCATGTTCAGTGAACTTATTCCCTAATAAGCACCTACATACTAGCTATAGTGTCACCACACAAATGCCTATGAGAATAGACATCCTCCTGACGGGAGCAAGCATAATATGTACCGATCTTTGCGGATTCACTAACTTCCGATTAGTTATCCTATGATCAGGAACTGTTTAAGTCTAGAGTTATCATCTTCTAGATCTCACTATTATAATCTCATTATAATTATAGAAGCTTTACTCTAAACTATGGAACATCTTATTTAAAACACTTTAAACAGATAATGCCCGTAATAAAATCAAAACAAGTCTTTTATTATTATTAATGAAATCAAACAAGAATACATGAAAGTTCTTCCTAACTCATCATACATGATTGGATTTAGGACAAACACTTTCAATCTCCCACTTGAACTAAAGCCAATCACCCTGGTATCTAATACCCATCTTCTCTTTATGACGATCAAAGTGAATCTGAGACAATGACTTTGTGAGTGGGTCTGCTATGTTGTTATGTGTGTCAACTCTCTCAACCTTGACATCTCCCCTTTCAATGATCTCCCTAATCAAATGAAAGCGCCGCAAAACATGTTTGGAATTTTTATGAGACCTAGGTTCCTTGGCTTGTGCTATTGCTGCATTGTTATCACAATACAACACAATAGGCTCTTCAATGCTTGGAACAACTCCCAACTCAGAAACAAATTTCCTCATCCAAACGGCTTCTTTTGCAGCCTCACTTGCAGCTATATACTCTGCTTCCGCTGTGGAGTCAGCCGTTGTCGACTGTTTGGAACTCTTCCAACTAATCGCACCACCATTCAAAGTAAACACATACCCTGACATGGATTTGCTATCACTTTCTGATTGAAAACTAGAGTCAGTATAACCCTCTATTTTCAATTCAGATCCACCAAAAACAAGAAAAATATCCTTAGTCCTTCGCAAGTACTTAAGGATGTTCTTCACTGCTTTCCAGTGGTCTTCACCTGGATTGGACTGATATCTGCTTGTCACACTAATTGAATAAGCAACATCAGGCCTAGTACATAACATCGCGTACATGATAGATCCTATTGCTGAAGCATAAGGAATCTTACTCATGCGCTCTCTTTCCTCAGGTGTCTTAGGAGACATCTTTTCGGAAAGGGATACTCCATGGCTCATCGGTATGAGACCTCTCTTGGAGTTTTCCATGCTAAACCTTTTAAGCACTTTCTCGATGTATGTACCCTGGGTAAGACCTATCATTCTTCTAGATCTATCTCTATAGATCTTCATACCGAGAATGTAGGATGCTTCACCCAAGTCCTTCATAGTGAAGTTCTTTGATAACCACACTTTGACTGATTGCAGCATCGGTATATCATTTCCTATAAGAAGTATGTCATCCACATACAATACAAGAAAAGTTACCGCGCTCCCACTAACCTTCTTGTAGACACATGGTTCATCTATGTTCTTGATAAAATCAAACTCTTTGATTGTCTCATCAAAACGAATGTTCCATCTACGAGAAGCTTGCTTTAATCCATATATGGTCCTTAGCAGCTTACACACTAGGTGTTCATTCCCTTTAGAAACAAACCCCTCTGGCTGTGTCATATACACTTCCTCTTCAAGTTTCCCATTGAGGAAGGCCGTTTTCACGTCCATTTGCCAGATCTCATAGTCGTAGTAAGCAGCAATCGCAAGCAAAATCCGAATTGATTTTAACAGGGCTACAGGCGAAAAAGTTTCATCAAAGTCAATCCCTTGCCTTTGTCTGAATCCTTTTGCCACGAGCCTGGCCTTATAGGTCTCCACCTGGCCATCTGCTCCAATCTTTCTTTTGTATACCCATTTGCATCCAATAGGATTCAAATCCTCTGGTGCTTCAACCAAAGTCCATACTTGGTTGGCATACATAGAATCCATTTCGGATTTCATGGCACTCTGCCATTTCTCTGAGTCAACACTACTCATAGCTTCATTATAGGTCATAGGGTCGTCATCATCAACGATTGATAACTCATTGTCATTCTCAATGACAAGGCCATAATACCTCTCAGGTTGGCGAGACACTCTTTCTGACCTACGAATGGGCTGTACCACAGAAGGTTGTTCAGTTTGAATAGGTGTTTCCTCTTGAACCGTAGTAGTTTGTGCTTCTTGAACTTCATTAAGTTCTATTTTGCTCCCACTGTTTCCTTCTAGGATAAACTGTTTTTCCAAGAAGGTAGCATGTCTGGAGACAAATACATTATGATTGGTGTAGAAGTAATACCCTAAAGTTTCTTTAGGATATCCCACAAAACTACATTTCACGGATCGAGATTCCAGCTTATCAGGGTCAACTTTCTTGACATAAGCCGGACATCCCCAAATCTTAACGTGTTTAAGACTCGGTTTCCTTTCTTTCCATATCTCATATGGAGTTTGAGGAACAGATTTGGAAGGCACCTTATTCAGTAAATATGCTGAGGTTTCCAATGCATAACCCCAAAGGAATACTGGAAGATTTGCGTAGCTCATCATGGACCGAACCATGTCTAACAAAGTTCGATTTCTCCTTTCAGATACTCCATTCAACTGTGGAGTATATGGAGGAGTCCACTGAGAGACTATACCATTTTCTTTGAGATAATCTAGAAATTCTCCACTCAAGTATTCACCACCTCGATCTGATCGAAGAGTTTTAATACTACATTTGGTTTGTTTCTCCACTTCATTCTTATATTCTTTGAACTTTTCAAAGGCCTCAGACTTGTGTTTCATTAAATACACATATCCGAATCTAGATCGATCATCTATGAAAGTAATGAAGTACGAAAATCCGCCCATGGCTTGCGTAGACATCGGTCCACATACATCTGTGTGTACCAGTCCTAGCAATTCTGCAGCCCTCTCTCCATGTCCACTAAATGGAGATTTGGTCATTTTACCCAATAGACAAGACTCGCATGTAGGATATGATTCAAAATCAAAGGGGTCAAGTAACCCTTCCTTATGCAATGTCCGCAGTCTATTTTCACTAATATGACCAAGTCTGCAGTGCCACAAATAGGTGAGATTTTCATCATCTCTTTTCCTTTTATTAGTATGTTCAATTTGTAGTAAATCATGCTCTATGTCACACACATATAGACCATTATTTAAAATACCACTACCATAAAGAACATTATCTCTAAGAATTGAACATTCATTATTCTTAATAACAAACGAAAATCCATCCAAGTCTAACATGGGAATAGAAATAATATTCCTCACAATCGAGGGAACAAAATAACAATTATTTAAAACAATAGTCTTGCCCGTAGGCATATGTAAATCAAACGATCCTACAGATTCAGCAGCAACTCTTGCTCCATTTCCCATCCGTAGAATCACCTCCTCTTCCTCGAGAGTCCTACATCTCCTTAGTCCCTGCAACGAATTTCAAATGTGAGAACCACAGGCGGTATCTAATACCCAAGTAGAATTTTGATTTATTGACATATTCACTTCAATCATGAACATACCTGAACCAGAAGCGACAGTCTCACTATCTTTCTTCTTTTTCATTTCTGCAAGGTAAACCTTGCAGTTCCTCTTCCAGTGCCCCACCTTGTTACAGTGAAAGCAAACAGCTTTGCTCTTGGGGTCTTCAGCTTTTGGTGGAACCGGCTTTTTCTCACCAACTTTCTTCTTCTTGGAAGGGTTCTTCTTCCTTTTCTTAGGATTGGAACCCTCACCAATTAGAAGAACAGAACTCTTCTTAGAGGGAAAATTCGATTCCGCAGTCTTCAACATGTTGTGGAGTTCAGCCAGGCTGACGTCCAACTTATTCATGTGAAAGTTCACAACAAACTGCGAAAATGAACCCGGAAGTGATTGCAAGACCAAGTCTTGAGTCAGTTCCCTATCCATGACAAAACCAAGTTGCCCAAGACGTTCAATCAAATTGATCATCTTAAGTACATGGTCATTCACGGATGATCCCTCAGACATCCTACAACGGAACAGCTCCTTCGATATCTCATATCGAGCTGTCCTCCCTGCCACATCATACAACTCTTGCAGATGCTCTAGGATAGTGTGAGCATCCATAAGCTCATGTTGCTTCTGTAGCTCATCGTTCATGGAAGCTAGCATGATACATTGAGCAACATTAGCATCATCTATCCACTTACGATACACAACATGTTCATCATTATGTGCATCGTCAGCAGGTGCAGCAGGCTTAGGTGAGTCAAGCACATATTCCAGCTTCTCAACCCTGAGAACAATTCTCAAGTTTCGAAGCCAGTTAGCAAAATTCGGACCAGTCAATTTGTGAGCATCTAGTATGCTCCGGAGTGATAGTGCACCAGACATAGTGTATATAGTAAATCTGTAAATGATAAACACATAACAACACTTAGCAAATATTCAATTTCATTTTAAAAACACTATATGAATCGGGTCTTTATTCATAAGTGACTCCCACTAGTTTATATAATTTATTCAACCCCCTAAGTGAAAAATTAAGCATTCATAATGCTAGTGGGAATAGGGATCCTATATTCCATCACACAACCTCGGCTGTGGCACGAAACGCCATGTGATGTTCAATAGGCAGACAACTCTTGTCAATTACATCTCATGTTATTCCCTAATAAAACTTTAGCCTCTTGAATAATTGAGTCACGGCTGTGGCACGACAAACTCAATATTCTAAGTCAAGTCTAACCCAACATTCCGTACAACTGAATCAGTCTCCAACGGCCCACGGCTGTAGCACGTAACGACCATTAGATTCTAATTCATTGTACACATCTCTATGTAATAGACAA
This sequence comes from Saposhnikovia divaricata, assembly GCA_036435485.1. Taxonomy (NCBI): domain Eukaryota; kingdom Viridiplantae; phylum Streptophyta; class Magnoliopsida; order Apiales; family Apiaceae; genus Saposhnikovia; species Saposhnikovia divaricata. The sequence continues at coordinate 119,084,856 of CM071597.1, read as the reverse complement.
GTATTTCTTATTTCAAAATCAAAGCCCTCGGCTGTAGCAAGAAACGACAATGATTCAAAAATAAGAACTACTTTCTACCATGTTGGAAGGCTATGACCGACACAAGCCCGTTGTGTCATTGGCCAATTACTACTTGATATTATTTAATTTTAGAGGGATTATATTATGTTACAATCATAATCATATTATAAAGAGATTCTTCCTTTTAAATTAAATATTTCAAATCAATAATCGATAATTGGATGATTCCCAGATCGGGGGGAGCATTGTCAAGAGGCGTCACTTAATACCCCTTTCTTACAGATCGAAATCCGTTTTTGACAGAATCATCCATTCTCTCAATATTGAAAATTCATATTTAATTACGTGTTTCACAAACACAAGAATCTCATGATTGTATTCATAATATTATTATTAAGGCAAGAAACGATTCCTATTTCTAGATTTTCTAGAGCACGCCTTATTTTGATTTAAGTTCACCTAAATCTATCATCGCATGGTAAACATAGGCATATATCACATATATAAAAATAAATCAATAAGTAAGCATGCAAGCAATATCATGTCACACATTGATATATTGATGTATGGATTTATTATAGTATTTAAAAGCAATTAATCCAATTAAAAACATGCTTTAAAACACTTCCGAAAATATAAATAATTCAAAATTATTATATAAAAAATATTTGACCACTTCATTAGATCCGTCTCGGAAATACGAATCCAACGGTATATTGCACGCCCAAAACGGAGTTACGAAACTCCCAATAAATCAAATTTATTGTGGACAGAAAGGCTGTAACGCATGTCCGGAATGCGTTACAACAATTAAAGCCATTTAATTGTGTAACGCATGTCTTAAATGCGTAACAGACCCTGTCACGCATTTCCTAAATGCGTGACCCCCTCTTCTTTCGAGTACAGTACACGCGCGAGTAAGTAGAAGCTGCTTAGTTTTTTTTTTTTTTTAATGTCAGACTTTCGTTACTATTGAATCTGCTGAACGCCAGGTGCCTTGAATGAATGACATAACTACTGTAATAACATTTATTATTATCTTTACAATTTTATTATTAATAAATCAATTAACAATTAATTAATAAATTAATAAAACATTATTAGGACATGATTTCTGAAAATCATCTGCAGCAGAAATATCAAATCAGCTGGGATTCCTTGTGCAAAAAAATATTTAATTTCATATTATTCACATGTAAGATTATTTTATGAATTTTAATTAAAACAATTTTAAAAAATTCATAACATATAATCTATACATCACAAAATTATGAAAAAATATCTAGATGATCCACAACACTTGTAGAACCCAGATCAATGGTCAAAATCTCATGCAAATATTATTTCGAATTAATTCATAATTAAATCCAAATAAACTTACAAAAATCATAATAAATCCATACATGCATAAAAAAATCTGAAATTTTTATATGACTCTCTATATGCAAGAACCTAGCTCTGATACCATTGAAGGAATTTACGAATGAGCGGAAGCGCAAATAACAATTATTTCCGTAAAAACCGTGTATCGCACATATAGAAAATCATGTAAAAATGAATAAACGAGGAATCGTGATCATACCTTGAAAAATCGAAGCTTTATAAAATGGTTTCTCGCAGTTGCTTCTCAGAGTGTGAAGCACTCTACCGGTATCCACCAAGATAAATTTCTTCGATGAAGCTTTTTATAAAAACAAGGTTTTATAAAAATGGAGGTTTGAGAGAGAGAGAGAGATGAAGAAGATGAGGGAGGCAACTAGGTTTTTCACAAAAACCAAAAGTGTGTAAACTCATCTCATCTCATTCTTATTTATAGGGCTCATGTAGGGTTTTTAACATAATTAATATATCATTATATATTAATATATAAATCCTACACTTTACCTTATAAAATGTTAAATAATAATTAAAACAATTTTAATCATTATTAAAACAACTTGCTCTCTCAAAATACCTTCATCAATAAATTAAACTTTTTATGGTGTGACCCTGATGTATGTGGACCGATGTCTACGCAAGATGTATGTGGACCGATGTCTACGCAAGCCATGGGCGGATTTTCGTACTTCATTACTTTCATAGATGATCGATCTAGATTCGGATATGTGTATTTGATGAAACACAAGTCTGAGGCTTTTGAAAAGTTCAAAGAATATAAGAATGAAGTGGAGAAACAAACCAAACGTAGTATTAAAACTCTTTGATCAGATCGAGGTGGTGAATACTTGAGTGGAGAATTTCTAGATTATCTCAAAGAAAATGGTATAGTCTCTCAGTGGACTCCTCCATATACTCCACAGTTGAATGGAGTATCTGAAAGGAGAAATCGAACTTTGTTAGACATGGTTCGGTCCATGATGAGCTATGCAAATCTTCCAGTATTCCTTTGGGGTTATGCATTGGAAACCTCAGCATATTTACTGAATAAGGTGCCTTCCAAATCTGTTCCTCAAACTCCATATGAGATATGGAAAGAAAGGAAACCGAGTCTTAAACACGTTAAGATTTGGGGATGTCCGGCTTATGTCAAGAAAGTTGACCCTGATAAGCTGGAATCTCGATCCGTGAAATGTAGTTTTGTGGGATATCCTAAAGAAACTTTAGGGTATTACTTCTACACCAATCATAGTGTATTTGTCTCCAGACATGCTACCTTCTTGGAAAAACAGTTTATCCTAGAAGGAAACAGTGGGAGCAAAATAGAACTTAATGAAGTTCAAGAAGCACAAACTAATACGGTTCAAGAGAAAACACCTGTTCAGACTGAACAACCTTCTGTGGTACAGCCCATTAGTAGGTCAGAAAGAGTGTCTCGCCAACCTGAGAGGTATTATGGCCTTGTCATTGAGAATGACAATGAGTTATCAATCGTTGATGATGACGACCCTATGACCTATAATGAGGCTATGAGTAGTGTTGACTCAGAGAAATGGCAGAGTGCCATGAAATCCGAAATGGATTCTATGTATGCCAACCAAGTATGGACTTTGGTTGAAGCACCAGAGGATGTGAATCCTATTGGATGCAAATGGGTATACAAAAAAAAGATTGGAGCAGATGGCCAGGTGGAGACCTATAAGGCCAGGCTCGTGGCAAAAGGATTCAGACAAAGGCAAGGGATTGACTTTGATGAAACTTTTTCGCCTGTAGCCCTGTTAAAATCAATTAGGATTTTGCTTGCGATTGCTGCTTACTACGACTATGAGATCTGGCAAATGGACGTGAAAACGGCCTTCCTCAATGGGAAACTTGAAGAGGAAGTGTATATGACACAGCCAGAATGGTTTGTTTCTAAAGGGAATGAACACCTAGTGTGTAAGCTGCTAAGGACCATATCAGTCCGATCCAGTGAAGACCACTGGAAAACAGTGAAGAACATCCTTAAGTACTTGCGAAGGACTAAGGATATTTTTCTTGTTTTTGGTGGATCTGAATTGAAAAATAGAGGGTTATACCTACTCTAGTTTTGAATCAGAAAGTGATGATAGCAAATCCATGTCAGGGTATGTGTTTAGTCTAAATGGTGGTGCGATTAGTTGGAAGAGTTCCTAACAGCCTACAACGGCTGACTCAACAGCGGAAGTAGAATTTATAGATGTAAGTGACGTTGCAAAACTGTTTTGTGGCACTTTCTTTAATTAGGGAGATCATTGAAAGTAGAGATGTTAACATTGAGAGAGTTGACACACATAACAACATAGCAGACCCACTCACAAAGTCATTGTCTCGGATTCACTTTGATCGTCATAAAGAGAAGATGGGTATTAGATACCAGGGTGATTGGCTTTAGTTCAAGTGGGAGATTGAAAGTGTTTGTCCTAAATCCAATCATGTATGATGAGTTAGGAAGAACTTTCATGTATTCTTGTTTGATTTCATTAATAATAATAAAAGACTTGTTTTGATTTTATTACGGGCATTATCTGTTTAAAGTGTTTTAAATAAGATGTTCCATAGTTTAGAGTAAAGCTTCTATAATTATAATGAGATTATAATAGTGAGATCTAGAAGATGATAACTCTAGACTTAAACAGTTCCTGATCATAGGATAACTAATCGGAAGTTAGTGAATCCGCAAAGATCGGTACTTCAATTCTGTAGTAATTGGCCAATGACACAACGGGCTTGTGTCGGTCATAGCCTTCCAACATGGTAGAAAGTAGTTCTTATTTTTGAATCATTGTCGTTTCGTGCTACAGCCGAGGGCTTTGATTTTGAAATAAGAAATACTTGTCTATTACATAGAGATGTGTACAATGAATTAGAATCTAATGGTCCTTACGTGCTACAGCCGTGGGCCGTTGGAGACTGATTCAGTTGTACGGAATGTTGGGTTAGACTTGACTTAGAATATTGAGTTTGTCGTGCCACAGCCGTGACTCAATTATTCAAGAGGCTAAAGTTTTATTAGGGAATAACATGAGATGTAATTGACAAGAGTTGTCTGCCTATTGAACATCACATGGCGTTTCGTGCCACAGCCGAGGTTGTGTGATGGAATATAGGATCCCTATTCCCACTAGCATTATGAATGCTTAATTTTTCACTTAGGGGGTTGAATAAATTATATAAACTAGTGGGAGTCACTTATGAATAAAGACCCGATTCATATAGTGTTTTTAAAATGAAATTGAATATTTGCTAAGTGTTGTTATGTGTTTATCATTTACAGATTTACTATATACACTATGTCTGGTGCACTATCACTCCGGAGCATACTAGATGCTCACAAATTGACTGGTCCGAATTTTGCTAACTGGCTTCGAAACTTGAGAATTGTTCTCAGGGTTGAGAAGCTGGAATATGTGCTTGACTCACCTAAGCCTGCTGCACCTGCTGACGATGCACATAATGATGAACATGTTGTGTATCGTAAGTGGATAGATGATGCTAATGTTGCTCAATGTATCATGCTAGCTTCCATGAACGATGAGCTACAGAAGCAACATGAGCTTATGGATGCTCACACTATCCTAGAGCATCTGCAAGAGTTGTATGATGTGGCAGGGAGGACAGCTCGATATGAGATATCGAAGGAGCTGTTCCGTTGTAGGATGTCTGAGGGATCATCCGTGAATGACCATGTACTTAAGATGATCAATTTGATTGAACGTCTTGGGCAACTTGGTTTTGTCATGGATAGGGAACTGACTCAAGACTTGGTCTTGCAATCACTTCCGGGTTCATTTTCGCAGTTTGTTGTGAACTTTCACATGAATAAGTTGGACGTCAGCCTGGCTGAACTCCACAACATGTTGAAGACTGCGGAATCGAATTTTCCCTCTAAGAAGAGTTCTGTTCTTCTAATTGGTGAGGGTTCCAATCCTAAGAAAAGGAAGAAGAACCCTTCCAAGAAGAAGAAAGTTGGTGAGAAAAAGCCGGTTCCACCAAAAGCTGAAGACCCCAAGAGCAAAGCTGTTTGCTTTCACTGTAACAAGGTGGGGCACTGGAAGAGGAACTGCAAGGTTTACCTTGCAGAAATGAAAAAGAAGAAAGATAGTGAGACTGTCGCTTCTGGTTCAGGTATGTTCATGATTGAAGTGAATATGTCAATAAATCAAAATTCTACTTGGGTATTAGATACCGCCTGTGGTTCTCACATTTGCAATTCGTTGCAGGGACTAAGGAGAAGTAGGACTCTCGAGGAAGAGGAGGTGATTCTACGGATGGGAAATGGAGCAAGAGTTGCTGCTGAATCTGTAGGATCGTTTGATTTACATATGCCTACGGGCAAGACTATTGTTTTAAATAATTGTTATTTTGTTCCCTCGATTGTGAGGAATATTATTTCTATTCCCATGTTAGACTTGGATGGATTTTCGTTTGTTATTAAGAATAATGAATGTTCAATTCTTAGAGATAATGTTCTTTATGGTAGTGGTATTTTAAATAATGGTCTATATGTGTGTGACATAGAGCATGATTTACTACAAATTGAACATACTAATAAAAGGAAAAGAGATGATGAAAATCTCACCTATTTGTGGCACTGCAGACTTGGTCATATTAGTGAAAATAGACTGCGGACATTGCATAAGGAAGGGTTACTTGACCCCTTTGATTTTGAATCATATCATACATGCGAGTCTTGTCTATTGGGTAAAATGACCAAATCTCCATTTAGTGGACATGGAGAGAGGGCTGCAGAATTGCTAGGACTGGTACACACAGATGTATGTGGACCGATGTCTACGCAAGCCATGGGCGGATTTTCGTACTTCATTACTTTCATAGATGATCGATCTAGATTCGGATATGTGTATTTAATGAAACACAAGTCTGAGGCCTTTGAAAAGTTCAAAGAATATAAGAATGAAGTGGAGAAACAAACCAAACGTAGTATTAAAACTCTTCGATCAGATCGAGGTGGTGAATACTTGAGTGGAGAATTTCTAGATTATCTCAAAGAAAATGGTATAGTCTCTCAGTGGACTCCTCCATATACTCCACAGTTGAATGGAGTATCTGAAAGGAGAAATCGAACTTTGTTAGACATGGTTCGGTCCATGATGAGCTACGCAAATCTTCCAGTATTCCTTTCGGGTTATGCATTGGAAACCTCAGCATATTTACTGAATAAGGTGCCTTCCAAATCTGTTCCTCAAACTCCATATGAGATATGGAAAGAAAGGAAACCGAGTCTTAAACACGTTAAGATTTGGGGATGTCCGGCTTATGTCAAGAAAGTTGACCCTGATAAGCTGGAATCTCGATCCGTGAAATGTAGTTTTGTGGGATATCCTAAAGAAACTTTAGGGTATTACTTCTACACCAATCATAATGTATTTGTCTCCAGACATGCTACCTTCTTGGAAAAACAGTTTATCCTAGAAGGAAACAGTGGGAGCAAAATAGAACTTATGAAGTTCAAGAAGCACAAACTACTACGGTTCAAGAGGAAACACCTGTTCAAACTGAACAACCTTCTGTGGTACAGCCCATTCGTAGGTCAGAAAGAGTGTCTCGCCAACCTGAGAGGTATTATGGCCTTGTCATTGAGAATGACAATGAGTTATCAATCGTTGATGATGACGACCCTATGACCTATAATGAAGCTATGAGTAGTGTTGACTCAGAGAAATGGCAGAGTGCCATGCAATCCGAAATGGATTCTATGTATGCCAACCAAGTATGGACTTTGGTTGAAGCACCAGAGGATTTGAATCCTATTGGATGCAAATGGGTATACAAAAGAAAGATTGGAGCAGATGGCCAGGTGGAGACCTATAAGGCCAGGCTCGTGGCAAAAGGATTCAGACAAAGGCAAGGGATTGACTTTGATGAAACTTTTTCGCCTGTAGCCCTGTTAAAATCAATTCGGATTTTGCTTGCGATTGCTGCTTACTACGACTATGAGATCTGGCAAATGGACGTGAAAACGGCCTTCCTCAATGGGAAACTTGAAGAGGAAGTGTATATGACACAGCCAGAGGGGTTTGTTTCTAAAGGGAATGAACACCTAGTGTGTAAGCTGCTAAGGACCATATATGGATTAAAGCAAGCTTCTCGTAGATGGAACATTCGTTTTGATGAGACAATCAAAGAGTTTGATTTTATCAAGAACATAGATGAACCATGTGTCTACAAGAAGGTTAGTGGGAGCGCGGTAACTTTTCTTGTATTGTATGTGGATGACATACTTCTTATAGGAAATGATATACCGATGCTGCAATCAGTCAAAGTGTGGTTATCAAAGAACTTCACTATGAAGGACTTGGGTGAAGCATCCTACATTCTCGGTATGAAGATCTATAGAGATAGATCTAGAAGAATGATAGGTCTTACCCAGGGTACATACATCGAGAAAGTGCTTAAAAGGTTTAGCATGGAAAACTCCAAGAGAGGTCTCATACCATGGAGTATCCCTTTCCGAAAAGATGTCTCCTAAGACACCTGAGGAAAGAGAGCGCATGAGTAAGATTCCTTATGCTTCAGCAATAGGATCTATCATGTACGCGATGTTATGTACTAGGCCTGATGTTGCTTATTCAATTAGTGTGACAAGCAGATATCAGTCCAATCCAGGTGAAGACCACTGGAAAGCAGTGAAGAACATCCTTAAGTACTTGCGAAGGACTAAGGATATTTTTCTTGTTTTTGGTGGATCTGAATTGAAAATAGAGGGTTATACTGACTCTAGTTTTCAATCAGAAAGTGATAGCAAATCCATGTCAGGGTATGTGTTTACTTTGAATGGTGGTGCGATTAGTTGGAAGAGTTCCAAACAGTCGACAACGGCTGACTCCACAGCGGAAGCAGAGTATATAGCTGCAAGTGAGGCTGCAAAAGAAGCCGTTTGGATGAGGAAATTTGTTTCTGAGTTGGGAGTTGTTCCAAGCATTGAAGAGCCTATTGTGTTGTATTGTGATAACAATGCAGCAATAGCACAAGCCAAGGAACCTAGGTCTCATAAAAATTCCAAACATGTTTTGCGGCGCTTTCATTTGATTAGGGAGATCATTGAAAGGGGAGATGTCAAGGTTGAGAGAGTTGACACACATAACAACATAGCAGACCCACTCACAAAGTCATTGTCTCAGATTCACTTTGATCGTCATAAAGAGAAGATGGGTATTAGATACCAGGGTGATTGGCTTTAGTTCAAGTGGGAGATTGAAAGTGTTTGTCCTAAATCCAATCATGTATGATGAGTTAGGAAGAACTTTCATGTATTCTTGTTTGATTTCATTAATAATAATAAAAGACTTATTTTGATTTTATTACGGGCATTATCTGTTTAAAGTGTTTTAAATAAGATGTTCCATAGTTTAGAGTAAAGCTTCTATAATTATAATGAGATTATAATAGTGAGATCTAGAAGATGATAACTCTAGACTTAAACAGTTCCTGATCATAGGATAACTAATCGGAAGTTAGTGAATCCGCAAAGATCGGTACATATTATGCTTGCTCCCGTCAGGAGGATGTCTGTTCTCATAGGCATTTGTGTGGTGACACTATAGCTAGTATGTAGGTGCTTATTAGGGAATAAGTTCACTGAACATGACTCGATAAGTTGGACAACTAATGGAGTTTACTCACGTGTCAATAGTTATTCACTGAGTGATAGTTGTACAAGTGTCCTTAGACTTGAGATCGTTAGAGTAATCTTGTATATAATGAACTGTGCTTTGGTTTAGTCCTTAGTCTCAAGGACATACATTAGGTCTATTCTGGGTACAGGGATTTATGTATGGAGATAGTTAACGATCAATAAAGAATCTACCCCTTCCAGTAAGGAAGTGAATATCCTATGTTATTCTTAGTATGCGAGTTCTGGAATCTCTGATCAGAGTGTATGAAATTAGAAAGGAGTTTCTAATTTGCATTAATATGAACTTTGCGTTATGAATAAGAAATCATATGATTAAATTTGATAGGCCTGACACGAGATCCATGCCTTGTATTTAATCGGGATATTGTAGGGTGGAAGGAATTTATTGTACGGTAACTAGTCACTGACAGGTTCTTGGTATTCTAAGCAGTGAATTCATATTATCCGGATAGTCGCGATATGTTGAGAAGCATCACTCACGATGTAGAATAAATATAATTAATCAGTTAATTATATTTAATGAATTTTAGAATTCATATAAATAATAAATAAAAGGTTTATTATTATTTATTTCTACTACCGGCTTAATATTGAACCTACAGGGTCACACCATAAAAAGATTAATTTATTGATGAAGGTATTTTGAGAGAGCAAGTTGTTTTAATAATGATTAAAATTGTTTTAATTATTATTTAACATTTTATAAGGTAAAGTGTAGGATTTATATATTAATATATAATGATATATTAATTATGTTAAAAACCCTACATGAGCCCTATAAATAAGAATGAGATGAGATGAGTTTACACACTTTTGGTTTTTGTGAAAAACCTAGTTGCCTCCCTCATCTTCTTCATCTCTCTCTCTCTCTCAAACCTCCATTTTTATAAAACCTTGTTTTTATAAAAAGCTTCATCGAAGAAATTTATCTTGGTGGATACCGGTAGAGTGCTTCACACTCTGAGAAGCAACTGCGAGAAACCATTTTATAAAGCTTCGATTTTTCAAGGTATGATCACGATTCCTCGTTTATTCATTTTTACATGATTTTCTATATGTGCGATACACGGTTTTTACGGAAATAATTGTTATTGTCACGCATTCCTTAAATGCGTGACACCTTCTCCCCGCGTGCGCTTCACGCGCCTGACACAGCAGTTCAGTTTTTTTTTTAATAATTTTGAATTATTTATATTTATGGGAGTGTTTTAAAGCATGTTTTAATTGGATTAATTGCTTTTAAATACTATAATAAATCCATACATCATTATATCAATGTGTGACATGATATTGCTTGCATGCATACATGTTTATTTATGTTTATATATGAGATATATGCCTAAGTTTACCATGCGATGATAGATCTAGGTGAACTTAAATCAACATAAGGCGTGCTCTAGAAAATCTAGAATAGGAATCGTTTCTTGCCTTAATAATAATATTATGAATACAATCATGAGATTCTTGTGTTTGTGAAACACGTAATTAAATATGAATTTTCAATATTGAGAGAATGGATGATTCTGTCAAAAACGGATTTCGATCTGTAAGAAAGGGGTATTAAGTGACGCCTCTTGACAATGCTCCCCCCGATCTGGGAATCATCCAATTATCGATTATTGATTTGAAATATTTAATTTAAAAGGAAGAATCTCTTTATAATATGATTATGATTGTAACATAATATAATCCCTCTAAAATTAAATAATATCAAGTAGTAATTGGCCAATGACACAACGGGCTTGTGTCGGTCATAGCCTTCCAACATGGTAGAAAGTAGTTCTTATTTTTGAATCATTGTCGTTTCGTGCTACAGCCGAGGGCTTTGATTTTGAAATAAGAAATACTTGTCTATTACATAGAGATGTGTACAATGAATTAGAATCTAATGGTCGTTACGTGCTACAGCCGTGGGCCGTTGGAGACTGATTCAGTTGTACGGAATGTTGGGTTAGACTTGACTTAGAATATTGAGTTTGTCGTGCCACAGCCGTGACTCAATTATTCAAGAGGCTAAAGTTTTATTAGGGAATAACATGAGATGTAATTGACAAGAGTTGTCTGCCTATTGAACATCACATGGCGTTTCGTGCCACAGCCGAGGTTGTGTGATGGAATATAGGATCCCTATTCCCACTAGCATTATGAATGCTTAATTTTTCACTTAAGGGGGTTGAATAAATTAGATAAACTAGTGGGAGTCACTTATGAATAAAGACCTGATTCATATAGTGTTTTTAAAATGAAATTGAATATTCGCTAAGTGTTGTTATGTGTTTATCATTTACAGATTTACTATATACACTATGTCTTCTGCACTATCACTCCGGAGCATACTGGATGCTCACAAATTGACTGGTCCAAATTTTGCTAACTGGCTTCGAAACTTGAGAATTGTTCTCAGGGTTGAGAAGCTGGAATATGTGCTTGACTCACCTAAGCCTGCTGCACCTGCAGACGATGCACATAATGATGAACATGTTGTGTATCGTAAGTGGATAGATGATGCTAATGTTGCTCAATGTATCATGCTAGCTTCCATGAACGATGAGCTACAGAAGCAACATGAGCTTATGGATGCTCACACTATCCTAGAGCATCTGCAAGAGTTGTATGATGTGGCAGGGAGGACAGCTCGATATGAGATATCGAAGGAGCTGTTCCGTTGTAGGATGTCTGAGGGATCATCCGTGAATGACCATGTACTTAAGATGATCAATTTGATTGAACGTCTTGGGCAACTTGGTTTTGTCATGGATAGGGAACTGACTCAAGACTTGGTCTTGCAATCACTTCCGGGTTCATTTTCGCAGTTTGTTGTGAACTTTCACATGAATAAGTTGGACGTCAGCCTGGCTGAACTCCACAACATGTTGAAGACTGCGGAATCGAATTTTCCCTCTAAGAAGAGTTCTGTTCTTCTAATTGGTGAGGGTTCCAATCCTAAGAAAAGGAAGAAGAACCCTTCCAAGAAGAAGAAAGTTGGTGAGAAAAAGCCGGTTCCACCAAAAGCTGAAGACCCCAAGAGCAAAGCTGTTTGCTTTCACTGTAACAAGGTGGGGCACTGGAAGAGGAACTGCAAGGTTTACCTTGCAGAAATGAAAAAGAAGAAAGATAGTGAGACTGTCGCTTCTGGTTTAGGTATGTTCATGATTGAAGTGAATATGTCAATAAATCAAAATTCTACTTGGGTATTAGATACCGCCTGTGGTTCTCACATTTGCAATTCGTTGCAGGGACTAAGGAGAAGTAGGACTCTCGAGGAAGAGGAGGTGATTCTACGGATGGGAAATGGAGCAAGAGTTGCTGCTGAATCTGTAGGATCGTTTGATTTACATATGCCTACGGGCAAGACTATTGTTTTAAATAATTGTTATTTTGTTCCCTCGATTGTGAGGAATATTATTTCTATTCCCATGTTAGACTTGGATGGATTTTCGTTTGTTATTAAGAATAATGAATGTTCAATTCTTAGAGATAATGTTCTTTATGGTAGTGGTATTTTAAATAATGGTCTATATGTGTGTGACATAGAGCATGATTTACTACAAATTGAACATACTAATAAAAGGAAAAGAGATGGTGAAAATCTCACCTATTTGTGGCACTGCAGACTTGGTCATATTAGTGAAAATAGACTGCGGACATTGCATAAGGAAGGGTTACTTGACCCCTTTGATTTTGAATCATATCCTACATGCGAGTCTTGTCTATTGGGCAAAATGACCAAATCTCCATTTAGTGGACATGGAGAGAGGGCTGCAGAATTGCTAGGACTGGTACACACAGATGTATGTGGACCGATGTCTACGCAAGCCATGGGCGGATTTTCGTACTTCATTACTTTCATAGATGATCGATCTAGATTCGGATATGTGTATTTGATGAAACACAAGTCTGAGGCTTTTGAAAAGTTCAAAGAATATAAGAATGAAGTGGAGAAACAAACCAAACGTAGTATTAAAACTCTTCGATCAGATCGAGGTGGTGAATACTTGAGTGGAGAATTTCTAGATTATCTCAAAGAAAATGGTATAGTCTCTCAGTGGACTCCTCCATATACTCCACAGTTGAATGAAGTATCTGAAAGGTGAAATCGAACTTTGTTAGACATGGTTCGGTCCATGATGAGCTATGCAAATCTTCCAGTATTCCTTTGGGGTTATGCATTGGAAACCTCAGCATATTTACTGAATAAGGTGCCTTCCAAATCTGTTCCTCAAACTCCATATGAGATATGGAAAGAAAGGAAACCGAGTCTTAAACACGTTAAGATTTGGGGATGTCCGGCTTATGTCAAGAAAGTTGACCCTGATAAGCTGGAATCTCGATCCGTGAAATGTAGTTTTGTGGGATATCCTAAAGAAACTTTAGGGTATTACTTCTACACCAATCATAGTGTATTTGTCTCCAGACATGCTACCTTCTTGGAAAAACAGTTTATCCTAGAAGGAAACAGTGGGAGCAAAATAGAACTTAATGAAGTTCAAGAAGCACAAACTAATACGGTTCAAGAGAAAACACCTGTTCAGACTGAACAACCTTCTGTGGTACAGCCCATTCGTAGGTCAGAAAGAGTGTCTCGCCAACCTGAGAGGTATTATGGCCTTGTCATTGAGAATGACAATGAGTTATCAATCGTTGATGATGACGACCCTATGACCTATAATGAGGCTATGAGTAGTGTTGACTCAGAGAAATGGCAGAGTGCCATGAAATCCGAAATGGATTCTATGTATGCCAACCAAGTATGGACTTTGGTTGAAGCACCAGAGGATGTGAATCCTATTGGATGCAAATGGGTATACAAAAAAAAGATTGGAGCAGATGGCCAGGTGGAGACCTATAAGGCCAGGCTCGTGGCAAAAGGATTCAGACAAAGGCAAGGGATTGACTTTGATGAAACTTTTTCGCCTGTAGCCCTGTTAAAATCAATTCGGATTTTGCTTGCGATTGCTGCTTACTACGACTATGAGATCTGGCAAATGGACGTGAAAACGGCCTTCCTCAATGGGAAACTTGAAGAGGAAGTGTATATGACACAGCCAGAGGGGTTTGTTTCTAAAGGGAATGAACACCTAGTGTGTAAGCTGCTAAGGACCATATATGGATTAAAGCAAGCTTCTCGTAGATGGAACATTCGTTTTGATGAGACAATCAAAGAGTTTGATTTTATCAAGAACATAGATGAACCATGTGTCTACAAGAAGGTTAGTGGGAGCGCGGTAACATTTCTTGTATTGTATGTGGATGACATACTTCTTATAGGAAATGATATACCGATGCTGCAATCAGTCAAAGTGTGGTTATCAAAGAACTTCACTATGAAGGACTTGGGTGAAGCATCCTACATTCTCGGTATGAAGATCTATAGAGATAGATCTAGAAGAATGATAGGTCTTACCCAGGGTACATACATCGAGAAAGTGCTTAAAAGGTTTAGCATGGAAAACTCCAAGAGAGGTCTCATACCGATGAGCCATGTAGTATCTCTTTCCGAGAAGATGTCTCCTAAGACACCTGAGGAAAGAGAGCGCATGAGTAAGATTCCTGATGCTTCAGCAATAGGATCTATCATGTACGCGATGTTATGTACTAGGCCTGATGTTGCTTATTCAATTAGTGTGACAAGCAGATATCAGTCCAATCCAGGTGAAGACCACTGGAAAGCAGTGAAGAACATCCTTAAGTACTTGCGAAGGACTAAGGATATTTTTCTTGTTTTTGGTGGATCTGAATTGAAAATAGAGGGTTATACTGACTCTAGTTTTCAATCAGAAAGTGATAGCAAATCCATGTCAGGGTATGTGTTTACTTTGAATGGTGGTGCGATTAGTTGGAAGAGTTCCAAACAGTCGACAACGGCTGACTCCACAGCGGAAGCAGAGTATATAGCTGCAAGTGAGGCTGCAAAAGAAGCCGTTTGGATGAGGAAATTTGTTTCTGAGTTGGGAGTTGTTCCAAGCATTGAAGAGCCTATTGTGTTGTATTGTGATAACAATGCAGCAATAGCACAAGCCAAGGAACCTAGGTCTCATAAAAATTCCAAACATGTTTTGCGGCGCTTTCATTTGATTAGGGAGATCATTGAAAGGGGAGATGTCAAGGTTGAGAGAGTTGACACACATAACAACATAGCAGACCCACTCACAAAGTCATTGTCTCAGATTCACTTTGATCGTCATAAAGAGAAGATGGGTATTAGATACCAGGGTGATTGGCTATAGTTCAAGTGGGAGATTGAAAGTGTTTGTCCTAAATCCAATCATGTATGATGAGTTAGGAAGAACTTTCATGTATTCTTGTTTGATTTCATTAATAATAATAAAAGACTTGTTTTGATTTTATTACGGGCATTATCTGTTTAAAGTGTTTTAAATAAGATGTTCCATAGTTTAGAGTAAAGCTTCTATAATTATAATGAGATTATAATAGTGAGATCTAGAAGATGATAACTCTAGACTTAAACAGTTCCTGATCATAGGATAACTAATCGGAAGTTAGTGAATCCGCAAAGATCGGTACATATTATGCTTGCTCCCGTCAGGAGGATGTCTGTTCTCATAGGCATTTGTGTGGTGACACTATAGCTAGTATGTAGGTGCTTATTAGGGAATAAGTTCACTGAACATGACTCGCTAAGTTGGACAACTAATGGAGTTTACTCACGTGTCAATAGTTATTCACTGAGTGATAGTTGTACAAGTGTCCTTAGACTTGAGATCGTTAAAGTTATCTTATATATAATGAACTGTGCTTTGGTTTAGTCCTTAGTCTCAAGGACATACATTAGGTCTATTCTGGGTACAGGGATTTATGTATGGAGATAGTTAACGATCAATAAAGAATCTACCCCTTCCAGTAAGGAAGTGAATATCCTATGTTATTCTTAGTATGCGAGTTCTGGAATCTCTGGCCAGAGTGTATGAAATTAGAAAGGAGTTTCTAATTTGCATTAATATGAACTTTGCGTTATGAATAAGAAATCATATGATTAAATTTGATAGGCCTGACACGAGATCCATGCCTTGTATTTAATCGGGATATTGTAGGGTAGAAGGAATTGATTGTACGGTAACTAGTCACTGACAGGTTCTTGGTATTCTAAGCAGTGAATTCATATTATCCGGATAGTCGCGATATGTTGAGAAGCATCACTCACGATGTAGAATAAATATAATTAATCAGTTAATTATATTTAATGAATTATTAGAATTCATATAAATAATAAATAAAATGTTTATTATTATTTATTGCTACTACCGGCTTAATATTGAACCTACAGGGTCACACCATAAAAAGATTAATTTATTGATGAAGGTATTTTGAGAGAGCAAGTTGTTTTAATAATGATTAAAATTGTTTTAATTATTATTTAACATTTTATAAGATAAAGTGTAGGATTTATATATTAATATATAATGATATATTAATTATGAAAACCCTACATGAGCCCTATAAATAGAATGAGATGAGAATGAGTTATACACTTTTGGTTTTTGTGAAAAACCTAGTTGCCTCCCTCATCTTCTTCATCTCCCTCTCTCTCTCTCTCAAACCTCCATTTTTATAAAAGGTTAGTTTTATAAAAAGCTTCGTCGAAGAATTAATCTTGGTGGATACCGGTAGAGTGCTTCACACTCTGAGGAGCAACTGCTAAAACACCATTTTTTTAAAGCTTCGATTTCAAGGTATGATCACGATTCCTCGCTCTTTTCATTTTATATGATTTTTTATATGTGCGATACACGGTTTTTACGGAAATAATTGTTATTTGCGCTTCCGCTCATTCGTAAATTCCTTCAATGTTGAAGGAATTTACGAATGAGCGGAAGCGCAAATAACAATTATTTCCGTAAAAACCGTGTATCGCACATATAGAAAATCATGTAAAAATGAATAAACGAGGAATCGTGATCATACCTTGAAAAATCGAAGCTTTATAAAATGGTTTCTCGCAGTTGCTTCTCAGAGTGTGAAGCACTCTACCGGTATCCACCAAGATAAATTTCTTCGATGAAGCTTTTTATAAAAACAAGGTTTTATAAAAATGGAGGTTTGAGAGAGAGAGAGAGATGAAGAAGATGAGGGAGCCAACTAGGTTTTTCACAAAAACCAAAAGTGTGTAAACTCATCTCATCTCATTCTTATTTATAGGGCTCATGTAGGGTTTTTAACATAATTAATATATCATTATATATTAATATATAAATCCTACACTTTATCTTATAAAATGTTAAATAATAATTAAAACAATTTTAATCATTATTAAAACAACTTGCTCTCTCAAAATACCTTCATCAATAAATTAATCTTTTTATGGTGTGGCCCTGTAGGTTCAATATTAAGCCGGTAGTAGAAATAAATAATAATAAACCTTTTATTTATTATTTATATGAATTCTAAAATTCATTAAATATAATTAACTGATTAATTATATTTATTCTACATCGTGAGTGATGCTTCTCAACATATCGCGACTATCCGGATAATATGAATTCACTGCTTAGAATACCAAGAACCTGTCAGTGACTAGTTACCGTACAATAAATTCCTTCCACCCTACAATATCCCGATTAAATACAAGGCATGGATCTCGTGTCAGGCCTATCAAATTTAATCATATGATTTCTTATTCATAACGCAATGTTCATATTAATGCAAATTAGAAACTCCTTTCTAATTTCATACACTCTGATCAGAGATTCCAGAACTCGCATACTAAGAATAACATAGGATATTCACTTCCTTACTGGAAGGGGTAGATTCTTTATTGATCGTTAACTATCTCCATACATAAATCCCTGTACCCAGAATAGACCTAATGTATGTCCTTGAGACTAAGGACTAAACCAAAGCACAGTTCATTATATACAAGATTACTCTAACGATCTCAAGTCTAAGGACACTTGTACAACTATCACTCAGTGAATAACTATTGACACGTGAGTAAACTCCATTAGTTGTCCAACTTATCGAGTCATGTTCAGTGAACTTATTCCCTAATAAGCACCTACATACTAGCTATAGTGTCACCACACAAATGCCTATGAGAACAGACATCCTCCTGACGGGAGCAAGCATAATATGTACCGATCTTTGCGGATTCACTAACTTCCGATTAGTTATCCTATGATCAGGAACTGTTTAAGTCTAGAGTTATCATCTTCTAGATCTCACTATTATAATCTCATTATAATTATAGAAGCTTTACTCTAAACTATGGAACATCTTATTTAAAACACTTTAAACAGATAATGCCCGTAATAAAATCAAAACAAGTCTTTTATTATTATTAATGAAATCAAACAAGAATACATGAAAGTTCTTCCTAACTCATCATACATGATTGGATTTAGGACAAACACTTTCAATCTCCCACTTGAACTAAAGCCAATCACCCTGGTATCTAATACCCATCTTCTCTTTATGATGATCAAAGTGAATCTGAGACAATGACTTTGTGAGTGGGTCTGCTATGTTGTTATGTGTGTCAACTCTCTCAACCTTGACATCTCCCCTTTCAATGATCTCCCTAATCAAATGAAAGCGCCGCAAAACATGTTTGGAATTTTTATGAGACCTAGGTTCCTTGGCTTGTGCTATTGCTGCATTGTTATCACAATACAACACAATAGGCTCTTCAATGCTTGGAACAACTCCCAACTCAGAAACAAATTTCCTCATCCAAACGGCTTCTTTTGCAGCCTCACTTGCAGCTATATACTCTGCTTCCGCTGGGGAGTCAGCCGTTGTCGACTGTTTGGAACTCTTCCAACTAATCGCACCACCATTCAAAGTAAACACATACCCTGACATGGATTTGCTATCACTTTCTGATTGAAAACTAGAGTCAGTATAACCCTCTATTTTCAATTCAGATCCACCAAAAACAAGAAAAATATCCTTAGTCCTTCGCAAGTACTTAAGGATGTTCTTCACTGCTTTCCAGTGGTCTTCACCTGGATTGGACTGATATCTGCTTGTCACACTAATTGAATAAGCAACATCAGGCCTAGTACATAACATCGCGTACATGATAGATCCTATTGCTGAAGCATAAGGAATCTTACTCATGCGCTCTCTTTCCTCAGGTGTCTTAGGAGACATCTTTTCGGAAAGGGATACTCCATGGCTCATCGGTATGAGACCTCTCTTGGAGTTTTCCATGCTAAACCTTTTAAGCACTTTCTCGATGTATGTACCCTGGGTAAGACCTATCATTCCTCTAGATCTATCTCTATAGATCTTCATACCGAGAATGTAGGATGCTTCACCCAAGTCCTTCATAGTGAAGTTCTTTGATAACCACACTTTGACTGATTGCAGCATCGGTATATCATTTCCTATAAGAAGTATGTCATCCACATAAAATACAAGAAAAGTTACCGCGCTCCCACTAACCTTCTTGTAGACACATGGTTCATCTATGTTCTTGATAAAATCAAACTCTTTGATTGTCTCATCAAAACGAATGTTCCATCTACGAGAAGCTTGCTTTAATCCATATATGGTCCTTAGCAGCTTACACACTAGGTGTTCATTCCCTTTAGAAACAAACCCCTCTGGCTGTGTCATATACACTTCCTCTTCAAGTTTCCCATTGAGGAAGGCCGTTTTCACGTCCATTTGCCAGATCTCATAGTCGTAGTAAGCAGCAATCGCAAGCAAAATCCGAATTGATTTTAACAGGGCTACAGGCGAAAAAGTTTCATCAAAGTCAATCCCTTGCCTTTGTCTGAATCCTTTTGCCACGAGCCTGGCCTTATAGGTCTCCACCTGGCCATCTGCTCCAATCTTTCTTTTGTATACCCATTTGCATCCAATAGGATTCAAATCCTCTGGTGCTTCAACCAAAGTCCATACTTGGTTGGCATACATAGAATCCATTTCGGATTTCATGGCACTCTGCCATTTCTCTGAGTCAACACTACTCATAGCTTCATTATAGGTCATAGGGTCGTCATCATCAACGATTGATAACTCATTGTCATTCTCAATGACAAGGCCATAATACCTCTCAGGTTGGCGAGACACTCTTTCTGACCTACGAATGGGCTGTACCACAGAAGGTTGTTCAGTTTGAACAGGTGTTTCCTCTTGAACCGTAGTAGTTTGTGCTTCTTGAACTTCATTAAGTTCTATTTTGCTCCCACTGTTTCCTTCTAGGAAACAGTGGGAGCAAAATAACCTTACTTTATTTCTAACAATTGTTAGATGGATGTGAATCTGAGACAATGACTTTGTGAGTGGGTCTGCTATGTTGTTATGTGTGTCAACTCTCTCAACCTTAACATCTCCCCTTTCAATGATCTCCCTTCCGGTAGTGTTTGTCCTAAATCCAATCATGTATGATGAGTTAGGAAGAACTTTCAGAAGTAACATCAAGAAACCATCAATACTGATACAACTCAAACATCAGGAGAGAATTCATCAGAAACAGATTCAAGTGATAATCCTGATAATTCATCAGTAGGAGATAGCACTATCTCAGGGGGAGCTTCTAATGATTCTACTTCTCTTGATGATAACACCGATTCAGGGGGAGCATCCAATTCTAGAAATGATTTACCACCAGTAAGGAAATGGACCAAAAGTCATACTCCTGATTTAATTATTGGGAATCCTGATGCAGGTGTCAAAACCAGAAGTACAACTCAAAATGAATGTTTTTATCATAACTTTCTATCAAAGGAAGAGCCTAAGAAAGTTGAAGAAGCACTCAAGGATGTTGATTGGGTTACAACAATGCAAGAAGAATTGAATAAATTTGAAAGGAATGAAGTCTAGAAACTAGTACCAAGACCAAAGGATAGGTCAATTATGGGTACAAAGTGGGTGTTCAGAAATAAGACAGATTCAGATGGCACAATTGTTAGAAATAAAGTAAGGTTAGTTGCAAAGGGGTATTCTCAACAGGAAGGGATAGACTATGATGAGACTTTTGCTCCTGTTGCAAGGCTAGAAGCCATCAGGATTTTTCTGGCATATGCAGCTCACATGAAGTTCAAGGTTTTCCAGATGGATGTTAAAAGTGCTTTTCTTAATGGAGAATTGGAAGAGGAGGTATATGTTGAACAACCCCCTGGTTTCATTGATCCAAAATATCCAAATCATGTTAACAGACTAGATAAAGCACTTTATGGATTAAAGCAAGCTCCAAGAGCCTGGTATGAAACTTTGGCTCAATTCATATTGGAAAGTGGATTCAAAAGAGGTACAATTGATAAAACTTTGTTTTATTTGAATCATGGTAAGGAATTGCTGTTAGTTCAAATTTATGTTGATGATATCATTTTTGGGTCAACTAACTCAAAGTTGTGTGAGAAATTTTCAAAGCTAATGCAGTCTAGATATTAAATGAGCATGATGGGAGAAATGAGCTATTTCTTAGGTTTGCAAGTTAAACAGACTGATACTAGGATATTTGTCAATCAATCAAAGTATAAAAAAAATTTGTTAAAGAAGTTTAACATTCAAGACAGTACAATTTCTTCAACTCCCATTGCTACAGCAACTAAGCTTGATCCCTGATCAAGGTACTGAAGTAGATGTAACTCGCTACAGAGGTATGATTGGTTCACTCTTGTATCTAACTGCTAGTAGACCAGATATCATGTATGCAACCTTTCTATGTGCAAGATTTCAAGAAAATCCTAGGGAACCACATCTGAAAGTAGTTAAGAGGATTTTTAGATACTTGAAAGGCACTCCATCTCTTGGCCTTTGGTATGCTAGAGAGTCTGATTTTAGTTTATGTGGATATTCTGATGCTAATTTTGTAGGCTGTAAAATAGACAGGAAAAGTACTTCAGGAAGTTGTCAGTTTCTGGGTGGTAGACTAGTTTTATGGTTTAGTAAGAAACAGAAGTCTATCTCTACATCCACAGTAGAAGCTGACTATATTGCTACTGAATGCTGTTGTGCTCAGATAATGTGGATGAGAAATCAGCTAATGGACAGTTTGTCATATTCAAAAATACCTATTTATTGTGATAACCAAAGTGCGATTGCCATGACAGGAAATCCAGTTCAACATTCTCTTACTAAGCATATCAGTATCAAATATCATTTCATAAGGGAACAAGTACTAGAAGGGACAACTGAGCTACACTTTTTTCCTATTGATCAACAGTTAGCTGATATATTCACCAAGCCACTTCTTGAGGCCACATTTATTAAATTGGTGATTGAACTTGGAATGGTGAACTATG
Organism: Saposhnikovia divaricata; assembly: GCA_036435485.1. Taxonomy (NCBI): domain Eukaryota; kingdom Viridiplantae; phylum Streptophyta; class Magnoliopsida; order Apiales; family Apiaceae; genus Saposhnikovia; species Saposhnikovia divaricata. The sequence continues at coordinate 119,062,566 of CM071597.1, read as the reverse complement.
AGAATTACTCAGAATGTAAATTCCTGATGATCATCACATCCTGATGGTTATCGAATCCTGATGAGAGGGTATGAAATAATGATCCTGATAAAAGTCAAAGTTTGACTTGGTCAAAATCCTGACATTGGTCAACCATTGAATCCTGATATACAGGTCAGCAATATTTTATCACAGTTAGAATAAAGGTAATTCCTTTAGTTGTGATATTACTCCATAATTACTGCATATTTGTGTAATTGATTGTGCTAATATCTATCAGTAATTGATAAGAAACGTTTCGGTATTTTGTGGACAACTGTATGTGTGCGTGTGTCTCACTTATAGATATGTACATTGTAAGAACCCCAAATTTTGGATATAATTAAAACTTTTTATTAAGTAATGATAAAATGAGGAACAATGATTCCGACAACAAGGTCACCAGCTCTAATGAATGGTGGTTTCAAAGAACAATGATTGTAATGAATGGATATTGCTTTGGACAATGATCCTGATGCATTGGTATATTGTCAGAATAGAGTAATTCGATGGTTGAGGACCTAGATAAGAATAATCTACCATCCAGGAAGGAGCTAATGGATCCTTGAAGGGAAATGAGTACGTGCATAGTGTTTCCCATACGTGCATAGTATTTCCCGTATGTGCATAGTATTTCCCGTATGTGCATAGTGTTTCCTATACGTGCATAGTATTTCCCGTACGTGCATAGTATTTTCCGTACGTGCATAGTATTTCCTGTACGTGCATAGTATTTTCCGTACGTGCATAGTGTTTCCTGTACGTGCATAGTAATTTGGTGGATGAATAGTGATTTTGTAAGTTGGAAAACTTTTCACTCCACCCTATGTACGGGACGTGATATGGATGTTTCGAAGTCATATTAGTAATACGCGGAGGAAATAAGTGAATGCAGAGACGATCGGAATTCAGAAATTCCAAATTCTTTTTCGGTATAATATTTGACCGGACAGTGGATTAAATATTATTATAATCCAAGAATTGAGATATTAACTTTGAGGATTTGATATTTTGGGATGTTATTATATTTGATTTAAGAATGAAGGTAGGAAACCACTGAGGAGTGGTTATGGCTACAATGTAATAATTGATATTTGGAAAGAATGAATGGAATTCGACTTTATTATTTCTATGTCTTGAAGAATGCTAAAGGGTAACAATATAAGTAAGAATAATCTATCTTCTAAGGGAATAAGATATGGCAATTTCAAGCAGGAGAATACCCTCATGTCATCCAGATCGATAACGATTAATCCAGTAGTTCCGTAAAAAGGTTAAGGAACGATCGAAAGAGAATACGGACAATTGTACCACCCTAAGAGAACAAGTAAAGAATACATAATGAATAGTGTTTGGTGGGAGTATATAATAATATGAGACGACACTATACAGAAGCATTCGGAACGGATTTCCGAGTTCGTATTAGTGATCCAGGGGGAAAATAAGTGTATGTAAAAGCTGTCGGATTCTGAAAAACCGCACTTTTATTTTCTCCGAGAGTTCCCTGGACACTGATAGCCTTAAGTATTTAATGAATGGATTTAAGGAATATAAATTGGAAAGTTAGAATGAAAGATGGAGAATGAAAGTATTAATATTAAAGAGGATTCCCGGTAAACCCTAATTAGAAATCCGTGAAATATTCTCACGAACGATCAATCGAAACGGGTAATAACCGGACACAGAAACAAGCAGAGGAAGCAAGAGTCTTGTGCAAGCTACTAGAATAAATATCTAGCAACCAAGTGGACTAAAGTAACTAGGATACATAGCAAGGAAACTAGTCCTTAGAAAACAAACTACTTGGTTAGCCTTAAACCATCCAATCTCCAACACTTGTCCTCACAAATACATCACTCCATGCATCATCACTTTAATAAAGTAAGGCAAGATGAGATATTATCCAAGCCAAGCTACTTTATGCATTATTACCAAGAAATCAACCAAGCAAAAACCATGTCTTCTCCATTCTACACCATTCGGCCTTTTGGCTTAATTCAAGAAACAAAATCATCCTTCCCACCATTGTTTGATCTCCAAAAATTTATCATAGATCCTATATTTCATAAAAATGATACCCTAGAAATCTTAGCCCCAAACACCACTTTTTCCATTTTCAAAAAAATCAAGAAAGTGGAGGATGAATAGTAACCTCAAGAACAAAATTCTTGAATCTTGATTTTGGTTGATGATCCAAGCTTCATGGAGGCTATACAAGGACTATACAAGGATTAATAAGTGCATACACACCCCAAGGAAGGTATAAAGCTCTTGAAACCCTAACCCTTGTTTGAGATTTAAGCATGTTTATGATAGTTATAACTTAGTTATGGTTATGTTAAGATTATAAGCATGATTATGTATGGATTTTGGATTAATGATGTAAATAGCTAGATGAACGGAAAGGCATTGCTTGGCCTCAGTTCATGTATATAAGTCATGTATATGTTGTTTGGGTTGGATACTATGTTTATGGGAAGATTCGAAATTGGTAAATGTTCGATTTACAGCCGTTATAATGCCCGATTTTGCAATACCATGTTTTGTATGCCATTTTCCATGTCGAACCCCTACTGTCCAGAGACCTTATCTGACATGATAGGATAGGTAATGTTCTAAGCTTCGTTTTGATATAAAGATCACGTGAAACGGACTTACGGTTTAGGATTTATGACCAAATTACTAAAAGTAGTTCGAATCCGTAAATGAAAGTTCGTAACTGTAATTGAACCCTCGTAAACTATGTAACGTCATGGCGAATCTTGGTAAATAAATACTAGAGGTAAAAAGGAAGGTGTGAAAGAAAACCGTATGTCAAAAGGATCATTTTTCGATTTATTAAAAATGTTCGAGTCAAGGTTAAACGCGAACGAACCCCTAAAAGACGACTCTTTTATAACTTCGGTAAAACACTTAGAAAACGGGTGATAAAACTCGGAGTATAGTATTGGTTCGTAACGATCGACTTTAGAACTAATATGACTTAAGTATGTCCCAAGTATAAGTACAATGACATGTCGTATTAACGAACGAATGTCGGGTCGGATCAGTGAGAATAAGTAATCCACAAAAAGGGGTATAACGAGGTAACTCGAGAACGTGTTTCGATTTAAGTATAACTTAACTTTTAATATGTTAAGTGATTAATCCCGAATGCCTTGGCTATTTATAGATCACCAAGCTGAACCGGGACCCGCTACCACTACCCCTTACCGTACTCGACTACCAGGCAAGTTTCAATTCCCTTCTTTTAGGCTGTTGTTGTGATTGAATAAATATATATATATGATTGCTGATATACATATGCCATTGCATGCATGCCTACTTTCAAGTTGAATTGATATACTTGTTCCCTGAATGTTATCGTTGGCTTATAAGCTAGATAGTTATATATCAGTTATAAGCCGGTTATTGTAAGACCCTCATAGAAGGGCGTATACATCTTATTAATCAAAAATAGACCGGGAGTCAATATTCCTTGATATATCGAGATTACCTCGGAGGAAAATATTTAAGTAAATATTTTCTATTATTCAGGCGACGAATATTATTTGAATATTCGTTCGAGATTATTTATTTTAATGATCCTTACTTCAAATAATTATTTGAACGTGATCATTCGACGAATAATATCTGTCAATATTCATTCAGAGTCGAATTGATTATCGATTATTATTTCGAATACTCTTCTAAAGATGAGACTACTAAATGAATATTATGTGGACATTCGTTTAGAATATTATTTTATTAAATAAATATTACTTTTGAAAATTCATTTAAGGTATTAAGTACTTGATGAATATTATCTTCAATATTCATCTGAAGCTTGATTTACTTATCGAATATTATATCGAATATTCTTTTAAAGCTTGGATTACTAAATGAATATTACTTGATATTCATTTAGAATATTATTCATGAAATGAATATTACTTTATCAATATTCATTTAAATTCCTAATTAATTATGAATATTATTTTGAATATTCATCCAGGGTTCTATTTAATCATCGAATATTATTTTAAATATTTTAAATATTTCTTTCAGGACTTATTAAGTAATGAATATTATTTTGAATATTCATTTGATTATTTAATTATGCAATAAATATTCTCTCGATATTTCTTCAAGAATTATTTGGGAAATACTCTGATTAAAGATATTCTTTCATATTCCTAAATAATCTGTAAAATATGTTAATTCAATAAATATTCTCTGGATATTTATTCCATACTTAGAATAACCTCGATAAGGTTTATCTTCTTCGATTATTACAGAAAATATCTCGGAGTCATATTATTATTAATCTTATATCAAGAAAGGTTCTCAGACATCATTCTTCTTTGAGTCTATCCCCTTAATAATAAGGGAACCTTACTTGGAAAATGTTATTTATCTTGTCGACTTCCCGGTCATAAAGTATTCCCTTCACCCGCAACTCGGGTGCTGTTGACTTATTAAGTCGTTGCTTACCTTCTCATCTTTCGAGGGGTAAGATTACTGGAACAAGTTGATATCCGTTACCAAGTAATAGCTTGGGAGTTATTGGTAAATTTTCCTTTCCAACTAGATACGACTACTTTGTGGAGTCTTATCAACAAGTATTATACTTGGGGAAAGGGGGACGAACGTTACATTCAGAATCATGAATTCTATTTGAACTAGGAGTCGTGTAAGAGGCCGAGTAGCGCCGGTCCATCCCCTTTGGCCCAACCGTTGGCCGGGGAGAGCTAGTAAGGCGGTATACAAGTAAAGCCGTCAGTTCTTCCTTCTACCGGTAGTAAATCTAAATTGAGCTGTACGATCTCGACTGATCATCAAGATTGGAACAGCGGGCGCGGTGAATACTCCATCATTGGTTCATCATCCAAATTTATTTATTTCCTGCAACATGATTACTGTTGGCAGAGTTGGAATAATGTCATAACTGGAATTGCAACCCTTTTCTTGCAAGTTCCTCTTCTTAATAACAATAAGAATATCTCGCTTACTTTGATGTAGCAGATATTTCTTCAAACAAATACTTTCAGTTACCTGGTAACTTCATCGTTCATATTATACTGGCATCATTTCCGTAAATGCATGGCATATGGTTTGAAAGATACTTTTGAACTGTTACGTTATCGTTCAGTTATATATTATTGTTGGTGGGCTATTGCTCACCCTTGCTTTATTATTATATCACAACAACAGCTAGACCAGATGACTCGCACAAGGCGCACTCGACGCGGGCGAGGACGATGAGACTACCAGAGCTGAAGAAAAAGCTATTGGTAGGGTATATTTATTCTTTCAGTACCAAGAATATGGTCTAGTATGACTTATGTAAATGGATGGCAAAGAGTATGTATTTATATTGAAATTCTTTTGGATTGTAAGAACTCATAATGTGATTAATAAAAATTTGATTGTTACTCTGATTTCATCTCTGGGACTATAACGGGTGTGTTTTATATTGTTGTGTTGGGTTATAGAGACGTAATTTATTTTATGTTAAGGAAAGTTCAATTGTTGTGGACAGAATTGGAAACCGTAACCACCGGATCCCGGACCCCGGATCTGGGGGTGTTACAGAAGTGGTATCAGAGCGTACGTTATAAACCCCAGAGATGAGGTGACGTTAAAACAATAAATTCAATAAGATAATAAGAACTCTTGCCAAGTTCATAGTCGGACTACTTAATGTAGTGATGACATATAAAACCCTTATGGGAACTCGTAAGTATAACGATAGTAACTTAGCTCGATATCGTATCGACGAGTAAGGCGACTGACCTTGAGGCATACGAACAACAGCGCGATGATGCTTTATATGCTAAAGATCAGCGGGTAATTCGATGGAGTACCCTACTGGAGACCCGGAAGAGGTTCCAGCAGATAAGGAAAATCCTGTTAGGATAAGGAGCTTACCCTTGGGTAATGAGGGTCACAGCCAGAATGACTGTGATGATTAAGATATGGTGCTCAGAAAAGTGAGTATAAAGAACCGAGATATTATTAAGAGATCTGAAGATGCATGTTGAATTCATAGCCGGACTACCAGATGTAGTACCAGCAAGAAAGAAGGATTGGAAGAATTACTTGAGATCTTATACGGAAATAGATGAGAATCCTTAGAGATTTTCATCTTAACAAAGAAAGAGCTAGAGGGATGTATGATTATCTAAGACATCGATTTAGGGCGAGGAGCAGAGTCCCTAGGAATAGTTGAGAAGGAGGCAGTAAGTGCCATATCATTTGATAAATGAATTAGTATGAATATGGTCAGTAATAATTCGCCATGAGAAGGCAGGTGTCGTAGGTTGTAAATTATGGAACCAAATTGAGGTTAATAAGGTGGTTTTATTAAGGAAAATGTTCATTTTATGAATGAATCATTTAGAAAGTAAAGACATTGGGAAGTGATAGCATGATTGGGTAAAGTTATATAAGGAAGTAGTAAGCAAGACAATGATCTCAGAACCTACCGGAAGATAAGACCAGTGAGTCAAGATGAACTCGTAATGAGACTACTTCCAGAGACTGAGTATAGAGTTAATTCAACTCAGTTAAATGATGAACCAGAAATGTTAGATGCATGTGATTCAGAGGAATATTAAATTCCTTCTTCTCTTTGAATGGATTATAGTAGTACCTTAAGTTTATTCCGATGCGGAATTATAATAGATCAAGTAATATGATCAGTAGTTAAAGAGAAAAATGTGAGAAAATCTTCCTGGAGCTAAAAGGTGAAATTGGTAATGACCAAGAGCTGGCATTGCTTAATGGAAAAAGGAGACTTTGTGCTTCCAATGACGCTTCGCATAAAGGGTTAGGTAGACCGACATTTGGTAGTATTGAATATCAGGACGTTGTGACAGGTTTCAGTTTGAAACTATTGATTCCCTTCTAAGGGATGGATATAATTGATTCCTCTCCAGTGGGTAAACTTCCAATCTGATGATGATTATTTCGTTAACGATGACTGCTTATGATTCCACCTGCTTGGAGGTTCATAGAACTATTCTTCAGGTTTCGAAACTGGTCTCCTTAATGTTACCAGTAGGTGAGTAGATTGATCAAAATTTCCCTGAGTCTGGAAAGGAATTCGGTGAATTTTGGCAAACCTTGTCTTTCTGATTATCAGGGAATGTCATGGAAGAGAGTAAAAATTGGAGCAAACCCTGTGATTTGGGTAAGGATGCTGTAAAATGGGTTAGTAAACGGACCCTGAGCATTACGATCGACGGTAGTGATAAAATGATGAAGTGAGAATGGACGAAAACAGGAAATGTAAGTAAGAAATTAGCCGGACGGAGAAACTCCGGGATTGACTTAAGTGAAAAGGCAGTTATGCCAGGAATGGTAAGCTTGCGTGGCAAGCGGGATTGATAAGAATAGTTGAAAAGATAAAAGTGGAGGAAAGGTGACCGGAGACGGTGCCGAGTAGTCGATTAAGACTTATATGGAGTAAAGTTTTGGAAAGGTAGAAAGGTATCAAAGAAGAAGGCACTATGCCGGCAATTGCTAGAAAAGTAATGCTATTAGCCAACCCCTAAAATCATATATTTTTTTTTATTTTAGTGTGGCTAGTTGAGGCCAAGTCACAAAGGATTATCGAGTGACTAGACCAGCAATGAAAGGAAACATTAATGAGATCGTTTGAATCTTCTGCCGAACAACCCATGTTTTGATTGGGAATTCACTAGACCTTTTTGGGATGGGGTCACCCGTACTGAAGTGACTCATGTGTATATGGGTGTCCAAGATTTCGAGTAAAATGGAAGTATAGTGACTTGAGATGTATGATGTTAAGGTATCATGAATACCATGTATATATTATGACGGAGGAAAGTAAACAATGAAGGTATATGAAGAGGGTATAGAAAAGGTCAGAAATTGAACAGTATGCTGTAAGAATTTTGTCTAAGGCAAGTACCTTTTCAAAGAACGATAAGCACTAAGAGATTCACGTTGAACTCGACCAATCTCTTCCAGAACATCCTTGCTACCATTAACAAGTTCGGTAAGAGAAGAGATAGGCATACGTTGCCTTTTTGGAAGGCCAAATAGGCTGACAACTATCTGAAAGAAGAGGGTGGCATTAAACCACCGATCGATTATCAAATGAGAATGATTGAAAAGAGACCTTTATTAAGGATACATGATCTGATTGCCAATTATAAGATGCAAGAATTCCTTGGCAGTTGAATTAAGGATAGGATATCCATAAATTAAGACAAACCCTGGGAAATGCACAAGGGGTGGCATTAACCCTAATAACGACATTATGACTTCAGATGATATGAGCTGGACTTGCTAAGGCAACAATGACCGGTAAGGATTATTAAAAAGAGTTCTGGAAAGAACATAGATAGAATTATTAGAGTATTGATCAATGACATTTTGATATACCCCGTACCCAGAAAATACCGGAGGAATGATAAGGATGGCCTACGAAACCTTACAAGGAAAAAGGGTAATATTCCGAACTTCAAAAATGGAAGTTTGGTAAGGAATGTATGACATCGTAACAATAATGCCAGATGAGGCATGTATGAAATCCTGAGGAAGTATGGGTTGAACCTATAAAGGTTGAGATTATCCTAAGATAAAGAAAGAACTAAGAAAAGAAGTATCCTAAGTAGGATTGGGAATAAAACGTGATAAAGTTCCCACGGGTAGGTGGAAGCAATGACTTATGGAAATGACTGATAGTTATATTTTCTCCTTCAGCAGAGCTTAAGGGAGAATGCTTTAACCCAACAATGATGGGAATGAGGTAGAAAAACTTGAGCTGGAATGTACCCAGAAAACATGGGTTACCAGAAATCATTATCATCAAGAAAGGCCAATGAGGTGGCCGACAATCTAAGTATAAAGGAATAATTACAAATGTTCATACCGAAGAAACAGGATGATATTTGGAAGGACCTTGAAGGTCATATCGGAATGAAGGAATTTACATTCCTTCTGATGACTGTGCAAGAATTAACAGTAATAATAGTTTAAGTAAAGATTCGATTCCTGATGGAGTCTTAAGCATGTTACGTACCTTAGAAGGTCCCGTTTTGAGGCAAACCAGGATCATGGTACAAAATTGAGGAAGTAAACCGTTAAGTTTCCAGTCTTTTATGGAAGATGCATAAGTGATAGTTTCCTCAACCGGACCTAGCTGCGATGCTTGAAACTCTTCTGCAATTCTATCTGCTTCACGTTATATCTACATCAAGTTTAGGAAGTGTTCCTTATGGATAAGGAATAATGATTACTTTGTCTCCCTAAGGGATTTGAAACCCGTAGGGTTAGCTATTAACGCACTACGTAAACAACAAGCGATGGTGATTCTTCTAAGAAAGGAGATGACAACGTAAAGATAAAGAAAGTGCTGCTATTGATAAGCTAAATGGCATGTTGATGAATGACAAGCAAGTTTGTGTTAGTGTACTTCTGCACAAACAAGATAGAGAATATGAGGTTGATAATTCGTGATGTTAAACGTATTCCCGTAGAAAGAATTAATGAGACTTGAAGGGAAGGGCGGTTGAGCCCAAGACTTATTGGGCCACCTGAGAGTTTAAAGTGTTCGGGCGGCGGTATTCGAGCCAGCCTTACCCCCAAAATTATAGCACGGTCATAACGGGTTTTCATGTGGCCAGGCTACGCCAGTAATGCAGATGTTCAACAGATAATAGGAGTACGAGCATGTAGATATACGACCTGGTCTGACTTACGAAAGACAACCTGTGGAAAACCACGGATAGAAAAGAACAAGTAATGAGAAACAAGGTTGGCAGAAGTAGATTATATGAATCTAAGTTAAAGGAATCGGGCCAGATTCATTTCGGAAAGTTTAAATTGAAATAACGTGATGATTATAGAATAAATGAGACGGAATACCGATAAGGAGGTACCAAGTGCAAAAAGGTGTCTCAACAAAGAGGTGAAGGTGAAAGTAAATAATAGAAATGAGTAAGAATCAGCTAATAAGAAGGATGTGATTGATAAAGAAAAGGCTGGGAAAGCAACTATGGAATGAGAAGCAAGGAATGTTATGAATGGGTTTCTAATGAATTCTTAGGATGACAACCTGATAGTGTCAATATTATAGTTATGAAAAAGCTAGTAACATGATATGGGATGTCAGTAATAATGATGTCAAGTGAGAAATCTAAGATTTAACCTGAAAGGTTAAAGGATTTCCCGAATGTGAGTATCGCTAAGATTGAACAAGAGTATTTGTCCATAGAATAATGGACAAAGCAGCAAGATATGTTGACACGTGAGATTGCGATCAAATAGTATTGGATATAATTATGATTAATTTCTTCTTTGATAAACCTCTATAGTTCAGAGGTAAATTCTGAGTACGATATTCTACAATCATGAAAGCTTTCTATAATCCTTTAGAACTCTTTTCTCTTCTTCTCTCTTATTCATCTTCTTTATGAATTGAGAAGAACAACCCTTTTAGGAGGGGAGGTACTGCTACGTGACTATCTGTCTATGTGATAGAAGTCTAAGTGGAATGCCATGACTTGTTTAATTGCTTGTCAAGTACTAAAGGCTGGCCCCCTTCTGTACTAACTATGCAATATAACAAATGTTCAATTGATCATAGTGATCTCTCAATAAATCTTTCCACTTCTCTATATTGATCGAGATTGCGAAGATTAAAGCGATCAGGAAATGCACAGTACGAGCGAGGTTACCTCCGAATCGTAGGGTGATAGTGATACCAATGTTACTGCAGGTATCAATAAGGATAAGACTGAGTAAGAGTATAACCCGGATAGTGAGTTGTACGAAAAGTAGCAACGCTGATGGAAAAAGGATAAAGTATGAATTGTAGCACTAGAAGATGTGCTGAAGAAGGGTAGAACGACTAAGAATTGACCGGGAAGCTAAAGAGTGAACGGCAGGCAAACGACTCTTTGCTTCCTACCTGATTCCGGGACGGAATCCTTTTAAGGAGGGGAGACTGTAAGAACCCCAAATTTTGGATATAATTAAAACTTTTTATTAAGTAATGATAAAATGAGGAACAATGATTCCGACAACAAGGTCACCAGCTCTAATGAATGGTGGTTTCAAAGAACAATGATTGTAATGAATGGATATTGCTTTGGACAATGATCCTGATGCATTGGTATATTGTCAGAATAGAGTAATTCGATGGTTGAGGACCTAGATAAGAATAATCTACCATCCAGGAAGGAGCTAATGGATCCTTGAAGGGAAATGAGTGCGTGCATAGTGTTTCCCATACGTGCATAGTATTTCCCGTATGTGCATAGTATTTCCCGTATGTGCATAGTGTTTCCTGTACGTGCATAGTATTTCCCGTACGTGCATAGTATTTTCCGTACGTGCATAGTGTTTCCTGTACGTGCATAGTATTTTCCATACGTGCATAGTGTTTCCTGTACGTGCATAGTAATTTGGTGGATGAATAGTGATTTTGTAAGTTGGAAAACTTTTCACTCCACCCTATGTACGGGACGTGATATGGATGTTTCGAAGTCATATTAGTAATACGCGGAGGAAATAAGTGAATGCAGAGACGATCGGAATTCAGAAATTCCAAATTCTTTTTCGGTATAATATTTGACCGGACAGTGGATTAAATATTATTATAATCCAAGAATTGAGATATTAACTTTGAGGATTTGATATTTTGGGATGTTATTATATTTGATTTAAGAATGAAGGTAGGAAACCACTGAGGAGTGGTTATGGCTACAATGTAATAATTGATATTTGGAAAGAATGAATGGAATTCGACTTTATTATTTCTATGTCTTGAAGAATGCTAAAGGGTAACAATATAAGTAAGAATAATCTATCTTCTAAGGGAATAAGATATGGCAATTTCAAGCAGGAGAATACCCTCATGTCATCCAGATCGATAACGATTAATCCAGTAGTTCCGTAAAAAGGTTAAGGAACGATCGAAAGAGAATACGGACAATTGTACCACCCTAAGAGAACAAGTAAAGAATACATAATGAATAGTGTTTGGTGGGAGTATATAATAATATGAGACGACACTATACAGAAGCATTCGGAACGGATTTCCGAGTTCGTATTAGTGATCCAGGGGGAAAATAAGTGTATGTAAAAGCTGTCGGATTCTGAAAAACCGCACTTTTATTTTCTCCGAGAGTTCCCTGGACACTGATAGCCTTAAGTATTTAATGAATGGATTTAAGGAATATAAATTGGAAAGTTAGAATGAAAGATGGAGAATGAAAGTATTAATATTAAAGAGGATTCCCGGTAAACCCTAATTAGAAATCCGTGAAATATTCTCACGAACGATCAATCGAAACGGGTAATAACCGGACACAGAAACAAGCAGAGGAAGCAAGAGTCTTGTGCAAGCTACTAGAATAAATATCTAGCAACCAAGTGGACTAAAGTAACTAGGATACTTAGCAAGGAAACTAGTCCTTAGAAAACAAACTACTTGGTTAGCCTTAAACCATCCAATCTCCAACACTTGTCCTCACAAATACATCACTCCATGCATCATCACTTTAATAAAGTAAGGCAAGATGAGATATTATCCAAGCCAAGCTACTTTATGCATTATTACCAAGAAATCAACCAAGCAAAAACCATGTCTTCTCCATTCTACACCATTCGGCCTTTTGGCTTAATTCAAGAAACAAAATCATCCTTCCCACCATTGTTTGATCTCTAAAAATTTATCATAGATCCTATATTTCATAAAAATGATACCCTAGAAATCTTAGCCCCAAACACCACTTTTTCCATTTTCAAAAAAATCAAGAAAGTGGAGGATGAATAGTAACCTCAAGAACAAAATTATTGAATCTTGATTTTGGTTGATGATCCAAGCTTCATGGAGGCTATACAAGGACTATACAAGGATTAATAAGTGCATACACACCCCAAGGAAGGTATAAAGCTCTTGAAACCCTAACCCTTGTTTGAGATTTAAGCATGTTTATGATAGTTATAACTTAGTTATGGTTATGTTAAGATTATAAGCATGATTATGTATGGATTTTGGATTAATGATGTAAATAGCTAGATGAACGGAAAGGCATTGCTTGGCCTCAGTTCATGTATATAAGTCATGTATATGTTGTTTGGGTTGGATACTATGTTTATGGGAAGATTCGAAATTGGTAAATGTTCGATTTACAGCCGTTATAATGCCCGATTTTGCAATACCATGTTTTGTATGCCATTTTCCATGTCGAACCCCTACTGTCCAGAGACCTTATCTGACATGATAGGATAGGTAATGTTCTAAGCTTCATTTTGATATAAAGATCACGTGAAACGGACTTACGGTTTAGGATTTATGACCAAATTACTAAAAGTAGTTCGAATCCGTAAACGAAAGTTCGTAACTGTAATTGAACCCTCGTAAACTATGTAACGTCATGGCGAATCTTGGTAAATAAATACTAGAGGTAAAAAGGAAGGTGTGAAAGAAAACCGTATGTCAAAAGGATCATTTTTCGATTTATTAAAAATGTTCGAGTCAAGGTTAAACGCGAACGAACCCCTAAAAGACGACTCTTTTATAACTTCGGTAAAACACTTAGAAAACGGGTGATAAAACTCGGAGTATAGTATTGGTTCGTAACGATCGACTTTAGAACTAATATGACTTAAGTATGTCCCAAGTATAAGTACAATGACATGTCGTATTAACGAACGAATGTCGGGTCGGATCAGTGAGAATAAGTAATCCACAAAAAGGGGTATAACGAGGTAACTCGAGAACGTGTTTCGATTTAAGTATAACTTAACTTTTAATATGTTAAGTGATTAATCCCGAATGCCTTGGCTATTTATAGATCACCAAGCTGAACCGGGACCCGCTACCACTACCCCTTACCGTACTCGACTACCAGGCAAGTTTCAATTCCCTTCTTTTAGGCTGTTGTTGTGATTGAATAAATATATATATATGATTGCTGATATACATATGCCATTGCATGCATGCCTACTTTCAAGTTGAATTGATATACTTGTTCCCTGAATGTTATCGTTGGCTTATAAGCTAGATAGTTATATATCAGTTATAAGCCGGTTATTGTAAGACCCTCATAGAAGGGCGTATACATCTTATTAATCAAAAATAGACCGGGAGTCAATATTCCTTGATATATCGAGATTACCTCGGAGGAAAATATTTAAGTAAATATTTTCTATTATTCAGGCGACGAATATTATTTGAATATTCGTTCGAGATTATTTATTTTAATGATCCTTACTTCAAATAATTATTTGAACGTGATCATTCGACGAATAATATCTGTCAATATTCATTCAGAGTCGAATTGATTATCGATTATTATTTCGAATACTCTTCTAAAGATGAGACTACTAAATGAATATTATGTGGACATTCGTTTAGAATATTATTTTATTAAATAAATATTACTTTTGAAAATTCATTTAAGGTATTAAGTACTTGATGAATATTATCTTCAATATTCATCTGAAGCTTGATTTACTTATCGAATATTATATCGAATATTCTTTTAAAGCTTGGATTACTAAATGAATATTACTTGATATTCATTTAGAATATTATTCATGAAATGAATATTACTTTATCAATATTCATTTAAATTCCTAATTAATTATGAATATTATTTTGAATATTCATCCAGGGTTCTATTTAATCATCGAATATTATTTTAAATATTTTAAATATTTCTTTCAGGACTTATTAAGTAATGAATATTATTTTGAATATTCATTTGATTATTTAATTATGCAATAAATATTCTCTCGATATTTCTTCAAGAATTATTTGGGAAATACTCTGATTAAAGATATTCTTTCATATTCCTAAATAATCTGTAAAATATGTTAATTCAATAAATATTCTCTGGATATTTATTCCATACTTAGAATAACCTCGATAAGGTTTATCTTCTTCGATTATTACAGAAAATATCTCGGAGTCATATTATTATTAATCTTATATCAAGAAAGGTTCTCAGACATCATTCTTCTTTGAGTCTATCCCCTTAATAATAAGGGAACCTTACTTGGAAAATGTTATTTATCTTGTCGACTTCCCGGTCATAAAGTATTCCCTTCACCCGCAACTCGGGTGCTGTTGACTTATTAAGTCGTTGCTTACCTTCTCATCTTTCGAGGGGTAAGATTACTGGAACAAGTTGATATCCGTTACCAAGTAATAGCTTGGGAGTTATTGGTAAATTTTCCTTTCCAACTAGATACGACTACTTTGTGGAGTCTTATCAACAAGTATTATACTTGGGGAAAGGGGGACGAACGTTACATTCAGAATCATGAATTCTATTTGAACTAGGAGTCGTGTAAGAGGCCGAGTAGCGCCGGTCCATCCCCTTTGGCCCAACCGTTGGCCGGGGAGAGCTAGTAAGGCGGTATACAAGTAAAGCCGTCAGTTCTTCCTTCTACCGGTAGTAAATCTAAATTGAGCTGTACGATCTCGACTGATCATCAAGATTGGAACAGCGGGCGCGGTGAATACTCCATCATTGGTTCATCATCCAAATTTATTTATTTCCTGCAACATGATTACTGTTGGCAGAGTTGGAATAATGTCATAACTGGAATTGCAACCCTTTTCTTGCAAGTTCCTCTTCTTAATAACAATAAGAATATCTCGCTTACTTTGATGTAGCAGATATTTCTTCAAACAAATACTTTCAGTTACCTGGTAACTTCATCGTTCATATTATACTGGCATCATTTCCGTAAATGCATGGCATATGGTTTGAAAGATACTTTTGAACTGTTACGTTATCGTTCAGTTATATATTATTGTTGGTGGGCTATTGCTCACCCTTGCTTTATTATTATATCACAACAACAGCTAGACCAGATGACTCGCACAAGGCGCACTCGACGCGGGCGAGGACGATGAGACTACCAGAGCTGAAGAAAAAGCTATTGGTAGGGTATATTTATTCTTTCAGTACCAAGAATATGGTCTAGTATGACTTATGTAAATGGATGGCAAAGAGTATGTATTTATATTGAAATTCTTTTGGATTGTAAGAACTCATAATGTGATTAATAAAAATTTGATTGTTACTCTGATTTTATCTTTGGGACTATAACGGGTGTGTTTTATATTGTTGTGTTGGGTTATAGAGACGTAATTTATTTTATGTTAAGGAAAGTTCAATTGTTGTGGACAGAATTGGAAACCGTAACCACCGGATCCCGGACCCCGGATCTGGGGGTGTTACATACATATAGATACACATGAAAAGATGTGCGGTTATTACTACTCACCCACGTAAATTGATCCACTAATTATACTTGCACAAATCAGTTACACCTGTTATTATGAGTTAATTTGGTTATCTAAATAAAACCAATTCAATTTTCCAAATCGATCATTACTCTCAAATTATTAGTTTTTCATATTCTCTCTCTCTGTGCTCACGACCCTAGAATCTCAAAATCTCACTTTTCTCTAATCTTTAATTACAATGGCATCTTCATCATTCATGAACAAACAGACCATCATTAACGGAGTTACCTTCACCACTAATAACTTTGTTTCGGTCCTAGACCATCATTGTAAGAACCCCAAATTTTGGATATAATTAAAACTTTTATTATGTACTGAAGTAATAGTGAATAGTGATTACGACTACGATGTAACGATTGAGATAATGAATGAAAATAATAGATTTGGATTCAAATGTTTATATGCCATGAAGAATACTATTGGTTGACACTTTAGATAAGAATGATCTATCTCCTAGGAAATTAAGATTTGATAATTCTAAAGGAGAAGATTATTCTTATGTCATCCAAATCGATATCTGTTATTGGTCAAGTGGGTCCGTAAAAAGGTTAAGGAACGATCGAAAGAGATCAGGGACAATTGTACAACCCTAAGAGAATATGTAAAGAATAAAGAATGAATAGTGTTTTTGGTGGAAAAGAGAATATTATGAGACGACACTATATAGAAGTATTCGGAACGGATTTCGGAGTTCGTAATAGTGATCCAGGGGGAAAATAAGTGTATGTAAAAGCTGTCGGATTCTGAAAAACTGCACTTTTATTTTCTCCGAGAGTTCCCTGGACACTGATAGACTTAAGGATTGAACGAAGGGATTTAAGGAATTTAAATTCGAAAGTTAGTAAGAAAGATGGAGAATGATAGTATTAATATTAAGACGGTTTCCGGTAAAACCCTAACTAGAAACGAATGAGTTATTCCTCCGAACGATCAATGAATTGAGCAATAAACGGAAAAAGAAACAAGCAGAGGAAGTAAGATACATGCATGTGCAAGTGATAAATATCTAGTAACCAATCTAGTTACATTACAAACTAGAACCATTAGAGATTAACTAGTACTTAGCATCCTTTTCTCATCCAACCACAAAAACAAGACACATGTCCCTCCAAATTTCATCATCCATGACATAATAGCTTTAATAAAGCTACTTTATGAGATAATATCTCAAAGACACAAGATGAGAACAAGAGATTAGCAAGCCAACCAAGCAAAATTCTCTCCCCCTTGCAAAAAAACATCCATTCGACTTTCTCTTTAATTCCAAAAGAGAAATCAAGCTTCCACTCCTTGTTTGATCTTGTAATTTTTAAGGTGAGTCCTATATTTCAAGAAAGTAATCTCCTCAAAATTTTAGCTTCAAACTCCTTTGTTTCCATTTTCAAAAAAATCAAGTAAGAGGAGGATGAATAGTAACCTTCTTGAATTAACTTTGTTTATCTTGATTTCCATGATGATCTAAGGTTTGTTAAGGCTAGAAAAGGCACATACAAGGCTTATTAAGGCTAGGACATATCCCAAGGAAGGTAATCCACTTGAAACCCTAGCTTTGTTTTTAGGATTTAAGCATGTTCTTGATGATATAAGATTAGTTATAGTATTATCATGATTATAAGCAAGATTATGGATTTTGTTAGTGGATCTAAACATGGTTATGATATGATTTTAGTAGATGATTTTGGACAGATTGAGGATGAGAAATATGTGTATGAGTTGTTTTGATGCCCGCTGTGGCTTGGTTGAATTGTTATGATTTTTAGAACGTTCGATATATAGCCGTCGTAATGCCGAATTTTTGTTAACACTTAGAAACCGAGCATGACAGTAAATATAATTTCCTGACCTTGACAATATTATGACTGGTCCTTGTAGATCTCGAGCCATAGATCGTTTTGGCATGAGAATCGAAACATTCCGACTTACGGTTTAGGAGTTGTGATCAAATTACTAAAATTGGTTCGGAACCGTAAGTAAAAGTTCATAACTTCAATTGAACCCTCGTAAATCATGTTACTCAGTGGAGAATCTTGGTAAATAAATACTAGGGGTCATAAGGAAGGTATGAAAGAAAACCACATATCAAACGGATCGTTTTCCGATTTTATAAAAATGTTTGAATCAAAGTTAAACGCGAACGAACCCCTAAAAACCCGCTTGGTTATAACTTTAGTAAAACACTTAGAAAACGAACGATAAAACTCGAGGTATAATCTGTTAGTGTAGGTGCCCTAGAGGCAATACATTGTTTCTTTTAATAAACCCTTATGTCATTTGATTATTCATTAAACGTATTTATTATGACTTTAATTACTGCGATATATATGTTAGCATAATAAATGTCCTTAGAATCATGATACACATAGTATAGTTTAAGTACATGACTTGAACTTGAGATTATATAATATATCATATTCTTAAAGGTCCCTAGTCGAGTATTATTATTACAGGGCAATAATAATACGTAAATAGACTAGTATGTTGTTTGACAGATAACCACATCTCATTGGTTATAAGTATGGAGATACTAAAGTCAAAAACATAGGTACATGTAGGGGTACATGGTACTGGACAGACCCACAGTGAGATTCTTCATGTTTAATAAAGTTATAAGAAAGACTCACAGTGATAATGGTGTAATGGTCCTTTGACTTGAGTCATTATATTTCTATACGAGGATTAATATACCTTGACTACATTAAAAGTTACCTTTGACCGGGTGATGATAAAAGTGGACATCGGGTATATCATGAGTAGTATGAGAAATATGAATGATAGATAAAGGATTTAACCCTTCTAGAATTAGGAGAGATATTATTGGCCTCTTGATTGAGTGAGACTATAAAATGCATGGTCGTGCTCAAATAATGATTTGTTTTAATAGTCTACTCATGGATCAAGTAAACCCGGATTAAATGTTGAAGAGGATGACTAAACACATGCCTCGAGTTTAATCTATAATATTTGGTTAAAGGGATTATATTACACAGAAACATTAATCACAAAAGGTTTAAATTGAATCACCGATTATTATTATTACTTGGGTAGCAATGATGTATTACTAGATACCGCTCATTGTTTATAATTTTATTAGATATTAAAATTATTGCCAACGTAATAATAACCTATAGGGTCACACACTTAGAACGTCTTAAAAGGAGTTTTAGTTTAAATTAAGAATTTAAGTTAAATCATTATTAAATTGAGAATTGGCTATTTAATTAATTGGACTGGTCCTAATTAATTATCTAAGCAAATTCGAATTTAATAAAGTAAGAATAGAATTGGATTTAAGGAAGTCCAATAATAAAATCAGAATAGAAATAGAATTGGGTTTAAGGAAGCCCAATTCGGTTTTTTGATTTTAGCCCATTATTTCTCTCGTATAAATACATAATGATGTATTACTTTAGGGTTAAGAGTCATTAAATCGTTTTTGACAAAACCTTAGCAGCTCCATCTTCGAGAGGCTAGAGAGAGAGAGGCTGTTCTTCGCGGGCTAGTACCTGGCTCCTCGGATCGTTGGACGGTCGGACGTTCGTGTGGATTACCTTAGAGACACGGATCTTGACGCAAGGACTGTGTGTGGTGATTGCAAGGATCTCCGTTGAGTTCGTGAAACAAGATCTTAATAGGTATGATTCGTTATCTCCATAATCTGCCCGGAATTATACATGGATCCTGGTTTGGGTTTCGAAAATTTTGTTTTATTTACGTTTATCCGCTGCGTTTTATGCCTCGGAACCCAACAATGGTATCAGAGCTACGTGTATAAGGGGTTGATTTGGTTACGTGTTAAATGTATATGATGCGAGTATGCATGTTTTACGAATCTGCCATGTTTATGTTCTTATATATGTTGTTTATAATATGTTATGATGCATATATATGGTTCTGTTATGATTTAAGATGATTGAGATGATCATATTATTATATAATCTGTATATATACTGATATATATATGATAAATGTTTGTTCTTGATACGGGGATTGTATACGATACGATTTCTGTATACGCTGTGCAAATCTGGTGAAATCTGTCCAGTGTCCGATTTTCGCAAACGATATGTGTTTTCTGACTGGAAACGAGCGTCTGAACAAAACTGATAGCATCGCTATCACCGACTCGTGTGTAAGGCGTTTGACGCCGTTTATTGCATGAAAAAGACGATTTATTGTTTTCAGAATTTGATTCTGATTTTCTGATTTTTGCGGTATATGATTTCTTTGATTGGATCATCTGAAATATGATATGGTATAACATGATTATATAATATGACATATTATTTAATTGTTACTTGAGCATGGTGATGGTTATGGCCTTAAAACCCTTAGATTAATGGTTTTGGTTTTATAAATACGACTTGCATGTCGTTTTCTTCATTCTTGTAATTGTTGAACCTCGAATGTAACTCGAGTTTTATCATGTAAGTACTTTAGTGTAGATTGTATTCAATTATTCAATGTAATGTAATTAAAGATTGAAGGATGGTCCAAGAGAAGGAGCAACCAAGAAGACAAGAAGAATGAAGACATGTAATTTGTATTTATGTTTATTCCACCATAGATTGACCTTGATCCTTTCATTAGCTTGAGAGGATCATATAGGATAAAGGCCATAACCAATCACGTTTACATACTGCACTTACTTTACATATGATGTATGAATGTATGTGTAGGATATATAGAGATGCATGCTTTAATTAGATTAATCATGTATGAATGAATGTATTAGATACATCACCCATGCCATGCCTGCTTAAACAAGATAAAATCTATAATGATTCAAGATTTTAAAATTAACAAACGATCATGAGATTCTTGTGTTTATAAAATATTGATTTTAAAACACGGAATTAAATATGGATTTTTGATATCTAAAATTGGGATTTTCTGTCAAAAGCGGATATGCGTATTCGTAAGGTTAATGGGTATTAAGTGTGACCATTGGGATCCTCCATCTACCTGGGAAATGAACAATCTAAGATGTCAATTTGAAGTATTTGGTTCAAAGAAAATTGAGAATCTCTTTATGATGTGATCATGATCGTCATAAATTCTTTAAACCCCTTAACAAAATATTAAGTTTTAATCAGATGCTTTCCAATGAATGAACACTCATCGAATCCTAGATCGACAAGGGGAATGACTATCAGTGGCAGGGGACTCCTGTCTATCGTGGTGAGATGCGACGAATATAAGCGGTTATATTCGGCCGTTGTATCATTGGGTCTAACTTAACTGAGTCGTCATAATGAGGTGGAAATAAACGGTTATATTCAACTATTATGAACTTAGAAGCATAGAGTTTGGTTAAAAATCTATTAGATAGATAGGATCAATCGTTGTTCACCAAACTATCCAAGAATTTTATATGATATAATTGACAATTGTTGTCTACCTAAGTAATCATGTTTTAAGGACTACCAGTGGTTGACTTAGGACATGACGAAATATGGATCTTGGCTCACTAGAAAGATTTATGGGATATGCTTTCCGAATTAATAGTAAGGGCTATTAATTTGATAAAAATAGTGGGAGATATATTATGAATATATCATAATCATTTGAACATAATTTATAACCAAGACAATCTAATGTTTATTTTGTGCATTTATCATTGTAGATACTAATGGCAAACAACACAAACACACTATCCGTACAATCAGTCCTTGAAAAGGACAAACTGACAGGAGGAAACAACTTCCTAGACTGGCAGAGGAATTTGAGGATTGTCCTCAGGCAGGAGCGCAAGCTTCATGTCATTGATATCCCTCCGCCAGGTCCCCTTCCTGAGAACGCTACTGTTGAGGAACGAGCGGCCCGCACAAGGGATGAGAATGATGCAAATGATGTTGCATGTCTCATGTTGGCAACTATGAGTGCTGAGCTTCAAAGACAGCATGTGCATATGGATGCATATACTATCAATGAGCATTTTCAAAGCATGTTTGCAAGCCAAACTCGTCAAGAAAGGTTCAACACGAGTAAGTCACTCTTTAATTGCAAACAAGGGGCAAGTAAACCAGTTGGCCCACATGTTTTGAAGATGATTGGTTACATTGAGTACCTTGCTACTTTGGGTTTCCCGATTGGTCCGGAAACTGGTATTGACCTAATCATGAATTCTTTGAACAACAAATTTACTCAGTTTGTTGTGAACTAAAATATGAATGAATTTGACAAAACACCTACTGAATTGTTGGCTATGTTGAGGACATATGAAACCAACATGAAGACAGCTGAACCTGCTCCCATACTGATGGTGGGCAATAAAGGTAAGGCCAAGGGGAAAGGCAAGTAGAAGGGTAAGAAGAAGATTGGATCTGATTCTACACCCAAGCCAAAGTCAGGTCCTAAACAGGCTTTAAAGCCTAAAGGTGGTGTTGCTAAGGGTGAATGTCACTACTGTAAGAAAACTGGTCACTGGAAGAGAAACTGTCCTGTTTATTTGGAGGATCTGAAGAAAATGAAGGGTGTTTAGATATCTGGATCAGGTATTTATGTTATAGAAGTCAATTTGTCTATTTCTACATCTTGGGTATTGGATACCGGATGTGCTTCTCACATTTGTATAAATGTGGAGGAACTGCAGAGAAGTAGGACTTTGGCTAAGGGAGAAGTGGACCTACGAGTTGGCAATGGAGCAAAAGTTGCTGCTTTAGCTGTAGGCACTTATTATTTATCTTTACCCTCTGGGCTTGTTCTAGAACTAGAAGACTGTTTTTACGTGCTTGCGATTCGCAGAAACATTATTTCTGTTTCTTGTTTGGACAAGAAAGGTTTTTCGTTTACAATAAAGAACAACAGTTTCTCTTTTGCTTTGAATGATTTAACCTATGGTGTTGCGCGTTTGTTTAATGGTTTATATGTTCTTGATTTAGATAATCCTGTCTATAATATAGAAAACAAACGACTTAAAGTCAATGACTCAAATCAAACATACCTCTGGCTTTGTCGTCTAGGCCATATAAATGAGAAACGCATATCCAAATTACATAAGGATGGATACTTGGATAAGTTTGATTTTTAATCATACAAAGAATGCGAATCTTGTTTGCTTGGTAAGATGACTAAATCCCCTTTCACTGGTAAGGGTCAAAGGGCCACTGAACGTCTGGAGCTAATACATAGTGATGTATGTGGCCCAATGCGTGTGATGGCTAGAGGAGGCTACTACTACTTCATAACATTTACTGATGATTTCAGTAGATATGGATATGTATATCTTATGAAGAATAAATCAGATTCTTTTGAAAAATTCAAAGAATACAAGGCTGAAGTAGAGAAGCAAATTGGCGGAGGTGTAAGTATTAAGATCTTACGATCCGATCGTGGAGGTGAATACTTAAGCACCGATTTTAAAGAGTATTTAAAAGAGTGTGGTATTGTATCACAACTTACTCCGCTAGGTACACCTCAATGGAATGGAGTTTCAGAGAGGAGAAATTGCACCTTGTTGGACATGGTGCGATCGATGATGAGTCATGCAGATCTTCCAATAAGTTTCTAGGGTTATGCTCTAGAAACAGCGGCTTTCACACTTAACCGTGTTCCTACTAAGAAGGTTCAAAAGACTCCATGTGAAATATGGAAGGAGAAACGGTCAGGCATGAACTTTATGAAAGTTTGGGAATGTAAGGCGTTTGTGAAACGTCAAGTATCTGACAAGCTTGGACCTAAATCCGAAGAGTGCAATTTTGTGGGATACCCTAATGAAACAAAGGCGTATTATTTTTATAGTCCTTCTGAGCAGAAAGTGTTTATTGCTCGAGATGCTATCTTCATGGAAAGAGATTTTGTTTCCAGAAGAAACAATGGGAGAACTATAGATCTCGATGAAGATTGAGAACCACAAAATAGCATTGAACCTGAAGTGGAACAAGAGCAGGATAATGATAATGCTCAACAAACACAGGTTGTTCGTAGAACTGGTAGAATTCGCCATGAGCCAGAGAGATATGGATTTCTCTTGACTCAATATACGTGGTGATTTGATGCTTATAGATGAAGATGAGCCTCTCACATACCAAGATGCTACGAACAGTCCAGACTCTAAGAGATGGCTTGAAGCCATGAAATCCGAGATGGATTCCATGTACGAAAACCAAGTATGGACTTTGGTTGATCCACCTGAAGGGGTAAAACCCGTAGGGTGCAAATGGGTTTTCAAGAAGAAAACTGACATGGATGGAAATGTTCAGACCTATAAAGCAAGGCTGGTTGCAAAAGGTTTCAAACAAATTCATGGTATTGACTATGATGAAACTTTCTCACCAATGGCTATGGTCAAGTCCATAAGGATTTTGCTTGCCATTGCAACATTCCATGATTATGAAATCTGGAAAATGGATGTCAAAACAGCCTTCCTTAATGGAAGCCTTGAAGAGGATGTGTACATGACACAACCTGAAGGTTTTGTCGATCCAAGGAATGTTGGCAAGATATGTAAATTACGTCGATCAATTTATGGATTGAAGCAAGCCACTAGAAGATGGAATATTCATTTTGATGAAATAGTCAAAGAGTATGGCTTTGTTCAAAATGAAGATGAACCGTGTGTTTACAAGAAGGTACTATATGTTGATGATATACTACTAATGAAGAATGACATACCTTCTCTAAAGGCTGTTAAGACTTGGTTAGGGAGCAACTTCTCCATGAAAGACTTAGGAGAGGCAACCTACATTCTAGGTACAAGATGAAATATTCATAGTACTATATGTTAATGATATACTACTAATGAGGAATGACATACCTTCTCTAAAGGCTGTTAAGACTTGGTTAGGGAGCAACTTCTCCATGAAAGACTTAGGAGAGGCAACCTACATTCTAGGAATGAGGATCTATAGAGATAGATCTAGAAGGATGATCGGTCTAAGTCAGAGCACATACATTGATAAGGTTTTGCATCATTTTGGTATGCAAAATACAAAAAGGGGATATGACCCCGTGTCTCAAGGGATAACGATCTCTAAAGACCAATGTCCGAAATCATTGGATGAGAAGGACCACATGAGTAAGGTTCCATATGCCTCAGCAATTGGATCTATCATGTATGCAATGGTATGTACTCGCCCAGATGTTTCGTATGCTTTGAGCATGACGAGCAGATACCAGTCTAATCCAGGTGAAGGTCACTGTACGACAGTCAAGAATGTTCTAAAGTACCTGAACAGGACTAAAGATTCATTCTTGGTGTATGGAGGAGAGGAGAAACTGGTTGTAAAAGATTACACCGATGCAAGTTTCCAAACAGACAGGGATGATACTGTATCACAGTCTGGTTTTGTGTTTTGTCTAAACGGAGGTAACATACACATATGTAAAGTGCACACAAATGATAACATTGCAGACCTACTGACCAAAGGCTTGTCGCAGCAGAAGCACGATGGTCACACTAGTTCCATGGGTATTAGATACATGGGTGATTGGCTCTAGTGCAAGTGGGAGATTGTTAGTGTAGGTGCCCTAGAGGCAATACATTGTTTCTTTTAATAAACCCTTATGTCATTTGATTATTCATTAAACGTATTTATTATGACATTAATTACTGAGATATATTTGTTAGCATAATAAATGTCCTTAGAATCATGATACATATTGCATAGTTTAAGTACATGACTTGAACTTGAGATTATATAATATATCATATTCTTAAAGGTCCCTAGTCGAGTATTATTATTACAGGGCAATAATAATACGTAAATAGACTAGTATGTTGTTTGACAGATAACCACATCTCATTGGTTATAAGTATGGAGATACTAAAGTCAAAAACATAGGTACATGTAGGGGTACATGGTACTGGACAGACCCACAGTGAGATTCTTCATGTTTAATAAAGTCATAAGAAAGACTCACAGTGATAATGGTGTAATGGTCCTTTGACTTAAGTCATTATATTTCTATACGAGGATTAATATACTTTGACTACATTAAAAGTTACCTTTGACCGGGTGATGATAAAAGTGGACATCGGGTATATCATGAGTAGTATGAGAAATATGAATGATAGATAAAGGATTTAACCCTCCTAGAATTAGGAGAGATATTATTGGCCTCTTGATTGAGTGAGACTATAAAATGCATGGTCGTGCTCAAATAATGATTTGTTTTAACAGTCTACTCATGGATCAAGTAAACCCGGATTAAATGTTGAAGAGGATGACTAAACACATGCCTCGAGTTTAATCTATAATATTTGGTTAAAGGGATTATATTACACAGAAACATTAATCACAAAAGGTTTAAATTGAATCACCGAGTATTATTATTACTTGGGTAGCAATGATGTATTACTAGATACCGCTCATTGTTTATAATTTTATTAGATATTAAAATTATTGCCAACTTAATAATAACCTATAGGGTCACACACTTAGAACGTCTTAAAAGGAGTTTTAGTTTAAATTAAGAATTTAAATTAAATCATTATTAAATTGAGAATTGGCTATTTAATTAATTGGACTGGTCCTAATTAATTATCTAAGCAAATTCGAATTTAATAAAGTAAGAACAGAATTGGATTTAAGGAAGTCCAATAATAAAATCAGAATAGAAATTGAATTGGGTTTAAGGAAGCCCAATTCGGTTTTTTGATTTTAGCCCATTATTTCTCTCGTATAAATACATAATGATGTATTACTTTAGGGTTAAGAGTCATTAAATCGTTTTTGACAAAACCTTAGCAGCTCCATCTTCGAGAGGCTAGAGAGAGAGAGAGGCTGTTCTTCGCGGGCTAGTACCTGGCTCCTCGGATCGTTGGACGGTCGGACGTTCGTGTGGATTACCTTAGAAACACGGATCTTGACGCAAGGACTGTGTGTGGTGATTACAAGCAAGGATCTCCGTTGAGTTCGTGAAACAAGATCTTAATAGGTATGATTCGTTATCTCCATAATCTGCCCGGAATTATACATGGATCCTGGTTTGGGTTTCGAAAATTTTGTTTTATTTACGTTTATCCGCTACGTTTTATGCCTCGGAACCCAACATAATCTCGGTTCGTAATCGATCGACTTTAGAACTTATACGACTTAAGTATATACCGAGTGTGACTATGATGACATGTCGTAATAACGAACAAATGTCGGATTGTATCAGTAATAAATAGAGTTACACTAAAAGGTGTATAACGAGATAATTCGAAAACGTGTTTCGATTTAAGTGAAGTTTATACCTAGACTTCTAAAACATGTTAAGTGGTTAATCTCGAATGTTCTGATTGTTTTTAGATCATCGAGCAGACCCAGGACACGCTATCTCCACCCACACCCGATTACCAGGCAAGTGTTCAAAACTTTGAACCTGTTGTTGTGATAATATATACATGTGATTGCCATTTTACATATGCCATAGCATGCATGCCTATTGTCATATTATATTATGATACATGTTCCCTGAATTGATATTGGCTTATAGACTAGATACGAATTATCAGTTATAAGCCGGATTGTTTCGATAAGACCCTTAGCAAAGGGCATATGATATTCATTCTTAAATATAGACCGGGAGTCGGTATTTTGAGATATAGATAGTCGTGGAAACCCAAAGGGATTCCAACGGCAGATTATTATTTATTTTAAGGAATGTTAATATTAAACGTTATTTATATTACAATAAAGTATCAATTACTTGGAAATATTTCGAGGAATGTTATTCGAGTATTATCTCAGTCGAGAGATATTAAATGAATGTTAGTTTCGAATATTCATTTAGAGTTGATTATTTAATGAATATTATTTTGATATTCATTAGAATGTTATTTATTAAATGAATATTACTTTCAAATATTCATTTAAGGTTTTATGTACTTGATGAATATTATTTTAAAATATTCATTGGAAGTTCTATTTACTTAAGGAATATTATTTCGATTATTCCTTTAAAGTTTTGATTACTAAATGAATATTATTTGGATATTCATTTAGAAGATTATTTATTAAATGAATATTATTTTCAAATATTCATTTAAGGTTCGACTTATTTAGTGAATATTATTTTAAATATTTATTGGAGTTTAATTATTTAATGAATATTATTTCGAATATTCATTTAAGGAGGGATTTATTTAGTAAATAATTCCATATATTCATTCGAGGATTACTTACGAGAAATATTATGATTTAATAATATTCCGTAAATATTATTGAGTAATAAATATTCTTGGAATATTTATTTAATTCGTTTAAATTCTTTTTAAAATGATTTATATTATTCGAAGTCTTTTTACGACTATTTTATCAAGGAAAGGTTCCCAACTCTTTATTTTTTATTTAAATCTATCTTAAAAGGATTTAAATGCTCGCTCAAACTTCCATATTATAGGGGAACCTACTTAAGCAATGTTATTTATCTTGTTGACTTCCCGCTCATAAATCTTGTAAAACTATTCGTTTCACTCGCAACTAAGTTGTTGTTTATCAATTGAGTCTTTGAGTAACATTCTCATCATTCGAGGGGTAAGATTATTGGAACAAGATGGTATCCTCTAACAAGCAGCAGCTTGAGAGATATGATGTTGAATTTTCCTTTCCAACTAGATACGACTACTTTGTAGAGTCTTATCAACAAGTATCATACTTAGGGAAAGGGGGACGAACTTTACGTTCAGAGTCGTGAACTTCTTTTTGAACTTGGAGTCGTGTAAGAGGCCGAGTAGCGCCGGTCCATCCCAATTGGCCCAACCGTTGGCCGGGGAGATCTAACAGGGCGGTAGACAAGTAAATCCGTCAGCTCTTCCTTCTACCGGTAGTAAATCTAAATTAAGCTATACAATCTGCGACTGATCATCGTAAGGATTGGACAGTAGGCGCGGTGAATACTCTAGCATAAGTTCATCATTCAAATTCTTTTATTTTCTGCAACAGTTATCATTGTTGGCAGTATTGGAAAAGTATTCATAGTTGGAATTGCAATATTTTCCTGCAAGTTCCTCTTTTATGATAAATGATAATATCTTGCTTATCTTTGACATAGCAGATATTCCCACCTATATATATGCATTTTGAGTTACCTTGTAACTTCATCGTTCATATTATACTGACATCATTTCCGTAAATGCATGGCATATGGTTTGAAAGATACTTTTGAACTGTTATATATTATCGTTCAGTTAAATATTATTGTTGGTGGGCTATTGCTCACCCTTGCTTTATTATTATATCACAACAACAGCTAGACCAGATGACTCGCACAAGGCGCACTCGACGCTGGCAAGGACGATGAGACTACCAAAGCCGAAGAAAAGCTATTGGTAGGATAGATTCATTCTTTCAGTACCAAGTATATGGTCTAGTATGACTTATGAAAATGGATGGCAAAGAGTATGTATTTATATTGAAATTCTTTTGGATTGTAAGAACTCATAATGTGATTAATAAAATTTGATTGTTACCCTGATTTCATCTCTTGGACTATAACGGGTGTGTTTTATATTGTTGTGTTGGGTCATAAAGATGTAATTTATTTTGAGTAGAAGTAAGTTCAAGTATTGTGGACCGAATTGGAAACCGTAACGTCCGGATGCCGGACCCCGGATCTGGGGGTGTTACAATCAGTAACAGAGTTACCTTCACCACTAATAACCTTGTTTCGGTCCTAGGCCATCAGGATTTGCCAAACGAGTTCCATGTGATTCAAGACTTTCTTGCTTCGAGTCCATTGAATTATGCTCTAATCCATCCTGCCAGAATCTCTTTTAAATCCATTATGCAGGTATGGAACACATCATTATTCGGTAACGGGACTTCAACAGGTACAACCCAGACGACCTTTGAATACAACGGGGTTACTTTTCATGTTACTCCTGGAGTTGTTGAAGAAGCTCTTCATCTGCCACCACTAAAAGGACAAACTCCTGTTGCTGTGAGTGACTCAACTCTGTTTGAGTTAGTCAGGACTCTGGGCTACAATGGGGAAGTGAAGAAGTTTGGAAGCTTATTCAGAACAAAGCTCAAGAGAATCTCAGAAAAAAACATAAAGTCCTTGGTCAATAGTGACAAGGCAAATGGTTTGAAGGCAATGCCTTTATTCCTGATGAGGTCAGGCTTCTCTTGCAAAAGAGGTTGTATACTCTTTATGGTCCAATAACTGGTGCTCATGGACAGGACCAATCCCTTCCTGTTCCTGACACAAGCACACAACCCAAACAATTATCCAAACAGACAACCACCTCTAATGTCTCCCAAAAGGCATTAGTTGTAAAATCAAAGAAGTCAGCTAGATCTGATGTGTCTGAGAGGCCATCAGGATCAAAGGATTTCTCCACTTCAACCCTCACTCAAATGAAGTTAAAAGGGGGTGAACAATGGGTCCTGGTGGTAGAGAAAGTTTTGAAGAAGGTTGATGATTCTTTAGTTGAAGCAGGAGTGTATACAGAATTAAGAGAAAAGAGGAAGTTTCTACAGAAGTTAGATTCTGATTCTGATGATGATGCTTTACCAATATCATCTATTTACAAGAAAAGGGAAGTTGCTGATACTGCTCCTGAATGTAAGAACCCAGGTTTTGGGTAGAATTAAAACTTTTATTTATTTAATGATGTAAGAATGAATAGTGGTTACGGCTATAATGTAATAGTTGATATTTTGAAAGAACGAATGGAATTCGACTTTATTATTTCTATGTCTTGAAGAATGCTAATGATTGACAACTTAGGTAAGAATAATCTATCTCCTAGGGAAATAAGGTATGACACTTCCAAGCAGGAGAATATTCTCATGTCATTCAGATCGATAACAATTAATCCAGTGGTTTCGTAAAAAGGTTAAGGAACGATCGAAAGCGAATACGGACAATTTTACAACCCTAAGAGAATAAGTAAAGAATAACGAATGAATAGTATTTTTGATGGAAGTGAGATAATATGAGACGACACTATATAGAAGTATCCGGAATGGATTTCCGAGTTCGTATTAGTGATCTAGGGGGAAAATAAGTGTATGTAAAAGCTGTCGGATTCTGAAAAACCGCACTTTTATTTTCTCCGAGAGTTCCCTGGACACTGACAGACTTAAGGAATTAACGAATGGATTTAAGCAATATAAATTGGAAAGATAGAAAGAATGATGGAGAATGATAGTATTAATATTAAGAGGATTCCCGGTAAACCCTAATTAGAAATCCGTGGAATATTCCTACGAACGATCAATCGAAACGAGCAATAACCGGACACAGAATCAAGCAGAGAAAGCAAGATACATGCATGTGCAAATGATAAATATCTAGTAACTAGCAAGGAACTAGATCAATTAGAATGCAACTAGCACTTAGGAAACAAATCACTTGGTTAAGCCTTAAACCATCCAATCTTTGACACTTGTCCTCACAAAACACATCATTGCTTACATCATCACTTTAATAAAGTGGAACATAAGATGAGATATTGTTCAAGACTCCACTTTATGCATTATTGATCAAAACAACAAAGCAAAAACACCAACACTCTCTTGAAGAACCATTCGGCCTCTTTGGAAATTCCAAATCCAAAATCCATCTTCCACTCCTTGTTTGATCTTGAAACTTTTAGGGTAAGTCCTATATTTCATAAAAGTAATACCCTAGAAATTGTAGCTTCAATCTCCTCTTTTACCATTTTCAAAAAAATCAAGAAAGGTGAGGGTGAATAGTGTTTCTTATGACTAACCTTGAATTTTCTTGTTTTTCATGGTTGATTTAGCAAGCTTAATCACTCCTGAGGATCATACAAAGATTAGTGAGGCTAGTAAACACTCTCAAGAAGGTATAAAGTCCTTGAAACCCTAGATCCACTTCGAGTTTTTATGAATGTTCTTGAGTTATATAAGTTAGTTATGATTATGTTAAGTTTAAAGCATGATTATAAGCATGATTATGTATGGATCCTGGATAAATGTTAAAAATAGATATATGAACGGAAAGGAATTGCTTGGCCTCAGTTCATGTGTATAAATCATGTATATGTTGTTTGGAATGGATACCATGTTTATGGGAAGATTTGAAATTGGTAGATATTCGATTTATAGCCGTCGTAATGCCGAAATTTCATTAACCTTAAGAAAAACGATTTGGACAGTAGATGTAACTCACTGCCTAGCTTTGTAATCTGCCATGATAGGATAGATAATGTTCCAAGCTTCGTTTTGATATAAAGAACGTGTGAAACGGACTTACGGTTTAGGAGTTACGGCCGGTTTACTAAAAGTAGTTCGAAACCGAAAACGAGAATTCGTAACTAAAATTGAACCCTCGTAAAATATGTAAGTCAGTGGCGAATCTTGGTAATTAAATACTAGAGGTAAAAAGGAAGGTTTGAGAGAAAACCTCATGTGAATCGGATCATTTTCGATTTTATAAAAATGTTCGAATCTAGGTTAAACGCGAACGAACCCCTTAAAAGTATAACTTTGGTTATAACTTAGAAAACGAGCGATAAAACTCGAGATATAATCTTGGTTCGTAATCGATCGAATTTAGAACTTATACGACTTAAGTATACACTAAGTGTGAGTACGATGACATGTCTTAATGACGAACAAATGTCGAATCGTATCGGTAATAAAAAGAGTTACACTAAAAAGGGGTATAACGAGATAATTCGAAAACATGTTTCGACTTTAGTTAATACTTAACCTTTTTAAAAAGTGTTAAGCGATTAACCTCAAATCTCTTGACTATTTATAGATCACCGAGCTGACCCGGGATACCCTACCACTACCCCTACCCGTGCTCAATTACCAGGCAAGTTTCAACTTTCCCTTTTTAGGCTGTTGTTGTGAATATATTTGCTTTCTGTTATACATATGCCATAGCATGCATGCCTACTTTCAAGTCATATTGATATACTTGTTCCTTGATTGTTCTTTGGCTTATAAGTAGATAGATAATATATCGATTATAAGCCGGATGTCGTTAAGACCCATAGAGAAGAGCATATGAATCCTATTTGTTGAATATAGACCGGGAGTCAGTACTTCTTGATATATCGTAATTATTTTCGAGGGAAATATTTAAGTAAATAATTTCCATTATTTGGTTGATGAATGTTATTTGAATATTCGTCCGAGATTATTTAATTAACGATCATTACTTCAAATATTTATTTGAACGTTATCTATTCAATGAATATTATTTTTCAATATTCATTCAAAGACGAACCATTTATCGAATATTATTTCAAATATTTCTATAAAACCTTCGATTATTAAATAAATATCATTCGGACATTCATTTAGAACATCATGTATTAAGGGAATATTATTCTCGAATATTCCTTTAAGGTTTAATTTATTAAATGAATATCACTTGGATATTCATTTAAATTATTAATTAATTATTATATGAATACTATTTTTGAATATTAATTTGAAGTCTTATTTACTTAACGAATATTATTCCAAACAGTCCTTTCAAAATTATTTATTAAATGAATATTATTTTAATATTCACTTAAGTAAGTATTTATTCAATAAATATTGTCTTAATATTCCTTCAAGGATTATTTTGAGAAATACTCTGATTAAAAATATTCTTTCATTCATTAAATACTTCCGACTCAATAAATATTCTATAAATATTTATTCAATACTTGGAAACAACTTCAAGGTTGTTTATTTTTCTTCAAATATTTTTTTCGACCTTCGATCATTCTGAAAATTCTTCGGAGTCATACGATTAATATTATATTAAGAAAGGTCCTCTAGATTTCATTCTTCACTCGAATCTATCTCTTAAATTATAAGGGAACCTTACTTGAGAAAGGTTCTTTGTTTTGTTGACTTCCCGGTCATAGTTTATCCTTTTCACTCGCAACTTGGTTGCTACGGACTCATTAAGTCTGTGTGTACCTTCTCATCATTCGAGGGGTAAGATCGTTGGAACAAGTTGATATCCATTAACAAGCAAGAGCTTGAGAAATGTTAGTGAATTTTTCCTTTCCAACTAGATACGACTACTTTGTGGAGTCTTGTCAACAAGTATTTCACTTGGGGAAGGGAGGATAAACTATACGTTTCAATGCTGTGGATTTACTCGAACTAGGAGTCGTGTGTAAGAGGCCGAGTCGCGCGGTCCATCACAAGGCCTAATCATTGGCCAGGGAGTTACTATTAAAGGCCATTGACAAGTGGAGCCGTCAGTTCTTCCTTCTGCCGGTAGTAAACTATATTGGGCTGTACCATCCCCGACTGATCATCAGGGAGTGGAACAGCTGGCGCGTGATAACTCCAATATTGGTTCATCTCCAAAATTGGGAATTCCCTGCAACACGTATCGAAGATACTTCTTTCAGGTTGACGGTGTCTTCCGCAACACGTATCGAAGAGACTTCTTTCAGGTTGTAGAACTTCGAAAAATGTTAATAACTGGAACTGCAATATTTTCCTTGCAAGTTCCTCTTAATATGATAAATAATGATATCTTGCTTATTTTGACTTAGCAGATATTTCCACAAAATAAACACTTTAAGTTACCTTGGAACTTCATCCTTTATATTATACTAGCACTAACTTCGTTAATGCATGGCATATGGAAATAATGATACTTCGAACTGTTATATACTATCACTGTCCTGTTATATATTTTATTGGTGGGCTATTGCTCACCCTTGCTTATTTATCATGTCACAACAACAGCGAGGACATATGGCTCGCGTCAGGCGCACTCGGCGCAAGCGGGTTACCCGACCCACCGGACTCCCCGCTGAGATGCTAGCCGTCATTGCTGAGGTAGCATAGTTAGACAGCTTTTGTTTCCTATTTAACTATATGTATAATTAATGTAATCAACGGCAAAACTTTTAAACTTATGATGTTATCCTTTTGGATTGTAATAACTTTTATTCGTAAACCCTTTTATGTAAGACTTATTTCAATTTCATCTCTGGGACTATAACTGTGCGTATGTGAGTGGATATTATTGTGGGGTCATAGCATGTTACTTATTGATTTTGGACTCAAGTCAAGTATTATGTATAAGTTATGAGACCGTAGCGACCCAATCCCTGACCCCGGATCTAGGGGTGTTACACTGAAGCTTTGGCTATTTCTGAAAAGCCAAAGAAAAGAAGAAAGTTAATCAAGAAGTGCAGGTATCATATTCCCTCAGATATTCAAAATATTCCTGATGACACAGAGATTATTTTTGGTGTCTTTGTCAATCCTGATGGGTCATCAATTCCTAACGCTTCTGTCAATCCTGACATTACTACTCTTGATGACTCACCTATGAAGGCTGTTGACATTTCTGATTCTCCAGCACCTGTCTCTCCAAAAAAAATTATCAATATTCCTTGGGAGAAGGTCATAGACACTGCTGCTCAGCTTGGTGTTTAACTACCACCACTTATGGAGAAAAGACCAACTGCAGAAAAGGTCTTTACAAGACAAAAGAAGCAAAGGACTACATCACCTTTGAAAGGACTTAGCCCACAAGAACCTGGATTTCAAAGGAATTCAGCAGCTACTACAGGTCCAGCCCCACAAGAACCACTCACTCAAAGTGTGAGTGAAGGCAATGCTGATGGAATGGTCACACAAGAACCATTTTCTGGAAGGGAAAATGAAGACATCAACATTCCTGCCACACAAGAACCATTTCCTCAAAGTGGAGATGCATGCATTCTTACATCAGCCAAGGGATTTCCTGACATTGCTCAAGGGATTCCAGAATCTATAGTGATTGATGTAGCTTAGAGTATTGTTGACAGAGCAGCTCATGAGAAGTATATTGCAGATGTGGATATTGTGCTAGAAGAAACTTTATTTGAGGGAGGTACACAAGAACCTTCAGCTCAAAGGGTTGAAGCAGCCTCAACACCTCAGGCTACACAAGAACCATTAGTAGTAAATACTGATGCAAACCTAATTCCTGGTGAAAGCCCAATTCGTGATGATAGTGTTGTTGAAATTCCTGATGATAATCAACCAATCCTGGTGCAACCACTTTCATCAAGGCCTATGGAAACTACTTCTTCAGGTAACACTTCTACTCTTTTAAATACTGATAGCATGATTGTAGATAGCCCTGATATAAGGTGTACCTCTTCTATATGACTACAGTCAACTCTTTTCAACCACCTCTTATTTCTTTGCAATTGTCGAGCCAGAACCTTTCTTGTGAGAATGAGAGTAAACAATTAGAGAAAAAGAAGAATGAAGAGTGGTAGTCTCCAAAACTGGCAAAAGGAGATGTAGAAAAGAGTGAGAAGTTAAATACTTCTAGTGAGGTAGCAATAGCTACTGAAAGTAACTTAGGTGATGTTGTGAGAAGTGATGAGATCACTTTAAAAGAAACGAGCGATTTAGGTTTTAATTCTGTTTCTCTTGCAGGTCATCTGGATACACCAGTTACCAAAGATGCTAAACTGAAATTAAAGGGTGTACTAATTTCTGATGATGTTGAACCTACTGAGCATGAAAATGATGATACTGACAGTTCTGATGATGATGATGTTGATCCTGATGAAGAAAATCTTAAAAAGACCATAGATGCAAGCAAGGGAAGTGCACATGGTTCTTCAAGCAAATTCATATCAACATCAGGAAGTTTATTTCATCCCGAGGTTATTCGTGATACTGGTACTGGAGAAAATGCTGAACGCTTCAGAAATTTTGAATGGGAGAGAAATTGGGCTAATCCTAACGAACATATTTCTTTTGAAAATGCTCAAGGTCATGCCAAGTATTTAGCTAAAACTATGGATGACAATGCTCAGTTACAAAATTTTCTGAAGACATCAACAATTCTTTCTAAGGGTCTTAAATATGAAATTGCTTCTATCAAGGTCTCTCATGGAAATACTCGAGCTAATTTGCTGAACAAGTTTGAATTATCTACTACTGCTTCACAGGTTAAGATTCTGATAAAAGAAGTTGGTAGAACTAATCAGAGACTTGATTCTCTAGAAGACAAGGTAAACAACATTGAAACTTCTCCCCAATTAATCTTATCTTTATTGACTAATACTGATGTCAAAAAAGGGGAGACGGTAGACAAAAAAATGCACACCTGATCTAGTTTTAAGAAAGGATGATGATAATTCTGGAAATGATGGCGGTGCTCAGTCACATGAAATCTCTAATGCTGCAAGGGTAACTTCTTCAAGAAGAATGCAACAACGAAGTGGATCTCAAACCTAGCAGTCAACTCATGTTTCTGAATCTGGACTAAAGACTGTGACAACTCTTGTCAATTCTCAAATCCTAATGGAAGATCAAATCCTGACAGGTGATCAAATCCTGATACCTGGCCAAGGTCAAACTTTGTCAACAATTCCTGAGGATGATGTGTTTATTGATAAAGAAGAAGATGTTGTTAAACTTTTTCATTAGCTTGATACTGAGTCTGGGGAAGTTCTTACTCTGTTTCATAAAGATAAAAGAGTTGTATTAATGAACGCAAAGTCAGCTCTTTCTATATCAGCTGAAGACTTTCCAACTCTATCAAAAGAAGAAATCTTAATTCAATAGAAAGAACTCTTGGAAAGTTTTAGTAAGAAGACAAAGACTCCCACTGTAGGTAGAGGAAGAGGTAGAGGAGGTAGAGGTAGAGGAAGAGGAAGGAAGCCTATACAATCTGTTCCTAGACAAACAAGGTCTAGTGGAATAAGAATACAAGAAGTAAATGAAGATTCTCCGAAAATTTCAAGTGAAGTTATTCCACAAGTTTGTCAACCTCCTAAAACTGTTGCACATGAAGATCCAGATAGAGAAGAGATTAAATTAATAAGGAAGAAGAAAGTAGCTGTTCAAAAACAAGTTGAGAATGCTGAAATAGTTCAAGTCACAATTCCTAACACTACTCAAACTGCTGTTCCTGATCTTGATGAGGTTGATCTCTTGACAGATTTAAGAGTCATTGTATATACTGCTTATGTTGATTCTTATAATTCTTAAATTGATGAAGCTGTTGAAGAGAAGGAGAAAAGTCTCAGAAAATCTAAACCACTATTGTGGACAAAGATGCAGTCAAAAAGTGAAGGAATGGTTCCATATACTTATGCAGGTATTGGACATGCTGAAGCTGAATTTGTGAATATCAACAATACTGATCAACATTTCTTAGTTGACAGAATTGGTGATGAGATAACTGCAAATCATCTATTGAAGCTTGAGGCTGTGGAATTGATTTTTGATCTTCATGGAGGAGCTAAGAAGGTACAGAAAATGTTGTACTTCATGAAAGATAAAAGTGTCAAGAAGATATCTATACAGGAGCTATTATGCAAATCTACAAAAGAACTGAAATATGTTTTTTATCTGCTCAAAAATAAAAAGGGTGAAATTTACAAGAATTGGTCTAGCATGATTCTCAAAACCATCAGACATAGGTTTTTAAATGGAGGAGCAAGGTATGATGGTAACTACACACCTATATACATTAATGATAAAGATGAAGAAGTTGAATTGCCAAGAAACAGTGCTGTAATAAAACTGGTTCTAGGTATAAAACAAATAAAT
This sequence comes from Saposhnikovia divaricata, assembly GCA_036435485.1. Lineage (NCBI taxonomy): Eukaryota > Viridiplantae > Streptophyta > Magnoliopsida > Apiales > Apiaceae > Saposhnikovia > Saposhnikovia divaricata. The sequence continues at coordinate 119,023,827 of CM071597.1, read as the reverse complement.
CTTAATCCTGGAGGAAAAGAGATTGATTTCTTATTGATTGATGATCTTTATTTACCAAGAAGCTCAATTCAGAATCTCAGAGCAGCTATCTATCAGATGAGTGAGGAAGGTGAAGAACTCGAGAATCTGAAGGTGAAACTGATTCAAATCCTCGAAAGTAAAGAAGAAGAGCTATTGTTAAAATTCTTGGGGAGCAATCTGTTTTATCAAATAATTTCTGAAGCTGCTGATGATGAAGATGATTATCTTTAAAACATTTTGTTTTAGGTTTTTGGCATCATTGAATTAAGAAATTTGTGCTTTATTTACAAAGTACAAAATGGGGGAGATTGTTACAAATACTGATTCAATTCATCTCAGGATCTGTCCTAAGGAACTGATCAGGATTGCATGAGTGACGTCATTAGTATTGGTGATTGTCAGGATTAGAAGATACATCAGAATTTCAAGACTGATCAGGATTGAAGATTGTGAAGATATCTATTACTCCTTATTTTTAGGATAGATTGATATGTCGGTTCTTGACTTGTAGGAACGTAGCTATCAATTAAGATATGTACTAAGAGTTGTATGTAATTGATTTAACATATCTTGTAATTGATAGGGCAGTTGTGTGATGTATATAAACATAGTTTAGGTTTTACTTTCGGGTAATCGCTTACACGAGAATACTTGTAACTTAGCAGCTCTTAAAAACTCAATATTTCTTAAGAGAGTTTGTAATAGTTTTATGTCACTAATCAATAAAACTGTTATTATTCATACTTGTGTTATCTAAAGTCAAAAATCTTATATAATTATATTCAACCCCTCTTCTACAATTGTAAATCACTGGGTAACAATATTCAGAAAAGATTGTGTTTTGTTTTTTTTATAATTAAGTTAAATAATTAAGGGTAATAAAGTAAAACAATTAAATAAGATAAGTACCGTACCATACCGTATCAAAACTTTCAATGTTTCATCTTTTATAAGATAGTATAGATTTATAAAATAGAAATACATGTTTCTACCAATATTAAATATTTATGTAAGGATAATTAAGTTAAAAAAATCATGTTTGAAAATGAAATATTTTTGTTAGAAAATATAAAAAAGATATTACCTTTTAGTTGGAAAAGGTAATCAATTAGTTATAATATCATTAGTTTATTTGATTAATTAGAACGACCATATTTTTAGGAAGAAGAGATTTTAGTTAGAATAGTTAGAAAAAAATAATTGGTTAGTTAATATTTAGGAGAAAATAAGATATTTTAGTTAGAAAAGATAGAAAATATATTATCTTTTAGCTGAAAAAGATAATCAGTTAGTTATTAGTAATTATATTTTTTATTAGTTTATTTCATTAATTAGAATGATCAAATTTTTGGAAATAAGATATTTTAGTTAGAAAAGGTTATAGCTGAAAAAGATAATTGGTTAGTTATTAGTTAGGAGTATAGAAAAATATTACCTTTTAGCAGGAAAGGTAATCAGTTGGTTATTATTAATTATAATATTATTAGTTTATTTCATTAATTAGAACGATCATATTTTTGAAAGATATTACCTTTTACCTGTGTTAGTTATTATTAATTATAATATTATTAGTTTATTTAATTAATTAGAACGACCATATTTTTGGAAAAAAAAGATTTTAGAAAAGTTAAAAAAGGTAATAGTGATAATTGGTTAGTTATTATTTAGGGGAATTGTTGGGAAGAGCTGCGTATAATGAATTCAGAAAAGATTGTGTTTTGTTTTTTATAATTAAATTAAATAATTAAGGATACTAAAGTTAAGCAATTAAAAAGATAAGTACCATACCGTACCAAAACGTTCAATGTTTCGTCTTTTATAATATAGTATAGATTTGAAGTTTCAACCATATGTGATAAAAAATTAAAATCTTTAAATGTTAATTTATTTATGATAATAATAATGTTTGGCAATTGCAATGTGAAGTAAGAAATTTATCACCATCAAATTTAGCAATTTTTTCTAATATATAAGTAATAGATTTATTAGACCATTAATATAATGTGATTAATAATATATGTATCTCAGAAAACAAAGTGTATATTAAAAAATACTCTTTTTTTTTTCTAAACTGCATATATATAAAGAGAGAAAGAATAATACAGGGATTGACCCTTGCTCTCAGCCGTAGCAAAGAGAAACTATCTACCCCCAAACTAGCCTAAACAAGCTAGAATGAAACCAGAAAGAACCAAAAGAAAGACAACAACAACCTAAATTCAAGGAATAAATATCCACCTATACATATCTAGATGTATGAACTGCTGAAACCATGTAGAGTTCTTCAATTTAGTTTTGAGATCAAGCATTATGCCTTTGAGCAGCTTGTTAGGACTGAAATATCCCTTGTCATGGCGCCTAGCATTGCGTTCCCTCCAAATGTGGTACGAATATATCTGGGCCGCCAGCAAAACAACATGCCTCAAAGCAAAGTCTGCAATAGATCCCCAGGTATTGAGCAAGTCGACCCAAGTAATGTCCGAATAATCAACCCTTAGAAACCCTGCTAACTTGGAAAGAATGTAGTTGCTGTACGAACAAGTAATAAAAAGGTGAGAAGAAGTCTCGGTGCCTCCAGCACATAAGTGACAGTACGTGGAAACGTCCAACCCAAAATAGGCGAGTCTCTGTAATGTTGGAAGACGATCATGACACAGAAGCCATTCATGGTGAGCATATCTCAGGATCTTAAGCTTGTGCCAAACAAAATCACACCATGGCACTATAGGGGCCTGAATGCGAATTGAGTTCCAAATATCCCAAGTTTTTAGTTTTTGGAAAGAAACACCTTGCCAAAGAATGTCATCCGAGGTATTGAGATCAAAAGTAGGGTAGTCGAAGTTATGCAGCCAAGAAAGAAGACCAGGGTCCAGATGATGAATCCTGTGTGATGGTCTAGGCAAAACCCAAGCACCACTAGAGATAATTGTATTTACCTGTGCATTATGAGGCAAAGCTGACTGTGCAATAATATTATCAAACCGAGTGGTGGCCAAACAAGTCGAATTCCACCAAGGATCAAACCACAGAAATGTACGAAGTCCATTCCCAACTTTGAAAGTAATAAATTGTCGCGCCATAGAACGAAGCTTCAAGACATTACGCAGGATCCATGAACAATCACTAGGCATTGACATAGTCCAAAAATTCCTCCGTTTAAGCATTATGATGTTCACCCAGGAAGGCCACAAAGATTTACTGTCCTTCACAATATTACACAGATGATACAGTAGCTGAGCCTGATTCCAGTCTTTGGGATTTTTGATACTCAAGCCTCCCTCCCTGTTAGGCGAGCAAACCCTATCCCAAGTTATTTTAGCTCCCCCTTTTGAATGTATGTCACCCTTCCAAAGGAATCTGGTAAAAAGAGTTTGAAGCTTGCTATGCACAGACTGAGGAAGAAGAAAGTGCCTGGTCCAGTATGCTTGCATAGCAAACAAAATAGTACGAAGCAGCTGAACTCTACCTGCAAACGATAGGAGTAAAGAGGTCCAAAAACCAATTCGCGCAGTAACCTTTTCCAGAAGAGGGATGCAGTTGTTGTGGCTTAACATAGAAGAGATCAAAGGAACACCCAAGAACTTAACAGGTAGAACACCGTGATCAATCCCGAAGTTTTGATCAAACCAAGTAATGAATTCTGGTTTGCAGTTGTCAAAGAAAATGATACTTTTAGCCAGGCTTGGGTGAAGACCACTCGAGATAGCAAAACTATGAACGCAATTCATGAGGTGGGACGTTGAATCACTGTTACCATTACAGAATAACAACACATCATCAGCGTAAAACAGGTGAGTCAACTTCAAGTCCTTACATTTCCAGTGATATTTAAACCTCAAGGGGATGTCAGCTAACATGCAAGAAAGAACATTCATGGCCAGCGAAAAGAGATAAGGGGAAATAGGATCGCCTTGGCGTAAACCCTTTTTTCCTTTAAATTGACCACACAAAGCCCCATTCACTTTTACAGAATATGTAGGAGTTGAAATGCAAGCAAAAATCCAGTCAGTGAATTTACCAGGAAAGCCAAGTCTGCTCAAAGCACCCTTGATAAAATCCCAATTTAGAGAATCAAATGCCTTTCGAAGGTCCAACTTTAAACCACATTTGGGAGGACCAGCGTCACGATGATACCCTCTAAACAGTTCCTGGGCCATAAGGATGTTATCAGTAATGTTACAACCTGGTATGAAAGCAGACTGGGAAATATTAACCAAGCTAGGCACCACTGCTTTCAGACGAGTGGCAAGGATCTTAGTGATGCATTTGTATGGTATCGAGCAAAGGGATATAGGGCGAAATTCAGACATGTTCGAGGGAGTTGGAACCTTAGGAACCAGTGCTATACTCGAAGCATTCACAGCCCTGTGCATAGTAGAAGTATCAAAGAAGCTTTTAATTGCCTTACAGAAATCTTCTCCAACAACTTCCCATGCTGCAATAAAGAATTCAACTATGTATCCATCTGGACTAGGCGCCTTATTTTTTTTCATTGATTTGATTGTGTCCCAAATAACTTCATTAGTGATAGGTGCCTCTAAAACAGCAGCTTGAACACTGGAAATCGTGGCACAAGAAATACTGTTAAAGTCAAATGGAGGAAGTTGCTGAGATTCCCATAAAGAATTTTGGAAAAAATCAACCCCACAATTGTCGCTTTCAATACGACAGTTGTTATATTTTATTTATTACATTTATAGTAAAATTAAATTAAATTCGGACATAGATAAGAAATACTAAATTTTAATTTATAAAGTATAACATTTTAACAAATTTAGGAGATTATTAATTCACAACACACACGTAAGATAGCATCAATTATCTTGTAACTCATCGTAAAATTAATGAATAGCATGTAACTACATACCTACATAAACTATTATGCAAATTAACTTAATTTTTTCTTAATCGACAAACTTGATTTTGCCAAAGAGTGAGTTCGTACTCAAAGGAAGAAATTATAAAATTCAAAATTTCAAACATTCATACTTAATTGTAGAATTCAAAATTCCAAGATATTAGCATCCATTGGTACCAAAGGTCCCCAAAGAAAACAAAATAAAGAGTTAATTGTTCATTTGATTATAATCTGAAATGGGAAGTTTTTTAATGGATGTTCATACGACAAAAAGTAACGGCATAATTGCTTTAGGTTACTAGTTTGGGATGTCGGCGTTATAATATATTTCTATCTTTAATTAATAGTAGCTTAAAGCCGTGCGAGTTAATTTAATATTTTGTTTTTCATTTGTACAATGAAATAAACAAGCATGATAGCCCGTGCAAGGCACGGGCCACATTCTAATTCGTAAATTTTTTTTTGTAAATTGTGTTTGAATCGACCATGTCTTTTTGTCAATCTAGTCCATGTGTTTCGATTTATTTAAGGCCAACAGTTAGTAACCATTCAAATTTTGAAATATTTATAAATTCTAAATTTTGAGTATCATACAGAGCCAATCCTGAGATTAAGCCGCTCATGCTAATAAATGGGGTTTCGAGAAGATGATGTAATTTAGGGGAACTTCTTTTCTAATAAGTATAAAATTTTAAAAGTACGTAGAAGCACAAAAAATGATGTTTGGGGCACATTTTGTTCAAGGTAGCACCAAAAATAGTTTAAGATATAAGGAGTGCCAAAAAATAAATCGCATGTATGTGATTTTGATTTACAGTTGAGTACAAAAATTCAAATTGACTTGGAACTTTCAATTTTCAGGATCGACCTAGGTATCATATTTATAGCCGTACTCGTTGAATGTAAAAAGAATGACCGATAATATTGTTTAGTCTATTTTTTAGCAGTAATTTTTAAAAGATAATCACGATAATGATATGCTATTTAGTTTGTTTCTATTAGCAATAGTAAATCAACAAGAGGTGATAGGTGGATCTTTACATATGTGGTAGGAGATGCAATATGGCAGCAACATCACAAACTATTTTAATATTAGAAGAAATCAACTAAAATGTATGATGTATCCATACAATCTAATATGCGTTACAGTGAAAAAATAATCATTTTTAATACATTATTAAAGTATCACTAATTTAACATCTTTGTTTAGTATTTGTAATGTTTTTTATAATACTACATTATAATTCAACTACGCATTTTATTCATTTATTTAAGCGATAACTCATATAGAGCACAAATCTAACATATTAACTTATTCTAATTTTTTTTAAATAGATATATATATTGTACCTAGTATCAATCATATTAAGGGTCTATTTGGTATTAATGTTGTTGACCACAACAATAGTTTCTTTTTGTAGGAAACTTGGTTCAAAACAGCTTAGTAAATCTAAAAGCAATTTTTCAACAATATTTTATATATATATAAAAAAAACTTCTTTAGGATAAACATTAATTTTTGACAATAGCAACTTTTGTAGGCAACAATTTTAGGTAACCCCAACAATCACATATTAAATAAATTTAATATAAGTTAAAATAAAATATGATATAAACAAAAACTAAAAAAGACATAATTTATTTAGTTGTTGTGAGTTTAACTCCATTTGTATTTAGAGGTCATAAATTCAATTCCCTTGATAAGACCAAAAATCGTGTCGTGTTTTCGTATATTCTATATCATATGTCCTAATTCGATGGTAGATAAACTCATGTCTTGTGTACCACGTGAATGCATATCTTGTTTTCAAGGCATATTCATAATAGGGGATGGAGTTTCTAAAGCACACAATAGAGAAGTTCTCTATTAATGCACCTTTAATCTTGTATTTTATTATCATTTTTGATAATCCAACCGTACGGATGAAAAGTTTATGTCGAAATAACATTGTATACAAATTTTTATTATATTTGAAATAGTGGAGCATCACTTTTATAATAATATTATTTTCTATATATATTCAACGGCACAGATTTATCATAATCTTATTGCTATAAATTTATAGTTCCAAATAATTAAATTACATGAAAATTTGTACATTCACGTATTTTTGTATGAATTTAACATCCGTACGGTTGGATTGTTTAAATAATAATTTCATATTTTAAGCCACACTAATAGAGAACTTCTCTATTGTGTACTTTAGATACTTTTTCCCTTCATAATATAGATAAAAATATTATTGTAATATAATTCATAAAACTATCATTCTAATTTCAGAACAAATTTATTTTTTCGATAAGTATATCTTAAATTTTTAAAAGTGAAATTATTGTGATAGCTTGATAGTCTTGTAATGCCAAGTCTGCATTTGAACTATGATAATTTACATATACATATTCTGCTGAAATTATCAATATTATGATTATGAGCTAATTAGGTATAAGTATCTTTAATTGCCATATCTCTCGTACAATAATCTTATACATATATTTTGAAACTCATGTATCAAGATTTGTATTTATTTGAATGAAAATTGATTTACCAATTTTTAATATATTATATTAATAGTTGGAATATATGGTGTGATTGCAAGATTAGTTTTGAATTAAAAGGTAACGTGTTTTAATTAAAAAAGAAATATTAATGACTGGAACATATGATACAAATGATTTTTTCAGATATTTATAAAAGATAATATCTTCAACAAAAAGTAAACGTGAAAAGGCAATCAAAGAAAATCAAACCACCAAAACTTTCAATGTGTCGATTTTGATATAATAGTATAGATGCGTAGTGATCATCTTATGTTAAATAACATAAATAACATTACATATTATTATATAATATTACATATCATTAAAATGGTATGTATGAAGTAAGTAGTTTACAGATTTAATAAATAACATGAAAATCCATAACAAATTATAATTTTTAGAAAAAAATTGAAATTCTGATAATTTTAACTAAAGTAAACCTAAAAAAAATATTAAAATAGTGATCGTTGATTTTCAAAAAGCTACCAAAAAATTGACGTGGTGTAGTGGTTGTGTATGTGAACATAAGTTACTTATATCTTGAAGGTCATGAGTTCAATTTAACTTAAGTAAATCTCAAAAACAATCTTTAAATATTATAAGAAGTGGGTTTTTATGTACATGTGATAGATGCTTTTTAAAAAGTTACCAAAAAATTGATGCGGTGCAGTGGTTGTGTATGTGAACATAAGCCACTTTGTATTTTGAAGGTCAGGATTTTAATTCCCAAGGAAAACATTTTTTTTATTTTAATATAGTAAAGGAAAAAGTGGGTTTTTAGGTACATGTGGTAGATGATTTTGACAAGGGTACCAAAAAGTTGATGTGGTGTAGTGGTTGTGTATGAGAACATAAGTTACTTGTATCTTCAAGGTCATGAGTTCAATTCCCAAGAAAAACTTTTTTTTATATTTAATATAGTAAAGGGTATAATTGTAATTTACTAAATAGGCTTGAAACACCTTGTTAGCCTATTATAGATATAACTAGCATGATAGCCCGTGCAAAGCACGGGCTTCATTTAAATTTATATGATTCGATTATTTTGATTTTTGAGGTAAATGACTCGTAATTTTTGAAACACTATACATTATGTGTGTGATATATTTGACATAATATATTTTTTACGAACATTGATAATAGCTTAAACTTTTTACTTGAATTTCACATATGATCATTATAGTATAATCATGCCTAATAATTTAAAAAACATAACTTAGAAAGACTGAACAATATATATAGGAAAGTTATAAAATAAGAACTTGTATTAAAATTAGAACTGAGAACTTATTTCGGGATTTTATTTTTTATACATATATTTCATCGTTGATACACATTCAAATCTAATTCACATCTCCAACTTCACCCACCTCCACCTTCATATTCCCCTCAATTTTTGGTGATCTTTTACACCATCTCATACACAGCCGTTATCACCACCTCCTTTCAGCATGTACATTCCATTTATCATCATCGTTCATGACACACACATACACATGTATGTATAGTGTGTGTGTGTGTGTGTGTGTGTGTGTGTGTGTGTAAGAGAGAGAGAGTGTATAAACCATTCTCACTTTGCAATTTCAACATGTTACCAAATCGACCACCATTCCGACAATAACTTACAAACATATTTGTCACTGAATTCCAGTCACATTCCCGACCACACCTCTTATAACTCATTCATCACGTAATTTGTCCTATCTCAAGAGATCTGAGTTCGTAAAGCTCATCAACGTCCTTTTCACCCACTCTACCGCCTTAACACCATCACCAACACCTTTGAACACTAACAAAATTTCAAATTTGAAATATTTTGGTAATTTGCGTTCAAAATTTTTAATGTTTTTGCTCAAATTTTAATAAGTTGAATTGAACTTTTAGTGACCGTGCTTAAATTTTGGTGATTTTGGTGGTGTAAGTGGCTGTATTCATGTGATTGTAGTTAAAATTTTGGTGATTTTGGCAGTCATAGTAGTATGGCAGTGGTGATGTGACCGCTATGGTGGTATTGGTGTTAACGATTGTTTTTGGTGGTGATGGTGATACTGATGTGTCAATAAAAAATGAAATAAAGATTTCTTACTCAACATATATAGTTTTTTTACTACAAAATTATTGAAAAATATGAAATATACTGTGCATAATTCAATTTATTTTTTTTCTTGAAAGAAGCTCTACAAGCAATCCAATAATTATATATATATATATATATATATATATATATGTGTGTGTGTGTGTGTGTGTGTGTGTGTGTGTGTATGTATATTACGTGTAGTTTTATTTCAAAAATTCACTTTTATTAATCTAAAATTTATATAAAATCTAATTAGTTATTTTTAGAATCTATCTTCTTAAATCCGACCATTTTTACTGTCCCTAAATTCAACTAATCGATTATTATAACTTGTGTATTATATACAATCCAGTATCACATATAATTAAATATTTATCTTTCATTAACATAGTCATACATTTTGATCTTATAATTGTTTGTATTGCATAAATAATCTAATTTATCATGTCGTATTCTAACCAAATTATGTATTTTTTAAATTATCTAATTGACAATCAATATAATGTTTATATCACATATGTAAATTATTTCGTTTTTTTTCTTATTTTAAACATATATATCGTGTCATAGTCATACTATAACCAATTTTAACGCTAGTATACTCATCGATATGGGCTAAAAGTAAGCCCTAAAGACACATTTAATGTGACATTAATTAGACCCAGCATGGTCCAAACGTGGGGCCCATTTATGGGGCTCAAAACCCTAATTAAATATTAATTTCGTAATTAATATTAGGGGTAATAAACAACTCAGCAAATAAGAGTCAAATAAGGACACTACTCCTACTAGACTTAGCCTCCAAGGTATCCATTCAACATGGAAACTGATTCCTACAAGGAAGGAGTCTAGAACCTTCCTCAAGGAGCTGACTTGCCCGCCAAGTCTCCGAATCCTACAATAATTCTAAGGCTTCTCGGTCTATATAAAGAGCCTGACCCCTCATTCTCAAAACTACGTCTTGACTTGATTCTCAATAACGAGATACGTAGGCACTCTGTGAGGACCGATCAGTCTCGAAACACGGAAACAGCCATTAAAGCTCGAAGCTCAACAACCCTAGCATTAATTACATACAAACACTAGATTTATTCCACAACTTTTGGCGCCGTCTGTGGGAGGACAACATCAACCATGGTTCAAACACGAAGAACAACGTCAACCTCGACTGAGGCCATATCCCTTAGCTCTGCTCCACCTACCACTTCTGATCCGCTTATCACTACTGAAGAAGGACAATTACCCCCATCAACAGGGGCGATCATTCAACCTCTAGTCTCTCAACCCCCAGGGATGACTCCCCATGTTGAGGGAACTCTACCGGTGGTCGTCCATCAAAACCAAGAAACTAACCCTCTTCAAATGGTGGTTTCTCCTCTTGGTAACGTTAATCGTACGCTACCCCCGGGGGTACAGATCCACACTACAGATCTCCCCTTGAATACCAACCCGATGTATGGGCTGCTTAATTATCCCCCTCAACAAAGGGAACCTGGACCAAGCGGTCATGCCTTACAGATCCGAGATCGAGAGTATGATGACTACTCTGGTCCCTATACTGATGATTCATCATCATCTGAGGACGATGATCGAGATGAAGCCCCGAGGAGGCGACATGCTAGCAAAGAACCTCTAAGGAGGACACGAAGTATCCATGATGGACCCCCCTTGACAACTGCTGAGAGGATCAAGGCTTATGAGGCTGAGATCTTAAAGTTGAAGGACGATATGGCGAGAGAACAAGTTAGATTGAATCAAACTCATCCTCCTCCAACTACAGAGAGGATTCCCATTATTGACTTGGAGAGGTCTTCAAGGAGACAGAAAAGAGCTGATGCCCCAGCTAGAAGAACAACAAGGGTGGAAACCCCCAAGGGTAACCCCAAAGATCTGATGCCACTAGGAGATCCTGATGATCCTACACCCCCGTTTACTGAGGAGGTGATGAATGCTCGTATTTCAAAGAAGTTCAAGATGCCGACGATTAAGGCTTATGATGGAACGGGTGAACCCGCAAACCACGTCAGGACGTTCTCAAATGCACTGCTATTGCAGCCTACAAGTGATGCTTTAAAGTGTAGGGCATTCCCTCGAACTTTGTCTGGCATGGCTCAAAGATGGTATAGCCGCTTGCCCGCGAATTCAATTGGCTTCTTTAAGGAGTTGAGTGCTACTTTTATTAGCCAGTTCATCAGTGGAAGAGTTCACAAGAAAAGCTCCGCATCTCTCATGTATGTGGTACAAGGAAAGAACGAAAATTTGAGGGATTACCTCAAGAGATTTACTAAGGAGACATTGAATATCACTGATTTGGAGAACAAGGTGGCCATGGTAGCCCTCGAACATGGAACCACTGATCTCTTCTTTAAAAGGTCATTGGAAAAACACCCCCTTGAGAATATGGCTGAGCTTCAACGAAGGGCTGATAAGTACATTAAAGCCGAGGATAACATGAAGAAAGAAGCCACAGAAGGTAATGGAAAAGGTAGCAGTGGTTCAAAGAAGTGGAAGCAAGAGCAAGAGTACGATGCTAGGGACAAGTATCCCCGAATTAGCAAGGACTCCAACTCACCGCCACCAAAGAAGAATTTTGGACCAAGATTTTCTGACTATGAAAGGTTGAATCCTCCTAGGAGTCAGATCTTGTTGGAAATTGAGAAAGATAAGGAATTCCGATGGCCGAAGCCACTTAGGGGAGACCCTGAAAAATGAAACAAGGAACAGTACTGTAGGTACCATAAGGATGTGGAGATGATACCGATGATTGTAGGTAACTCAAAGACGAGATTGAATTCTTGATCCGAAGAGGGAAGCTAGTCCAGTTCATGAAGGGTGAAGATCGTGGAAATCAAAGGAGGGATTATGACAGGAAGAATAATGATCGAAGGGACAACGACCGTGATCGTAACCCATATCCCTAAGGGCCAGTTATCAATATGATTTGGGGAGGCCCGACAGCGGCCGGCACAACCCGAAACTCTCGAAAGGCCTATGCCAGAGAAGTGATGCACATCGTGGGAGAGGCCCCGAAACGTGCTAAGATCGAGATAGTGATTGGTTTTGATGATTCAGACCTCGAAGGGGTGAAGTTCCCACACGACGACCCGTTGGTCATAACCCCTGTAATTGGAAATTCGGAAGTAAAGCGAGTCCTAATAGACAATGGAGCTTCGGTTGACATTCTGTTTTATGACGCATTTGTGAAGATGGGGTACAATGATTCTCAGTTGACCCCGACCAACATGCCTATCTATGGATTTAATGGAGTTGAATCCAAGGTTGAAGGAACCATTCAGCTGCCTGTGACTATTGGGCAGGAGCCTAAAGAGGCCACTCAGATGCTGAATTTCTTAATAATCAAGGCAGCCTCGACATATAATGCGATCCTGGGAAGGACTGGGCTTCATGCATTTAAGGCTGTGGCCTCTACCTATCACATGAAGATCAAGTTTCCAACTCGTAATGGTGTTGGAGAACAGAGAGGAGATCAGAAAATGGCTAGAAGTTGCTATGTAGCTGCTCTAAGAGCCGATGGAGTCGGGGGGCAGGTCCTTCTGATTGAAGACATGGATGTCCGAGGAGATGATGAGCACCGAGGAAAGCCAGCAGAAGATTTGGTTCATATACCTCTAGATCTCGGAGACCCCGAAAAGGTTACGTATATTGGAGCTTCTCTGAAGGAACCCTTGAAAGGCAGGTTAATTACTTTCTTACAAGAAAACAGTGATGTGTTTGCTTGGACAGCGGCTGACATGCCAGGGATTGATCCCCAACTCATAACTCACAAGCTGAATGTCGATCCAAAGCGGAAGACAATAAAGCAGAAGAAAAGGAATTTTGCTCCTAAAGGCAAGAGGCCATTAAGCAAGAAGTTGACAAACTCTTAGAGGCTGGGTTTATTGAAGAGATTCAGTTTCCCGAATGGTTGGCTAACCCTGTGATGGTCAAGAAGGCAAATGGAAAGTGAAGGATGTGTATAGACTTCACTGATCTGAATGATGCATGTCCCAAGGATTGTTTCCCTCTACCAAGGATTGACACGCTGATAGATGCAACTGCTGGGCATGAGATGTTGAGTTTCATGGATGGTTTCAGTGGTTATAACCAGATTAAGATGCATAAGGATGACATCCCAAAGGTATCTTTCATAACTGACTTTGGTGTTTTCAGTTATCTCGTTATGGCTTTTGGACTAAAAAATGCAGGAGCCACTTACCAACGATTGGTGAATAAGATATTCGCTCATCTAATTGGGAAAACCATGGAGGTTTATGTTGATGACATGTTAGTCAAGAGCCTATTCAAGGCAGACCACATTAATCACCTCAGAGAGGCATTCGAAGTGCTGAGGCACCACAAGATGATGTTGAATCCAGCCAAATGTGCCTTTGGCGTTGGATCAGGAAAGTTTTTGGGTCTGATGGTTTCAAAGCGAGGCATAGAAGCCAACCCTGATAAAATAAACGCGATTCTGGATATGGAGCCACCACGCTCTATAAGAGATGTGCAAAAATTAACAGGCCGAGTTGCAGCCTTAGGGAGGTTCATCTCCAAATCTGGTGATAAATGCTTGCCTTTCTTTCAAGCATTGAAAAAGGTGAAAAACTTTGAGTGGATGCCTGAAAGCCAAGAGGCCTTTGAACAGTTAAAAAAGTACATGACTGATGCCCCGTTGTTGGCCAAACCTAGTCCAGAGAGACATTGTATTTATACTTGGCGGTATCCCAACAGGCATTGAGTGCCGTTCTTATTCGAGAAGAGAAAAAGGTTCAGAAACCTATTTATTATGTGAGCAAGGTTTTGCACGGGGCTGAGTTGAATTACTCAACCATTGAGAAGTTTGCTTTGGCATTGATAACAGCCTCGAGGAAGCTATGACCATACTTCCAAGCATACAAGATTGAAGTCCTGACGAACCAGCAGTTGAGAAACATATTGCATAGCCCAAAGGCCAGTGGAAGGTTGATTAAGTGGGCAATTGAACTTGGAGAATTTGACATCGCATATAAGCCTCGAACAGCCATCAAGGCTCAGGAATTGGCTGACTTCGTGGTTAAATTTACCATTGACAACCAAGAAGTCGGGGGGCAGGAGATAGTAGCCACCCCTGGAAGCGACGAAAAAGATGAGGAGCTTGTACCTGATCAGAAGGAATATTGGGTGCTCTATTTTGATGGAGCATCAAAAACAAAATCTAGTGGTGCAGGTTTAGTTTAACAAAGCCCCGATGGGTTCACAGTTGAGTATGCTTTGAAGTTGGATTTTCCGACAACCAATAACGAAGCTGAGTATGAAGCCTTGATAGCCGGGTTGGGCTTGTCCAGAATCATGAGGGTTAAGAATCTCAAAGTTTGTGGGGATTCAAGACTGGTAGTATCGTAAGTGAATGGTGAATTTGAGGCCAAGGATGAAACTATGGCAAAGTATTTACGAGTTGTGAAAGCTGCCATGACTCAGTTTAATGAGTGCTATGTGGAACACATTCCGAGAGAAGGGAACGTTAAGGCTGATGCTTTGTCTAAGTTCGCTTCTTCTGAGATAGAGAATTATGTAGGGAGTGTTTACTTCCAGGTCTTGAAGGCCCCGACCATCAACTCTAAGTTGGTAGCACCGATTGATGTAGGAAGCTGTTGGATAGATCCTATCAAAGCTCACCCCGAAACTGGATGGCTCCCTGATGATACTCGAGAGGCACGAAAGCTGTCGGTGAGAGCATTAAGGCATGCCTTAATTGAAGGCATCCTTTACAAAAATCTTCTGTTATCCCATACTTGAAGTGTTTGAGGCCCCAAGAGACCAAGGAAGCTTTGGAGGAAGTGCATGAAGGTATCTATGGGCAGCACTTGGGGGGCAGAGCCCTAGCTCACAAGATTACTCGTTTAGGATTCTACTGGTCGGAGATGTTGGCCGATGCACAAAATTATGTCAAAAGGTGCGATAGGTGCCAAAACCATGCACCAATTGTAAGGTAGCCGCCTGAGATGTTAACTTCAATTAACTCCCCTATCCTATTCGCCATGTGGGGAATGGATATACTTGGTCCTTTTCCCGTAGCTTCAGCACAAAGGAAGTTTCTGGTAGTAGCCATCGACTACTTCACCAAGTGGATTGAGGCTAAGCCCTTGGCCAAGATAACCACCAAGCAAGTTGCTCAATTCTTTTGTGAAAGCATCATTTGTAGGTATGGAATCCCATGTATCCTTGTAACAGATAATGGAACACAGTTCAACATTGAGGAGTTTAAGAAGTATTGCGAGGAAAATGCTATTGAGCTTCATTTCACTTCAGTAGCTCACCCTCAAGCAAATGGACAGGCAGAAGTAGCGAACCGTATTGTCCTCGATGGACTAAAAAAGAGAGTCGAACGCTCAAGGAATACTTGGGTGGATGAGTTACTACCCATACTTTGGGCATATCGCACCACCTGTAAGGTGACGACCGGAGCAACCCCGTTTTTCTGGCTTACGGAGCCGAGGCAGTTGTGCCCTTGGAAATTATGCATGCATCACCTTGAGTTGAGGCATACGAACAAGAGACTAATGAAGAAGGCATGAGGCTTGCCCTAGACCTAATTGATGAGGTTAGGGATGAAGCAAATGCCCGGAATGCAGAGCATCAAAAGAGAGCATCCTTCCACTACAATCACAGGGTTAAAGAAAGGTTCTTTCGACAGGGCGATTTGGTTCTAAGGAAGATAGAGGCCTCTGGAGTTGGACAGATAGGAAAGCTAGCCTCCAATTGGGAAGAGCCGTATCGAGTCAGGATGACGCTAGGACGAGGATCCTACAAGCTGGAAACCTTGGATGGAAACGAAGTGCCTCGCACATGGCACGCTTTAAATCTGAAAGCTTATTATCAGCCTGTTTGGCAAGAGCTCCTTAAAGTAGTTTTGAGCTTTAAGTCGGTTTTGTCATGTTTGGCAACAAGGGCTTTAAGCCCGCTTTACGTTAAAAAACTGCTTTAAGCCATAAGTTCCATTTAGGTACTTTTGACTTATGACTTATGGATTTTTTTTTTCACAATTCTTGTAAAGCTTAAATATCATGAATTTAAATTTTTTTTAAGTCAAATTTCACTTTAAGCCAAAATTATTAAAACCCCATTTAACTTTAAGTAAAATTACCCAAACACTTTCATTCAACTTAAAGTAAACAACTTTACTTTCTCCTTTAAGTTAAAAATACCCCCATTAAGTCAAAAGTAACTTATTTTAAGCAATCCCAAACACCCTCATATGTTTAAGCTATTCCTTTGAGGATTTAGCTTTTTATCTATTTATTAGGAGAAGAAGAAATAAGGTTCGATGAAACCATTGCAGGGCATGTTGCCCCCAGTAGGAAATAAGTAATCTATGTGAGGGTTGAACCCATGTTATCGACATTCTTTGTCTGCTTATTAATAAAGTTTGTTTTTGCTTGAGCTACTTCTTTTGTTTTGTTATTTTAAACACGAAAGACAAACGTTGTACCAATTTGCGAGTTTGGTACAAGCCGAGTGCCCAAGTACCGGGGAAATTCAAAAAGCATAACAAACTATAAGCAAAAGACAGGAAGATGGAAACAAAGGAAATTGACTGCATAAATAGTTAAGTTAAAATTACACCATAAACCCCGGAGGGCAAAAAGTTCAGAATAAATATGGGTAAAACAAGAGCAAACCACGCAGGGCAATCTAAATATCTAAGTCATCGATAATATCATTCCCCTGAGTAAGCGGGGGATCTGTCCCTTTAGCAGAATCATCTAACTCCTCCACTAAAGGAGAAGAAGGCGGATCCTGAGTAGGCTGGGAGCCGGCACCTGCAGCTGTCTCTGTAGCCATCTCCTGAGTAGTGGGCTCAAGTCCAGGGATAGCAGGAACAGGGAACCTCTCTAGGGACACACCCTCAATCTTCCCGCTAAGCTCCTCAATAATCTCTTCCCAACATTCTTTGAAAGTGGCAGGGAAGCTAGCATCATACTCCGCGTTCAGGAGATCCTCAAACTCCTTAGAAGCTTTGTAGTCAGCTATGATATGCTCTCTGTTCTGCTGCACCTCCAACTGCAGCCTCCTGTTCTTCTCTTTCTCCTCGGCCAGCTCCTTCTCCACCTCCCTAATGCGAGCAAAATTTGCCTCTGAAGAAGCAAAATACATGTCCCTGTCCCTCTCCACAACCGTAAAATCGGCACGCACTGCCTTAAGGTTGTGGACAGTAGCCTGGAGATAGGCATTCATCTGCAAAACAAATGTTGGAATCAACTAAAAAAGCATAGGAACAAGAGAAAGAACATGCAACCATAAAAAAACTTACTAAAGCTACAGCCTGAGATCCCAGAAGCTCGATTTGCAGGTCATTGGAAGACTAAACAATGTGGGCCCTATCACGCGGAGTGACCACACTCCTGGACCATTCAGCTGCGGCCCTAGAGTCGCCCACAGCAGTATCCCAGTTGCATAACCCCCAATCCACAGTGAAAGGGGTGAGATCTTCATGAACAGGAATAGGCCGTTCCTAAAGAAAAGCAGGAACACGCTCCACAACGGGAGTGGTGTCCTCAGTCCTAGGCCTTTTAGCCCTCTCTCTCTCCGCTACTACCCTAGTAGCAGCAGCGGTTTCCCTTCTTTTAAAAATGGCCCCCATGGCTGACTTAGCTGCAAAATGAAAGCTAAGAGTGAGAAAACAAGTACGGTATGAAGAAAAATATTTAAAAATGGGGATTTCAAGTTATTTACCGTCGGGACCCAAATCACTAAGCCCATGGGCTTGTAGTGAATCCTCGGAAATCAAATTTGCACAGTGATGCAAATTATCAGACGTTAACAGAGCTATGGCAGCTTCTTCGTCCACACCCAATTTCAAGCTTTTGATAGGCCCATCAACGGCTTTGCAGAAATTGGGCCGAAAGTAGTTATCCCAACTATCTCCCTCAGAAAAATATAAAACCATTCTTTCTTCCAATCAGGAAGAGAATCAGGGGCGGAGGCAGAAATAAAACAAGAACGGACCAAGGATCGGTGTTGGATTTTGACCCAACCCGAGTTATCCGGAGTATTGACAAACTTGAACAAGTAACGAAAAACAGAAATATTGGGTTCGAGCCCATGTTTTCTACATTGGACCATGAAATAGTATATAAAACGCCATGCGTTTGGCATTACTTGGGTTGGACAAACCCTAGCTTCTGCTAAAAGGCGGCACACAAAAGGGGGAGGTGGAAGGCGAAAACCTGCGTAAAAGGTTTCTTTGTATATTCTAATGGCCCCAGGCTTTGGATGGCAGGCCCTTTCGTTTGGGGCCGGAACAACGGCCCTATAAGGCCCGTTAATATGAAAAAGTTGGGCTAAAATATCTAACCTATGTTGCTTAAACTTCGATTTATATTCATAAGCGTCTAAGTGGAGCAAGTTTGGAAAAGTTTGGCCAAATTCACTTAAAAGATCTTTAAAGGAAAAAACATTGGCATGAACAAGAGATGTTTTAGGGTTCTTACCCCTTAAAACCTTTGGAGCGGTGGTAGAGGCGGTTTGAGCTAGTTGCGATTGGCTGGAGGAACTTGAATTCTCCATCGATGTTCTTCGCTTGAAGGCTTGAACCCAGAAAACTCTTAAGAATGGCCGTAGAAGATGAGGATTCAACGATTTTCAAACGGGAACTGAGAAAATAAGGCGGAGATTAAAACCGGGAATCGCCTCACGACAGAACCCTAGCAGAGCTTTTTAAAAGTTTTTTGGGAATGTTGAGAGAGAATTCTTGCAGAATAACTTTAAGAAAGAGAAGTGTGAACAAATGAGGAATGTACTCACCCTTATATAGAATTCATGATCGGTCATCCAACCGACTATAGGAGGTGGATGGGCTGTAAACAAGTAGCTGGGCTTTCAAATAGGCGGGAAGCCCATAGAGTTCAAAATTTGAACTGAATTCTACCAGGTTCTAGAATATTCTAAGAAAAATGAGGAATTGCCCAAATAATTCTTAAAGAATTCAAGATAAGGCTGGAAGCCCAAATTAAAAAACCCCACGCCGAGGAGTACAAAACTCCTAGGCGTTGGTCCACAAAGCACCTCCTTGGCGGGGATACCCATGCCAAGGTTGGAGTAACAAATGAAAGACGTAAAGGAACCCGCGCCCAGGAGGCTAAATCTCCTAGGCGTTGGTCAAAAAGAGGCCTCCTTGGCGGGGATACCCCCACCAAGGTCGGAATTACATGTTAAAGGTTATGAAAAACCCACGCCCAGGAGTGCAAAACTCCTAGGCGTTGGTTCAAAAAGTATCTCCTTGGCAGGGATACCCACGCCAAGGTTGAAGCAACAGATGAAGGGTGTTAAAGAACCCACGCCCAGGAGGCAATATCTCCTAGGCGTTAATTTTGTAAAGTACCTCCTTGGCGGGGTTACCCACGCCAAGGCTGGACTAACCAATGAAAGGCATGAAGGTACCCACGCCCAGGAGTCCATATTTCCTTGGCATGGCTGAGGATATGGCCTCCTTGGCGGGGGTACCCACGCCCAGATCAAACTTTGAAGGCATGAAAGCACCCACGCCGAGGAGTCCAAAACTCATTGGCGTGGCTAAGGAAAAGGACTCCTTGGCGGGGGTACCCACGCCCAGGAAGCCATTTTTACTTGGCAACCATTTTTCTGGAATTATTTCCTTAAAAATTCCGAAAATAAGCTAGTAATTATGGAAAATAAGGAAAAATTGGATATTAATTTCCAGAAAATCCCAGATAAAAGATAAGTAATTATTTTATGCTCGAAAGCACCATTAGACACTTTTGGTAAAACGATCCATAGTGATCAAAAATACCCGTGGGTACCAGAAAAATGCAAGGAAATTATTTATAATTTTCTATGAGGCGTAAATATTTTCAGTTAGCCTCGAATAAGGCAAAATCATCGTAAATGTGTAGGTCGCTCCACACTTTACATACAAGACGATACTTGTGAAACACTAGCGCATAAAATAAACCCTGACCCGAGTCTCGAAAAAGCCGTTAAAACTTCAACGAAAACCTGATCAGTTTTCCTAGAAGTTGGGGGGCAAATGATATGGGCTAAAAGTAAGCCCTAAAGACACATTTAATGTGGCATTAATTAGACCCAGCATGGTCCAAACGTGGGGCCCATTTATGGGGCTCAAAACCCTAATTAAATATTAATTTTGTAATTAATATTAGGGGTAATAAACAGCTTAGCAAATAAGAGTCAAATAAGGACACTACTCCTGCTAGACTTAGCCTCCAAGGCATCCAATTCAACATGGAAACTGATTCCTACAAGGAAGGAGTCTAGAACCTTCCTCAAGGAGGTGGCTTGCCCACCAAGTCTCCGAATCCTACCATAATTCTAAGGCTTCTCAGTCTATATAAAGGGCCTGACCCCTCATTCTCAGAACTACGTCTTAGCTTGATTCTCAATAACGAGATACGTAGGCACTCTGTGAGGACCGATCAGTCTCGAAACACGGAAACAGCCATTAAAGCTCGAAGCTCAACAACCCTAGCATTAATTACATACAAACACTAGTTTTATTCCACAACACTCATATAAAACCTTATATTAAAATTAACTAAAAATTTGGCATGCACATAAATAAAATGTGGTATCTTATCTAATAAGTATCATATTTTCATAATACAATTAGATGTTTTAAATCTATAATTGTTTTTATGTAGTATCTATAATCTATTTTATAACATAAAATTATAAGCTAATTATGTATTTTACCTAAATATTTATTCGATAACTAATATGAACTTCAAATCTCATTTGTAATGGTTTTTGTTTGTTTTTATAAAATTATATTTTTAGTCTATTAAAATATTTTACCTGGTACCAATGAGAGGGGTGTAATCGAACCGAGCCAAGCCGGGTTGAACAATGTCAGGCTCGAGTTTGAACTCCACTAAAAAGATCGGGCTTAAGCTCCAGTTTGACAGACACTTAAATTTTAAGCTCGTAGCTCGTCTAATAAAAAGCTCGATACATTCAAACTCGGCTCGAAAGCTCGAATTAATTTAACCCTATTTCGATAAAAGTTTGAATATGAACGGTTAGGCTCAGGTTTGACTCGAATCAGGCTCGGGTTCGCGTCCACAAAATGTATAAATTGTATAAAAATATTGAATATTTATACTGAAATATATTTATAATACACAAAGAATTAAAATAATAAAAGCTCGATTAGGTTGCTCGAACTCAACTCGATAAAATATTCAAATTGTGACATCCCTAGATCCGGGGCCAAGGATCCAGGTCATCACGGTCCAATTTCCGATCAATATCAATATCTCTTGAGTCTTTTTTTTATAACTTAATACTTATGCAATTGACCCCACACTAATACACACACACACCAGTCATATGCTCATAGAACTACATCCACAATATTAAAAGTTTAAAGTTAACAGTTATTACAAACCCAGAATTCTACTAAGTACATTGTTGAATAATACTTCTACAGGAAGCATTTCAACAATCCAAAAGTTTATTACAAACTTACACACTTAATTTACATAAGTCTACTAAGCCCCTTTCGCTTGTCAATACCTCGGGGATGGTCGCCAGCACTCGCTCAAAAGGTCGCCTTTCCCTTACCCTCTTGCGGGGTGTAGTGCGTAGAATCGGCATGGGACCTAGCTGCTATATACATAAGTGGCAAGAGTTAGCTATAATAACTCAGCAAGATAATATTGTAAACTAGAATTTAAAATGTGAACAGGTATACATATATATGCATATATAAGCAGAAACCAATTATAATCCTTAAGGAAGAATAAAGCTCTTATTTAATACATCATCCACTTACTATTATAAGAAAGAAATCTAAAATAATATAATATCAGTTTCTCTTCATCTGTAACCATAATTCCATCATCTCATATCATTATTCTGTTTTCAGTATAGAAATCTGAAAACCATTTTCAATTCTTTCTTTCAAGTTTTTGGGGATTTTCCACTATTGCCAAATACGTAAGGACGATGATCAGTCGCCCTCCGTACCCGTCCTTTTTACTACCGGTAGAAGGAGGAACGTACACCACTACATCCCCCTGGAGGAAGGTACACCACTACATCCTCCTTCGGCAACTCTTGGGCCGAGATAAAATATTGATTGCTGGACTGTGCCGCACACAGCCTCCTACGCTTTTTGTTGCTATCCCCCTTTTGTCAAATCATTATTCCATTTATAAAATATCATTCCACATTTCCATTTTCTCGCTTTCATTTCCACATATCATTCACTCATATCATTTCCATTCTCGCACATTACTTCTATAATATATATATATATATATATATATATATATATATATATAACATAATGCTTTGATTATGATCCAGACATCTCTTTCATATTCAAGAAATCAAATATACTTTTATATTCATAAAATATTCCGTCTATTTTAAGAGTAGTAAATAATAATCAAATAATATTTATTAAACCACTGATACTCAAAAAGAATATTTTTAATATAGTATTATAAACCATATAACCCTAGATAACAACTGATACCATTCCCTTTCATATCTCTTTTACCATAGAGCATATTCGCTCCATTCGTAATCATCTCTATATCCATATTTCATAAATCATATCCATTTCTCTTTAATTTTCCCAAATCAAGGAAATATATTCTTTGCAACATAGCAACAATAGCATCACCTATATATATATATTCCATGATATCATTTTTATTCCGAAGATAAATAATTTTCAAAGTAGGGATAGAAGGATCTTGCCTCGATCTCTGTAAGTCGGAAGTATAGCTCGTGGCTCTCCCGAAGTCTCTATAAACACAAAAAGGATCATTATCAGAACATATTCCACTTAACCACCTACGCTCATATAATAACACCCTTATAATATCCCATTACTATCTCAAAAGGTCTTGAGGACTTAACCATTCTTATTCCCGATTAAAGTTCTTAACGATTTACATTCTTTCCTTAACAACCACTCTCGACTGTAAAAATCCTCATAATTCATAAATTCCACAATTTGACACAAGGTCAGTTGGTAAGGGTTCTTTGATCACCCTATTATAACATCCCAAAGTTTCATAATTTTTAAAAATGTCTTAGTATAGTAGTTATAGCCTCAAAATTAGTACAACTACGTTTTCTCGGTTCTCGAACGTCTTTCACTAAAACTGACTTTTCTCCTAAACCGTACATCAGATTTTAACGTACTTTATATCAAAACGATCTATGAACTAAGCTCTATCATTTCATGGTCAATTGGTAACCTAGACAGTAGGGTACCGTACGGATACAGGGGTCCAAAACAGGGCAGATTACATCCTAACGAAAATCGGGAATTATAATGACTATACTTTCATACTTTCCAAATTTTTCTCATCTCCAAACTCATCCTCCAACACATACATCATCACCTACACCATGTGGTCATCATACCAGCCATGGTTACAAGTCCATACCACTTCCATATTCAATTAATCACTTATAAACATACATATAACCATGATTTCATGCTTAATATACACTTAATCACTAAACTAACCATAAATCATCATAACCTCAAGATAATACTAAGGGTTCATGAACTCCATACCTTCCTTGAAGCTTTAACAACACTTAATAATCCTTGGCTAGTCCTTAAACAACCTTAAAGTAGCTTGGATAGTCTAAAGAAACCATAAAACACAAGTTAGTTATTAGAGTTACTAAATTGCAGCTGAAAGAAGATGAAAAACGAGGTCCTTACCTTGGTTTTCTTGACAAGGATCCTAAAGAAGAGTTGTAGGGAATCTCAATACCTTTCCAAAAAGCTAAAGAACACAAAATTCCATTGAGAAACGAGGGAGATATGCCCATTTTACTCAGCTCCTGGAAATCTGGCCGAATTGAAGAAGATGATGATGGGGAGAGTTCTTTTGCTTTTTGTTTAATCTTATCTCATCTTGTCTTAATCTCTTGAGAATTCTAGAGTTTTGTGGATAAATCCCATGGTTAATGACTAATTTGCCCTTAAATAAGTGTCAGTGGAATGTGATGTCATTGCTTATGTCACTTGGATGATCCTTTAATCCTTTTCTTGTATTTTCTAAGTAAAATGCTACTAATTTTGGTAAATGATAATGTGGTATGTATCCTTGTTATATTACTAATCTTGTAAGAACCCTAATTTTTGTAATATTTTCTTTTATATAATATCATGTGGCATTGTCAATTTGGAACCTTTCTAGTCATCCCTGTTGTTTAATGGAATTGATTGTCTGAGAAACTATGTTGTTACATTCACTATGTAAGATAAAGGGAAGGTCGTTGAAGGCAAGATTCTTATTGTTAGTAAGATTTATAAAACTTGGGATTTGAGAATTATTGGAGTATTAAAAGATTTATTAGGAATTATGACGAGGAATTGTGGATATTCGAGGAATTTACACAATTAAGTACTTAAGGAATTACTAGGGAAATCTCTACGCGACAAAATATTATTACGAGAGATTAATTAAGATACGATACGAAGTAAAGATTAAGTGACAAGCATTGGTGGAAGAATAATGATACAAGGAGTAGTATTGCATGCAAGTCCCATGCAACTAAGTAGTTAGGAAAAGCAAACTAGTTAAACCAAATGGACAAGAGGAATAGTAACTAGTCACTACTTTTTCCAAGGGGGACAAGAGGGCATGGTGGCCTATACCTAGACATACAACATGTGATACATATCTATATACTAACACATATATCACCCAACCACTTTATACTTTATTCATCCAACAACCAAAAAGCAAAATAAGAAAACTCTCTCCCCCCCCAAGCAATGTTGCTCTCGGCCGAGGCTAGGAAGGAGGAAGAGAAATTTTCTTTCTTCCATTTTTCTTCACTCTTAATTCAAGGCAAAAATCCTAGGTCCTCTACACTCCATATAGAAGGTATGCTATGAAATTCAAGCCATTCTAACCATCCAATCTTGAGTTATAAATTGTTGAAGATTGAGTGAATAGTAACCATGTATGTTTATCTTTTAGATCTTGAAGGATTAAGGTCTTTAAAGGCTCATCCAAGTGTTCTTAGTAGTTGTAAAGCTCACCCAAGGCTCCTAGATACTCAAGAAGGTATAAAAACCCTAACCCCTCTTGGCCATGTAGTGTTTAAGATGTTTAATGATAGATCCATGTGTATTTGTGTTAATCTTGGATATATAAGTGATGGATGATATAGATCTTGAGTTTTAGTGTTGTGGTTGTGATTTTGATGCTTGTGGATAGTATATGTATCTCCATGAATGTTATAAAGTATGAACTTGGTGGCTTAGATGTTGGTTGTGTTGTGGATGTAAGGATCTTGGTTGATTTAGTGAAACAAGCATGCTGAGATTTTTTCAGGAATTTGAACTGTCTTGTAAGAGGTTTTTGAACCCCCAAATCTTGTCCCCTGAGGTCCTAATATATATTGTTGGAAAGGTATTTGAATGTAGTTTCCAGAAATATAAGGTTCATGACTAGGTGATGTATAGATTTTGAGTTATGGCCTGAGAAGTGAAATGTGTTTCTGGATTTCGGGCTGCACTAAATGGTCCCCTTGTGAACCTTGTTTAAACCCCTAAAAATTTATGTAGGATCATGGAAAAATTAGAGGAGCTAGTAAATGCAGTGGTGAAGGCTACCCAAAAAGAATTGGATTAAAATATGTATTTTTCAATTTTATAAAAATGCTAGAGTAAAATTCGCGCAAGGGAAAAAGTTGTAAGTGGAGTGTAATTTAGGGGTAATAGATATGATTCGGATATGATAACCAAATTAAGTCGAATAAGTGACGAGCGTAATCGAGTGATGACATGAACCTAAAGTGGGGCTAGAGTGTCATAAGACGAAGTCATTAAGTTAATTTTGTACCCCCTAAAACCCCGCAATTGAAGAGATATTGATTAAGGTACTAACGAACGGTTATTGCTTATGTATAGATCATTCCACTCCGCACGCTCGACCACCCCAACCTCACCAAGGCAAGTTTACTTTTCAAAACTTACATATACAAGGACTTTCACTGTTGTGTTTGTAGTTTTCAATCATATCAAATGTTATGTTTATCGAAGTATTGATGCAATTGAGATGTATAAGTACATATATGTTTGTACCCCTTGAACTTAGATTGAAATGTTTTCTTCGGACAACGACTCTAGCAATAGAGGTCGTAGCGGTCCGTATATACTATTGACCGGGGAGCGGTATCTTATTATATCGTAATTAAATTGCGAGAACCCGAAGGGTCATTCGGGGAGTATCGTATACTCAAGTAATTATTTTTATATCTTCGTAAATACTCAAAATACCTATCTTGGATTAAAAGTTTATTTTATTAAATAATTATTTTATTAATTATTAATATTAAATCTTAAAATATCATTTACTAATTATTGTTCATTATTTTAAAGACAAAGTTAATCCAAGATACCTTTAATACTTTCAAACTCGAACTCTTTGGAACTCAAAACATTTTCGAAAAACCCCCGGTCAGGTTCTGCTTCTTGTATGATTTCAAGAATCATCGGTCGACTGATGTCGGACCTCAACTACTCGGTTTTCAATCAAAATCAAGTTTTTAAAAGAAAAAGAAAAAGGGACTCTGGCAGGTGTGGGAACCGTTGACGAACGATTCCCGGGATGTGTAAGCGGCCGTGAGCCAGACGGTCCATCAATTATTATTCCGGCCCAGGTGTTGCCGAAGGATGATTACGGATGTAGTTTTCATCGAGGGTGATTACGGATGTAGTTTTCACTCGAGGATAGTTACGGATGTAGTTTCTATCCTTCTACCGGTAGAGAAGACCCGCGATTTATTGGACTTGGATGTGGCGACTGATCATCGTCAATCCCTGTCAGGTTTTTATGTTTTCTTCCAGTCCCATCCTCCACTTTGGAAAAATACTCAAACACTGCTTCTTGGGCCTAAGTGCCAAGTTGCCGATAGTGTGGCTTTTGATAAGAAAAATATTGACATCGTGCAGTATCTAGAACTGCAAGATCTTCTATAAAGATTGGCACGTGTTAGTGCACTCTTGCAATTATTTCAAAGAACGAAATGTTTTTGAATGAGGAACCTTCCAAACTAATGGAAGGAAAGAGGTTTGCAAAGATGTATTCCCGGTACAGTATGTTAACCGTAGAGTGTTTTGCCGAAAATGATATACTCATATGTATATATTTTCAAACTTGAGATATATTGAAATGGGAACCTTATAAAGGGTTCATATGTTATTCTTAAAGCTCCTTAGTGAGTATAGATGTTTTATTCCAACTCGGACATATACATTGTCCAATTATGTTTTGAAATCTGAAATATATACCCATATAGTTGGGAATGTTTTCGAAATAAACCACATTATTACTTTACAAAATGGTGAACTTGTTGAGCATTATGTAGCTCATTCTTGCTTTATAAAAACTTTTCAGAAAGAGAAGAATTTGGCCGATTAACTCCGCACCAGCAGAAGAGGAGTAGAAGAATTACCCCGGAGATGATTTAGTTCCTGATAAATACTACAGAGTAAGTCTGATAGGTTTTCAACTATAATAGTAAGACTTGTCTTCAAGTATTGTTGTATAAGTGGAAGTGCGTAAGACCCTGGATTGTACAGATGAATTGTAATATTTAGTGTTACTTTTGAGTATCGTTTCTGAGGCTCTAACTTGTTTGTGCGTAAGATTGAGGTCTGGACGTATGTATTGTTGAGTTGTAAAGTTAATACAGGTATGATATGGTTGGATGATGATGTGACGACCTGAACCTTTGACCTCAGATTTGGGGGCGTCACAAATCTTGGTTGTTTTGTTACCATACTCGTCTAATCGCGATTCGTTTCGAATATACTTTGTTATCCCAGTGGTTTTGAAATCGTTTAACAATCCAAATTCCCTTGACATTTCCTTGACTTGCTCTCGCCTTGGTTTAACCTAATTTCACTAATTCCTCAAAATATAAATCCTTTAATATTTCTATGCTCCTTAATATCCAATTAAATAGAAGCTCGCTCGAACTCAAAATCCTCAAAAATTCATATTCAGGAATTTCTGAAATCCGATATCATTTCGAGTCACTTATTTTCATAGTACATCACTAATACGGTTTCTGTTTACTCATTTTCCATTTCCAATATAGAGCACCTACACACCTTTTTCCTAAATTCCTCGAGATCACTATTCATTTAATCACTGTAGCCTTTCTAAAGTTAGGGTTATTACACAAATAGCTCGAGCTTGAGCTCAGCTCGAATACTATCAAGCCGAATTCGAATATTTTACGTGCTGAGACCGAGTAGCTCACGAACATAATTCATTTGTAATGATATTTTTTGACATAAATTTGTAATAATATTTTTAACAATTTGCAAGTGCTGAATATTTTGATAGTTTTATCTTAATTAAATCTTAAATGAAATGCGAAATATATTATAACAAATGAGTTCTTAGTCCATGTAGTTAATGATGTATAAAAAGGTACTAAAAATTTCTTTGTTGTAGTGGTTTGAGATATGAACATAATTCATTCATGTCATGTGATGGAGGACATGGGTTCAATTCCCATGACAACATTTTTTTTAACTTTAAAATTTTTATTGTAGAAGGGTATATAAGTAATTTATTAAATAATCTTGAAAGGCCTTGTTGACCTATAATAGATATAATAGATGGATATAATATAATAATGTGAGTTTGATGTTTTTTTATTTTCTTAAATATTTATAGAAAAATTATAATAAATATTAATTATAATAGGTTAACGGTGGTACTCAAACCTTAAATATCTTCATATTACTAACATATAACTAGTTTAATAGTCTGTGTAAGGCACGGACATTCTTATAGCTCGTGTGTAAGGCACGGACATTCTTATAGCTCGTGACGTTATTGAAGTTAATATATATTCTCAAAAACAGATTTATGTTACATTGTAAAATGTAATTTATTCGGGAGTAAATTGCAATTTAATGACTTGTAAAATTAATTTTTTTGCAGTTTAATGGCCAAATTTTAATTTTAGCATTTTGATGGCTTGTAAAATTAATTTCCAGCTAGTTAAATGATTTCCGTTAATTCAATCGACGTCCGTTAATTTTGTAAAGGGCATTTCGGTCCAAGCAAAATTACTGTTGACTTTACCTCTTCCAAACTTTGAGTACTACTCTTAATCCCATTATTCTTACTCTTAATCGCGCCCACCATCATCCTTTTCAATCTAAACAGGTGAAAAACTACGCATTTTATAACCAATGTCAACATCCACATCTTCATCCCATCCAAATCTCAATTCTTTCTTCTTCTTTTTTTGTTTTACCATCACTTATAATGCTAACCAGAAACTGTAAACCAATAATAAAAACATAACCATTGACATAAACAATGTGACCAATTTTAACAAGCTATCAACATTATCGCATTTGTACCCGTATTTTACAATATGCACAGCTGGATAATTCTCCATCAGTGCTTATCTTTCCGTCTTGTAATTAGTTTCTTCCAATCAGTCACAAATCTATTTAGCTTTCAAAATGTTTGTGTCAAAATGCCTCGATATCAAGATCAATTTCATCGCCTTCTTAAGCGAATTATTCGTTTCTCTTCCTTAAAATTTTTACCAATTTTGGCATCTTTTCTTGAAATAAGTTTTGCAACCCAACTTCTACCCTTTTCTTATCTTCCATATTCATCTCTTTATTGTTTGATTCCTTAATCCAAAATGGTTGCGCTCTCATCGGAAATGGAGTTGGTACCAATGATTAAGCTGACCTATGATTTCAACTAGAGTCATTTGTACTAGTAAACTGATTTCATTTCTTCACTAGTTCTGGACCCCTTTTAATCTTCCTCAAATTAAAATTCACCACACTGGTTTTAGGCTTCTTCATCTACATACAGACATAGAATATGTGTGAAAATATGTGCGTGTGCCGTATGTATTTTATATAAAATGACATCTGCATCCTTATGTTAACAAACGTTGTTGGTCAAACTTAACGTATTTTTATGTAAAATGACATCTGCATCCTTAAGTTGACTAACGTTGTTGGTCAAATTTAACGAAAATTGACGGCTAATCCACTAATTGTTGAAAAAATAATTTTACAAGCTATCAAACTATGAGAATTAAATTTAGGCCATTATACTGCAAAAAATTAGATTTACCAGCCATCAAACTGTAATTTACTCTTGAGTTTATGTATTTTTCAAAGATTTTCATACGTGACATAGTACTAGCGAGATACATCTCGTCCATTTAAAATACAGAAAGACCATACTTCTACAATTTTAAATACACATGCATTTCACAAAGTCCACAAGCAGGAAGGAGATAGTGGATCTCATCCAAATTTAAACAAATACATGCTTGCCTGTGAGGCACACCAACTAGTAAAGTTGATAAAGTTGGTGGCACCTAATCTTCATGATAAAGATACAAACCAAGGCCAAAACGAGCACATGCCCTACAAAAAGCCAACTCCTCGGCAGCAGCCACAGGGTCTGCAACCTTGTCATTGCCAGAAGATACAGTCCCAGTTGATTCACGATAAGCCTGCATCATTAGATAGAGATAATGTTATTTAGTTGCTAAATGGTAGCTTACCAGCTAAAACCGTGAAAAGTATATAACTGAAAAAATCATTCTTATCAGTAAAGTGTCTAATATTGTATAAAAACCACCACTCCTAATGGAAGAAATTAGCCATCTTCTATGTAGGCCTCGAAGTTCCCCAGGTCCAAGATTAGATAACCTTGCACAGGGGATACTGTCAAGCGCAATTGTAAGTTTATGATGATCCTCAACAAATTAATAAATGTTAGAATGCTGTTGAGTGCTGACAGTATACCAATTTATCTTAGCTTTTTAAGTTTTAAATGTATCTCTAGTAGTGATATACAGTGCCACCAAACACTATCTTTACATATTTGCTGAAAATGCCTTTTGTTGCTAAATCAATCAGTAGCGACAGATAAGAACCTTTTACGACTAAGCCAGAAGAGATCACTTAAGTAGCAGCAAGGTACCGCAATTGTCGGTGAGGATAACAATTAACAAGGGCAAAGTTGCAATCTCTTCTTTCTCTAATCATCTTTCCTTTAGGCTGCTTAGCTGCAAATTAAATGCATAGTATTCTGGTAAAGCGAATTTCTCGGTTTCTGCGACTAGGGGCTACCTAGTCAAGGGTCTGTTTATTAATCGTAGTTTGTTACCTAACAACTCTAGTAATCCTACATATTTTTATTTTGCCTCGAGTACGTATGTCGGACACTCAACACTCGGGCTTGGTCATGCACACTGACACTTAATTTAAGGCCATGACATGCTTAACACCTGCCTTTTAGCAGAATTACTCCCGTGATTTTTGCCTCGGTCAGTGTTATGACCCTGCCAAACCTAAATTTGACAGTGTCAAGTCAACCAAATGAGTATAGAAGCTATTTTTTTGTTACTAAACCTAATTTCATCCGTGACAACTTGCCTCTCAACCTCTAAAAACGTCATGTCAGGCACCCTTTATTCTTCAAATCAATACATATTCCATCGGCCTTGTTGATGGATAGTCAACTAAAAAGTCAAACAAATGGGCACAACCTAATTCGTAGGCCTAGCAACTGTCTCAAAATGATCAGAAAGAGAGAATACATGTCGGGGTAGTTTTGTATAGCATCTCCAGCAGTTTAAAGAGGTTAAGTAAAGTTTTGGGGTTGACACTTCGGGCCTGGATAGCAGGCGCCAGGCAGTAGCTAAACAGCTAAAGTATGACATCACATACTAAACCATTAACAAAGACTATTTTCCTTAGAACTAAAGGGTGACATGGACCAGCTGAACAAATATACTCCCACTTTTTCCTCTGGGCTCAAGGTCAAACTGGAAGGTTCTTAGAGTCTTAGACCAAAACTCGAACATTAGCACATATCTAACAAAAATATGCTTCTAAAGGAGATTGTACATGAGTATCTTAATTCCCTTTGTCTCCACTGAGCAACCAATAAACATTGTTCTATCTTGGTAAACATTTTAACCATAAAATCACGTTTCCACAAATTTAAAGTTTTTGTGAGCTTTTTAGAGAAGCCAAGATTTAAACTCCTCGCATCTATCCCTGGAACCACCTTCGTAACACATCATCTTCATCCTTGTCATGGAAACTAATTTCACTGATCCCACTGTATCCATTTGTGTACATCACTTCTTACCTGGACTCCCCCTATTTTTGTTATTTTGCTAAAATGCTACATTACAGTTTTGTTTCTATCTTTGTACATATGTTTGTACGTGTGTGATCATGCAAGTATCTAATCCTGCTTAAAAGAACATTTGGCACTTCGAGGAAGAACCAATTATTAAATGATCCCTCATCAAGTATGAACACTATACATGCTTGGTATAAGTAAAAAAAAACAGGATAGAGTAATCACACCAAAATTTTTGTAGAATGGATCCTTCACTTTACAAGGAAATTAGGAAGAATTGTAATAAAGATTGACTAATAAAGATTGACTAGTGACGCAGCTACCGCTAATCATAAAACTGATACACTTAGTTCCAAGGTAGCAGTAAGGCAAAAAGCGGACGAAAGAATAACAAAATTTATCTGTATATATTGTGTATCATTCAGAGATAAAATTAATTATAACTCATTGGGTTTTAATTATATTAAATAATTATAATTGTTTAACTTTATTTAGTAACGGCAATAGATTAGTACTACAAGATAGATATACATAAGAATTAGTTTTCATTTTATTGAGAATTTACTTGGCTTTCGAGTAGTAGCATTTCCATATAAAAAGTCTCATAATACTCACTATTAGTTGGAGAGCTATATATTATGAATGGAAGAATATTCAATCAATCTCAAAATTTGTTTGTCTTCACCATGCACAAAGATAAGTTTTTATCCCCCCTTATTTCAAAGCCCCCTTCCACTTGTCCTACATCATACACTCCCCCCCCCCCCCAAAATTCTATTGACCTAAGTTACCGCAGTCGTATGAAGATATACTTAATTTTCTTTCCAATTAAACTTTCTTTGTTCTATTCCCCTCTTGTATTGTATTGCTCTTGCATATCACAGAAGTCTTAGTCGATAATTTCCATTAAAAATAACGAGGATTGCGATACCAAAAGAGGAAAGCGACTTGTTAGACTTATCAATACTTTTTCTATAGCATTTTCTATTCATAGTGGGGGCTGATAATATTATATCATTGATTAGGTAAAATCTTTATGTTTATACAAAACGGTTGATTATCGAAGTTAAGATTACTCTATCTTTTGCCTATATTTTCTTCCCTACATTTGAGCTATGGAAACTTGAGTGATAGTTAATCTCATGCAGTCATGTGGCTACTTTACTATAAGTCTACACATACACTGGTTGTAACATTTATTGGGTACAGGAAAAGAGAGGTGATATTTAAATATAAAAAAATACTGTGAGGTTTAAAGTAAGCCAAACCTCTCCATCAAGACCACGTACTGTGACACGATACACGACAGTTACGCTTCCACTGTCAGAAAATATCACATCGCGTATCTCTCCACACCAACCTGTGGGACATGTTATAAGCATAAGAAGCTGACAAAGTGGACTAACTGCATTACTAAGCTAACGACTGAAACTAGATTAAGCAGACTAAAGTTGAGCAGTAACCTTATCTAAGCTTTAAACAGTTTATAGTCTGCCTAGAACTCAACAATGATATCTAATGAGAAATTTAGTTAACATAAGTTTTAAAAACTGAATGTCCATTATTCCATTAGTTCTTACCCGCATATTATACTGCGTATTACTAAAATGGTAACTAAAAAGCAAAGGAAAAAAAGAAGCAAAAGCTTAGTAAAACCAAGTGGAAAAATTAAAATAAACTTGGAGAACCAATTGTGGTTGATATGTCTACATGTTTTCATCAGGAACAAACTGAAACTTATTTCCTTTTAAGACAGTGAAAAGTGTTAATAAAAATGATGACTATGACATTCTATTATAGTGAGGACTGAGGAGAGCTACTAGAAACGATGCATGATATGAAGAGGCATTGTTTCATTTTATGTTATTTTCCTTTTACTGCAGCACTGGACATTAAGTTGACAGGAAATAACTCTGAATGGTTTGCATTTAATGATTTCTGCAATATCACATAGTTAACTGCAGTCTATTTAATATCTTAGTCACTAAATCTTCAAAATACAAATGCAATAAGTTCTGACTTTAAAGTTACATATCCAATTAAGCTTTCTACCAACCTTATAACCTTGGCAGAGTTGATAACTTAACACAATATGATTATTTATATCGAGGACTCATATATTACTTAAAGAAATTGATCTGGACACCAAGATCTGAATATTCCTCCAAAAGAGGGTATCTAGTAATCCACCAATCAATCCTCCCCCCCCCCCCCCCCAAAAAAAAAAAAGAGTTTAGAGTATATCATAGTGAACGGGGGATATATATCCTGAATAGTTAGTGTAAAAAGAGGATACCTGGAGCATAAAAACTCAACATACGGTTAGCATGGTACCTGCACATAAGAGCAATCATTTTGCAATTAGATGTTGTAGCAGAGAAATGGGTACGTACAAATATAGATTGTGTATATGAAGATGGAATTCATTTCAAACTCAAATTATAGGAATTTGAAATGACATGGTCATTTGAAATCCACAAACTTAAACTAATAATATTTGAATATGTTGGGATATAATCAAATCCAAAACCAAATACTTGTAAGAATTCCAAGTTGCGCATTACCAGGGAATGAAAGGAGCAGAAGTGTTAATATGATGATGGTCAGTCTTGATAATAATATTATCAGGAATTCTCTTGTTGAGGTCTCTGAGGATTTCAGCCAGAGGACGAGTGATGCAAGAGGGTGAATTTGAGTCCATAGGCACCACGTAATTGGAATTGGGGACTGCGCCTGGTGGATCGCTGCCGCCGCCAACAGCTAGAGCCCGCATCCAATCTCTTCTCGTCCTTGACAAGCTCATACTACACATGTGCCCCTCCCTCTGCCTTCTCACCTGCTCCAATCGCACCGGGATCACCGTTTGTTGCAGGAAAGACCAACCGCTTTGAACCGCCATCACTACACCCTACACCCCTTGCCTTGTCGGAAACGTCTTTTGTCAAACAAACAGAGCCTCCACACCAACTTCCGATCTCCAAATTGGATTTTGGTAGCTACTTTTCACAATATTCTACATTTAAATAATATTATTATATTACAGCTTTTTATAATATTTTATTAAATTTTTTATTAACCAAAATTGCAAAATGGAATTTTTGAGTATCAATATTCTCAAATAATTTTTAAAGTTTTAACGAAATCTAACATAGATTTAAAAAGTATTAATATAACATCGCTGAGATTTAATGTGGATGAATTACAATTTTAAACAAATTTAATTTTTTATAATCAAATTAAGACACATGTAAAGTATCAGTAGACCATAACAGTATATTTGAATATGATATAAAATTAATGAAATTTAGGTTGACCAAAATAATTGGTTGAGTAAAATAATTTAGGTAATCAAAATATAAAAGTGGTCAACTTCAACTATGACCATGTTTGGATCCCTTATTTACTATTTATAAGTTATTTATTTTAAAAACAAAATTTGTATTTATAAACTTTTTTTAAGAAAAAATATGTATAAGAATTTTCTTGCAGAAATAAATTACTTATTTTCTATTTTTTTTTCAGAATATGTTATTCTTTTTTAAAAAATAAGATAAGTCAAACAGAGCTAGCGTGATAGATGTGATACCCAAACTGAACGAAATGAGGATTTGCGAATTTTTCGGATACAAATCACGAATGGGGACAATTTCAAAAAAAACATGTGGGACTATATGTTTTCTCGATCCATTTCCGACCCAATATCTTATTCCGATCCCAGTTTCCTATCCATTTTTTCTGAATCTACGCTCTACAATATATCATATATAATATAGGGTTAAATCTCAAAGTGCTCATTGAAGTGGAGGGTTGGTATCAAATTGCTCACTCTAGTTATCGGCATCTCATTTGAATCATTAAAGTCATAATAAATATCAAATGGATACTTATAAAATAAAAATAATTTTTCATTGATTTCTACATATTTTTCTTGAATGCTTCCATAACCAAACGAAAGGTTAATAATTCTTGTATTTCTGATAACATATTTAGATTTTTAAAAATTCACTTACTATTTATTTTTAATTTTATTGTCATTTTCCTTGTTTTAATTAAAAATAAATAGTAAATAAACTTTTTAAATTCTAAATATATTATCAAAAATACTAGAATTATTAACCTTTCGTTTGGTTATGGAACCATTCAAGAAAAATGTGTAGAAATCAATGAAAAATTATTTTTATTTTTTGAGTATATTTTAAAGGTATCCATTTGATATTTATTATGACTTTAATGATTCAAATGAGATGCCGATAACTAGGGTGAGCAATTTGATACTAACCCTCCACTTCAGTGAGCACTTTGAGATTTAACCCATATAATATATACTAGCCTATAATTCGTGCGCTGCACGGTTTCTTATAAATTTTTTAAATTATATTTTATTGTTAAAGTTTTAAATTATATATATATATATTTATTTATTATTAAAATATTTTTTAAACTTTTTAAATCTCATGTTTAGATATATTTTTTAATTAGGAGGAAAATAAATTATAGAATGTAACGTCCCGACTTCCCAATATTGAAAATATACTGTTTATAATAAAATAGACTTTGATACAGGGGAATTTTAGAAAATTTCGGCGGCATGAAGTATTCGTAAATCGGACTATCCACCTCTAACTCAACTCAACCAAATTCCAATTTAACAAATACAATTAAAACTTAATACACCAACGATTCCTCACCGAGGATCGATTCCAAGTTATGGTATGAAACAAGAATCTAACTAATACAAATTATTTCCAACTTCTCTCACCGCTCTGAATACAATTTACTATACCATCCAATCTGTAGCTCAATCCCAATCTGTGCTTACCCGTACTAGCTCCGAAATCTATCCTGTATAGAATGCCTCATCGCTCTCATTTGCAAGGATAAATGTAGTAGATCATCCTTATACCTAACTGCAAAGGGTTAGGTAAAACAAAACAAGAGTGAGCAAAAAATGCTCAGCAAGTTAATAATATAGTGAAACAACGTTATTACGATAATTTATTGATGAACAATATCAATGAATACTTTATCTCAAGAGATCATTCAATTTCAATCATAGAGTAAAATTTTTCCATTTTATTCAACTATACTGCCTCAGGTAAAACTTTGAGAAAAAGAATATCAAGAAATTTTCCCAATCATTCTTACTCCACTTTCAACGTACAATATTACTTGCCAAGGGAATAACTGAGAAACTTCTATCCATCCTTAATCCCATTATTTTACTGAGTTCCAAATTTTATCAAGTAGAAAACAACTAACTCTAATATCCACAATTTCGAAACTAATGACAATTTATCTTGAAACATATAAATCTTATCAAAAACATTCCTTTTTTTAAAACCCTTTCATCTATGAAACATACTTTTCATAAAACCTTTTTAAAACATTTTCATTGATTGGAGTTTTTCCACGACTCCGGACAATACGTGTGATCAGCCACGTAAAGTCCCTATACCGGACACGAAGTCCCTCTGGACATAAAATTGGGTTCCCAATTAGGCAACACATTGGCCTTTAATGCTGGACTATGACCACCCTAACTTCTTACGCTAAATAAAAGTGCTGGACTATGACCACCCTAGCCTCTTACGCTCTCCAATCTATAAACAAGTTTATTAACCATTAAAACATTTCACTTTTCTGTCCTTATACTCACTGATAATAGATTAACCCAGTATAAGGAATTTTAAAACATCTTTAAATAATTAATCCATTTTCATTTGCAATTATAAAAGATTGAGGATCAGGGAAGCATTCGATATAAAGAATCATAAACATCAAAGCAATAAGATTGAATTAACATAGCGTGGTGCAGCAAAACAGAATCATATATAAACAAGGCGACATAAATCAATTAAAGAACGAAGCAACTGTTAGGATTCAAGAATTTAACAACCATTTATAGAATATACATGAAATCGAGAAATCTGAAGTTCAAGGAGGATTTAAGTTACTGTATTGGTCATAAACAATTGAAGAATCGAAGAACAAAACAAGGGTTAGGGTTCTAGAATTTAATTCAAGGGTTATAAAATTTGGTTTCGCTGATATGGTTTAAAGGAATAAACATAAGGCAAAAGGGCTAAGATAAAGCAAGACAAAAATTATAAGTCAATGGTTATAGTTCGACGGAAAATAGGGTAAATAATAAGGTACATGTGTTTCAATAGTAATTTATAAGGAATAAACAATCTATCTACTATATATATAATAGGCCAACATGTACCATTTTATTCCTACTATTTTACATTTATGCCCTCATGTAATTTCACTATTCCACCTTTAGAAATCAAAACCTACAAAAAAGTAAATAATCTTTACATTGTTGAGAATTGAACCTATGACATCCCAATTATAATGCACTTTTAACTCCTCATAGCAACCACTAAGCCAAATACATTTTTGTACAACTATTATAATTCATTAGCTATATAGAGCAATGCTTTCTCTTTTTTTTATTAAGATCAAGTTCTGACTTTTACATAGATATACCTTGTACAATTATAACCTACATGAATTAGAATATGGTAACATTATGATATACGATATTGATAATAAATTAAAAATCCAATTTATAAAATCATTATTGACTTTCAGTGTAACAGTGCCTATTTATAGAAAAATAAAAATAATGTTTGTTTACAATAAAAAAATAATATTTTGTGGTTAAACTTGAATGAAAAATAATCTAGTCAAATAGTTTTAATGGAACTGAAGTTAAAACTCGGTAAGAATCTGATAAACTCGAAAATTTGATAAGAATCGGACAAGCTCGAAAACTCGATCTGAACCTAATAAACTTGAAAACTCAAAAACTCGAACATTCGGTAACTCGAAAAAATTGAAAACTCGTTAAAAAATCAAGAAGCTCTAAAAACTCGATAACACCTCGAACTCGACTC
Organism: Saposhnikovia divaricata; assembly: GCA_036435485.1. Lineage (NCBI taxonomy): Eukaryota > Viridiplantae > Streptophyta > Magnoliopsida > Apiales > Apiaceae > Saposhnikovia > Saposhnikovia divaricata. Next base: position 118,984,263 of record CM071597.1, on the reverse strand, counting down.
GTATAGTAAACGAGTCAAGTTCGAATATAAATTTTAGGTTCGATAATTTTTTACTTTGACTCAGATCAATTAAAATTACACTCCTACACAAATATCCATATGTTTACTCTATTAATGATATTTATATAATTTATTAGTTGTAATTATATTTTTTAAATTAAAAAATTGTATTAATTCTGCAAAAGAGTGAAATAATATATTCTTTATGACTGAGTATAATTTTCATATAAATGAATTTTAGCACATACAAAATTAAGTTCTACATATTCATTGAAAGGTGTTACAGTTGCAATTACTAAGTAATTGAAACGTTTGTATATACTTTTTGACAGTAAAGGGTCGGAAAAACAACGTTGAAAACACCTACTCACTAGGAAATACAACAAGTATGTATTTTTTTACCAACACACAATATAAAAAATTATATTGTGGAGATTTCATTAGGGAAAAATGTGATTTCTAACAAAATTTACGATAAAATTGGGACGTCGAAGTGCCGAACAAAATTTTGATGTACACAATATATTTCACCTTAAACTAGAGTGAATAATCACCAGCCCTTAATCGATTTCAATCAAATATATTGTTGTATAATTAGAGATATAAGAAAAATGGTAATATAAAAAATTCTAAAAGTTATAATACATATGAGCATGATTAATACAAGCTACAAATTGAAATATTGAATCAAAATAACTAAATCGCAAATACGAGAAATCTGATCAAATTACAATAAAATTGTTAGAAATATTCACATTGTCGTGAATCGAAACCCCCAAAATCAAATACTATAAAACTATTAGTTGATCTTCACATCATCGAGAACCAAAACTCTAACATCTCAGTTTTTAATAAAGTGAATTTAAATTCACGGTTGAAAATATTGAATTAGATGACTATCTTAGCAGATAATATAAATCTTAGACACATCATGTTGAAAATGAAGCCCTCGAGAAAAGAGTTTGCTAAGCTAGATGTAGGCAACACTGCTACAAATTGAAAGGTGTTCACGGCCACAAAATTTAACTACTAAAAGCCAAAATATCGCAATATTTTACATTTTAATTAGTATCATTTCACATTTATGCCTTCCAGTTTCCTATGATTTTACTATAAAACTCACCTAAAGTCAAATGCTATGAAAACGTTAGTTAATCTTCACATTGTACAGAATCGAAACTGTGACATCTCAGTTATAAATATAATGAATTTAAATTTATAACTAAAATCATTGAACTAGATGACTAATTGATTGGAAATTAGATTTTTTTTGCCACAACCTATTAAAAAGTGAGAGAACTTGAAAAGAGAGTAAGTTAATCTATATTTAGGCAACATTGAAATAAATTTAAGAATATTCATGATCATAACTATTAAAACCAAAATCTCGCAATAACGCTAGAATATCTCCGTGCCTTGCACGGGTAACGAATCTAGTACCTGTAATATGGGAGCGCGATAAGATAATTCAAGGGCTAATCTATTATCGTCTCAGATCCTCGTTCGATACTATTATATCCTTATTTGATTTCGGTTTGGTACTCTTTTTTTATCACTCTTTTTGGTCACTCTTTGATTTGCTTAAATCTCTATTATTAATAATAAAAAAAATTAAAAAAACACACAAAACACTCTCCTGTTAATAAAATTAAAAAAAAACACACACACACACGCCACTTCTCTCGATCAAAACTCTCATCTATCTATACTATACTATTATAAGCGAAATAGGGTACTATTATAAGCGAAATAGGGTATATTTGGTTGTCGGTTTTGTACTCTTTTTTTGATCCCTCTTTTTGGTCACTCTTTGATTTGCTTAAATCTCTATTATTAATAATAAAATAATTTAAAAAACAAACAAAACACTCTCCTGTTAATAAAATTAAAAAAAAATGCACACACACGCCACTCCTCTCGATCAAAACTCTCATCTATCTATACTATACTATTATAAGCGAAACAGGGTATATTTGGTTGTCGGTTTGGTACTCTTTTTGGTCATCCAATAACAACCGTTAAATTTTAAGATAAATAAATGAGAACCGTTGGATTTAATGCTAAAAAAATATTCCTTTTTTAATATTTAAAATACTATTATAGGTTCCAAATTCGAATTTCACCAACAACGTATCTTTATTAAAGATATATATTATTTATAAACTAATTACCATTAAACTAAAAAGTTCATGATTAATTTTTTTTGTAAGAACCCAGATTTTGGGTGGAATTAAAACTTTTATGTATTTAATGATGTAAGAATGAATGGAATTCGACTTTATTATGTTTATGTCTTGAAGAATGCTAAAGGGCGACAACATAGGTAAGAATAATCTATCTTCTAAGGGAATAAGATATGGCAACTTCAAGCAAGAGAATACTCTCATGTCATCCAGATCGATAACGATTAATCCAGTAGTTCCGTAAAAAGGTTAAGGAACGATCGAAAGAGAATACGGACAATTATACAACCCTAAGAGAACAAGTAAAGAATACAGAATGAATAGTGTTTTGGGTGGGAGTATATAATAATATGAGACGACACTATATAGAAGTATTCGGAACGGATTTCCGAGTTCGTATTAGTGATCCAGGGGGAAAATAAGTGTATGTAAAAGCTGTCGGATTCTGAAAAACCGCACTTTTATTTTCTCCGAGAGTTCCCTGGACACTGATAGCCTTAAGTATTTAACGAATGGATTTAAAGAATATAAAATGGAAAGTTAGAATGAAAGATGGAGAATGAAAGTATTAATATTAAAGAGGATTCCCGGTAAACCCTAATTAGAAATCCGTGAAATATTCTCACGAACGATCAATCGAAACGGGTAATAACCGGACACAGAAACAAGCAGAGGAAGCAAGAGTCTTGTGCAAGCTACTAGTATAAATATCTAGTAACTAAACTAGAAGCAAGGAACTAGCACCTTAGAGGAAGAACTAAGTACTTAGCAAGTAACTACCTAGTTAAGCTTTAACCACCATAAAACCAACACATGTCTTGCCATTTGATCATCCAACACCTCATCACTTTAATAAAGTGACTTTTACAAGATATTATGTGTAAGTGGATGAGAGTGAATGAGATTAAAACACAAAAAAATCAAAAGAACCAAGCAACTCTCTCCCCCCCCCATTTCAAGAAACCATTCGGCCTCACCATTAATTCAAAATCCAAACTCCACCTTCCCACCATTGTTTGTTCTTGAAATAATTAAGGTGAGTCTTACATTTCATAAAACTTATGTCCTCAAAATCTTAGCTTCAAACTCATCCTTTTCCATTTTCAAAAAAATCAAACAAGAGGAGGGTGAATAGTGTTCATCAAGTACTAACTTTGTTTTCTTGATTTTTCATGGTTGATCTAGCAAGCATAATCACTCCTAAGGACCATACAAGGCTTAGTAAGGCTATATCACTATCTAAGGAAGGTATAAAGCTCTTGAAACCCTAACCCTTGTTTGAGATTTAAGCATGTTTATGATAGTTATAACTTAGTTATGGTTATGTTAAGATTATAAGCATGATTATGTATGGATTTTGGATTAATGATGTAAATAGCTAGATGAACGGAAAGGCATTGCTTGGCCTCAGTTCATGTATATAAGTCATGTATATGTTGTTTGGGTTGGATGCTATGTTTATGGGAAGATTCGAAATTGATAGATATTCGATTTACAACCGTTATAATGCCCGATTTTACAATACCATGTTTTGTATGCCATTTTCCATGTCGAACCCCTACTGTCCAGAGACCTTATCTGCCATGATAGGATAGGTAATGTTCTAAGCTTCGTTTTTATATAAAGATCACGTGAAACGGACTTACGGTTTAGGATTTATGACCAAATTACTAAAAGTAGTTCGAATCCGTAAACGAAAGTTCGTAACTGAAATTGAACCCTCGTAAGCTATGTAACGTCATGGCGAATCTTGGTAAATAAATACTAGGGGTAAGAAGGAAGGTGTGAAAGAAAACCGTATGTCAAAAAGAGCATTTTTCGATTTATTAAAAATGTTCGAGTCAAGGTTAAACGCGAACGAACCCCTAAAAGACGACTCTTTTATAACTTTGGTAAAACACTTAGAAAACGGGCGATAAAACTCGGAGTATAATATTGGTTCGTAACGATCAACCTTAGAACTCATATGACTTAAGTATGTCCCAAGTATAAGTGCAGTGACATGTCATATTAACGAAAGAATGTCGGGTCGGATCAGCGATAATAAGTAATCCACTAAAAGGCGTATAACGAGATAATTCGAGAACGTGTTTCGATTTAAGTATAACTTAACTTTTAATATGTTAAGTGATTAATCCCGAATGCCTTGGCTATTTATAGATCACCAAGCTGAACCGGGACCCGCTACCACTACCCCTTACCGTACTCGACTACCAGGCAAGTTTCAATTCCCTTCTTTTAGGCTGTTGTTGTGATTGAATATATATATATATATATATATATATATATATATATATATATATATATATATATATATATATATGATTGCTGATATACATATGCCATTGCATGCATGCCTACTTTCAAGTTGAATTGATATACTTGTTCCCTGAATGTTATTGTTGGCTTATAAGCTAGATAGTTATATATCAGTTATAAGCCGGTTATTGTAAGACCCTCATAGAAGGGCGTATACATCTTATTAATCAAAAATAGACCGGGAGTCAATATTTCTTGATATATCGAGATTACCTCGGAGGAAAATATTTAAGTAAATATTTTCTATTATTTGGGCGACGAATATTATTTGAATATTCGTTCGAGACTAATTATTTTAACGATCCTTACTTCAAATAATTATTTGAACGTAACTATTCATCGAATAATATTTCTCAATATTCATTCAGAGTCGAATTGATTATCGACTATTATTTTGAATATTCTTCTAAAGATGAGACTATTAAATGAATATTATTTGGATATTCCTTTAGAATATTATTTTATTAAATAAATATTACTTTTCAATATTCATTTAAGATATTAAATACTTGATGAATATTATTTTAATATTCATCTGAAGCTTGATTTAATTATCGAATATTATCTCGAATATTCCTTAAGGCTTGGATTACTAAATGAATATTACTTGATATTCATTTAGGACATTATTCATTAAATGAATATTACTTTTGAATATTCATTTAAATTCCTAATTAATTATGAATATTACCTTAAATATTCTTTTCAGGTCTTATTAATTAATGAATATTGTTTTGAATATTCATTTAAATATTTATTTATTCAATAAATATTCTCCTTATATTTCTTCAGGGATTATTTTGAGAAATACTCTGATTAAAGATATTCTTTCATATTCCCAAATATTCTTTAAATATTTTAACTCATTAAATATTCTCTGAATATTTATTCCATACTTAGAATAATCTCGATAAGGTTTATCTTCTTCGATTATTACAGAAAATATCTCGGAGCCATATTATTATTAATCTTATATCAAGAAAGGTTCTCAGACATCATTCTTCTTTGAGTCTATCTCCTTAATAATAAGGGAACCTTACTTGGAAATTGTTATTTATCTTGTCGACTTCCCGGTCATAAAGTATTCCCTTCACCCGCAACTCGGGTGCTGTTGACTTATTAAGTCGTTGCTTACCTTCTCATCTTCCGAGGGGTAAGATTACTGGAACAAGTTGATATCCGTTACCAAGTAATAGCTTGGGAGTTATTGGTAAATTTTCCTTTCCAACTAGATACGACTACTTTGTGGAGTCTTATCAACAAGTATTATACTTGGGGAAAGGGGGACGAACGTTACATTCAGAATCATGAATTCTATTTGAACTAGGAGTCGTGTAAGAGGCCGAGTAGCGCCGGTCCATCCCCTTTGGCCCAACCGTTGGCCGGGGAGAGCTAGTAAGGCGGTATACAAGTAAAGCCGTCAGTTCTTCCTTCTACCGGTAGTAAATCTAAATTGAGTTGTACGATCTCGACTGATCATCAAGATTGGAACAGCGGGCGCGGTGAATACTCCATCATTGGTTCATCATCCAAATTTATTTATTTCCTGCAACATGATTACTGTTGGCAGAGTTGGAAAAGTGTCATAACTGGAATTGCAACCTTTTCTTGCAAGTTCCTCTTCTTAATAATAATAAGAATATCTCGCTTACTTTGATGTAGCAGATATTTCTTCAAACAAATACTTTCAGTTACCTTGTAACTTCATCGTTCATATTATACTGGCATCATTTCCGTAAATGCATGGCATATGGTTTGAAAGATAGCTTTGAACTGTTTTAAATTATCGTTCAGTTATATATTTGTTGGTGGGCTTTCGCTCACCCTTGCTTTGTTTATATTATGTCACAACAACAGCTAGGACAGATGGCTCGCGTCAGGCGCACTCGGCGCAAGCAGGTTACCCGACCCACCGGACTACCCGCTGAGATGCTAACCGCCATTGCTGAGGTAGCATAGTTAGACAGCTTTTGTTTCCTGTTTTACTATATGTATAATTAATGTAATTAACGGCAAAACTTTTAAACCTATGATGTTATCCTTTTGGGATTGTAATAACTTTTATTCGTAACCCCTTTAATGTAAGACTTATTTCAATTTCATCTCTGGGACTATAACTGTTGTGTGTGTGTGAGTGGTAATTATTGTGGGGTCACAGCATGTGATTTATTTATTGTGGACTCAAGTCAAGTATTATGAATGGATGTAAGACCGTAACCACCAGATCCCTGACCCCGGATCTGGGGGTGTTACAGAGATGGTATCATAGCGAGAGTTATATATCCCAAGAGATGATACGACGTTATATAATAATAAATTCAATAATATAATAAGAACCATTGCCAGGTTCACCTAAAACCCTTACGGGAACTTTTTAAGTATCATGATAGTAACATAGTTCATCTTGTGTAGGCGAGCGACTTGTCGGCCCAGGAGGCAGCTGCGAGACAGCATGATGAGGACATGTTCCGGACTAGGGACCCATACTATGAGCACTTGCCTGAGGAGGATACTGAGCCTGAGGAGGAGGACGCTGAGGAGGTCCAGGTTGATGCTGATACTGATATGATCGAGTCTGAGGAGGAGGACCCTGAGGAGGTCCAGGATGATGCTGACACAGATGTTGTTGAGACTGAGGGGGAGGAGGACCCGGAGGGGATCCAGACAGGACAGGATGCTGAGTTAGTGGTTGAGGATGATGATTATTAGGTTGTGACTGAGATCAGGACTTTGGGAGATGACACTGACATGACCACGGATCAGGTGGTGCCGGTAGATGAGGGTGTTGAGGGAGATATAGATGAGCCAGTAGTTGGTGCTGTAGGGAGTTCTGGACTTTTTGTGCCACTCCTCCCTGTTGAGAGAGCCCCTACCCCACCACCGCTACCTGTGAGCCCGTACCCCGACGAGTTTGAGGAGCTTACCCCAGAGCCCCAGCAGACAGAGACTGCCGCTCCAGCTGAGCCATCCACCCCATCTCATGCCCCGATAGGAGGAGTCCCAGTAAGTGTTCACAACTTGATTGTGAACGGGCTTTATAGAGAGTTGTCTGTGGCAGATGCCAGGTTGGCAGAGTCTAGGAGTGAGTTAGCAGCAGAGAGAGCCGCCCGGATGAGGTTGCAGGGCAGGAAGACTATCAGTGACAGAGTTGGGTATAGGGCTGTGACCCGCATCGAGCTGAGGGCTCGGGTGAGGGTGCGACAGTTGCCTACTGATGGGCATGGTAGGGTAGACAGAGCAAAGGCTGAGGAGGTTTTCCGCATCGCCATGGGGAGGGTTCGGAGGATGTTTCGTCGTGGCGGCTGATTTCAGATGTAGTGATGCAGTGGTCTAGTTGTCTAGTCATGTACGGACATAGTAGTGCCGGCTTTTGTAGGGATGGTTTTCTTGTACTTGTTTTCCCTTTTTGCAGACTAGACAGATAGACAGCGTATTTCACTTTTGACTTGTTGTTGTTGTTAGGATGGCTGTACTTTAAACTATCGTTGTAACTCGGATGTTGTACCTTTTCGGTACCTGGTATATATTTGTTTCCATTTCAGTCATTACAATTTTGTTGGGATGTGATCACGAGTTTATTAGCATATGTATTACTTTTCGATTAAGTTGCCATGAGATATAAAACTGTGGGATTTTAAACCCAATCATGTAAAGAATTTTGCAAGGAAAAATCCTTTAAAACAGGTAAGTGAACCTAATGAATAATTTTCCAAATTTTCAGTAAAATGCCTCCAAGACGAATGGGCACTAGGGCTAACCCCCGAGAATCTACTGACCAAGAGAGTCACAACCAACATGAGGAAAACCGTGAAGGTAGTGAGGAACAAGATCAGGACTATAATGAGCAAGAAGATTCCCAGTATGGAGCAGAGGATGAACCCCTGTACTCTGAAGAATTTGAAAGGGAAATAGAGGGTGGAGAAACTGAAGTAGAACAGGAAGGGGAGAACCAGGGCGGAAACCCCATGGGCCAGTTTATGGATCTATTTAGGCAGAATTTGAACCAATACCCCCAACCACCACCAGGCAACAACACTTCAGTGGCAAATTCCTTTAGGGCCTTTAAGTCCCTTAAGCCCCCAGAGTTCCACGGATCGGCTGATCCCGTTGAGGCGAGGGCCTGGATCAAAGAAATGGAAAAGTCTTTTGAGATTCTGAGTATCAATGAGGCTCAGAAGACTATTTTTGCTACTTACCTACTAAAGGGAGAGGCCAATTATTGGTGGGAAGCCAAGAAAAACATGGAGACTGATGCTGTCATAGCCTGGGAAAGGTTCAAACAATTATTCCTGGAGAAGTACTTCCCGAAGTTCATGAAGACCCAGATGGAACTTAAGTTTTTGGAACTGAAACAGAACAATATGTCAGTGGCGGACTATGAGGCCAAATTTACTGAGCTATCGAGATTTGTGCCAGAGTTTGTAGACACAGAAGAGAAGAAAGCTAACAGGTTTCAACAAGGGCTGAAGCAGTGGATCCAGAATAGGGTGGCTGTTTTAGAGATTACAGATTATGCCACCTTGGTGCATAAGGCAACCATTGTGGAGGCTGGTAGTGATCAGATGCAGAGAGAGAGAGAGAAAGGGGGGATAAAGAGAAAGCATGTTAGTATGGGCGGAAGATCCGCTGGAGGAAAACCCCCAACCAAGTTTAATCGAGGAGCGGTTTCCCTACCAGGGAGGAATGTAGGGTTTAAACCATCTGCGAGTGTAAGTGTGAGCCAGGGCGGCCACCAATCAGGAATGTCCCGTTCCAACCCTTCTCGACCTCCATTGCCATTGTGTGCTACTTGTGGGAAGAGGCACTCCGGGGTGTGTAACCTGAAGCAGATAAACTGTTATAAATGTGGGCGAGCTGGGCATTATGCTACCTCTTGCACCATGGTCATCCCTAACAGCACAACCTGTTTCCAGTGTGGACAGCGAGGGCACATGAGGAAGGATTGCCCAAAGAGCAAACCAGCAGCATCAGGAGCAAGCAAGGTTGCCTCAAATAGGCCACCAACTGCTAGGACTTTTAATATGTCAGTACAAGATGCCGTGAGGGACACAGATGTGATAGCAGGTACTTTTTCTCTCAATTCAGTCAGTGCAAATGTCTTATTTGATTCAGGAGCAACTAAGTCTTTTATATCTAGAGATTTTGCGCATAAGTTGAAACTTAAAACCCAGCAACTAAGAGATTCCTTACAAGTAGAAATAGCTAATCAGGAAATCGTACCGGTTAATCAAATTCACCCCGATTGTAAGCTAGAAATAGGAGGACGATCCTTCTATGTCGATTTAATTCCTTTTAAGCTAGGGGAATTCGATGTCATTTTGGGTATGGATTGGTTGTCTCGCAATGATGCGCAGATAGATTGTAAAGGGAAAAAGGTTAAGTTGAAAACCCCAGGGAAGAAAGAAATAGTGTTTAAGGGGATGCGACAGACCCAGAAAATTCTGACCATGGCGCAAACCAAGAGATTGTTACGAAAAGGGAACGAGGCTTATTTAGCCTACGTTATAGATACTCAGAAGGAAGTGCCAAGATTGCAAGACATTCTGGTAGTTAATGAGTTCGAGGACGTGTTCCCATAAGATCTTCCCGGACTACCACCTGATAGGTTAATTGAGTTTGCCATCGAATTAGCCCCGGGGACGGCGCCGGTTTCGAAGGCCCCGTACTGACTAGCCCCAGTAGAAATGAAGGAGCTAGCTAAACATTTACAGGAATTGTTGGATAAGGGCATGATAAGGCCCAGTGTGTCGCCTTGGGGCGCACCAGTGTTGTTTGTTAAGAAAAAGGATGGAAGTATGAGGTTATGCATCGACTACAGAGAATTGAACAAGCTAACCATAAAGAATAAGTATTCATTGCCCAGGATAGACGATTTGTTTGACCAGCTAAGAGGAGCTGAATACTTCTCTAAGATTGATTTGAGAACGGGATATCACCAACTGAAGATCAAACCTGAAGATATCCCGAAGACTGCATTCCGCACCAGATATGGACATTATGAGTTCTTAGTTATGTCATTTGGATTGACCAACGCCCCAGCAGCCTTCATGGACCTAATGAATAGAGTGTTCAAGGAATATTTGGACAAATTCGTGATAGTTTTCATTGATGATATTCTCATCTACTCAAAGACAGAGGCAGAACACGCTGAACATTTAAGGATAACCTTAGAAATACTCAGGAAGGAGCAGTTATATGCCAAGTTCTCCAAGTGTGAGTTTTGGAAAAATGAGGTACAATTCTTAGGGCACGTGATCAATAGAGAAGGAGTGTTGGTTGACCCCTCCAAGATAGAAGCAGTATCAAACTGGGAACGGCCAACTACTCCAACCGAGGTGAGGAGTTTCATTGGACTGGCCGGATATTACAAGAGATTTGTCCAAGACTTTGCGAAAATCGCAGCTCCATTAACTCGACTTACCCGTAAAACCGAGAAATTTGAATGGACTGAGAAATGCGAGAAGAGTTTCCAAGAGTTAAAGAAGAGGCTGGTGACAGCCCCAGTGCTGGCATTACCTGATGGAAAAGGAGATTTCGTGATTTACAGTGATGCTTCGCATAAAGGACTGGGATGCGTGCTTATGCAGCACGACAAGGTAATAGCGTATGCGTCTAGGCAATTGAAGGATTATGAAGTCAGATATCCCACGCATGATCTAGAACTAGTAGCCATAGTCTTCGCTTTAAAGATTTGGAGACACTACCTGTATGGGGAAAGATGCGAGATCTACACAGACCATAAGAGCCTCAAATACATTTTCACTCAGAAAGAGCTTAACATGCGCCAGAGGAGATGGTTAGAGTTAATCAAGGATTACGACTGTGAAATTCGCTATCACCCGGGCAAAGCCAATGTGGTGGCTGACGCCCTTAGTCGGAAAGAGAAGCTCAAGATGATAACTTCAGAGAAAGAGCTAGTGAAGGATTTTGAGAAGTTGGAAATCGAGGTTAAGTTACCTGGAGAGGGCCAAGAAAGGTTGATGGAAATTAGAATCCAACCTCCATTGCTAGAAAAGATTAGACTGTGCCAGGAACGGATGATGGAGGAAGAAAAGGACTCCACAGAAGAGCTAATGACCGGTGAGGAAATTAAGTGCGAAAGAGACAAGGAAGGGATCATGAGGTACACATACAGGATATGGATCCCAAATGTTCAGGAACTCAAGAATGAGATTTTAAATGAGGCACACAACTCAAGATACTCAGTGCACCCCGGTAGCACCAAGATGTATAGGGATTTGAAGGAGTATTACTGGTGGCCCAATATGAAAAAGGACGTAGCAGAGTGGGTAAGCAGATGCTTGACCTGCCAACGAGTGAAGGCAGAGCACCAGAAACCCAGCGGACTTCTACATCCCTTAGAGATTCCAGAATGGAAATGGGAACATATAGCCATGGATTTCGTAGTAGGTTTACCAAGGACCAAGGCTAATCATGACGCCATATGGGTAATTGTAGATCGACTGACGAAATCGGCTCACTTTCTCCCGATCAACGAAAGGTACACGGTCGACAGACTAGTGGACATCTACTTAAAAGAGATAGTGGCGCGACATGGAGTCCCAGTCGCAATAGTATCCGATCGAGATCCTAGATTTAACTCCAGGTTTTGGAGAAGTTTTCAAGAATGTGTAGGGACCCGGCTGAACATGAGCACAACCTACCACCCCCAGACAGATGGGCAAAGTGAAAGGACCATCCAAACGCTAGAGGATATGTTGAGAGTCTGCGCGATAGACTTCAAGGGAAGTTGGGATGATCACTTGCCATTGGTTGAGTTCTCCTATAATAACAGTTATCATTCAAGCATTGGGATGCCACCTTATGAGGCCCTTTATGGAAGAAAATGTCGATCTCCCTTGTATTGGGATGAAGTTGGAGAGCGAAAGATGCTCGGGCCCGAAGTGGTCCAACGAACTAAAGATGCGGTAGATCTAATCAGAGGACGGTTGGTAGCAGCCCAGGATCGACAAAAGAAATATGCCGACTTAGCTCGGAAAGGCAAGGAATACGAAGTGGGGGACCTAGTGTTCTTGAAAGTGTCACCTTGGAAAGGTTTAATGAGATTTGGGAAGAAAGGAAAGCTGAGTCCCAGATACATTGGACCATTTGAGATCTTGAGACGGATTGGGGAACTAGCTTATGAGCTCGCATTGCCCCCGAATCTACAGCAGGTGCACAATGTGTTCCATGTTTCGATGCTGAGGAAGTATAATCCGGATGCTAAGCATATTGTAGAGTATGAGCAAGTGGACATGCAACCAGACCTGACCTATGTGGAGCAACCTGTGGAAATCATAGACCGGAAAGAACAAGTGCTCCGAAACAAGGTCATTCAGCTAGTCAGAGTTTTGTGGCAGAACCACAATGTAGAAGAATCCACCTGGGAACTTGAAAGCGCAATGCAAGAGAAGTACCCCCACTTGTTTTCAAACTGATTCCGGGACGGAATCCTTTTAAGGAGGGGAGACTGTAAGAACCCAGATTTTGGGTGGAATTAAAACTTTTATGTATTTAATGATGTAAGAATGAATGGAATTCGACTTTATTATGTTTATGTCTTGAAGAATGCTAAAGGGCGACAACATAGGTAAGAATAATCTATCTTCTAAGGGAATAAGATATGGCAACTTCAAGCAAGAGAATAATCTCATGTCATCCAGATCGATAACGATTAATCCAGTAGTTCCGTAAAAAGGTTAAGGAACGATCGAAAGAGAATACGGACAATTATACAACCCTAAGAGAACAAGTAAAGAATACAGAATGAATAGTGTTTTGGGTGGGAGTATATAATAATATGAGACGACACTATATAGAAGTATTCGGAACGGATTTCCGAGTTCGTATTAGTGATCCAGGGGGAAAATAAGTGTATGTAAAAGCTGTCGGATTCTGAAAAACCGCACTTTTATTTTCTCCGAGAGTTCCCTGGACACTGATAGCCTTAAGTATTTAACGAATGGATTTAATGAATATAAAATGGAAAGTTAGAATGAAAGATGGAGAATGAAAGTATTAATATTAAAGAGGATTCCCGGTAAACCCTAATTAGAAATCCGTGAAATAATCTCACGAACGATCAATCGAAACGGGTAATAACCGGACACAGAAACAAGCAGAGGAAGCAAGAGTCTTGTGCAAGCTACTAGTATAAATATCTAGTAACTAAACTAGAAGCAAGGAACTAGCACCTTAGAGGAAGAACTAAGTACTTAGCAAGTAACTACCTAGTTAAGCTTTAACCACCATAAAACCAACACATGTCTTGCCATTTGATCATCCAACACCTCATCACTTTAATAAAGTGACTTTTACAAGATATTATGTGTAAGTGGATGAGAGTGAATGAGATTAAAACACAAAAAAATCAAAAGAACCAAGCAACTCTCTCCCCCCCCCCATTTCAAGAAACCATTCGGCCTCACCATTAATTCAAAATCCAAACTCCACCTTCCCACCATTGTTTGTTCTTGAAATAATTAAGGTGAGTCTTACATTTCATAAAACTTATCTCCTCAAAATCTTAGCTTCAAACTCATCCTTTTCCATTTTCAAAAAAATCAAACAAGAGGAGGGTGAATAGTGTTCATCAAGTACTAACTTTGTTTTCTTGATTTTTCATGGTTGATCTAGCAAGCATAATCACTCCTAAGGACCATACAAGGCTTAGTAAGGCTATATCACTATCTAAGGAAGGTATAAAGCTCTTGAAACCCTAACCCTTGTTTGAGATTTAAGCATGTTTATGATAGTTATAACTTAGTTATGGTTATGTTAAGATTATAAGCATGATTATGTATGGATTTTGGATTAATGATGTAAATAGCTAGATGAATGGAAAGGCATTGCTTGGCCTCAGTTCATGTATATAAGTCATGTATATGTTGTTTGGGTTGGATGCTATGTTTATGGGAAGATTCGAAATTGATAGATATTCGATTTACAGCCGTTATAATGCCAGATTTTACAATACCATGTTTTGTATGCCATTTTCCATGTCGAACCCCTACTATCCAGAGACCTTATCTGCCATGATAGGATAGGTAATGTTCTAAGCTTCGTTTTGATATAAAGATAACGTCATGGCGAATCTTGGTAAATAAATACTAGGGGTAATAAGGAAGGTGTGAAAGAAAACCGTATGTCAGAAAGAGCATTTTTCGATTTATTAAAAATGTTCGAGTCAAGGTTAAACGCGAACGAACCCCTAAAAGACGACTCTTTTATAACTTTGGTAAAAAACTTAGAAAACGGGCGATAAAACTCGGAGTATAATATTGGTTCGTAACGATCAACCTTAGAACTCATATGACTTAAGTATGTCCCAAGTATAAGTGCAGTGACATGTCGTATTAACGAACGAATGTCGGGTCGGATCAGCGATAATAAGTAATCCACTAAAAGGGGTATAACGAGATAATTCGAGAACGTGTTTCGATTTAAGTATAACTTAACTTTTAATATGTTAAGTGATTAATCCCGAATGCCTTGGCTATTTATAGATCACCAAGCTTAACCGGGACCCGCTACCACTACCCCTTACCGTACTCGACTACCAGGCAAGTTTCAATTCCCTTCTTTTAGGCTGTTGTTATGATTGAATAAATATATATATATATATGATTGCTGATATACATATGCCATTGCATGCATGCCTACTTTCAAGTTGAATTGATATACTTGTTCCCTGAATGTTATTGTTGGCTTATAAGCTAGATAGTTATATATCAGTTATAAGCCGGTTATTGTAAGACCCTCATAGAAGGGCGTATACATCTTATTAATCAAAAATAGACCGGGAGTCAATATTTCTTGATATATCGAGATTACCTCGGAGGAAAATATTTAAGTAAATATTTTCTATTATTTGGGCGACGAATATTATTTGAATATTCGTTCGAGACTAATTATTTTAACGATCCTTACTTCAAATAATTATTTGAATGTAACTATTCATCGAATAATATTTCTCAATATTCATTCAGAGTCGAATTGATTATCGACTATTATTTCGAATATTCTTCTAAAGATGAGACTATTAAATGAATATTATTTGGATATTCCTTTAGAATATTATTTTATTAAATAAATATTACTTTTGAATATTCATTTAAGATATTAAATACTTGATGAATATTATTTTAATATTCATCTGAAGCTTGATTTAATTATCGAATATTATCTCGAATATTCCTTAAGGCTTGGATTACTAAATGAATATTACTTGATATTCATTTAGGATATTATTCATTAAATGAATATTACTTTTGAATATTCATTTAAATTCCTAATTAATTATGAATATTACCTTAAATATTCTTTTCAGGTCTTATTAATTAATGAATATTGTTTTGAATATTCATTTAAATATTTATTTATTCAATAAATATTCTCCTGATATTTCTTCAGGGATTATTTTGAGAAATACTCTGATTAAAGATATTCTTTCATATTCCCAAATATTCTTTAAATATTTTAACTCATTAAATATTCTCTGAATATTTATTCCATACTTAGAATAATCTCGATAAGGTTTATCTTCTTCGATTATTACAGAAAATATCTCGGAGCCATATTATTATTAATCTTATATCAAGAAAGGTTCTCAGACATCATTCTTCTTTGAGTCTATCTCCTTAATAATAAGGGAACCTTACTTGGAAATTGTTATTTATCTTGTCGACTTCCCGGTCATAAAGTATTCCCTTCACCCGCAACTCGGGTGCTGTTGACTTATTAAGTCGTTGCTTACCTTCTCATCTTCCGAGGGGTAAGATTACTGGAACAAGTTGATATCCGTTACCAAGTAATAGCTTGGGAGTTATTGGTAAATTTTCCTTTCCAACTAGATACGACTACTTTGTGGAGTCTTATCAACAAGTATTATACTTGGGGAAAGGGGGACGAACGTTACATTCAGAATCATGAATTCTATTTGAACTAGGAGTCGTGTAAGAGGCCGAGTAGCGCCGGTCCATCCCCTTTGGCCCAACCGTTGGCCGGGGAGAGCTAGTAAGGCGGTATACAAGTAAAGCCGTCAGTTCTTCTTTCTACCGGTAGTAAATCTAAATTGAGCTGTACGATCTCGACTGATCATCAAGATTGGAACAGCGGGCGCGGTGAATACTCCATCATTGGTTCATCATCCAAATTTATTTATTTCCTGCAACATGATTACTTTTAGCAGAGTTGGAAAAGTGTCATAACTGGAATTGCAACCTTTTCTTGCAAGTTCCTCTTCTTAATAATAATAAGAATATCTCGCTTACTTTGATGTAGCAGATATTTCTTCAAACAAATACTTTCAGTTACCTGGTAACTTCATCGTTCATATTATACTGGCATCATTTCCGTAAATGCATGGCATATGGTTTGAAAGATAGCTTTGAACTGTTTTAAATTATCGTTCAGTTATATATTTGTTGGTGGGCTTTCGCTCACCCTTGCTTTGTTTATATTATGTCACAACAACAGCTAGGACAGATGGCTCGCGTCAGGCGCACTCGGCGCAAGCAGGTTACCCGACCCACCGGACTACCCGCTGAGATGCTAGCCGCCATTGCTGAGGTAGCATAGTTAGACAGCTTTTGTTTCCTGTTTAACTATATGTATAATTAATGTAATTAACGGCAAAACTTTTAAACCTATGATGTTATCCTTTTGGGATTGTAATAACTTTTATTCGTAACCCCTTTAATGTAAGACTTATTTCAATTTCATCTCTGGGACTATAACTGTTGTGTGTGTGTGAGTGGTAATTATTGTGGGGTCACAGCATGTGATTTATTTATTGTGGACTCAAGTCAAGTATTATGAATGGATGTAAGACCGTAACCACCAGATCCCTGACCCCGGATCTGGGGGTGTTACATTTTTTAATAACGAAATTCTAAGCAGATGCAAACTTATACAATTCGTAGTATGATAAATAGAAATTGATTACGGTTTGGCCTGTATACGTGAAGTTCGAACCTGTCAACAACATATTATCTCTGTTCTAAAAATCGGTGATTAATCATGATTAATCACCGATTAATCCCTGTTCCATGGGTTACCGCACTGATTAACAATCCGATTATTCGATTAATCATTCCTATTAATCTCCAAATACCTGATTAAACCCTGATTAATCCCTGGACAGTGCCTCTACCGATTAAGTCCGATTCCCGCTTTTTACAACACTACATATTATTAATTAAAACATTATCGTTAAAAATACTGTCAAACATGTATTATAATATTTTATTATATATATATATATATATGAAAATATGGATAATAAAACAAAAAATATTAAAAAAACATCCGTGCATCACACGAGTAATAAGCTATATAGTAAAAAATTACACAAAATCTAAAAAACGCTTACAATATAGAAAATTTTGAATAAAAATCGAAAAAAGATCTACATGATTAGATAAATTTCACTTTTTCTATTAAATAAAAGTTAAAAAACAAATATTGTGTAATATTTATATCTATACGTTTGTATTTTAAAGTAATAATTCAAAATAATAATTGTAATAATATTTATATACATGGGATTATAAAGTTAAAAATTATTTTAATAATAAAAAATATATATACAACTTAGAACTTTAATAATAAAATATAATTAAAAAATTTACAAGCAACCGTGCATCGTACGGGTTGGTACACTTTTTTTGGTACACTCAATAACAACAGTTAGATTTTAAGATAAATAAATAAAAACCGTTGAATCTAATTCTAAAAGAATATTCCTTTTCTAATATTTGAAATACTCTTATAGGTTCCAAGTTCGAATCCCACCAACAACATATCTCTATTAAACATATATATTATTTTATAAACTACTCTCACGAGTCTAAGATTCAATTTCCGTCAACAAAATATTATTAATTATTAAAACACTATCGTTAAAAATACTATCAATAATGTATTACAATATTTTATTATCTTCTATAATTTATTTTCCTACTAATTAAAAAATATATATGAAAATATGGGTAATAAACAAAAAATATTAAAAAATACATCCGTGCATCACACAAGTAATAAACTATATAGTAAAAAATTACACAAAATCTAGAAAACACTTACAATATAGAAAATTTTGTATAAGAATCGAAAAAAGGTCTACATGATTAGATAAATTTCATTTTTTCTATTTAATAAAAGTTAAAAAAGACAATTTTTATGTAATATTTATATATATACGTATGCTTTTTAAATTAATAACATAAAGCAATTGTGCATCGCACGGGTTATAGGCTAGTATATAATAAGCATAAAAGGGATCTTATCCATAATTTTGGTTTGGTCATTTGGTTTGGTCACTGTACCGTCAAAATAATCTCAACCGTCGAATATAATATTTTTAAAAATAGATGATCAAGATTATATCATATTAAAAAGAAAATTATAATCTAAAAAGGATATAATTAAAAAGGTTGTATGTGAATTGAATTTTAAAAAGATGTTATAATCTGAAAAGGATATAAAAGATTGTATTAGAACTGAATTTTATTTATTTATTTATTTATTAATATTAAAAAAGGTTCATATTTACTATTTAGGCTCTATCTCGAGATATAGAAATCAGATTTGGATGATTTTACAGTCCACGCGAAACTCAAAAAATTCTCTTTAATTTAGTGATGATTTAACAATTATTATCCAAATGAAAATACTAAGAATCTCAAGAGAAAATATATTACAAAATTTTACATTAATCCTATTTAGTGTAGAATACCTACATTAATAATCCTATTCAATATAGAAAACCTAATTATATATGATTTAAATCATTGACATGCACTTTTTCGTATTTCAATATAAATACACTTTTTAGTTTATTTGTTAAACTATTAAATATTTTTTATGCTAGATCCAATGTTTTTTATCTATTTATTTTAAGATCTAACAGTTCTTATTTATTTTATCGTACTGAGGACTAGACTACCAACTACCAACTACAGTTCTTAAAGCTGTATTTGGTTGTTAGTACAACTATCTTCAAATAATAAGAAGGTTATTTTTGATAATCAAAATAAAATATAAGTAGATTTCCTAAATAGAATAGAATTTTCAATATAAAAATTGTCAATTTCATCTCTCTTTTGTTTCTTGGTTGTTTTAATTGGAGAAAATTGTTAAATCATCACTAAATTAAAGATTATTTTGTTAATTTCATGTAGGCTGTAAAATCAGCCAAATCAAGTTTTAAAAATTCAAGATAAAACACATAATAAATTGAACGTGTAAAATCTTATATATATATATATATATATATATATATATATGTATATATATATATATATATATATATTAATTTCATAACAATTTGATATGTAAACTAATAACAAATAAATAATAAAAAAATAGAATAATACATATTAGAAAAAGAACCGTGCGTTGCACGGGTTATAAGCTAGTTATTTTGTAGTAGTATAAGGGGATTGGGCCAAGCCCAATAAAAACACACAACACACACACACACACAGCAGAGAAAAAGAGGATTGGGGGAAAAGAGAAGAAAGAAAATTAGGGTTCTACATCCTTTCAATTGAGGGTTTTGATTTTTTTAATCAATTGGGTATATATATATGTATATGTGTGTGTATATATTGTATATGTGTGTATAATTCGGTGTGGGTGCAGTGGTCGAGGGAGAAGGCAGCGGTGGTGGTCCAGGTGGGCGGCGACGCTGCCGTGGTGGAGGTGGTCGCGGTTCAGTGGCTGGAACGAGGAGGAAGAAGGAGGGGAGGGGCTGTTCGGGTTGTGCAGAGAGAGAGAGAGAGAGAGAGAGAGAGAGAGAGAGAGATGGCAAGTGAGGAAGAAGAAAGATGGTGGGGATGTTTCGTGGTGGGTCGGACCAAACGGAAAGGGTATAATTTTGCGTTTTTAATTATTTAATTTTCGTATTAAATTAGTTATAAATTTCGATATAGTTTAATTGTTGTAATTAATTTAGAGATGAATTGCGATATTGTGAGATTATTGTTGTAATTTAGTTAGTTTAAATTGTGAGTTATGTGTTAAACTTCGTAACTAGATTAATGTGGTAAATTATGAATATTATCCGAATTTCCATATTTAATTTGGGGGGTATAGTAAATTTATAATTGTTGAGGACTAAGTGCGAGTCTGATTAAATGTTCGTGTTTAGTAATGATTGATTGTTAATTGTTAAGTGCTAGTTGTAATTGTTGGAATCATCTTGTGGTGTCGTTAATATTCAGGTTTAATGATTATTGGTGGTCGTTAGTGGGTATTTATTAGTTGTCGTATAATTTGTGGAGGTTATATGAGTTGCTAGTTGCATATGGTATCGAAAATGTTTATGTGCTAAATGCTATATGTCGAGTCATAGTAATTGTGGAATGTATAATTGTCAATTACTTGGTGGTGAAGTATATGTAATATATAGTAAGGACAACTTTTAGTTTACTTTCCTAATTGTTTATGTGCCGCAAGTCAGGGCAGATACTTTTCTTAAGTGCTATGTGTCGCAAGTCAGGGCGGGTAAATTTCCTTATGTGCTATGTGCCGCATGTCAGGGTGGGTAAATTTTCTTATGTGTTGTTGCTGCAAGTTGAGGCATGTAACGCCCCCAGATCCGCCCGGACTGGGGATCCGGGTCGTCACATTGTCTCAATATCCTGCAGCACACGTTAACGCAATAATAAAGCAAAATATTTAATGCAACGGAGCATAAGTGTCCCACTCCAAAGATCCAAGATCGGTCTCACAAAATAATACAATACGACTTAGTACATCTTAGGATAATATCTTACAAACGTTCACAAAAGTATAAATATCAAGGTTCCAGCTGGATAATCTAGTTCTTGTCAGCATAGCCTGGAGCTATCTTGACAGCAGAATAAAATGTTGTAAAGCAAGAATGAGCAACTATGGTGCTCAGCAAGTTCTCTCCTTGCTCGGTAAATAAATATAAAAAGATTTACCAAAAAAAATACTCGAAATTTTAAAATCGGATATCACAATCTGGCATTGACTCAATACTCATCTCGAAACAGAATACTCGAAAGACTCAATTGATATAACTCTGGTGACTCATGATTTAAGAATAAACTGGTCTTCCACCTCTCAGTATCTCGGTGGGGCGATCAACTATCCGACCGGGAATACCGTCCTCCAATGATATCGCACTTCGCCCGATCACGGCTACAATACGTTATCAACAATATAATATAAATGTATGAATGCTAGCATCATAGGGGTTATTAATTAAACCCTGGCAGCATAGTGCCAATATATCTCGTGTCCGCATAACGGTACACAAGTCTCTCTTTCTCTAAAATGGGCCTCTTTCCCAAATTTGACCAGTAGAATACAGAATTCCCGTATATTTATTGAACAGATAAAATAAGATAACACTTCCAGGAAAGTAATTATAAATCTGGCGGACTGCCAGTCTGACTCAATTGTCCCACCAATCCGAACAATGGACTGAGGTAAATTCTCAATAATAATATTTTATTGGTTGACGTGAACGAGATGCCAACCCTCGACAATAAAGTCAACCATCTCGAAATAGTGAGGATAGTCTTAAAATGAAGTAATTGGGAGTCGTACTGTACAAATAGTACTTCTCGAATATTTATAATGCCCATAATTGATGAACGTTTAAATAGAATATTTTTCACTTGATCAACGAGTAAAACTCTAATGATCCTAATTTTTATAACTATTATTTGTTGATTCGAGAGATGAACCAATCCAAAAGATAATCAATAACTATTGTCGAATTTGTACAATAAATTCGACTGAAAAGAATAAATTTAACTATCTCGAACGAATGAGATTAGTTTCACTGAATCACAATAATAGTCGTCTCGAATTAATGAGATCGACCCGATAGCAACGAAATTGATACCACGCTTATAAGGGATATAATTCGCAAGTAAAGTAACTTTAACAGTAACAAAATATCGCAACGAGAAAATAATGATTATTGCATCATAAGGAGCCACAGATAAATCTCATAATTGATATCTCAAAAATAATTAACGAATGAAATAATACGAACAGAGATACAAGTCTCTAAGAGTTAGGGTAGGAAGGAACTTGCCTCGATCTCGAAGTGCAAATGAATGCAGATAAAATTTATACTCTACCCGTGAACTTGGCTTCGATCTACGGCTCGGGAAATATCCTCTAAAAATGGCAACCAGAAATACGTGAGCGATTCGTCAAAATAAAATATTCCTGATCTGATAATATAATATTTAAATATTAAATTATATTAGTAATAAAATATCTCTTGAAAATCTCTACGATAATAACGGAAAATAATTCCCGGATAAATAAATCTCTCTTCGAACTCAGGAATCGAATCTAGAAAATATATACTATTTTAATATCCGTAAATCCCACTTTAAAACGAAAATAGGGGTTATCGATTATAACGGGAGTAATCCATTTTAAATATCGTAAATGATTTAATAATAATCCGATTTTAGCGTCTTAAAAATAATCTGGTCCGATCCGGTTAATAAAATAAACCGAAAACGATAAATATAAATCTCCTAAAATTATATAGCTTTTTAATCCTATTTATTCACATTTATTCCTCTTTTATCGACAAATTAATAAATCTCTAATTTTTCGTCCAAAAATCATAAATTAACTCTTTTTAAATAATTAATAAATTAGTCCATTGTATTAAACTCTTTATTTCTCACAATTTTAATAGTATTAAAATTTTATAACTCCTTTTTATTAGCGAATCATAACTTAAATAATTGCTAATTATTTATTCACTCGAATCACATTTAAATTAACACTTATAAAGTTTCCACAATTTTCTCTAAGTCTCAAATTTCATTTAAATAGGTCCTGTTTTATTCTCAAAATAAAATAACTCATTTTACACTAAATTCTAATTTTATTATAAATTACTCCTATTTATTTCTCACCATTTTTACAATAATATCTCAATTATTTAAAACCAAATTTTAAAAATATTCAACCTTTTATTTCATATTTTTATGGGTCAAAATTATAATTAGCCAAATAATCATCAATAATAAAAAAAATACCAAAAAATTCAAACCCCCCCTTCATCTCTTTCCCCGGCGCACACCACCGCCATCCGGCGACTACCGCCGGACCTCCTCCTTCCTCCGGCAACTCTCTCAGTCTCTCCAACCATCTCTCTTCATCTCTCTGTTCTCTTCTCTCCCTCCGCTTCATCTCTCTCTGCCCCTGTATCCTCTCTCTCTCTCACGACACCACCTCTTCGCCCATAACAACACAGCCACCTCCCTCGTTCCTCCTTCACTTCTCGACACACACAACGACTAACATCACCAGCATACTCGCAAATAAACAGCCTACTACCATCTCCTCACTCTACATACATCTCTTTCTCTGCACTCCCTCAATCTCTCAATTCAACCAACACCCACAAAACAATACACACAACAATCAACAACAATAATCCCCCTCCCCATCTCAGTTATCATTCGGAAAAATCAACACAAACCGAACTGATCACACAAGTAAGAATCGAAAAAAAAATTAACAGGGAAAAGAAAAAAAAAAGGAGGAAAAGAATAATATGAACTACCTATAGTTGTTTTGGGTTTGGTTTTTAAAGGAAGAAGGAAAGATATAGAGAGCTGGGTTTTGAAAATCTGTTTTGCAGAGAAAGGAGGAAAAGTATAGTTGGTGACTTGGTGTGTTCTGTTTGACAATTATCCCCAGTTTCTGTTTTAACTCAGTATTTATACAACTATAACAGACAAAACGTGAGGTTTAGAAAAAAAAATACTGGGACATTTTGGGCTTGCACAAATGGTGAAGTGTTTATGACAGA
Source organism: Saposhnikovia divaricata (assembly GCA_036435485.1). NCBI lineage: Eukaryota > Viridiplantae > Streptophyta > Magnoliopsida > Apiales > Apiaceae > Saposhnikovia > Saposhnikovia divaricata. Next base: position 118,959,933 of record CM071597.1, on the reverse strand, counting down.
ATATTTTGTGTTTTGTAGACGTGCTCTAGTGTTCTGTGGAGAGAATATTTATGTGTCTCGCAAAAGTAACATTGTGTTCCGTAAATAAAATCTGCTGTCTCCCCTTATTTAACGATCCGAACAGTTAAAACGGTAATAATAATATCGTCGTTTTCCTGCTGGATAATTATAACGAGACCCAAATTTTGTTCTCAAAAATAAATTCCGCGATTTAAAATTAATATTCGTCCAAAATTAAAATCCTATTTTCCTAAATTTCTAATTTTAATAAATACCTAATAATTATAATTAAATAGATATAATATAATATTTATTTACATACGAATATAAAATTTTAAAATTTTACCGAAACGCGCTATTTAAATATATTAATGCATCGACCTTAAATAAATTTAAATAACGAGTAGAAAAATTTTATTCGAAATTCGCGGTTATTACAAGGCATCCCTCCTTATAGGATTCCGTCCTCGGAATCAAAACTACGCACTAAACAACTCAGGATACTTATACCGCATTTCGCTTTCTAATTCCCACGTAGCTTCTTCCACTTGATGATTTCTCCGAAGTACTTTTACCAAATTTACTTTCTTAGTTCTTAACTCTTGCACCTTGTAGTCTAGAATCTGCACTGGCTGCTCTTCGTATGTCAGGTCAGGACGGATTTCCACTGGTTCATAGGTTATGACATGTCTGAAATCGGAATGGTATTCTCTTAACGCAGAAACATGAAATACGTCATGAATGTGCTGAAGGTCTGGAGGTAGGGCCAACTGATAAGCTAGTGGTCCTATCCTCTTGAGAATCTCAAAAGGTCCTATATATCTGGGACTCAACTTGACTTTCTTTCCGAATCTCATAACTCCCTTCCAAGGTGAAACTTTCAGCATCACTTTATCTCCCACTTCAAATGCTTTGTCTTTTCTCTTCTGATTCGCATACTTTCTCTGTCGATCCTGAGCTGCAACTAACCTTTTTCGAATCACTTCGGTTGCTTGCTTAGTTTGTTGAAGTAGTTCTGGCCCTAGTATCTCTCCTTCTCCTACTTCATCCCACTGTAACGGTGATCTACACTTTCTTCCGTACAGTGCTTCATATGGTGCCATACCTATGCTGGAGTGGTAACTATTGTTGTATGCAAACTCAACCAGGGGCAAATGATCATCCCAACTTCCCTTGAAATCCAGTGCACAGGCTCTTAACATATCCTCAACTGTTTGAATTGTCCTCTCGCTCTGTCCGTCGGTCTGTGGATGATATGCAGTGCTCAGATTTAACTTCGTGCCTAGACATTCCTGGAAACTTTTCCAAAATTGAGAAGTAAAACGGGCGTCTCTATCAGATACAATTGAAACAGGCACTCCATGGCGAACCACAATTTCTTTTAGGTATATGTTCACCAGCCTTTCAACTGAGTACTTATCACTAATTGGTAGAAAATGCGCAGATTTAGTGAGTCGGTCGACAATAACCCAAATTGCATCATGGCTAGCTCTAGTTCGGGGCAATCCTATGACAAAATCCATGGTGATATGTTCCCATTTCCACTCGGGCATCTCTAAGGGTTGTAAAAGTCCACTAGGTCGTTGATGTTCGGCTTTCACTTTCTGACAGGTCAAACACTTGCTTACCCATTCTGCAATCTCTCTCTTCATGTTAGGCCACCAATAATTCAGCTTGATGTCTTGATACATTTTTGTGCTCCCTGGGTGAATGGAATATCTCGAGTTATGTGCTTCGCTCATAATCTCTTCCTTCAGCTCTGTAACATTAGGAATCCATATTCTCGATGCAAATCGCTTAATTCCCTTATCATCCTTTGAACTCAGAACTTCTTCTCCGGTCAACTCTGATCTCCTTTCTTCCATTACTTGTTCCTGACAACGGCGGATCTTCTCGAGTAGCTCTGGTTGAAACTGAATGCTGTAAACTCTTTCATTGTTTTGGACTGGGACCTTGACCTCTAATTCCATTCTCTCAAATTCTCGGACCAATTCTTCTGAGGTTGTCAACAGGTTAAGTCTTTCCTTTCTACTTAAAGCATCAGCTACAACGTTAGCCTTCCCTGGGTGGTAGTTTATCGAGCAATCATAGTCTTTGATCAATTCTAACCATCTTCTCTGTCTCATGTTTAATTCCTTCTGCGTGAATATTTACTTTAAGCTCTTGTGATCCGTGTAAATCTCGCATTTCTCTCCATAAAGGTAATGTCTCCAAATCTTGAGGGCAAAAACAATAGCAGCAAGTTCTAAATCGTGAGTAGGGTAACGGGACTCATATTCCTTCAGTTGTCGAGAGGCGTAAGCTATTACTTTCCCATGTTGCATCAGAACACATCCTAAACCCTTGTGAGAGGCATCGCTGAAAATCACGAAATCACCTTTCTCATCGGGTAAAGTCAATACTGGGGCAGTAGTAAATTTCTCCTTCAATTCTTGAAAGATGTCTTCACATTTGGAGGTCCATTCAAACTTTTCACTCTTTCTGGTAAGTCGAGTCAGTGGCGTAGCTATCTTTGAGAAATCTTTCACGAATCTACGATAGTATCCGACCAACCCAAGGAAACTTCTAACCTCTGTTGGAGTCTTGGGTCTCTCCCAATCTGCTACAGCTTCTATCTTTGCGGGGTCTACAGAAATCCCTTCGCTGCTCACAATGTGTCCTAAAAATTGAACTTCTTTCAGCCAGAATTCACACTTCGAAAATTTTGCATATAACTTCTCCTTCCTCAGCGTTTCCAGCACCAATCGGAGGTGTTCAGCATGTTCCTCAGGAGACTTCGAGTATATCAAGATGTCATCAATAAATACAATCACGAACTTGTCCAAGTACCTCTTGAACACACGATTCATCAAATCCATGAAAGCAGCTGGCGCATTCGTCAACCCAAAAGACATAACTAAGAATTCGTAATGTCCATATCGGGTCCTAAAGGCAGTTTTAGGAATATCCTCAGGCTTGATCTTTAGTTGATGATAGTCGGACCTCAAATAAATCTTCGAAAAATGTATAGCTCCCTTAAGTTGGTCAAACAGATCGTCGATTCGAGGCAGAGGGTACCTGTTCTTGATGGTCATTTTATTTAGTTCACGGTAATCAATACATAGTCGCATAGATCCGTCCTTCTTCTTCACGAACAATACTGGAGCTCCCCACGGGGATACACTTGGTCTGATTACACCTTTTTCAAGTAATTCTTGTAGTTGTGTTGCCAACTCCTTCATTTTCACCGGTGCCATTCTGTACGGCGCCTTTGAGATTGGTGCGGTTCCTGGTGCTAGGTCGATTGTGAATTCTATCTCTCGATCCGGTGGCATTCCCGGCAACTCGTCAGGAAAAGCATCTTTAAACTTATTAACTACTGGGACCTCTTCGATCGTAGGGGTCTGTTTCTCGGTATCTATCACATGAGCTAGATAGGCTTGACATCCTTGCCGAAGTAATCTTTTAGCTTAAATTATTGACAGGAAATCCTTAGTCGGTTTCCGTCCACAAAACGGAATTCTTATACCATTAGTTCCCCTTAAGCTGACCCTCTTACGACGACAATTTATTTGAGCATCATAACATGATAACCAATCCATCCCTAGGATTACGTCAAATTCCCCTAACTTAAAAGGAATTAGGTCTGCATTGAAACGTTGCCCATGTATCTCTATAGACCAATTTGGACACACTCGGTTTACTGGTATGACTTCCTGATTAGCTACTTCTATGTTCAGAATTCCCTCTAAGGGCACAGATTCAAGATTCAACTTATTCATGAAGTTTTCAGAAATAAAGGATTTGGTAGCTCCAGAATCAACTAGAACACACGCATCCTTAGAGTTTACTAGAAGCGTACCTGTGATCACATCGCTGTCATCGATGGCATCTCGTACAGTCATGTTGAAGGTTCTTGCTGTCGGCTTGTTGCTGGGAGGTGCTGTGAGTCGAGGCACTGGATTTTCTTTCGCAGGTTATCGGCAGTCTCGGGACACGTGACCTTTCCTTCCACAGTTGAAGCAGGTGACAGATTTATCCTTGCAACTAGAAGCATAATGACCCCTCTGTCCGCAGTTATAACAATTCACACTCGCTTGATGATAGGGTCCATGGTGTTTCTTCCCACATGTCTTGCATTCTGGCAAAGGTGGCCTTCCTTGCATCACACTAATTGTCTGTGGCTGTTTGAACCTCTGGTTGCTTCCTCTGGTGTCATGATTCCCAAACCTCCTTGTATCAGCGCTTCTATCCTCCCTCTTCACAAATGGTTTCTTGTCGCTCCGATTATCAAATCTTCTCACAAAGTTACTTCCGCTGCTCTGAAACTTCCTCTTCTTTTCATCCTTAGGGTACAGTTCACTCCCACTTTCCACTATAGCCGCCTTCTGAACTAAGGTTGCATAATTGGTGATCTCAAACACTGCGACTCGATTCTGTATCCAGGGCTTCAATCCTTGTTGAAAATGCTTTGCTCTCTTCTCCTCAGTGTCTACATGATAGGGTACAAACCTCGAGAGTTCTGTAAACTTGGCCTCATAGTCTGCAACAGTCATCGTCCCTTGCTTGAGTTCTAAAAACTTAATTTCCATCTGATTCTCCAGATACTTGGGGAAATACCTCTCTAGAAACAATGTTGTAAATCTGGCCCACGGTATAACCGCATTACCTTCCATAGCTCTCTTCGCTTCCCACCAGTAGTTAGCTTCACCTTTTAACATATACGTTGCAAACACTGTCTTCTTATCTTCTTCCACCCCCACAATCTCAAAAGTCTTCTCTATTAAAAATGTATAGACACTCAATCATCATGACTCCAATAAATTATTAGATTATCTATCAAAAAAATGTTGCAACGATATGAGAAAGGATATCTACTATGTAAGATACATGAAACGCACATAGTCATAACAATAGAAACTTTCATCTAATCTAGTTTGTTATGTGATCGTTCAATATCTTTTTTTACAAATTATATGTCCTTTTATTAATGAATTGATTTACTATTGAAAAATAAATATTATCAACTAACAAAATAAATTCAATATATCGCGCTCTTGGAGTAATGTATGATTGTTAGAATTTATGGTGATTGACCTTATCTTATTTGTAAAGACAACTTAAAATGTGCATTTTCAGTTTGGAAGTTTGTATGTTGGATTTTTTATTCTTTTCTAGTAAAACATGGTATAATAAATTTTAGTTTAGTTTAGTCTTAAATTAAGACATATGAAAATAAGTATCACCTAACTTTTTTCTATTTGACTAACTTGTGAAATTAAGTTACTGTCCATAAAAATTCTTGAGACTTTTTAATGCATTTGAAATGTCCAATTTACCCCTCATTTCTTGAAATTACTAATTTATCCCTCTATTATCAATTTTTTGAAAAAATTGTGGTTTGTGGGAATTGATCTTGGATCTCCATGTTAACTAACAAATCTCTCTACCACTACACCACTCTACCACATATGTTCTAAATCATAAACATTATAGATTGATGTGTGTGTTGTGTGAGTGAAATAAATATCTATTATTTTAATTATTGCGACACATTAACAATTTTTTGTCATGATTTTACTTTTACATTTATTGATTTGAACTATAATATATTATATCAAAATATCAATTATTGATACATAATATATGGTTTGATTATATTATAAAATTGTAATAACAATAATAATCAACATAATAATAATAAAAAATTACTATATAACTATTATTCCTTTAAACAAACTAAGCACTCATCTATATACGTGTTTTCAATAATACACATGATATCTTTGTGTGTACTGCTTAAGCGGGGACAATATTTAGCTTTATATAAAGAAAAAATATGAAATGCATAATGTATTTTTTATGAAAAATATTAAATATAAGATCAATTCAATAATTAAAGTACTTTATTACTGATTTGAAAGCGCCAATTTACCCCTAAGTTCTTATTTATATATAGAAGCATTATTTTCAATGGTAATCGAACTTCGATCACCGAGTTAAATGATGCATCTTCATACCATTAGACCACACATTCAAATTTATTTTAAATCATACACACAATATGTATGTGTGTGATATTGGTGAAATATTACTGGATTTTAAATGAGCTATGGACTCTTTAATTGTTATCATTTATCGATTAAAGAATTACGTAAAATACACAATTGGGTTATAAAACGATATTATAATTAATATAATGGATATTATCTAACACTATATTAGAATAAAAAATATTGAGGTGTTAACGTAAAATGAAATTTGTATATTACTAAAAAAGATACAATAATTAGTAGTGAAACTATTTGGGTCGTAAAAATATTTGGTTTAAAAAGATGAATCCTACAAATAACACATTACCTTTTACATACAAATTAGCCAATGTTCAATTTAAAATATGACATTTTCTAGAAAAAAAGTATCATATATTATATATTATTTATGGAGGTAACTCAATGAAAGTCAGATGGACACCGGAAGAGAGATAAAGGCAAAGAATGCTTAAAATAAAGAAATTAGAATAAAACAAATAATAGAGTTAGAAATGTAGTTTTAAGAAGTAAAAACGCAAGACCTGAGAAGCATTTTAGAAGATTTACGAAGTTTTTGATTAGAATCAGGATGAAACCTACACTCTTAGAATGCAACATCTTGAAGATTATTAAGTTTCTACCATGAATACTATTGGAGGTCCAGCTAAATGGATGCATCATTTTTGAAGAAAGTTTAGGATTGTAGGTGCTCTGAAAAATAGTCTTAATTAGATAACACCCATAGAACACTCAAATTATATTCTATGACCCACAACAAAATTAAAAAAACTTACATGGTTGCTATCAATACTACTCGTATTAGTTTCCAAAGTACAAACTTGAACATATTTAAATAAGTATACAATAACCACATATGCCAGTAACAAGAAGAACTCTATGAAAATCAATCACATATTTCAAACAATATTGATCATGAATAGTTTAATTAAAAAAAAACAATTTAAGCTAGCGACCCGTGCCTCGCACGGGTTTTAATGCTAGTAAGGTATAAATGGTTCAACAATAATTAAAAAGGAATGACATTAAGGTATAAGAATTTAAACAACAATTCATAAGCAGTTCAAGGAATCTAAACTTAAATACAAGGTTCGAGTCACTGGCAACAAAAGAATGGGGTATAGATACAAGCAAAAGGATTTGATAGAAATATCAGATAAATAACAGTAAACAGTTTCACATCACTTGAACGATAAGTGAGGGATAGTACACTTGCCTCAACATATGAAGTTTCCATTCCAACATCTCAGTTATTTACTCACTTTACATCAGTCTCCACTTCTTTATAAGTTGGCCTTTACTCGATCATACTTTCGTCTTTCTTTTATTACTCATCAGCTACTATGCGAGCACACGCGTTAACTCCGATAATTATTCCATTCCTCAGGATTCCCTCTACATTTGCGTTGGCTCTTAATCGGCCTCCTATTCGTACCTATAGAAAGGGAAAGTACTACTTCAGTACGCTTCAAACTGTAATCGTCTAATTCTGCTCTACCCAAACGTGTCCTATACGCTTTACAACTTATCACATATAGCTTATACAAATCATATTCTCGAAATAGTAAAATACAATCACCCAATCATACAAGCACTTAGCACATAATAATAATTTACACTTATGCCATTTTGATACCTTAATCCACAAAAATCAAATTATAAGTCCATATAAACACATGTGGTCAGGACTTATACCTCCTTAACATAGCAATTCAGCCACATCATCTTTACCAGCTACTAAACAGTCATTCAACAAATAATCATCACTTAACAATTTATAAACTAAAATACTATACGTACATATATATATATATATATATGCATTAGACTCCGGGATGTACAAATAATATTTTTAGAAAAAGTAAAATTTTTAGAAAAATTCGGGCGGCATTTCCTTTATACGGGTATACTACCAGTCGGAATACAACCGACACAACAAACATAAATATTCACTTTTTGACATATAATCACAGCCAAGTCAAGAAATAAACAATTCAATTTGCAACCATTCTGAAACCAAAATTTTTTTCCATATTACGCTAATCATACCAATCAAATATAAAATTTTCAAAAATTAAAACATGGAATAAAAATATCACATAATTATTAATAACCCAAATTTCTGTACTTGAGAAAAATTTTCATTTGAGGGATGAATAGTGATTTGCATGGATGAATAGTAAAATTATGGATGAATAGTGATTTTTGAGGATTAAGAAAATTTTCATGTCACCCTATGTACAGGATAGGAAATGGATATTTTAAAGTTATATTAGTAATCTACGAGGTAAATAAGTGTATGTAAACGCGATCGGAATTCAGAAAATCCAAACTTTATTTTTATGGAATATTTGATCGGGCAGTGAAGTGTATATCAGTATTATCAAGAAATGAGATGTTTAAATTGAGGATTCAAGGATTTTATATTTTATTATTTTATTTAAGATGATTTAAGGATTTAGAATGAAAACCTCTGAGTTAGTATAACGAACATTCTAAAAATCGCTAGAACTATATAATGAGATTAAGCGATTAAGCGAACGAATTATGGAATTTGGATTGAGTTCATAACGAGATTAAAAATCCTACATGATCATTAAGATAATTATATCAAGTGGATTAAAAGATTTAATTCAAGGATTAAAAAAAACAATTTAGGATTTAAGTGATTTAAATCACTTTAAATCAACCAAAAATCAAACAAATATCAACCAAGCTTCTTGCATACTCTTTGCACAAGAACCAAGGGTGATAAAGTAGCTTTACTACATCTGATCTAAAGAATAAAATATTCCACAAATTCATTTAACACTTAGCAAAACAAGAGAGAAAAGAGAAAGAAGTAAAAACACCAAACTATCCAAGTTTCTGCCAGCAGGAATAATGGGATCAAAACCCTAGCTAGGAAGCTTTGTTTTTGGTGATCTATAGCTCAAAAGAATGCCCTTGAAGATTAGAAGGCGTGGTAAAAATTTGAGAACCAAAATCCTATTTTTCGATTTTATATGAATTTTACAAGATGATGATGAATTGTGGTAAATAGTAACTTAACATTATTTTCTTGTTTTGATCTTAATGTTTAAGCTTTATAAAGGCTAGCTAAGGCTTGTTAAGTGTTTATAAACACTTGTTAGTGTTGCTAGAGCTCACAAGAAGGTAAAAACCCTAACCTACCTTTGAGTTTTTATGAGTTTTGGTGAAGTTTTGATGTTAGTTTAAAGGTGTGTTCATGTTGGTGTACTTAGTGATTGTTTGGCTTTGTTTTAATATGAAAAATGGTGGGTGTTGGATTGTAACCACACCACTGACTTTAAAAAAGTAAAAAGGTTGTTTGTTGAGGTTGTGGATGTATGGTATGCCCGGTGTGGCTTGGTTATGTTGTGACAAAATGGAAATGTTATAGCCGTCGTAATGGCGAAATTCCGTTAACCCTTAAAAAAAATGAAACCCCGAAACCATAAAATTGTTTCTGGACTTACCACTACCTATGGTTGTGTAGATATTGTTGTCTAGTTTATGTGGCCGCAAGAATCGTGTCAAAAGAGTTTACGGTTTAGGAGATATGACCATTTTAGTGAAAATTGTTTGAAGGATGGAACTGCAGAAATGTACCTACTTTGAGGATATAAATGAGACCCTTAAAAGTCGATTTATAATATTAAATTTTGAGGATAAATACTAAGGTCAGTTAGTTAAGTACGTGCGAAGGTTTTGAGTTAAAAAGATTATTTTCCGATTTTATAAAAATGCGTAAGCCGAGGTTACGCAAGTGAAAACCCCTAAGAACACGACTTAGAAACCAAACTTATAAGTGTTTAAGTATAACTTGAATTCGAGGATTGGTTTCGAATCAAACTTATGACTTAAGTGGTTGTCGACTAACGTGGACTTAATACGAGTCTAGAGGGACCCCTTAAGTGTCTGAGCGTTGAGTTATAAGTGGATCGTATAGGGGATTAATCGCGTGTTTTCTTGACTTGTTTAGATTGTCGGATTCCGCCACAAGCCCCTACTACATTCAAAGTACCAGGCAAGTATACTTAACCCTACTCTTTTGTTCAAAGTATATATGTTTCAACGTATGGTATATGTCAGTTCAAATGTTTTCTTTACAAGTTACAAGTATTTTATCTCATTACTCAAATACCGGATATTGATGCAATTGAATGCATATATATATATATATACACACACACATATATATATATATATATATATATATATATATATATATATATATATATATATATATATATATATATTATTGTTGTGAATGTTATCCGGATAGTATATAAGTATAGTAATATGTCTAAGAGTTATTGGTCCATATGATTGGGACAAGTATCGAGGTACATTGTTCGTACTCGAAGGGAGATAAATGTTTTGAAAAACTATCTTGTTATTTATTGGAGGTGATGAGAGATTTGATGTGGATCATTTTATTCGAATCCATGATCAAAGCAGTCGTTCATATTTTTCCTCTTATATTTCGAGAGGAGAGTAATTTATTGGAAGTATTAATCGTTTGATTGTTTCCGAACGATAATAATTATTATGAATTGAGGTGCACGTGGAATTATACGTGACATCTAAGATGAAGAGTATAGTGGCCAGGGGTACTCTGGTACCCCAGGTTCTGGACTGGAGATAATGTAAGAGACTGGTACGGCGGCCAGCCCAACAAAGGTGTATGAAAGCCCGAATGCGGCTTAGGGTGTGATAGGCGGATCATCATTTTACCGGTAGTAAATTGCAAGATGTATGGACTGATCATCCATTACAGGTCAGCAGATAAGAATATCTTGAATATAGTCCATCAGCAGTGTAATTAATACCACAGACGGGTATTAATTGCGGTATGAATATTATATCCTTACTCAGTTTTTGCGGGTAAATTAGCAGGATCGTACAAATTATCTAAAACAAATGTGTATATATATATATATATATATATATATATATATATATATATATAAAACAATATTAAAACAATATTTTAAAAGAGGGGGGCTCAGCACATGAGCAAGAGAGGAAAGAAAGAAAGAAAGAGAAAGAAACGTATTTTATTTTACGCAAATTCAAGCACACTGAACCAAGGATACAAAGCTCTCTTATATAGAGAGAAAAAGGGAGCTCTATGATTAAAGCTCTGACTAGACTCAAACAATAATCAGAAACGTACAAACTACTTTACAATAAAGCAGAATTATTGAAGCCGGGTGCTCTTTGGGCCCCATCGACACTTTCAATAATTCAAACAGACAAACGTCTTTAAAAAAATTACAAACAGACTTTTAAAAGCAAATATTATTGCATCTTCCACTGCAAAAGTAGATTCCCATTGTCTAGAATGATTGAGCAAGTATGATTGTCAACTGCTGTTCAGGTTGTAAGATTATTGAACCAAAGGAGTCTTTGCTTTAACAACCTCTGCTTATGAACTTTACTCCATAGATAGTTATGGAACAAACGGATCATCTCGAAATCTTCTTGAATTTGCTGAGAAGTTCTATTTCTTCTTTCTTCCCAGGACATTTGGGATTGTTGCAAAAAATAGTAATCAATTTGATCCTTAATACGCTTGATTTTGTGGTCTTCTTTCTTCAATTTTCTGAAAGCCGGTCCTAAAGTAAACATGATTAATTTACTGGATCTTTACCTTTGCTAGAATTTTTCTGAGCAGATAATTGAATCATAGCATCCCAATAGTCTGATAGAGAAGGAGGGTCTTCTTGGGTAGAATCTTCAGCTTGAGATTCACCTGCTATACAATTTTAAGCATTAGAATCCATTGATTCCTACGAAAAAGTGGTCTTCATTGACTAATCATCTTCCTTTGAGGATTGAGAAGGAAAAGTGCTAAAAAATTGTTCCTTCATAAAATTTAGAACTCGAATCATTATTTCTTGTTCTGATTCAGCTGGATATTTCTTTTGAAAATAATTCTTCATGTTCGCCATAAAGGGTTGAGATCTTTGTTCTCTGGGAATTTTATCTTTGTCGGCTGAGATGGCCTCTTGAATATTAATTGCTATCCTTTGGATATCTTCAATACTCATCTTGTTCCACCATTTGTAGAAAAAGTTTCTTTGGAGAATAGGAATTTACAATTGTTTATCCTGAGATATTGACACTGTCCACCTCCAAATCCATGGGATTTGAAACTTTGTGAAGAACAGGAATGGACATTGTCCCACAATAAGTCTAGTGGATAGTTTTAAAATCACTAGGCTGTTTTCACACCAAGAATTGTATAATTCCTTGAGTTCTTTGGGTAAAATTTCCAAAGAGGGACCAAATTTTGACCACCATTCATAAAACCTGTAAGAACCCTAATTTTTGGTAATATTTTCTTTTATTTAATATCATGTGGCATTGTCAAGTTGGAACCTTTCTAGTCATCCCTGTGGATTAATAGAATTGATTGTCTGAGAAACTATGTTGTTGCATTCACTATGTAAGATAAAAGAGAAGATTGTTGAGGGCAAGAGTCTTATTGTTAGTAAGATTTATAAAACTTGGGATTTGAGAATGATTAGAGTATTAAAAGATTTATTAAGGATTATGACGAGGAATTATGGACATTCGAGGAATTTACACAATTAAGTACTTAAGGAATTATAGGGGAAATCTCTACGCGACAAAATATTATTACGAGAGATTAATTAAGATAAGATACGAATTAAAGATTAAATGACAAGCATTGGTGGAAGAATAATGATACAAGGAGTAGTATTGCATGCAAGTCCCATGCAACCAAGTGGTTAGGAATAAGCAAACTAATTAACCAAATGGAAGGGGAATAGTAACTAGTTACATTGCTTTTCAAAAAGAGGAGACAAGAAGTACAAGGAGCCATACCATGCTAGTACCTTGCCTATACATACAACATTATGTATCACCCAACACCTTTTAACACAATTATTCACCAAACAACAAAAATCAAAAACACAAACCCCCCCCCCCTCCAAGGAGCTCTCGGCCAAGAACAAAAAAGGAGAAGAAAAATTCTTCTTCCTCCATTTCCCATCACTCATAAATCAAGACGTAAATCCTAGGCCCTCTCCATCATCTAAGCAAGGTATGTTAAGAGTTTCAAGCCATTTCATCCATCCAATTTCAAGATATTAATTATAATAGATATTGTGAATAGTAACCATCGTTGGTTTTTCTTTTAGATCTTGGATTGTAAGGGTTGTAGGAGACCATTCAACGTGTTATTGAGTTTTGTAAGGCTTATCCAAGGCTCCTAGGTGCTCAAGAAGGTATAAAAATCACAAACCCTTTTGGCCATGTAGTGTTTATAATGTTTGGTGATAGATCCATGTGTTATGGTGTTAATCTTGGTTGTATAAGTAATGGATGACATGGATCTTGAGTTTTGATGTTGTGATTGTGATTTTTATGATTGTGGATAGTATATGTATCACCATGAATGTTATAAAGCATGAACTAAGTGAATTAGGTATTGGTTGTGTTGTGGAATTGAGAAAATTGGTTGATCTAAGTGATACATGCTTGCTGAGTTTTTCCAGGAACATTGACCTGTCTTGTAACATTGTTCTGAACCCCCAAATATTGTCCCCTGAGGTCCTACCATATATTTTTGGAAAGATAATTGAATGTAGTTTCTGGAAATGTAAGGTTCATGACTAGGTGATGTATAGATTTTAAGTTATGGCCGGAGAAGTAAATTGTGTTTCTGGATTCCGGACTGCACTAAGTGACCCACTTGTGAACCTTGTTTAAACCCCTAAAAATATATGTGGGATCATGAAAAAATTTGAGAAGCTAGGAAATTCAGTGGTGAAGACTACCCAAAAAGAATTGGATTAAAATATAAATTTTTGAATTTTATAAAAATGCTAGAGTAAAATTCGCGCAAGGGAAAAAGTCGTTAGTGGAGCATAATTCTAGGGGTAATGGTCATGATTCAAATGTGGTAACTAAATTAAGTCGAATAAGTGACGAGCGTAATCAAGTGATGACATGAACCTATAGTGGGGCTAGAGTGTCATAAGACGAAGTCATTAAGTTAATTTCGTACCCCCTAAAACCCCGTAATTAAAGAGATGTTGATTAAGGTACTAACGAGCGGTTATTGCTTATGTATAGATCGTTCCACTCCGCACGCTCGACCACCCCAACCAAACCAAGGCAAGTTTACTTTTCAAAACTTATACATGTACAAGGACTTTCACTGTTGTGTTTGTAGTTTTCAACCATATCAAATGCTATGTTTATCGAAGTATTGATGCAATTGAAATTGTATAAGTACATATATGCTTGTACCCCTTGAACTTAGATTGAATTGTTTTCCTCGGACAACGACTCTAGCAATAGAGGTCGTAGCGGTCCGTATATACTATTGACCGGGGAGCGGTATATTATTATATCGTAACTAGTTTGCGAAAACCCGAAGGGTCTTTCGGGGAGTATCGTATACTCAAGTAATTATTGTTATATCTTCGTAAATACTCGAAACCCTATCTTGGATTAAAAGTTTATTTTATCGAATAATTATTTTATTAATTATTAATATTAAATCTTAAAATATTATTTATTAATTATTGTTCATTGTTTTGAAGATGAAGTCAATCCAAGATACATTTAATACTTTCAAACTCGAACTCTTTCGAACTCAAAACATTTTCGAAAACCCCCGGTCAGGTTCTGCTTCTTGTATGATTTCAAGAATCATCGGTCGACTGATGTCGGACCTCAATTACTCTGTTTTCAATCAAAATCAAGTTTTCAAAAGAAAAAGAAAAGGGACTCTGGCAGGTGTGGGAACCGTTGACGAACGATTCCCGGGATGTGTAAGCGGCCGTGAGCCAGGCGGTCCATCAATTATTAATCCGGCCCAGGTGTTGCCGAAGGATGATTAAGGATGTAGTTTTCATCGAGGGTGATTACGGATGTAGTTTTCACCCGGGGATAGTTACGGATGTAGTTTCTATCCTTCTACCGGTAGAGAAGACCCGCGGATTATTGGACTTGGATGTGGCGACTGATCATCGTCAATCCCTGTCAGGTTTTTATGTTTTCTTCCAGTCCCATCCTCCACTATGGAAAAATACTCAAACACTGCTTCTTGGACCTAATTTCCAAGTTGCTAATAGTGTGGTTTTTGATGAGAAAATATTGACATCGTGCAGTATCTAGAATTGCAAGATTTTCTATAAAGATTGGCACGTGTTAGTGCACTCTTGCAATTGTTTCAAAGAATGAAATGTTTTTGTATGAGAAACCTTCTAAGCTAATGGAAGGAAAGAGGTTTGCAATGATGTATTCCTTGTACAGTATGTTAATCGTAGAGTGTTTTGCCGAAAATGATATACTCATATGTATATATTTTCAAACTTGAGATATATTGAAATGGGAACCTTATAAAGGGTTCATATGTTATTCTTAAAGCTCCTTAGTGAGTATAGATGTTTTATTCAAACTCGGGCATATACATTGTCCAATTATGTTTTGAAATCTGAGATATATACCCATATAGTTGGGAATGTTTTCGAAATAAACCACATTATTATTTTGCAAAATGGTGAACTTGCTGAGCATTATATAGCTCATTCTTGCTTTATAAAAACTTTTCAGAAATGGAAGAATCTGGCCGATTAACTCCGCACCAGCAGAAGAGGAGTAGAAGATTTACCACGGAGATGATTTAGTTCCTGATAAATACTACAGAGTAGTCTGATAGGTTTTCAACTGTAATAGTAAGACTTGTCTTCAAGTATAGTTGTATAAGTGGAATTGCGTAAGACTCTGATTTGTACAAATGAATTGTAATATTCAGTGACACTTTTGATTATCGTTTCTGAGGCTCTAACTTGTTTGTGCTTAAGATTGAGGTCTGGAAGGATGTATTGTGGAGTTGTGCAGTTAATACAGGTATGATATGGTTGGATGGTGATGTGACGACCTGAATCTTTGACCTCAGATTTGGGGGCGTTACAGAAATGGTATCAGAGCGATAAGTTACAGTACTCAGAAACGAGAGTGTTGAGAGTTAAGTCTAAGTAGGAGAATGACATAAGAGTTCGTAGTAAACTTATGATTGGACTACCGGAAGAGGTACCGGTGAGTAGAATGGACTGGAGTGTTACTGGAGGTATTATACTAGGGTCAATAGAATCCTTAGAGACCTTCAGAATGATGAATAAAGGTTTGAGAGTCGTACATGACTTATCATAGATAATGATATAGGAAGCAGAGCAAAACCTCGAGAGCAGCTGAGGTAGAGGCGATATTGCCAATATGATCGGATGACTAGGCTGGCATAAATTTTGTGGCCCATATTCCTCCACAGTTCAGGAGGCGGCATTTTAAGAATCAAGAAGTTTGGACTTCCCTACATAATTAAGGGTACTTAGTACTTGGATTAATGAAAGTCTTTTACTTTGGTTATAAGATCCGATTTTCGATAAGTAACGGGTTTACCTGAAGGTTGGTCACTATGTCGTTGTGGATTCCATTACCCTTGATGGTGAATTTTACATGTGTTATACGAGAATGTTATCATAAGACGAGCATGCTAGATAATTCCACGCATGATTTGAACGCTGGAACATGGTAGTTCAACTTAGAGAACAAACAAGTAGAATTAACAAAGGGACTCGAGAGAAGTTGAATATGGTTGCAACGAGCGATACAGTGATCTCAGAGTCTACCAAAAGAAAAGACCAGCGGGTCTAGAGTGGGATCCTTTGATAGAGATGTTAGCAGGGACTACGTGTATACGTATTGTAGACCTCAATATTTTTGGTATATGTTCACATACACACACCCGCCACTGAACCTATGGACTGCACTGAGATCCCTGAGAGATCTCTTTGATCTGTTCCCAGGGGGAACCGGCCACTTGTGATTCATGTCGGAAGGCATGAAGTAGGACCCTATAGACTTAGCAGGTGTCCCCGGAATGATGTGAAGCTTGGTCTTCAAGATAAAGCACGGAAATGACAGATATATTGGTGAAACCCTAACTCGATAAATGACTTTAAGATGATGATTGAGAGACGCACTAGTTGGTGTCTTGTATTACGAAGACGAAGAGATGGAGTTACCCTCATAGTGGTGATAATGAGATGCACGAATGATTATTAACTTATTTTGATAACTACCGGCTGGTGCACTACTTCATTTTAAACTGTTCACTAACCATGTTACCTCGATTAGCTTATATAAGGTAACCCTCCTAGCTTTCTACTTCAAACTTGTGGAATAACAACCAGTGATATACTTTCTCTAAACCGGGACTCATCCAAAGTATCTTAATTGAGCCCGAGCATTCAATTTGAAGTTTATAATTATTTCTGCGCAGGACTATTTACACTCTCTTTCAATTATCCAAGGAATGTTCCACAAATATTTCCTTAATTAATCGACGAATACTACTTAACGAATATCGATATTTGATTGCTTCTTTCATACTTGCATTCTTCAGTTGAGCTCATAAATATTCAACAAATTACTGAGGACAGGGATGATCTAATGTCCAGACATCCCTCATGAATTCTTTTCTTCTATTCAAGATGAGATTGTACACCGTACATTGAAATCATAGTAAGGATATCATCTTGATATTGGTATTCCGAATTTAATTCTATTGTCGGATATGATAAAGCAGGTGTACGGAGGCACCCTTGGGTGGACCGTTTCACTGATAAGTAATATTTGATGAGAGGTTATCGATTGTTCCGATACCTAGAACATTCTCTTCAGATTTTATAGTTTTCTTTTTTTTTTTCAACTTAATAACTTCTTATTTTCATTCGTTGTCCGAAAAGCCTAAAGTTTCTTCAGTGGCTACGATGTTGAAATTCCGTTCTATCCAATTGAAACTGGCTAGTCGTTATGTCAATATGAATGACTAGTTGATCGTTCCAACTACTCAAAATTGTAATGTTGTGAAGAACACCTAGCTAATTGTCCTAGCTGGTGGTGATGTCTCAAACAGGTGAACTAGCAAATTTTGTCTAGCTAGTCGCTAGTGTTTCTTGAAAAGGACTAGTTATTCTTTCACTAGTCCAACTCCCAATTTAATTCATTCCGCAATGCATTTTGCATGTGGTAAAGTATGATGATGAAAGTTTGGACGAATAACTTGATTGAGACCTAGTGAGGTCGCCCACTCGACTTGAACTCTTACCCATCTTCGTATCAGACTTTATAGCACTTGAATATTTTATTCTTTCATTTCATACAATGAGAATTCATTTGAAACCATTGATTACTTGGGTGACAAACTACTTCATTCTTTAATTGTCATGGAGTAGAATTGCTTTCTATTGGCTGACCTTCATCAATGCGACTTTAGATTTCCTCTTAT
Source organism: Saposhnikovia divaricata (assembly GCA_036435485.1). Classification (NCBI taxonomy): domain Eukaryota; kingdom Viridiplantae; phylum Streptophyta; class Magnoliopsida; order Apiales; family Apiaceae; genus Saposhnikovia; species Saposhnikovia divaricata. Next base: position 118,941,564 of record CM071597.1, on the reverse strand, counting down.
TATTCAAGAGGAAAAGTGTCCACCCGATGTAAGAATTGTATAAAGACCGTCTTTATGACTTTTGTACCCAACAATCATTGCCCTGGTGCAACATTCTCTATGGTGTCATATTACAGAATTATCAGGACGGGAAGGAATAAACCTTGTTGTATTCTTTCTGTCCATCCTTACATCTCCAAAAATTGAGACTCCTAGTATTTGGAACCATCAACATTCTTGGAACATCCAATGTGGAATTCTTATTGAGATTATCTATTGGACCTTGTTATTTTGAAGCCATTCCTCTCAAAGTGATTACTCTAAGGTGAACGGGAGGTACAATTGTGAACCGTTACCCCAATATGAGATCAAAAACCAAATGTTGTAATTGTACAGCCAGAGCGTTATGCCGAGTAATTATTGAATTAGAGATAACATGTCAGGGCATACCACAAGACCTTTAATATTGGTGTGGGGAAAGTTATAAGAAATGATGAGGTGGTTGGGAGCACGCTCCTACCAACCGTTGTCAGGATGTTATATTAATGAATTCTGGAGTTACCAAGCCTTTTCCTGATCCAAGAAATGCAAATCGATTGCGATGTAAAACATATCCTTAGAGGAAACTACCTGGAAGTGAGATGGACAAGAAAGGAAGAAATATCGTGGCAAGAATGTGAAGCTTTATTTAGCTTAAAGGGATTGATGCACATAGAGAGACATAAAGTTTAACAGGCCCCTAATAGCAAATGGATGCATGGATATATGACAATGATCCTTCGAGATTACCACCTAATCAAGTTTATTGGGAATCGCAGCAGCATGCAGGCCTCAGGCTGATTGGCGCCAGTTGTGAAGGAGGACGAGCGTATGACATCTTACATATACCATCGAGAACTGATACCCTTATCGGAAATGGAGGAATTGTTGACTAGTTAAAATGAGTAGTTGTTTTTCAAAGATAAGGTTGAAGAGAAGGTTTTACCAACTCAAGATCGACCTTTGTACTGTGCCAAAGTTGGCATTTCACACTAATATAAACGTTATAAAATTGTGGTAGTATCGTTTGAATGGACTAATGAGTCAGAAGCCTTTATGGATTAATGAACAAAGTTTTGGGATGAAAAGAGATATTAGCAACAACCTCGTTGTTAGCTATACTTGATGATAAAAAGAGGACTTTGAAAGTCACGATGATGCGTCTTTCGAGAGTTTAAGAGGTGTGCTGATGCAGTAGAAAAAGGATGATAGCCTATACTTCTAAACAACATAAAGGTTATGAGATAGCACTAACCGTGAGTCTGGGATTAGTCATGATGGCGTTCACGCATAAAACTGAGACGTTAACCTTATAAGAAAAGTGTGAAAATTTCTCCACAAGTGCCATAAATATATCTTCATATTAGGACTAAACATAAGAAAGGGAAGGTGACGAGAGGGAGCAGGGTGTATAATGGAGAAATTTGTTATTACCTAGGGAAGGCCAGTGTGGTGGCCGATACCTATAGAAGGTATTATTCGAAATTAGAATTCAGTCAGTATTGACCAAGAAAATAGAGTATATACAATAAAGAATAATGTTAGAGGAAAATAAATAAATTATGGGGAAGGACAAAGATGTATAGAGAATTAAGGGAATGTTTGGTAAACTGAAATGAAGAATGGTATTGGCAAACTATTAAGTACTAACGCGACATGTCAAAAGCAGAATGATAGAGATCTAGTAGATTAATTCCGCCTATAGAAAATATTGAACGTGGACAGAATTATAGTGAGTTTCATAAGTGGGTCGCCAAAGACCGAGCCAAGAGATGGCCCTAGTTGAGTTATAATTGTTGGACCAAGTGATTTACCTACGAGAGACTTTCCATTGAGAAGATTATCGAATATTATACGGGAGAGATGGTGGTGCAATATGAAACTTCTGCAGCGATCACGTTAGATAAAGACTTAAGGTTAAACTTCGAATATTGAAGGTGCTTTCGGGTATATTTAACAAAGAGATTGAGCGTATGTACTAATTTGATCTGTGGTTGATGGACAGGGAAGAAGAATTGTCCAGACGATCGAAATTATATTTAGTGTCGTGCCTTAGGCTTCACGGGGCAGTCGAGAATAAAAACTTATCCATGAATGAATGTTGTTATCACGATCATCACCATGCGAACGTAAGCACGTCTCTTGCAAAGCGTACCGCGAAAGAAGAAGCTTCGCTTTTCTTGCATTACGAAGAAGTCAATGAACGGGGGATATAGTAGCTGAACTGGTTCGACGTATGCCGAAGACAATACAGTATCCACAGCAAGTGGTAATGGCTGACGGGAGGCAACGCATGCCTGCTAATCAAGCGAAGGAATATGAGGAATACCGTGCGTATTGACGTTGTCTCAGATTCCAAAACACGACCACAAAGCATTCACGGGCCAACGATACAAGGACTCAACACGGATACTATGAACAAGGTAGAAGAGGAACGTGTGAGTAGTGGGATAGAAATTTTTAATCATAGAACAACCGATAAGGAATACAGGTCGAGGAGAGTATGCGTTGAGGAACAACATTAAGGCGTTGGTGAGACGAAGGGAGAGAACAATAGGGTTGAAGTGTCAACCTGAGAGTTGGAAAAGGTAAGGTTGGAATTGTATCCACAACTATTATCCTTAGGTTCTTAAGATAGAATCCTTTTAAGGAGAGGAGACTGCATTAATCCTAACTTTCGGGAATATTCGAAGCCTGGATGAATAGTAATTTTATGGGTGGATGAGAAATTTTTGCAATCACGATATGTACGAATTATTAAATGAAGATTTCTAATTGATATTACGTCTTTACGGTACAGACAAGTGTATGTAAAATTCATTAGCTTTTTTTTTACGAAACCCATTATTTCGAATGGTCAAATTTTATGAGATATCTAAGGAGATCGTGGTAAGGCATGGGGTTCCTGTGAGCATTGCATCTGGGAGAGACCCAAGGTTCAACTCCAGGTTCTGGAGGAGTTTTCAGGATTGTGTGGGGACCAAGTTAAACATGAGTACTGCATACCATCCCCAAACAGACGGACAGAGTGAGAGAACCATCCAGACCATCGAGGACATGTTGAGAGTATGTGCCATAGATTTCAAGGGAAGTTGGGATGACCACTTGCCGTTGATCGAATTTTCCTACAACAACAGTTACCATGCGAGTATAGGCATGCCCCCATATGAAGCTTTGTACGGACGAAGATGTCGGTCTCCCTTGTGTTGGGAGGAGGTTGGAGAGCGGAAGATTTTAGGACCTGAACTGGTCCAACAGACAAGAGAAACTATCGAACTCATAAGAGGACGGCTGGTAGTGGCCCAAGACAGACAGAATAAGTATGCGGACCAGACCCGCAAGGACAAAGAATATGAGGTAGGAGAGTTTGCGATGTTAAAGGTATCACCGTGGAAGGGATTGATGAGATTTGGTAAGAAAGGGAAACTAAGCCCAAGATTTATTGGACCTTTTGAGATCTTGAAACGAGTTGGAAAGTTAGCCTATGAATTGGCTTTACCCCCGAGCTTGCAGCAAGTACATAATGTGTTCCATGTGTCCATGCTACGACCCTACCATACCGACTTCCGACATGTGATAGAACATGATCAAGTGGATCTACAACCAGACTTAACATATGTGGAGCAACCCGTAGAAATCATGGATAGAAAAGAACAGGTGCTGAGGAACAAGGTTGTCAAACTAGTGAGAGTTTTGTGGAGGAATCAGAATGTCGAAGAATCAACATGGGAACTAGAGAGCGCGATGCGTGAAAAGCACCCCCAACTGTTTTCAACCTGATTCCGGGACGGAATCCTTTTAAGGAGGGGAGGCTGTAAGAACCCTAATTTTTGGTAATATTTTCTTTTATTTAATATCATGTGGCATTGTCAAGTTGGAACCTTTCTAGTCATCCCTGTTGATTAATAGAATTGATTGTCTGAGAAACTATGTTGTTGCATTCACTATGTAAGATAAAAGAGAAGATTGTTGAGGGCAAGAGTCTTATTGTTAGTAAGATTTATAAAACTTGGGATTTGAGAATGATTAGAGTATTAAAAGATTTATTAAGGATTATGACGAGGAATTACGGACATTCGAGGAATTTACACAATTAAGTACTTAAGGAATTATAGGGGAAATCTCTACGCGACAAAATATTATTACGAGAGATTAATTAAGATACGATACGAATTAAAGATTAAATGACAAGTATTGGTGGAAGAATAATGATACAAGGAGTAGTATTGCATGCAAGTCCCATGCAACCAAGTGGTTAGGAATAAGCAAACTAGTTAACCAAATGGAAGGGGAATAGTAACTAGTTACATTGCTTTTCAAAAAGAGGAGACAAGAAGTACAAGGAGCCATACCATGCTAGTACCTTGCCTATACATACAACATTATGTATCACCCAACACCTTTTAACACAATTATTCACCAAACAACAAAAATCAAAAACACAAACCCCCCCTCCAAGGAGCTCTCGGCCAAGAACAAAAAAGGAGAAGAAAAATTCTTCTTCCTCCATTTCCCATCACTCATAAATCAAGACATAAATCCTAGGCCCTCTCCATCATCTAATCAAGGTATGTTAAGAGTTTCAAGCCATTTCATCCATCCAATTTCAAGATATTAATTATAATAGATATTGTGAATAGTAACCATGGTTGGTTTTTCTTTTAGATCTTGGATTGTAAGGGTTGTAGGAGACCATTCAAGGTGTTATTGAGTTTTGTAAGGCTTATCCAAGGCTCCTAGGTGCTCAAGAAGGTATAAAAATCACAAACCCTTTTGGCCATGTAGTGTTTATAATGTTTGGTGATAGATCCATGTGTTATGGTGTTAATCTTGGTTGTATAAGTAATGGATGACATGGATCTTGAGTTTTGATGTTGTGATTGTGATTTTTATGATTGTGGATAGTATATGTATCACCATGAATGTTATAAAGCATGAACTAAGTGAATTAGGTATTGGTTGTGTTGTGGAATTGAGAAAATTGGTTGATCTAAGTGATACATGCTTGCTGAGTTTTTCCAGGAACATTGACCTGTCTTGTAACATTGTTCTGAACCCCCAAATATTGTCCCCTGAGGTCCTACCATATATTTTTGGAAAGATAATTGAATGTAGTTTCTGGAAATGTAAGGTTCATGACTAGGTGATGTATAGATTTTAAGTTATGGCCGGAGAAGTAAATTGTGTTTCTGGATTCCGGACTGCACTAAGTGACCCACTTGTGAACCTTGTTTAAACCCCTAAAAATATATGTGGGATCAAGAAAAAATTTGAGAAGCTAGGAAATGCAGTGGTGAAGGCTACCCAAAAAGAATTGGATTAAAATATGAATTTTTGAAGTTTAGAAAAATGCTAGAGTAAAATTCGCGCAAGGGAAAAAGTCGTTAGTGGAGCATAATTCTAGGGGTAATGGTTATGATTCGAATGTGGTAACTAAATTAAGTCGAATAAGTGACGAGCGTAATCAAGTGTCATAAGACGAAGTCATAAGACGAAGTCATTAAGTTAATTTCGTACCCCCTAAAACCCCGTAATTAAAGAGATGTTGATTAAGGTACTAACGAGCGGTTATTGCTTATGTATAGATCGTTCCACTCTGCACGCTCGACCACCCCAACCAAACCAAGGCAAGTTTACTTTTCAAAACTTATACATGTACAAGGACTTTCACTGTTGTGTTTGTAGTTTTCAACCATATCAAATGCTATGTTTATCGAAGTATTGATGCAATTGAAATTGTATAAGTACATATATGCTTGTACCCCTTGAACTTAGATTGAATTGTTTTCCTCGGACAACGACTCTAGCAATAGAGGTCGTAGCGGTCCGTATATACTATTGACCGGGGAGCGGTATATTATTATATCGTAACTAGTTTGCGAAAACCCGAAGGGTCTTTCGGGGAGTATCGTATACTCAAGTAATTATTGTTATATCTTCGTAAATACTCGAAACCCTATCTTGGATTAAAAGTTTATTTTATCGAATAATTATTTTATTAATTATTAATATTAAATCTTAAAATATTATTTATTAATTATTGTTCATTGTTTTAAAGATGAAGTCAATCCAAGATACATTTAATACTTTCAAACTCGAACTCTTTCGAACTCAAAACATTTTCGAAAACCCCCGGTCAGGTTCTGCTTCTTGTATGATTTCAAGAATCAACAGTCGACTGATGTCGGACCTCAATTACTCTGTTTTCAATCAAAATCAATTTTTCAAAAGAAAAAGAAAAAGGGACTCTGGCAGGTGTGGGAACCGTTGACGAACGATTCCCGGGATGTGTAAGCGGCCGTGAGCCAGGCGGTCCATCAATTATTAATCCGGCCCAGGTGTTGCCGAAGGATGATTAAGGATGTAGTTTTCATCGAGGGTGATTACGGATGTAGTTTTCACCCGGGGATAGTTACGGATGTAGTTTCTATCCTTCTACCGGTAGAGAAGACCCGCGGATTATTGGACTTGGATGTGGCGACTGATCATCGTCAATCCCTGTCAGGTTTTTATGTTTTCTTCCAGTCCCATCCTCCACTTTGGAAAAATACTCAAACACTGCTTCTTGGACCTAATTTCCAAGTTGCTAATAGTGTGGTTTTTGATGAGAAAATATTGACATCGTGCAGTATCTAGAACTGCAAGATTTTCTATAAAGATTGGCACGTGTTAGTGCACTCTTGCAATTGTTTCAAAGAATGAAATGTTTTTGTATGAGAAACCTTCTAAGCTAATGGAAGGAAAGAGGTTTGCAATGATGTATTCCTTGTACAGTATGTTAATCGTAGAGTGTTTTGCCGAAAATGATATACTCATATGTATATATTTTCAAACTTGAGATATATTGAAATGGGAACCTTATAAAGGGTTCATATGTTATTCTTAAAGCTCCTTAGTGAGTATAGATGTTTTATTCAAACTCGGGCATATACATTGTCCAATTATGTTTTGAAATCTGAGATATATACCCATATAGTTGGGAATGTTTTCGAAATAAACCACATTATTATTTTGCAAAATGGTGAACTTGCTGAGCATTATGTAGCTCATTCTTGCTTTATAAAAACTTTTCAGAAATGGAAGAATCTGGCCGATTAACTCCGCACCAGCAGAAGAGGAGTAGAAGATTTACCACGGAGATGATTTAGTTCCTGATAAATACTACAGAGTAGTCTGATAGGTTTTCAACTGTAATAGTAAGACTTGTCTTCAAGTATAGTTGTATAAGTGGAATTGCGTAAGACTCTGATTTGTACAAATGAATTGTAATATTCAGTGACACTTTTGATTATCGTTTCTGAGGCTCTAACTTGTTTGTGCTTAAGATTGAGGTCTGGAAGGATGTATTGTGGAGTTGTGCAGTTAATACAGGTATGATATGGTTGGATGGTGATGTGATGACCTGAATCTTTGACCTCAGATTTGGGGGCGTTACAAAACCAATTGGGTACTTGTTTATTAAGCAATTCAGGATTAATAGAGAAAAACCAAGAATGTTTATTCTTAGGATTTTGATAATAAAAAGCTTTAGTGAAAGCTTGGATATAATCCCAATAGTTGAAGTAAACATATTTACCTTCTGAAATTCTGATAGCTTTTTCAGTATTTGGACTTAATCCCCATTCTCTAGGAATCAATATCTTATTGATATGGCATTTACTGAAATTTATAAAACTTTCAGGGTTATTATTCTAATAATGATGGGTAATAGTTATCGATTCGGTAACTGATAAAAGAATTTCTAAATGATGCCTGGCTTGACCATATAATCCAGGGTATCCTCTTGATCCGAAGTATCTTGTTCTTAAAACCCATCCATTATTAGGACTTATCTATAAGTCTTCTTCTTCAATAAACAGAATATTTTCTGTAATAGGATTTTCGAAATATTCTTTTTCCTGGAAAGCATCAGTAATTGCTATATCTTTATAGGATGATAATTTATCTTTTGAAGAGGAAGGTATATCTTCCTTTTTTGAAGGTGCAGGTAATTGCTGCAAATTTCGATTTCGATTTTGAAATACTGTCCAATCTCCTATTAGAGGAACAGTTGATTCTGGACGAGTTAACATATTGTTACTCCCATATCCTCGACCACGGGTATAACCGCGACCTCTTCCCCTATTAGGGGTTGACATTACCCTGTAAAAATTCACGGGTTAGATAATCAGCAAGAGAATTATTTTCTCCTTTTATATATTGAATATCAAATTCAAAGGCTGAAAGTTGTGCTTGCCATCCTGCAAAAATTTGTTTTGCTAGGTTTTTAACATCCTTTTCAATAATTGCTTTAGCTGAACTACAATCAATTCTTAACAGAAATTTCTGATTTAATAAATCACTTTGGAATTTTGTAATACATTTTATAATAGAAAGCATTTCTTTCTTAATAGTCGAGAATTTTGACTGAGTCGGATTCCATTTTCCTGAGGTAAATCTTACTAAAACTTCCTTTGAATTTTCAGGAATGACTTGTTTTAAGATTCCTCCGTAACCTATATTAGAGGCATCCGTTTCAACGATTTTAAAATATTTTGGATCAGCAAGAGATAAACTAGGTAAACATTTTACTTTTATTTTTATTTTCTGAACGGCTTGAGAATGTTTCTCAGTCCATGGCTCAGGTTTATTTTTAAGTCTAGAATTCAGTATTGCTGTATCTTGGGCTAAATTAGCATAATAGTCCAAGATATAATTCAGACTTCCTAAAAATCTTTGTAACTGTTTTTTATCAGTTATTGTATCAGGAAATTTAGAAGCAAATTCAATACTTCTATCTATAGGAATAATTTTTCCTTGATTAATCATATGACCTAAAAATTAACTTGAGTTTGAAATAATTTCATCTTAGGGGCGGATATAACTAACCCATTATGTTTTATCAAATTTTTAAATATTTTTAAGTGTTTGATATGCTGATCAATTGTTTTAGAAAATACTAAAACATCATCTATATAAACAATTATAAATTCTGTGTAAGTATTAAATATATCATTCATAATATTCTGAAATTCAGAAGGGGCATTTTTCTGACCGAAAGGAAGGATATTCCATTCGTAATGACCAAAAGGAACTGTGAAAGCAAATTTATACCTATCAGATTCATTAATCAGTATTTGCCAATATCCTGATTTCATATCAAATTTAGAAAAGATTAAAACATCACTTAATCTATCTAACAAATTTTTTTTATTAGGGATTGGATATCTAATCCATTTTAATACTTTATTAAGAGGTTTGTAGTTAATTACTAACCTGGGGACACCTCTATTTTTTCTGTAGCATTATTAACATAAAATGGTGTACAACTCCAAGGAGATTTAGACTTTCGAATTAAGCCTTTTTCTAAGAGAGAATTAATCTTCTTTTTACATAATTCTAAGTACTCTTTATTCATTTGAGCTGGTCTAGCCTTGTTAGGAATTTGGTTTTCATTAAATCTATCTATATATGGTAGAGAAACAACATGTTTCTTTCTATTCCAAAATGCATTAGGAAGGTCATTACATACCTCATCGTTGAATTGTTTTTCAATAATTTTTATTTGATTTCTAATCTCGGGCTTTTTAAGCTGCTCATTTATGCTTAAAACTTTTATTTCTTCTTTAAGAAAACATAATTGGTTTTCTTTATTAAAAAGACGATCTCTAACTTCATTGAGTATACGAGTCTAGGGATCTGTGACGAATTCAAATTTTATACTTTTTCCTTCTATTATGGTAAAAATTCCACTTTGATCAACATTGTTGAGAGACATAATATTATGAAGGAAAGGGGTTCCTAATATTATTCTATGGTTAATATTCTTTATTAGAATAAAAGATGTGGGAAGACAAATGTCTTGGTTACAAATATAAGCGTTTGGCAACTTGTGCCTAACTTGGAGCTAATCTCCAGCAGCATGAGAAATTGATTGGGTAGTTTTTTCAAAATATTTTGTAGGGATTATTCCCTCTTTAATACAATTCAAATCAGCTCCACTATCAACTAGAGCTATCTCGTCTTTAAGATGATTTTTCTATCTATCATAAGGGTAACCTTAATATACCATCTTTGAGATGTTACTTGTTCTAAAAGATTCAAATATTCGGTAACCTCGGTATTACTGGTAGATGGGATATCCTTGGGTTCTTCCTTTTTAGTAAGGGAGGAAGATTTACCTTCTAACAAAGTAATTCTTTGTGCTAATAGGGTGTTATCCTGTTTAATCTGACTAATTTCAGATTTTAATAAATTGACTTCTTTTTTCAAGTCATTAATAGAAACAGGAATCTCCTTTATAGTAGACTGCTGAAATCTATCTATAAGAGCATCTCCAAGAGTCTCTTAGCTCACTCCTAAATATATTATAAACAATTAAGCTCTTAGCAAGTTATTACATTGATTTGTGTGTCAACTCCAACAATGCTCTCTATTATGGCTCTTTATTTTATATTTTATTAATATTTCAATTCCACTTGGACAAACAATCAATAGATGAGAGAGAAGAACCACTATTTTACTAATAAAATATTAAGTTAAGAGCTACTAGTTGCTCCTAAAATAGAGGAGAGAGAAGAAGCTCTTAACTTTTTAAAGAGCCTCTAAGAGTCTCTTGGAGCTTGATTTTTATTCTCTCTCCTCATTTTTTGAGTTAAGAGCTACAATAGAGAGGCTCTTGGAGATGCTCTAACTTCACTAAATTGATAAGGCGCTTCTATAACTAGAGGAGCTTCTTTCTCCTTATTGTCTTTAATAAGAGCTTCGAGCATTTGCTTCTTAAAGTCAAAATTCGTAATTGAATCTATAATTTTTAAGGCACGATCTTGATCAGCCGTTAAGACATTTAATCCATTCATATCTACTATGGATTTGTAATAGTTTAGATCATTACACTGACAATCATTATTGTCCGAACTAACTGAGTCTGAAGAGGACTCATAAATTAAGGCTAAATCTTCATTATTAGAAGATTCTCTTTCTTCATCTGAACTATGAAGCATAACCTTTTCTAATTTTGAACGTAATTGTTCATCTTCTATCTCATTAAGGGCTTTCTTTGTCCAACATTGATTGGCATAATTGCCAACTTTGCCACATTTATGGCAAGTTATATCCGTCCTTTTGGCCTTTCTTTTCTTTTTATTAGGGACAAAGGGTTTTTCTTTTGATTTATTATACGATTTTCCTCTGAAGTTCTTTTTATAATAATTTTTATTAAAAGGATATTTTGATTTATTCTTATAGGGATTATTTCTTTTATAAGAAATCTTTTGCTTTTTCTTTTCTTGATATCTAGGAATTTTCCCTATATCAAAGGGGAATTGATCACAGAATTCTCCTAATTGGTGCTTTTCTGAAAAGCTTTTGCTTTTTTAGCTGATTTCATAATTTTATGTCATTAAACAACATGTTTCTTTCTATTCCAAAATGCATTAGGAAGGTCATTACATACCTCATCGTTGAATTGTTTTTCAATAATTTTTATTTGAATTCTAATCTCGGGCTTTTTAAGTTGCTCGTTTATGCTTAAAACTTTTATTTCTTCTTTAATAAAACATAATTGGTTTTCTTTATTAAGAAGACGATCTCTAACTTCATTGAGTATACGAGTCTGGGGATCTGTGACGAATTCAAATTTTATACTTTTTCCTTCTATTATCACTACACCATAAAAGGCCTACGGCAACACCAAAAAAGTGTTGGCGTAGGACCGAAATATGTTGCTGTAGGGCCAAAAAACCCCTAAGGCAACATTTTGCTGATGTTGCCATTTTTGTCGTTGCCTTTGGGGGTCAATGGCAACATTCTTATTCTCTATGGCAACATCAGTTTTAATGTTGGCATAGACTTCATTTAGCAACATTACTAGTAGTCTTTAGTAACATAATATTATGTTGCCTTTGTGTAATATTTTTTTAAAAAATAGTGGGTCCCACCAGTGCACCCCACTTTTGGGACCCATAGTGGGGACCACTTTTGGGACCCACTGTGGGGCTCACTTTTGGGACCCACTGTGGGGCCCGCTTTAATGGCAACACAAATTTTAGCCTATGGCAACATTTCTTCACATTAATTTTCATTTTTGCCAACACTTATAGCATCAATGGCAACACTTTTCTATTTCCAACAAAACATCATAAATAAGAAAATATGCATCCCTAGATAACCAAATACCACAACCATAATTATCCATACCAGATTCAATACATAATAGCTGGTGCCATAGTACATACCAGATTCATTACATAACATCTGGTGCCATAAGTACATAAACTACAATCCAAATTCAAAGCAAATGCATAAGAGTTAATTGGTGCCTCGAGCAAAAGACATAAGATCTGGTGCACCATAAGTACATAATCTTACTAAGTACGTAATAGAACTAACATAACAAAAGACAGTCTAAAACATAAATAGGGCTCCCCAAACAGTCACATAGACATAAACAGCAAATTAAAAGCTGGTGCCACCAGTCACTGGAGTACCATCTTCATGGCCACTCGAGACACTCGCACAAAGCTCCCCAAGATCAACTACGATGTCTGGGTTCGCCTCGCCTAATTTTTTAAGCACCCATGACATGTTTTCCTGTACCTTTTTGTTCAGCTGTGCATTCATTTCTGCTTGCAGTTTCTTGTTCACTTTCGCCTCGATTTCTTTAACCAAAGTTTCCCTTATCTTGCATGTCAGGTCCTGTACGTAGGTCTCTTTTGGAGCTTGATGGATTCACAGATCTCCCTAGGAGCCATGTCGGACAGTGTGCTTTTCCATTAATCAGCAAATCATCAACACCCTCTCCTGATGTGTCGAGACGATCCTGAATCTTTTCCTACGAAATTAAGACATAACAGTGATTTATCAACAATTCATCAACAATTTAAATAAAATGATTTAAGACATAAAAAAACTGAATGCTTACAATTCTGTAATTCATTACTGCAGGATCAGTCTTATAGGTGCGTCCCTCTGTTCGCTTACGAGTTTTAATAAAAATCCTTCCACTTGACGGTTCACCCTGATCTAGCTTCCCCTTCTTCTACAGAAATGAACAAAAGATTAAAGAAATGAACAGATTAAAGTTTTAATCTTATAGCGAACTCGATCAAGATTATTTCAAAATTTTATAAAGTTGATTAATTAACAGGCATCAGGTTAGATACTTTAGCTAAACGAAATACTTCTAATTAATTTCATCTTTAATTACCTGCTTTATATATAAAGAATAAAAGACAGAACACTAACAATATTATTTAGGACCAGTAGACAAGTAGACAACCAAAAAATGATTTACCATTTTGTGCTTTAGTTGTGAAAAAAGTTTAGGACCAGCAGTATGTGTGTCTGTGACTTGACTGCGGCTCTCAGCATTTGTCTTGGCCCTTTTCTGAAAAACACATGAAAAATAAATGGTACTTTTTTTCATCTCAATTAATGTGAACATGCACAATTACTCCAGCAAATTTACCTGAATATGTTCATCTCCCCAATACTCCAAAAGCGACTTGAAAGTCTCGAGTGGGACTTCATCAGGCCTATTTTCTAGCCTAGCCTCATCGTTAGGGAAAGGCTTATAGTGATCCCTCTTCAAGCGACTCTTGCGCCCCCTCCAAGATTCTTGAATCGACTTCAACGCGTAGCCTCGCAATTCCTCAGGAATAATATACCGTTGCTTAAAATAAATCAAACACAAAAATAGATTAAATCAATCATATGTAGTCAACTGTATCACCAAAACAATTTTACAGATGCAAGAACAGTTTGCACTTATTTAAAGTTAATATGTTACCTTTACATAATTCCACATAGTGTCCTTTAAGTTGCTAGGAACATGACGCCAATCTGCATAAGTAAGCGACACACAACGCTTTGAGATTGTCCCGAGAAAGTTGCCAAATTCAGTTACTACTCTATCGTCTTCTGAAATAGGCTGGAACTTAGCATTCATGTCAATAACAACTCTCTTGTCGATGGACCTGGTGTGAACTCTGTCCATTCTTGTTGGTCCTCTGAATCTCTTGGGAACTACAACATCAATTATCAAGTACAAAAAATAAGAAATTAGAACACACTTTCTTATTTCAGTCCTATGAAAAATAGGACACATAAATGACATACCAGTGACCAATATTCATGTAATAATGAAGGAAAAATGAAGAAAGAAAATTACCTTGAGATCCAGGATCTTCTTCCTCTTCATAATCAGGCAAGGCGGTTTCTACACCAACCGTCGTAGTTGCAGGTGCATTTTCAGTTGCAGTAGCCTTAGTAGCTTTTTCCTTTTGGCGTTTCCGCATAGCCAAAAAAGCAGCCATTGAACCTTGTCCAGCAGTTGGTTCTGGTAACACAATGATACCAGGTTCCTCATGAATTGGATTACTCGTTTCCTCCTCAGCTGCATCCTTAGCATGTGCAACATTAGCTCGGGAACGAGTTGTTGGTCCAGCAAGAGACTTGGTCTTCTCAACTTGTTTGGTTCTCTGAAATAAAATTGGATTAGGTACCACACCTTGTTATTTTACTTGTTAGTTTTTATAAAGTGCAAAGTTAAATCTCTAGCTACGACACACCTTTAGTGGATTTTCCAAAGCATTATTACCACTTTGTTCCTCCCCAGCCCCTGGAACATAATCATCGTTGCCCCCTTTTCTTTCACCTTGCACTTTTTCTTTTCCCTTTTTTTTTCGGGTTTTTACACATCATTCCAGCTGCTAGAGTAGGCAATTTGAGAGCTATCATCATTTCATTATTTTTCTTTACATTCAACGCTATCTGTTTTTCATACTCATTCATATTCTTACCGCATAACTTTAATTCCTCATCTGTTGCTCGCATAGCAAACTTCTTGTTTTCTGGTGTCAAAGGTGGTGGAAGGGGTGGAGGGGGTTGATAGCAGTCCTGCAAGGCAGTATATATAAAAATTACAAATTTTGGTAATTGTTTAAGATATTACAAAATAGGTTGTATTATAAAAATTGGGATATTAGTACTATACGATTTAACAAGTTTAACTCAGTTATCCATGGAATAGCTAACAAAGGAATAGCTAAAATTTCCTAAAACCTCAAAATAAATATGAAACTTTAATTACCTCAAAAATATTTTCACCCATTTGTTCATCTACATGAGGTGGATCCTGCAAAACCAATTTCCTCCTAGCACTTGGTGAGCTTTTAGTCACAGTTGCATCAGTATTTACTTGCAGTTTATTCAGTCGTGGCGATTTCCGAGTACTTATCACCTCTGTCTTATCATGTTGAACTGATTTCTTGTTCCTTTGTTGTTGCAAGTGATGAGCAGTAACATACTTGCGTTTGGCTTGCTTTTTAGCTGAAAAATACAACAGGAACTTATCGAGTTAGATGGCAAGAGTGACATAAACCATATACATTCACAAGTGGGATGCATAAACAGTTAGAATTTACCTGCATGTATATTCTGCCTTGGCCGTATAACTACATGCGGCTGCATTTGCTTGAGTGGTTCAGCCTTATGATCGACGACCGTGTCGACATAAAAATCGATGTGGTCACCACTGTCAACTCTAGCAACTAATGCATTCAGCTCAGCATCATTGGTGACCATCTGCCAACCCCCCGACTCCATGCCTTTGTTTACATAAATTCCTCCAATTTCTGAATATTGAGGTCCTCTTTGACATGCTTCATCAGGACAGTATACGAAAACACATCAGAAGAAATGCCAGATACCACTATCTGTTCTCCACTAACATATCGGCTTTCCTGAAATTCTCCTTTGTGGTGGAATCTGAGATGCAATATTTTATCTTCCATCTTGTACAATATGCAGAAAATTACATTAGAAAACAAAACTAAATTAAGAAATCAACAGATAAAATAAATGCAAGGAGAAATCAACTAATTATAAATGAACAAAATTTAGCAATTAGCATTAAGTAGTAACCTAATTAAGCATGATTAAGTACAATAAACTAACTTAAATTAAACATGAGAAAGCAAAATGAATTAAGCAATTAGCTAACTAGAGCCTGAAAGTATATAGAAGTAGAGGAGATAATCAAAAAGGAATAATTTCAAAGTTCACTTAATTAATCAATACATTAAGCAACTTGTGAAGCAATACATCAAAAACTAGTCCCCTATTCAAATTCTATAAACAGAAATTAAGCATTTTTTTCAACATTGCTAGGCTCAACGGGGACTTGTCTTGCTGGGAGATCATCCCTACACCAATTAACATCACCAGGTTCATTTTCCAGTCCTGCACCACCATGAATTTGATGTAATATCGAATCATTTTTAGCTTCATTCGCATATTCACTCTCGATGTCACACCAGTCCCTAGGAAACCTTTTGATAACATTATACATCATCTTGTCTGTTGGATCTTGTACATAGAATATTTGTTGATCTTGTGAAGCCAGAACGTAGGGATCGGATTTTTGGCATAATTTGTTAAAATTAACACAAGTCAGCCCGTACAAATCTTTTACTTCTTGGAACCAACAGCACTTGAACAATACCACGTTCAATTCTCCCCAGTAATCGACTTCTAATATCTCTTCAATTGGTCCGTAGTAGTTGACATCCCCAACCAGTGGCTTCTGATCTTTCGAACTTGTAAAACTAGTCGTCAAGGCAGTCAAGAAAATACCACTATTTTGTGTAGTACACTTAGCATCTCGGTACTTTGTATGGAATCTATATCCATTAATTACATATCCACTAAACCTCTTTGTTGCTCGATTAGGCCCCATCGCAAACACTTCTAATTCTTTTGAAATGTTCTCTTATTTTGCAACCTCGTCCTTCAACCACTTCCAAAAATCTTCACTATGTTCTCTCTCCCTTTTATATCTTTTTGACTTAGTTTGAACATCAACTAGAGCTCGATGCTCCCTACAATAATTAGGTCACCTAGTTAACAAAATCAGTAGATAAAGATGCTATTTCTAAAGTATTAAAATAAAGTTAGAGGTTAAAAACTTACTTAATTAGACTCGTAGTTGCAAACTGGACAGGCTAATTTACCTTTGGTGCTCCAACCGGATAACATTGCATATCCCGGGAAATCGCTTATCGTCCACATGACACTTGCACGTAAGATGAAATTCTGACCAGTAAAGGCATCGTAGGCTTCCATGCCTACCTCCCACAACTCTTCTAACTCGGAAATAAGAGGTTGCATATAAACATCAATGCTATTACCCGGAGATTCTGGACCAGAAATGAGCGTTGAAAGGATAAGATTTTCCTGTTTCATACATAACCAGAGAGGCAGGTTATAGTTTACCAAAATAATTGGCCAGGTGCTGTGTGTTGAACTCATTGTTCGGAATGGATTGAATCCATCAGAGCGACACCCAACCTTACATTTCTTTTCTCTGACGAGAAATGAGGATACCTAGCATCCATTGCTTTCCACGCCTCGGCATCTGCTGGATGTCTAAGTTTCCCGTCTTTTTTCCGTCCAACCTCATGCCATGTCATAAGTTCTGCAAACTCCTTGCACATAAACATACGTTGCAGCCTTGGTTTTAGTGGAAAATAGCGCATAACATTCGCCGGGACTTTGTTAATCAACTTCTGTGGATCATTGTCACTCGTGCCTTTTTTTCCACTATAGTCCATCTCGAAGCACCGTAAGTTTTGCAAGAATCTTCTTTTTCGTTTTCACCCCAGTACAACATACAACTGTTCGGACAAGCATGTATCTTTTGGTAGGTGAGACCTAAATCTTTAATGACATTCTTTGCGGCATTGAAGGATAAAGGTAATTGTGCGTGGGGAAAGGCTTCTCTTATCAGCTCTAGTATCTCCCCAAATCCTGACTTTGAAATTCCATGAGTACACTTCAAGGAATAAAGCCTAACGATAAAACTTAATCGGGAAAAGTTTGCACAGCCTGGATATAAAGGCAGCTTTCCCTCTTCAACATGGAGATTAACATTTTTAACATCTCCATTTGGTCCATTAGTATGATGAAGCATCTCCTCTAGGTTATCTCCAAAATTTATAAAGGTTTCATAATCCATACGATCCTCATGACTATTTTTGTAGGACTCGAGTGAAACCTCATAAGTCCAATTAACATATAATGGAGATGGACCATTGCAGATAAGATGGTCGTAGATCAGATCTGCACGGCGCCACTTGCCATTTTTACAAATCTTGCAAGGGCAGGTTATTTCATCACCTACAACAAATTTGGGAAATGCATTTTGCAAAAATGCCTCTACCCCACTAATGTATCCTTCACTGTACTTTGGTAGGTTTATCCAAAGAACATTTTCCTCGTCGTCCATCACTACAGTTGAGAAGTATAAAACTATTATAATGAACGATCTTTATGTGTGTGTGTTTGCTAATTAAAACCTATGCAAGCCCAGACCACCTATAATATTAGTTCACGCCAAAGTAGTGTGTGTTTATAGCAGGGGTTTCGACTAAAAACCCCACTCTAGCTCCCTGGTCTAAAAAATGCTATCGGTTTGGACAAGAAAAGAACGACACACCAACGTAAGGTTAGTATAGAACTAAAAGTTAGCTTAGTGTAGAACGTATAGTCATATGTCGTAAACTAAAAGTTCTGAAGCACATGTAGTTGTAGTATTATAATATCTTTATGAAAGGTAAAGGGAAGATGCTAATCCCTCATTAAACGATTAACTAGAAGAAAAATATTTTACACTTAATTTAAATCCAGGAAGAACCACATACTGTATTTGCTATCTCAGTTAACAAGGAAGAACCACATACTTTGAGCAAAAATCCAGACAATGAATAAAAAATAATATCATAGATACAAATACAAGAACATGATATACAAACAAGAACAGCATATGCCTTAGACAAAAACAAGAACATTACAACAACAAGAACAGGATATATCATGCTTTACAGGAAGATATAGTGCAGTTATAAGAGATAAAACAGCTATCTTCGACTTTAAGCACATGAACATAAACAAGTACTGACAAAACATAAACAAGTACTCACAAAACATACAACGAGAAAATAGAAACATATCACAATCTATAAAGAAAGTGTAAATACCTTAAAGTAAAAGCCCCAAATCGAACACAATGAAACCCTAATTTCAAGCCCCAAATCGAACACACTGAAACCCTAATTTCAAAGCCCCAAAATTGACCGACCCGTTTCAAGCCCTAACTCCAAATTAATCCTGAGAAAGAGAAATAAAGCCCGGAATTAGTGAATTAAATCCCTAAACTAAACCAATTGAACCAATTGAGAGCTGCATGTGTGTGTACGAGTGTGAGTAACAGAGAATTAGACTAACAGAGAATGTGAGAGAGGAGAGAAAGAAAGGATAGAGAGAATATGTGTGTGTACGAGTGTGTGTGAGTGTGTATCGACTGTGAGCGGAGAGAGGAGAGAGTGGAGAGAGAGACCGTGGAGACAGTAAGGATAGAGTGGAGAGACTAGAGAGTGTGTCTGAAACTTCTTTTTAGCCGCGGTCTGAAATTTTGGTTGGGCGGTATTTTTGCCGCTCACCAAACTTTACCCCAAATTTACTCCTTTTTTTTCAACATTTTATTTAATTAATTTATTTCTTTATTAAATATTTAATTCCTTTTTTTTTGCTAAATGATTTCTTTTACATAATTTGTTAATATATTCAAAAAACATTATATACGAAAATATTTTTTTATTTATTCATATATTAAAATATATTTAGAAAAAAAATATTTTTAAATTTTTTTTTAATAATATTTAATAAATATAAAAATAAAATTACACATCTTAAAAAGTTTTAACATGTTTAGTGAAATATTCACTCTATTATGAATGATATATTTAATCCTTACACAGAATTTATAATTGTTTATATAGATGATGTTTTAGTATTTTCTAAAACAGTTGATCAGCATATCAAACACTTAAAAATATTTAAGAATTTGATAAAACATAACGGGTTAGTTATATCTGCCCCTAAGATGAGATTATTTCAAACTCAAGTTAGATTTTTAGGTCATATGATTAATCAAGGAAAAATTATTCCTATAGATAGAAGTATTGAATTTTCTTCTAAATTTCCTGATACAATAACTGATAAAAAACAGCTACAAAGATTTTTAGGAAGTTTGAATTATATCCTGGACTATTATGCTAATTTAGCCCAAGATACAACAATACTGTATTCTAGACTTAAAAATAAACCTGAGCCATGGACTGAGAAACATTCTCAAGCCGTTGATAAAATAAAAACAAAAGTAAAATGTTTACCTTGTTTATCTCTTGCTAATCCAAAATATTTTCAAATCGTTGAAACGGATGCCTCTAATATAGGTTACGGAGGAATCTTAAAAAAAGTCATTCCTGAAAATTCAAAGGAAGTTTTAGTAAGATTTACCTCAGGAAAATGGAATCCGACTCAGTCAAAATACTCGACTATTAAGAAAGAAATGCTTTCTATTATAAAATGTATTACAAAATTCCAAAGCGAATTATTAAATTAGAAATTTCTGTTAAGAATTGATTGTAGTTCAGCTAAAGCAATTATTGAAAAGGATGTTAAAAACCTTGTAGCAAAACAAATTTTTGTAGGATGGCAAGCACAACTTTCAGCCTTTGAATTTGATATTCAATATATAAAAGGAGAAAATAATTCTCTTGCTGATTATCTAACCCTTGAATTTTTACAGGGTAATGTCAACCCCTAATAGGGGAAGAGGTCGCGGTTATACCCGTGGTCGAGGATATGGGAGTAACAATATGTTACCTCATCCAGAATCAACTGTTCCTCTAATAGAAGATTGGACAGTATTTCAAAATCGAAATTTGCAGTAATTACCTGCACCTTCAAAAAAGGAAGATATACCTTCCTCTTCAAAAGATAAATTATCATCCTATGAAGATATAGCAATTACTGATGCTTTCCAGGAAAAAGAATATTTCGAAAATCCTATTACAGAAAATATTCTGTTTATTGAAGAAGAAGACTTACAGATAAGTCCTAATGATGGATGGGTTTTAAGAACCAGATACCTCGAATCAAGAGGATACCTTGAATTTTATGGTCAAGCCAGGCATCATTTAGATATTACCCATCATTATCAGAATAATAACCCTGAAAGTTTTATAAACTTCAGTAAATGCCATATCAATAAGATATTGATTCCTAGAGAATGGGGATTAAGTCCAAATAATGAATTTTACTTCAACTATTTGGATTATATCCAAGCTTTCACTAAAGCTTTTTATTATCAAAATCCTAAGAATAAACATTCGTGGTTTTTCTCTATTAATCCTGAATTTCTTAATAAGCAAGTACCCAATTGGTTTTATGAATGGTGGTCAAAATTTGGTCCCTCTTTGGTAATTTTACCCAAAGAACTCAAGGAATTATACAATCCTTGGTGTGAAAACAGCCTAGTGATTTCAAAACTATCCACTAGACTTATTGTGGGACAATGTCCATTCCTGTTCTTCACAAAGTTTCAAATCCCATGGATTTGGAGGTGGACAGTATCTATAACATCCAAGCCCACAACCGAATGCATACCGGACCCAACAACCCACCACAGGTCAGTCCAAAAGTGCTAGCAAATTGGTACACATTAGTTGTTAATTTGTATATATAAAGGCCCCAAACACTCTTATTCTAATCGATGTGGTATGTTACAGTATCAATATCTCAGGATAAACAATTGCAAATTCCTATTCTCCAAAGAAACTTTTTCTACAAATGGTGGAACAAGATGAGTATTGAAGATATCCAAAGGATAGAAATTAATATTCAAGAGGCCATCTCAGCCGAGAAAGATAAAATTCCTAGAGAACAAAGATCTCAACCCTTTATGGAAAACATGAAGGATTATTTTCAAAAGAAATATCCAGCTGAATCAGAACAAGAAATAATGGTTCGAGTTCTAGATTTTATGAAGGAACAATTTTTTAGCACTTTTCCTTCTCAATCCTCAAAGGAAGATGATCAGTCAACGAAGACCACTTCTTCGCAGGGATCAATGGATTCTAATGCTTATAATTGTCTAGCAGGTGAATCTAAAGCTGAAGATTCTGCCCAAGAAGGCCCTCCTTCTTTATCAAACTATTGGGATGCTATGATTCAATTATCTTCTCGGAAAAATTCTGGCAAAGGTAAAGATCCAGTAAATTAATCATGTTTACTTTAGGACCGGCTTTCAGAAAATTGAAGAAAAAAGACCGCAAAATCAAGCGTATTAAGGATCAAATTGATTACTATTTTTTGTAACAATCCCAAATATCCTGGAAAGAAAGAAGAAATAGAACTTCTTAGTAAATCCAAGAAGATTTCGAGATGATCCGTTTGTTCCATAACTATCTATGTAGTAAAGTTCAGAAGCAGAGGTTGTTAAAGCAAAGACTCCTTTGGTTCAATAATCTTACAGCCTGAACAGCAGTTGGCAATCATACTTGCTCAATCATTCTAGACAATGGGAATCTTCTTTTGCAGTGGAAGATGCAATAATATTTGCTTTTAAAAAATCTGTTTGTAATTTTCTTTAAAGACGTTTGTCTGTTTGAATTATTAAAAGTGTCGATGGGGCCCAAAGAGCACCCGGCTTCAATAATTCTGCTTTATTGTAAAGTAGTTTGTACGTTTCTGATTATTGTTTGAGTCTAGTCAGAGCTTTAATCATAGAGCTCCCTTTTTCTCTCTATATAAGAGAGCTTTGTATCCTTGGTTCAGTGTGCTTGAATTTGTGTAAAATAAAATAGGTTTCTTTCTCTTTCTTTCTTTCTTTCTTTCCTCTCTTGCTCATGTGCTGAGCCCCCCTCTTTTAAAATATTGTTTTATATATATATATATATATATATATATATATATATATATATATATATATATATATATATATATATATATACACAGACACACATTGTTTTAGATAATTTGTACGATCCTGCTAGTTTGGTATCAGAGCCATTATAAGTTTTTCCCTGGTCAAGGTACACCCCCTATCTTCTTCTTTTAGCTAATGTCTGTCAGTAGCTAACTCCCTGTTGTGGAAGGTTGGATGTTCTACGTTAAGTAAGTATGTAAAAAAAAGACAAAAAATCAAAATATTTTTAGCATTTTCTTAAAACATCATCTTTATCCCGAGAGTTAAAATTGGAGTTTTCCGGATGATTTCATAAAAGAAAATTTTTGCTAAAAATATTTCACATCTTTGATTTCGTGGATTTAATCCGTCTATCCCTTTGGTTGATAGTTAAACGAGTGAGTCGTTTGCAAAGATGACCAAAAATATTTTACTTTTTCGCACTTTAAATTTTCAGCAAAGAATAACCATACTTAAATAATTTAGAGATCCTACCAACCACAACAGTCTTAGCTCTATTATTTATGAATATGAATAATATAGATGATGATGATCATCAAATTGATTTAAATAAAAATGCTGAATTAGATGAGTATCCAAAGAATTTGGATAAATTGAATAAATGGGTAATACCCTCAGTTCCCTTAAACCAAATTTATAATATTGGTTTATTCGATTTTACATCGAGACAGGTCATCAAAACGATGGAACAAACGATTAGAGTCACTAACACTAATCAAACAATTAGATTATTGAATAAAAAGGATTTACTTCCTTTTAAAAGCTATAACTTTATTCATATCGGCTCAATTCAAATAGCCTTTAAGCCCTTAACTTTTTTAGGCTGAAATACGAGTATTATGGCCTCTGTTAGAGATGGCCGATGTAGAGATTTCAAACAATCTCAGCCGCGTTAATAGAAACCAGTCTATGCCATGGACCAGTCTACTTTGATGTAGCCCCAAATTTGACCCTATCTTTGAATGATAGTCATTTGTTAGATGTTATGCAACTAACATTACACACTCACGGATATAATTTTAAACCAGGAAGTGAGATTATAGCAATATGCTATAGAATTTATTATAAAGTCTTAAATACTTTAAACCCTAAGGCTAAACAAATATCCCCGCCAGGAACTACAACTATAGTTCAAACCAATTTGTTAACTTCAAACAAAACCACCAATAGAAAGATTAAGTGGAAAGAAATTGACTTTCCAGAAACCTGGTCTCTTCCTCAAGAATTAGAGCCTGAGCCTCAAGTCAACAAAGAAGTTGATCAAATAATTCAGACAGCTGAGGGTGATGTAGAAATCAAATTTACTCCTCAGAGAACTATTAGGCTCCCAAGAGCTATATCCTATAGATATTCTACTGCTAGTGATTATATCACAGCACCAAGTGTCTCAGTTAGAGCCTCAACTTCTCAATTAAGAGAACCCGAATTTGTAGAAGAAATTAGAATTAACCAAAATAGAATTCCAGAAGGAATTTATGAAAAGAGTAGGAAATCTCCTACTCAATCAGAAATGAGCTTCCATATCAATGATTGATTTATCCCTAGGAAGCACGATGAGGGAAATCCTTAATAATGAATTCCAACAAGAAAAACATGCCCAATTTAGGCAATGGTACTTTAAAACTTATTCATCAGAAGACCTAAAAAGGTTCAAAGATGAATATTATTCTTACTTATCTAAGACAGAAAATTATATATCTTTTGTTCATTGGTTTATAAAAACCTACCTTAGTAACACAAATAAAGAGATTTTGGTGTTACAAAGACCTTGGAAAACTTCAAAGGGAGACATTATTAATTCTCCATTTTCGCCTGAACAAACAATTTGCTTAAAAAATACCACAGAAGCCACGACCTACACAAGCCTTCAAAAACTTGAAAGTACACAAGTTACTGTAAAAAATTTAAATGATATAATTAGGTCGTAAAACTACACCAACACCTTTCTTACTTGTTTAGGTGATCAATTTATAGCCTTAGAAAACGAGATAATTTCTCTTAGGCAAGTTATAAAAGACGAATTAATTTTGCTTAGAAAAACGGTTGAGAAAAAAGAAACTCAAATCCCGTTACCAGAATCATCGTCTATTAAAGACAACATTCCTATGATTCAACCTCCTATTCCAATAAAGGGATTTAAGATAGAAACTAGTGGCGAAGAATTTTTGCAAATTCTTCAGCAAAAGCTTCAAAACTTAAGCTTAGCAGTATTATCTGAAGATGACTCCTCAGAACAATCCGAAGCTTCAGATCCTTCTGAAGACTTAGATGACATTAACCAATTAGCAACCATGTTTGCTAAACAACAAATTACCCATGCGGGGTTAAACCCTATTTTTGCTCCTAAACCTTTAGAAAAATTCTATTATCAAAGACCTTCTCCCCAAGATCTTCTATTTGAAGAACCAGAGTATATCCAAACTTCATACTCGGGGAAAGCCATTTATGAATGGAATATCGATGGTTTAAATGAAAAACAAAATTTCGATGTTATACATAGAATGATTATGTATTCCACTATTTGTAAACAGAATGGAAGCACCGATAGTGCTATGGCATCCTTCATCTCTACTGAATTTGTAGGACAAATCAGAGGATGGTGGGATCATTATCTTACCCAAAACCAAAAATTAGAAATTCTTAGTCACAAGAAAATAGTCAAAATAGAAGATGGTACTACCACTATGGGAGAAGAAGATGCAGTTTATACCCTGTGCATCTCTATTCTACAAGATTTTGTTAGGAACTAATGTTCCTGTAACAGAGAAGTTATGTACGCTTCTTCAAAACCTTAGATGTCCTTCACTGACTCATTTTAGATGGTATAAAGATACCTTCTTATCTAGGGTTTATCAACTTAATGACCCTAATTCAATTCATTGGAAGTCTAAATTTGTAGACGGTTTACCCCATCTCTTTGCAGAAAGAGTTAGACAATCTTTAAGGAATAAGAATGATGGAGTAAACATTAATTACGCTTCTCTAACCTATGGAGAGATTGTTAGTAATTACATTAACGAAGGATTAACTTTATGTAATGACATAAAATTACGAAATTAGCTAAAAAAGCAAAAGCTTTCAGAAAAGCACCAATTAGGAGATTCTGTGTTCAATTCGCCTTTGATATAGGGAAAATTCCTAGATATCAAGAAAAGAAAAAGCAAAAGATTGCTTATAAAAGAAATAAGCCCTATAAGAATAAATCAAAAGATCCTTTTAATAAAAATTCTTATAAAAAGAACTTCAGAGGAAAATCCTATAATAAATCAAAAGAAAAACCCTTTGTCCCTAATAAGAAGAAAAGAAAGGCCAAAAGGACGGATATAACTTTCCATAAATTTGGCAAAGTTGGCCATTATGCTAATCAATATTGGACAAAGAAAGCCCTTAATGAGATAGAAGATGAACAATTACGTTCACAATTAGAAAAGGTTATGCTTCATAGTTCAGATGAAGAAAGAGAATCTTCTAATAATGAAGATTTAGCCTTAAATTATGAGTCCTCTTCAGATTCAGTTAGTTCTGACAATAATGATTGTCAGTGTAATGAGCTAAAATATTACAAATCCATAGTAGATATAAATGGATTAAATGTCTTAACAGCTGATCAAGATCGAGCCTTAAAAATCATAGATTCAATTATGAATTTTGACTTAAAGAAGCAAATGCTCGAAGCTCTTATTAACCGAAGCTCCTCTATTTATAGAAGCGCCTTATCAATTTAGTGAAGTTATAGATAGATTTCAGCAGTCTACTATAAAGGAGACTCCTGTTTCTATTAATGACTTGAAAAAAAAAGTCAATTTATTAAAATCTGAAATTAGTCAGATTAAACAGAATAACACCCTGTTAGCACAAAGAATTACTTTGTTAGAAGGTAAATCTTCCTCCCTTACTAAAAAGGAAGAACCCAAGGATATCCCATCTACCAGTAATACTGAGGTTACAGAATACTTGAATCTTTTAGAACAAGTAACATCTCAAAGATGGTATATTAAGGTTACCCTTATGATAGATAGAAAAATCATTCTTAAAGACGAGATAGCTCTAGTTGATAGTGGAGCTGATTTGAATTGTATTAAAGAGGGAATAATCCCTACCAAATATTTTGAAAAAACTTCCCAGATAAGCTCCAAGTTAGGTACAAGTTGCTAAACGCTTATATTTGTAACCAAGACATTTGTCTTCCCACATCTTTTATTCTAATAAAGAATATTAACCATAGAATAATATTAGGAACCCCTCCTGCTAGTTTTAAAACTTGCTGGGCAATTTTTGGCCCATTCTTGCTATTTTAAATACTATAAACCAGTGGCAACCAGAGCTGGCACTAATTCGATGAACCGTGATAAAGGGAAGGGGAAAGGCAACTGATTCAGTGTGCTAGCCTTATAGTATCTGAGGAGGGTGCAAGCTGGGAAGAAGTTGTTTAATGCTTTATTATCTAGTACTTTGAAGTTGTAATAGATTCTGGAGGATACTCTGATGTGTAAACACTTTTGGATTAATAAGTAATTGTTCTAAGACTATAACCTGTGGAGTAGATTATAGAGTTTATTATGATTACTGTTGTAGATTATATTGTGAGCATGTGATTGAATATTCCGCAAAGGTATGGTTAAGGTTGTGACGACCCGGATTCCTGGTAAGGGATTAGGGGGCGTTACAATCACAAAATCAGTACCAAATTGAACTCATCACCAACACTATATCTTTCAACATACAACCAAACAACAAGGCAACACACCCGGTTGTTCCACACACGCACACCCACACTGAAACACCCACACCAGTACAGACACTTACATGACATCTACACACGCATATATCGTATATACACACACACGGATCATGAATGCACACACACTCACCGGATATATATATATATATATATATATATATATATATATATATATATATATATATATATATATATATATATATATATATATATATATGCACATCACTGAACCACGCACCCCTGCAGTTATACACATATCGACACACACACGCACTCCACTCCATAACTCACACACACCACCACACCGAAATAGAGAAATCAGGGGAAGAGGGAGGGATGGTTCGTACAGGCCACCACCGTAATAAATATACACAGCCACACACCAGTGGGACAAATTTGCAAGAGGGGAGAGGTGAGCTCGAGAGGGGGAGAGATGGGAGAGAGTGATAGAAGAGAGACGAGAGAGAGAGATTGAATTGAGATTGTGAGAGAGAAAAGAAGAGGAGCCAAGAGAGGTCTAGAGAATTCCAGAGAGAAAAATGAAACTCGACTGAATTTTGGGGGAAAATTGTGAATTTAGGGATTGGGTTTCAAACCTCTAAAATTTAAATAAAATATTAACATATAGGGATTGGGTTTCACACCTCTAAATTTAAATAAAATATTAACATAAAATCTGATTAATTGCCTATTAAATCGTTTTTAAATAAAAGAATTTAT
Organism: Saposhnikovia divaricata; assembly: GCA_036435485.1. Classification (NCBI taxonomy): domain Eukaryota; kingdom Viridiplantae; phylum Streptophyta; class Magnoliopsida; order Apiales; family Apiaceae; genus Saposhnikovia; species Saposhnikovia divaricata. The sequence continues at coordinate 118,913,275 of CM071597.1, read as the reverse complement.
AGAAAAATAAATATTATATTTTTAAAATGTAGAGTATAAAATTAGGAACTCCCACATATTTTTAAAATATTTTTAGGATAAAAAATGAATTAAATATGAATTTTTACAAGTTTTGATCCTTTAAATACAGTAAAACTATTAAAATAATTTTAAAATACCAAAACACACAAATTAATTCACCCAATAATTTTAAAAACTCATTAAATATACAAAGATGATATTAATTTTTTTTTTTGATTTTTAATAGCTCCAATGATTTTATAAAATTCTCAGAAGATCAATAATGCATAATTTAAATAGATTTTAATCATCAGAAATACAAATAAAAATACATGGACTCGTCCAGCACACACAAATCATCATATAAACATGTAAACACGGTGTCACGTATATTTAACCTTCTAAAAAAATTCACACCATATAATCCACATTTAATATTAAATAATAATATTTATAATTACGAATTTTCTAAGGCGTTATATCCTTCCCCCCTTAAAAGGATTCTGTCCTCAGAATCAGTCTTAAGAAAACGTAATGACAATATTACTCAAACATTTCTCTTTCAATTTCCATGTCATTTCTTCCACACTAGCATTCCTTTATATCAATTCACATATCGATAGGCTCATCCTGTAGGCCTTCGAATTTCTAACATAAACTTAATCCTTTGGTTTGCATGCCTCGTTACTTTTAGATACTTATCACTCGCACGTGACGATTCTTTTCTACCGAAAATCGGACATGACCTATTCGTATAATAGACTATGTCCTGTATGAAAGTACCTTAATTACTAATCCATTCATCCATATACAAAACCTGCCTTAACCTGCAGCAAACAAATAAGCAAAGAAATATGCCTTGACTTGAAATAAACAGGTAAATAATTAAATCATTAAAACGAAATCCACGTGACTAAAACAATTGATACAACTTCCACGCTCCTACTCATAATTCAGATTGGCCCCAGATAAAACTCCGAGAAAAAGAATATCAAGAAATCCCCTAATCATTCTTACTCCCCTTTCAACGTACGATGTTACTCGATGAGGGAATAATTAGGAAACTTCTATCTATCCTTAATCCCATTGTTTTACTGAGGCACCATTTACTTTAAAACATATATATATATATATATATATATATATATATATATATATATATATATATATATATATATATATATATATATATATCTTATTAGGAATATATATATATATATATATATATATATATATCTTATTAGGAACACAACTATCCCGAGGTTACAACCCTCCAATACCATTCATAAATTAAACTTTCAATCCAATTAAACTCTAACAATTCTGGTATCTGATAAAATCAACACTTAACTTGACATACGTAAACCCAAGTATACTTCATTAATAATTAACTTAAAACCTTCAAAATTTATTTAAACTCTGCACCTCATAGTTCCAACTTTATCAACAACTGAATAAATGAATTATAATACGCGTCCACCACTCATCTCCTTTAACAATTCCCTTCTTCTACGGTCACTCCTTCACATTCTGCTTCACTCACTCATCTTGGTACTTCTCAATTTCCTCTAATAATTCATTTGTAACAATCTAGACCTTTGGATCTTCCATCTATAGCTTCCTAAATTCTTTGAACATTTCCTCGAGCATTGTATGTCTATTCAATCTTCCCTGGTTCATCCTGTTGCACTGACACTTAAGCGGTTTTTTTATTATCTTTTCTTTGACTCCTAAAAGTTCTCTTCACCTTTATCCATTCGTTTCTTGACTTATGGTCTTGTCCACTGCTGTAGCTATCTTGTTAATACCTTTGACAACCTTCAATATTTCCTAGCCGGTCCTTCAAAGTTTTTGTTCTCCACTAGCGTCTTAGGCCTTTCCCGATTCATTACTGCTTCGTCGTCACGACATTCATTTCGATCCTTTCGTCATATCCTGAATATTATAGTTCTTCCAATTGGAAAGCTCGTACTTAGTAATCATATGCATGTCCTTTTTATATCCTCAAATATCGTGTGATGTCTTCTGATCTTAAATCTTTGAACCTGATTACATTCCTGGTTGAAATTAATTTATCAACTTTATATCACGGTCTGGTGATAATCCTGGTAATTTATCAAGTCATATATCCGAGAAATCTTGACCACTGAAATTTGATTCACTTTAATTATCTCCTTATCGATATCACCCACATATACAAAATAACCATAAGATCTTGTCATAATAACCTCTTAGCCCACATGATCGTTAAAACTCCTTTATCCGCTTCCTACCTCGAAACCCAACTTACATATCTCTTGAAAATCATAATTTCACCTTCTTATCCTCACACCTTGTCTGTACTTAGTAGTTAACTATACAATCTAGTCCTAACTCATACTTAATTCTTTTAACTGCTATCCCATCCAGATCCTAATACCGTCATTCATAGTCATATTGAACTTCTAGTTCCTAATCATACCACTTCTCACCATATTGTTTCTTCCACTTACATTATATACTTCCATACTTATTCTCGTACAATTGCAATGCTTCCTCTCGAAATCTTACCTTCTAACTATGGAGCTCTTCCGGTTCTTAATACCTCATATCCTGTAAATAGTTACCATGTCTCATTATCCTGGTTTTAAAATCTTCTAGATCCTACATTCTTTTATAGCCAAATCTCACATTACCAGTTAACACAATTCCTGCAAATTTCCTGGTTCCCTATCGTCCTTTTCTTACCATTTTGTTTCATTTGGGTCAATTCACTCTTACTCTTGATAGACATGATCCTTTGCAGTACTTTCACAAAAGTTGTTAACTCCAATATAAATATTTTACTCCTTATCCAAAGCTCCATTTCCTGTTGACCTTTCCTAGAAACAAACTGTCTAGCTTTACTCTATTTCACTCAAGTTATCCCATTCCGGTTCTAAATTCCATATCTGATAATTGATGTCAAATCATTTAAAATCTCCTAATATTCCTGTTTCCATATCTATAGTGAAATATGCAATAAACAAATGTTCTTCAACAATCTTTCTTTAACATAACTATCACATACCAACTATATCCAATTCCACTTTACTTTTGACCTTAACCAAATTATCATTTCGTGTCCTTGTCATCTGCTCCATAACCATACTCAGTTTTTTCGTATTATCGAATCTTGTACATGTGTTGTCAATCCACTGTGTAATATAACTGGATATTCCATCTCTGCTTTATCCTCAATTCTCAAACCAACTGCAATCTTCATTCGACGTAAATGTAGCTTATGATAGGTTTCGGGGAGCAACAAGCGCAACGAAAAGCGATAATAAACAATAAAAATCCGAAACTTAACCCTAGAATCCGTGTATAAGTTGTGATTGATTACGGAGAACAGAATCTGTACCTTAAGAAGCTTTACGATTCGGTTGTCAGATGGAGATCCTAGCTTGATGAACACCACGTATCCCGTATGCAACGATCTACGCTCTATCAGTATCCACGCAGAAGCTCGAACGGAGGATGCTGTGTACTAGCACAATACTTCGTTTTCTTTCTCTCTTTTCTCTCTACCTCTCTAGCAGCTAGGGTTTTGTATAAAAACGTCTAACCCTCTCCAAGCCACAAAGAGATATTATATAGGAGAGTCCAAAAACGAATTCAGCCCTAATCCTAATTAGAGCCCATCTTAATTCAGATTTTCTAATCATTATCTAACTAAGACTTTCTCAATTAAATAACAACTGCACTTCTGAATTAATAATTCGAATTTCCATTTATTACATTAATTAAGTCATACTTAAATTAATAATAAATAATTAAAATTTTATCATTTAATTTAAATCCGAATTCAAATTAAATAATCCTCTGAGCATTCTTTGTGTGTGACCCGATAGGTTATTATTACGTTGGCAACGATTTTAAAATCCCAATTAAAATTGTAAACAAAGAGCGGCATCTAGTAACACATCATTGCTACCCAAGTAATAATAATTAAATGGTGATCCATATTAAACCTTTCGTGATTAATGTTTCCATGTAATATAATCCCTTAACCATGATATTATAGATTAAACTGGAGGCATGGAATGTGTCATCCTCGTCATAATTTAATCTTTATTTTCTTGATCGATGAGTAGACTATTCAAACAAATCACAATTTGAGCACGACCATGCATTTCATAGTCTCACTCAAACAAGAGGCCAATAATATCACTCCTATATATTTATATATATTAAGGAGGGTTAAATTCCATCTAGATCATTCACATTTCTCATACGATTCATAATATACCCAAGACCACCTTTATCATTACCCGATTAAAGGTAACTTTTGATAGAATCAAAATATATTAATTCTCATATAAAAATGTAATGACTTCAGGTCTAAGGATCATTACATCATTATCACATTGAGATTCATAATGACACATTTATTCATTCCATGTCGAATCTTATAGTGGGTCTATCCAGTACATCGTAGTCATACATGTACCTATGCATTGACTTTAGTATCATCATACTTATGATCAATGAGAAGTGATCATCAGTCAATCAACATACTAGTCTCGATGTATTATTATTGTCCCAATAACAATAATACTTGACTAGGGATATTTAAGATTATTATACTGTATATTATCTCATAGTTATATAGTTCGTATCAATAATCTATGGACTTTTACTATACTAACAATTATATCGCAGTAGATACTAAGCATAATAAAACATCAATATAATCAAAATAGAACATAAATGTCAATGACGAAGTTTAAATAAACTGAAATGTATTGCCTCTAGGGCACCTACACTAACAATCTCCCACTTGCACTAGAGCCAATCATTCATATTCCTAATACCTATGGAACTAGTATGACTTTCGTGCTTCTGCTGCGATAGAGGCTTAGTCAGTGGATCAGCAACGTTATCATTGGTATACACTTTACATATGTGTATATCTCCTCGCTCGTTAATCTCACGAATAAGATGATATCTTCTAAGTATATGTTTCGCCCTGGAGTGCGATCTTGGTTCCTTTGCTTGTGCTATGGCTCCATTATTATCGCAATAGAGATCAATGGGATCTGCTATCGATGGAACCACACCAAGCTCAGTGATGAAGTTTTGGATCCAAACTGCCTCCTTAGCTGCTTCACAAGCAGCAATATACTCAGCCTCCATTGTAGAATCAGCTACTATTTCTTGTTTTGAACTTTTCCAGCTAACAGCACCTCCATTGAGACAAAACACAAAACCAGACTGGGATATAGAATCATCCTTGTCTGTTTGGAAACTAGAATCAGTGTAAGCTTTTACAACTAGTCCCTCTTCCCCTCCATACACCAAGAACGAATCTTTAGTCCTTTTTAAGTACTTTAGAATGTTCTTGACAGCTGTCCAGTAAGCTTCACCTGGACTAGGCTGAAACCTGCTCGTCATGCTTAAAGCATACGACACATCAGGACGAGTACATATCATTGCATACATGATAGATCCAATTGCAGAAGCATATGGAATCTTACTCATGCGGTCCTTTTCATCTTTCGATTTAGGATTATCTTTATCTGAGATCGTTATCCCATGAGACATAGGGACAAATCCCCTTTTTGCATCTTGCATCCCAAAACGATGCAATACTTTGTCAATGTATGTACTCTGACTTAGGCCAATCAATCTTCTTGATCTATCTCTATAGATCTTGATCCCTAATATATAGGAAGCCTCACCTAAGTCTTTCATGGAGAAATTCTTTCCTAACCATGCCTTAACAGCCTGTAGAGAAGGTATGTCATTCCCAATCAGTAATATATCATCAACATATAGAATTAGGAATGCCACAGTGCTCCCACTAACCTTCTTGTAAACACAAGGTTCATTTTCATTTTGAACGAAGCCAAACTCTTTGACTATTTGGTCAAAACGAATATTCCATCTCCTTGAAGCTTGCTTTAGTCCATAAATGGACCTGATTAGCTTATATATCTTTCTAGCATCCTTTTGATTTACAAAACCTTCAGGTTGTATCATATATACATCCTCTTCAAGGCTTCCATTAAGGAAGGTTGTCTTGACATCCATCTGCCAGATTTCATAATCGTTGTAAGCTGCTATCGCAAGAAAAATCTTAATGGATTTGACCATTGCTACTGGTGAAAAAGTTTCATCATAGTCAATACCATGAATTTGTTTGAAACCTTTTGCAACCAACCTAGATTTATAGGTCTGGACCTTCCCATCCATGTCAATCTTCATTTTGAAGACCCATTTGCACCCAATGGGTTTTACCCCTTCAGGTGGATCAACCAAAGTCCATACTTTGTTTTCATACATGGAATCCATTTCAGATTTCATGGCTTCTAGCCATTTCTCAGAGTTTGGACTGTTCATAGCATCTTGATAGGTAAGAGGCTCATCTTGATCCATGAGCATTATATCACCATTATCGACTAGGAGAAATCCATAATATCTCACAGGCTCATGGCGAATCCTACCAGATCTACGAACAACTTGTGTTTCTTGAGCAATATTCTCTTCAAGATTATCTTGAATATCTTGCTCACGTTCCATTTCCGGTTCAATATTATCTTGTGGTTCTCGAACTTCATCGAGATCTACTTTCCTCCCACTATTTCTTCTGGAGACAAATTCTCTTTCTAGAAATACAGCATTTCGAGAAACAAGTATTTTGTTCTAAATTGGATTATAGAATTAGTAACCCTTAGTTTCCTTTGGGTACCCCACAAAATAACATTTGTCTGATTTGGGTCCAAGCTTGTCAGAGGTCAAGCGTTTTACAAACGCTTCACATCCCCATATTTTCATAAATGACATGCTTTGACGCTTTCTAGTCCATATCTCATATGGAGTCTTTTGAACCGATTTTGATGGAACTCGGTTTAGTGTATATGCAGCGGTCTCTAGGGCATCATCCCAGAAACTTATTGGAAGATCAGCATGACTCATCATCGATCGTACCATGTCCAACAAAGTACGATTCCTCATTTCAGAAACGCCATTCCATTGTGATGTTCCAGGAGGAGTGAGTTGTGATACAATACCACATTCCTTTAAGAAATTCTTAAATTCCAGGGTTAAGTATTCACCTCCTCGATCAGATCGAAGAATTTTAATACTCTCAACCTTTTGCTTTTCTACTTCAGCTTTGTATTCTTTGAACTTTTCAAAAGCTTCAGATTTGTGCTTCATTAGATACACATATCCATATCTACTGTAATCATCAGTAAATGTTATAAAGTAGTAAAAGCCTCCTCTTGCCATAGAACGCATTGGACCACATACATCACTATGTATTAGTTCTAATCGTTCAGTGGCCCTTTCACCTTGTTTGTTAAAAGGGGCCTTTGCCATTTTACCAAGTAAACAAGCTTCGCATTCATCGTATGATTCAAAATCAAATTTATCCAAAAATCCATCTTTATGGAGCTTGGATATGCGATTCTCATTTATATGGCCTAATCGACAATGCCATAGGAAGGTTTGATTAGAGTCATTTGCTTTAAGGCGTTTATTAACATTATAGACAGGAGTAAAATTTAAATCTAGAACATATAAACCACTAAACATGCGTGCAATGCCATAAGTTAAATCATTCAAACCAAAAGAGCAACAATTGTCTTTAATAGTAAATGAAAAACCCTTCTTGTCCAAACAAGAAATAGAAATAATGTTTCTGCAAATCGCAGGCACGTAATAGCAATTATAAAGTTCTAAAATAAGCCCAGAGGGCAACGATAAATAATAAGTTCCTACGGCTAAAGCAGCAACCTTTGCTCCATTGCCTACTCGTAGGTCAACTTCTCCCTTTGCCAATGTCCTACTCCTTCGCAGTTCCTGCACATTAATACAAATGTGAAAACCACATCCAGTATCCTATACCCAAGATGTTGAAATAGACAAATTGACTTCTATAACATAAATACCTGAATCAGTAGAAATCTTGACAGACTTCATCTTCTTCAGATCCTCCAAATAGTTAGGACAGTTCCTCTTCCAGTGACCAGGCTTGTTGCAATAGTGACAATCACCCTTGTCAGCCTTTGCGACATCTCCCTTCGGCTTTCCAGCCTTTTTGAAGGAGGGCTTGGAAGGAGCAAGAGCTTTTGATGCAACCTTTTTCTTCCCCTTCCATTTCCCCTTTCCCTTAGCACCTTTCTTGCCCACCATCATTATGGGAGCTTTCTCAGGTGCCTTGACCCTATTTGCTTCAGTGGTCCTCAGCATGGCCAACAATTCCATAGGAGTCTTATCTTGCTCAGTCATATTAAAAGTCATAATAAACTGAGTATAGTCGATGTTCAAAGATTGCAAGATTATATCGATTTGAGCCTCTCGCTGAAGCGGGAAACCCAAACGAGCAAGGTAATCACAATACCCAATCATTTTAGAACATGTGGTCCGACTGGTCCGTTGCCCTGCTTGCATGAGTAGAGTGCTTTGCTCGTGTTAAACTTTTCCACACGAGCCTGTGATTGAAACATCATTGAAAGATGTTCAAACATAGCATGTGCATTCATATCCAGATGCTGCTTCTCAAGCTCAGCATTCATTGTAGCAAGCATAAGACAAGCCACATCGTTCGCATCATCAATATGCTTCTGATAAGCATTTTGCACAGCACGAGTGGTATAACGACCTAGAAAATTTCGATTTTTAATAATATTTATTTATTATAAATTATAATTATATTATGTGAATATTGTTGTAAAGGTGAAATGTGTGTGAGATGCTGTTTATGTGATTATTTGATGATTTGGGTAAGCTGTGAAGATTGGTGTATTTTTTTATTTTTATTTTTGAGGATTTAAATATATTTAAATCATGAATTTTTGATCCTCTGTAAATTTTATAAAATTATCGGAGGAATTAAAAATCGTGAAATCTTTTATAATATTATGTTTATAATATTATTTAGTTTTTAAAATGGTTGGGTGAATTAATTTGGATGTTTCGGTATTTTAAAATGATTTTAAGAATTTTATTGTATTTAAAGGATCAAAACTTGGAAAATTCATATTTAATTCATTTTTGATCCGAAAAATATTTTAAATATATGTGTGTACTCGTAATTTTATATTCTTTATTTTTAAAAGTGAAAAATTTTAATTTCACAATTTTCTATTTAATTCCGATTTGTGAAATATATTTATTAGTTTTAAAATCGAATATGAAGAGTCGAGAGAAAACGGGAAGAAAAATAAAAAGAGAGAAGAAAAACAAAGGGTGGGAGAGAAATTAGAGGGGAGAAGAAAAGAGATTGGGGATGGAATTGAGAGTATATATGTGTGTGTATATATATATATATATGTAGGTGTGTGTATATAATCTGTGTGTGTGTTTATCGTTCGTGTTTGTGAAAAGGGGGAGGGCGTCTCAACAGTAGCAGCGGCGGCGGTACACCGCGTTGGCGGCGCCGGAGAACGGGCGGGCGGCCGGCAGGGGTTGGTTCTGGCGAAGCAGGGGAGGCTGAGGCGGAGCACTGTAAGTGCGAGGCAGCAGCAGGGAAGGGAAGAAAGAGAGAGGGAGAGACAGAGAGAGATTCTCGCGGAGGTTGAAACCAAAGGTATAAATTTTTATTTTATCTATTTGATTATTTTATTTTCGATGTAATTATTTAATTTTCAAGTTTAGATTAAATTATTTGAATTGTTATAATTAAATTAGAGTTAATTGTGATATAATTGATATTATTTTCGTAGTTTAAACCGGGAAGTTATCATTGTTAATTAATTGTGAATTTGATTATAATTGTGGGGATTCATTTCGAGTTCGATAATATGTTATGGTGATTGTTAGTTGCTAATTATTGTTATTGTGTAAGTATTTGTGTCTGCTAATTAAAAGCGATATAATGATTTTCGGAGTTCACTTGTAACTAGTTAATATGATTCGAGTAATAAAAGTGGTGGTATGCATAATCTACTTGATTTATATGTACTAAGAGTCGTATGTTGGCTTTCGGATGTCAATGTTATACTTTGAGTTTATATTGAGTTGTGAATTGTAAATCGTAAGTTATAAGTGTAAGTTGTATTGTGTTATTGATTCAAATTGTTAATGATAATTAGCATGTTTAAAGGATTGTTAAGAGGTTACTAATTTACTTTGATAATTGTTAGTAATTATCGGATATGTTATATGATTAGTAAATTGTGTGTTGGATTTGAAGTGACAATTATACTTGGTAAATCGCTATTTGTGGATATGGATTTTTAGGATAAAAGAAGTTATTTGTACATTTTGATTGGATTGTGATGTATGTCCGTAATATGAAACTATCTCCTGACTGTATAGTTTTCAAATGTAATCTATAGTAAAGTTCAGCTGTTATTTATTTCTCCTCATGTGTTAAAGTGCCGCAAATCTGGATGGGTAATTTTCTTTATGTGTTTATCTGCGAGGAGTTGCAATGAGATCACAAGTCTTAAATGTAAATATTTAAAGACTTGTGTAATTCTCTTCAACTAGTTCCTCGGGCTTACGAATATCAATGATTGATTGTCACCAGTATAATTAATATGCTCAAGTGACATGATCATTCATATAGCGTAAGTAATAGTTAATGCTCGGGGTTGTTCCCTAGGGCTTACGAACATCAATAATTGATTGTCACGTGTATCATTAAAATGCGTGAGTAATACGATCATTGATGTAGCGTAAGTAGTAGTTAATGCTAATATAAATTATTATGTGTTGTTGCTGCAAGTTGAGGTAGCTTTATATTTTTGTAAAGACAGGGTTAAACTGTTTGTGATTGATATTGAGGGGCTGTGCCCATAGTCCGATAAACGAATACCTCATGCCGAAATTTTCTAAAAATCCCCTGCAAATCTATTTAAAACCTATTTAATTTATTTGATTTGTTAATTTGAAAGTATATGGTGATTTTCGAGAGTCGAGGTAAATATTATAATTGATATGTATTGCTGTGAATTGGTTGCCAAGATGGTATCTAAGTATCGAGTAACCATATGTGTTAAGTATTTATGTGAAGTGAGTATTTTACTTAGAGGTTGTCTTGAACTATATTGTGAATGTGATTAAGTATGTTTGTATAAGTTATATAAGTAAGCGTTATATGACGCGGATGGGTAGAGTAGGGCAAAACAATAAGATTTTGCTTAGTTGGATACTGAAATAGTATTTGACCTTGAAAAGGTTTGAATAGGAAACCTAGCCAAGGACAGTGCGGGTGACCTGAAAGAGGAACAGAAGGACAAGTATCAAGCCTACGGGTGTACTAATGTGGGAACTGGTAAAGTGCAAAGGATGAAAGTGAGACTAAGTGAGAAGCCACATGTAAGTGAAAGAAACTGAAGAGAAGACAAATGAGTATCGATGTGGAATCAGGAATTTCGTAAATCGAGGCAAGTGTTCTTGCTATTCACTTATTATTCAAGTGATGCAATTTAGTTTGACACATATACTTTTCAAATAAGTGTGATGTTGTTTATCTCCCCTACCCGTAATTCAAATATCCGATTTGCAAAGAATTTTACAAATAACTTTCTCGCTCACTATCCTATCCCTGAAATGCTATTTCTTCTATTTTCGTCAAAATGGTTTAAGAATTCCATAAATAAAGGAAATCCAAGATTTTAAACTCTTATGAAAGCTTGCTAGCAAAACTCTGGATTCTAGCATATTTTCACCAGTGGACCCTATTTAGAAAGACGTTTTCTTTCAAATTGATCTGAACCTTTCCATATTGAAACTATTTTGCAAATATTTGTTTTAAGTTATTTTATCAGCTTATGGAAGCTCAAACTCTTCGTTGTGTATAAGTTTTATTAAAAGCCCCATACTTGACCATATCCTTGTTTCAGTCTAGAACTTCAATTGTTGAAAATCTTATTGCAATGTATATCTTTTATGTGCTCAACTGAAATTCTCTTTAGATAAGTTTCTAACGTTATAAATTCCAATTATTCATATTCATCTTGTTGGTATTTATTCGAACTGTCATTCTTTACATTTTCCACCCTATGTGATATCGAACTTGTCGATATCTGTTAAGGATTTTGATTAGTTGGTTATTCTCCTGTATTGTATCGAACTTGTCGATACTTGATGATATAAACTGCTCTCCTGTTGATTCTTCAAATTATGAGCTGTCATCCTGGAACGTTAGTTTTCCAGTTGGTTGGTTGACAAAGGTTATCGATTGTTCCGACACCTAATGTATGTGACTTAGAATTAGAAATGTTTTTAAAACAGATGTCCCTTCGGGGAGACCAGGTTAATGGTCAGAAGTTAAGGCCAATGTGTACCATGGATCCAATTAAGGACATTGTTGTGTGCGTTTGTCCGGGGTTAGTGCGTGACTGATCAGCAGCCTAACCTTGATGTTTTTTTTATAAATAAAAATTCCAATTCTTATCTATACTTAGCGATTGAGATGTTTAATTCTTGACTCCTTGGAAGTCTGTTTCAATCATGTTGTGACATCAGAACTCTTATCAGTTGTAGTTTCTGTTGCACCTTATTAATGGTGAATTATTGGCCCTCGTGGCAATTGAAAAGTTGATGTAACTGATTCCTTCATAAAATGAGATGAAACTCTATTGTTTATCAAAAATTGTCGTCGTTATTTAAATTGTCATCACTATTTACACTTGCTGAGCATTGTTGGCTCACTCTTGCTTCTATTATTTCTCCAGTTGTTAGAGGTGATCAGAGAACCTAGTGGTCAGTTGGTATAGCTCTATAGACAGCGAGAGGAGACGTTCGAGTGATGGACTTTTCAAAGAATGGATTGGGAATTGTTAAGGTTGGATATTTAGTTAGACAGCGAATTTGTACATTCATAAATTTGTATAATATACTTTTATTCTGAGATTGGGTTGTAATAATGTGATTGATAGTTTGTTTCATACCATAACCTGTATGCGATCTTGGTTAAGGGGTTTTTATTATTAAATGTTGTTTATATTCAGAGATATATATTATTGTTGTTGGTTAGTGGCCCCATATCTGTACCCCGGATTTTGGGATGCTACAGGTTGGTATCAGAGCTACAGGTTATGGTCACTGAAACATATTAGGAGGGTTAGAGTACGAGTATAAGATAGAAGTCGGGTAGAACGGTTTAGGGTAAGGATCGCGTTAGGATACTTCGGCAAGCATCGCGACGTTAATCGGTCTTTCGGCATATCGCGCGTGTAAGAACCCCAAATTTTGGATAGAATTAAAACTTTTTATTAAGTAATGATAAAATGAGGAACAATGATTCCGACAACAAGGTCACCAGCTCTAATGAATGGTGGCTTCAAAGAACAATGATTGTAATGAATGGATATGGCTTTGGACAATGATCCTGATGCATTGGTATATTGTCAGAATAGAGTAATTCGATGGTTGAGGACCTAGATAAGAATAATCTACCATCCAGGAAGGAGCTAATGGATCCTTGAAGGGAAATGAATACGTGCATAGTGTTTCCCGTACGTGCATAGTATTTCCCGTACGTGCATAGTGTTTCCCGTACGTGCATAGTGTTTCCTGTACGTGCATAGTAATTTGGTGGATGAATAGTGATTTTGTAAGTTGGAAAACTTTTCACGCCACCCTATGTACGGGACGTGATATGGATGTTTCGAAGTCATATTAGTAATACGCGGAGGAAATAAGTGAATGTAGAGACGATCGGAATTCAGAAATTCCAAATTCTTTTTCGGTATAATATTTGACCGGACAGTGGATTAAATATTATTATAATCCAAGAATTGAGATATTAACTTTGAGGATTTGATATTTTGGGATGTTATTATATTTGATTTAAGAATGAAGGTAGGAAACCATTGAGGAGTGCTTATGGCTACAATGTAATAATTGATATTTGGAAAGAATGAATGGAATTCGACTTTATTATGTTTATGTCTTGAAGAATGCTAAAGGGTGACAACATAGGTAAGAATAATCTATCTTCTAAGGGAATAAGATATGGCAACTTCAAGCAAGAGAATACTCTCATGTCATCCAGATCGATAACGATTAATCCAGTAGTTCCGTAAAAAGGTTAAGGAACGATCGAAAGAGAATACGGACAATTATACAACCCTAAGAGAACAAGTAAAGAATACAGAATGAATAGTGTTTTGGTGGGAGTATAGAATAATATGAGACGACACTATATAGAAGCATTCGAAACGGATTTCCGAGTTCGTATTAGTGATCCAGGGGGAAAATAAGTGTATGTAAAAGCTGTCGGATTCTGAAAAACCGCACTTTTATTTTCTCCGAGAGTTCCCTGGACACTGATAGCCTTAAATATTTAACGAATGGATTTAAGGAATATAAATTGGAAAGTTAGAATGAAAGATGGAGAATGAAAGTATTAATATTAAAAAGGATTCCCGGTAAACCCTAATTAGAAATCCGTGAAATATTCCTACGAACGATCAATCGAAACGGGCAATAACCGGACACAGAAACAAGCAGAGGAAGCAAGAGTCTTGTGCAAGCTACTAGTATAAAATATCTAGTAACCAAACTAGAATCAAGGAACTAGCACCCTAGAGAATGCAACTAAGTACTTAGCAAGGCAACCATGTAGTTAGGCTAAAACCACCACATTTTCAACACTTGTCATGGTATTTCCTCATCCAACACCTCACTACTTTAATAAAGTAGCTTTATACAAGATATTATGTTGTAATTGGATGAGAGTGGATGAGATTAAATCATAGAAATCAAAAGAAACCAAGCAAAATACTCCACCCTTGCAAGAAAACATCCATTCGGCCCTTCACTAATTCCAAAATCAAAACCCCTCTTCCCACCATCTTTTGATCTTGTGAAAATTATGGTGAGTCTTACATTTCCTAAAAGTGATCCCATAAAAATTTCAAAGCCAAACTCTCTTGTTTCCATTTTCAAATAATTCATCAAAGAGGAGGATGAATAGTGGTTTTATGAACTAATCTTGTTTTTTCTTGTTTTTCATGGTGGATTTAGCTAGCTTAGGATCATCCAAGGATAGATCAAGGCTTAGGAAGGTTATACTACTCTCTAAGGAAGGTATAAATCATTTCAAACCCTAAGCTTTACTTTGAGTTTATGCATGATTCATGGTGATTTTGGATTAAGTGATATTAGTAGTATTCTACCACCATGTTAGCATGATTTTGTGGTTAGATTAGCTTTATGATGATATATTGATGAAGCATGATATTCTTGAGCTTTTAAGAGATGATTATTAACTGTAGTAATTGATTAGATGCCCGGTGTGGCTTGGTTGTTGCGTAATGAATTTTAGAACGCTCGATTCATAGCCGTCGTAATGCCCGATTTTCATTAACACTAAGAAACAGAACTGGTCAGTAGCCATAACTCTCTGTTCTTGGCAAGTTAATGAACCCTACTGATAGATTTTTGAACATAGATCACTTTGGCGAAAGAATCGAAGCATTTCGATTTACGGTTTAGGAATTATGACCAAATTACTAAAAGTAGTTCGAATCCGTAAACGAAAGTTCGTAACTGAAATTGAACCCTCGTAAACTATGTAACATCATTAGGGGAGAGCACGGTTCGGTTCGGTTCGGTTTTGCCCCGAAACCGAACCCGAAACCGCATGTCTTCGGTTTTTAAAATTGAAAACCGCAACCGCAACCGAACCGTCGGTTTCGGTTTCAGTTTTAAAAAGCTCGGTTCGGTTTTTAATGGTTCAGTTTCGGTTATAAAACCGAAGGAAAAAATCATAAATATATTACAAAACTTTAAATTTATAAATTACAACGTTCTCGATTTTTAAACAAAGTAACTGAGTTTTTGAATGAATACACTCTGTGTATATGTTAGTGGTAATGTTATATGACAGTATCATATGACATTAGTAAGCTAATAAGTTATACAGGGCTCACAATATATTTTAACAAAATTTATACATGCATGTGTGATAATGTGCAATGAATAAATCATACCTAATTAAGTCTTAACTTGCACAAATTTAATGCCTTGCAGAAATTAGTATATGAGTAAATGACAAAATGTACTCTCAGTTGCTAATACAAAAGCAAATTAGAACTTTCTCATGTAATATGTAAATTGATTGCAATATAATCGTAGTTTTAATACAATTTACATGATAGTAGAAACCTATATATATAGTTTACGAAAATGAGAAGTTACCAGCCCGAGCAGTCACCAGAAAGTTTTATAAATTTATATAAATTATATATTTATTTTAATAATCGGTTCGGTTCGGTTTTAGTCGGTTCGGTTTTAACCTAAAACCGGAACCGAAACCGAAAATTTCGGTTTTTAAAAATCAAAAACCGCAACCGCCGGTTCGGCTTCGGTTTCGGTTTTTTCGGTTCGGTTTTGGTCGGTTTCGGTTCGGTTTCGGTTTCATTTCGGTTTTTTGCTCACCCCTAAACGTCATGGCGAATCTTGGTAAATAAATACTAGAGGTAAAAAGGAAGGTTTGAAAGAAAACCGTATGTCAAAAGGATCATTTTTCGATTTATTAAAAATGTTCGAGTCGAGGTTAAACGCGAACGAACCCCTAAAAGACGACTCTTTTATAACTTCGGTAAAACACTTAGAAAACGGGCGATAAAACTCGGAGTATAATATTGATTCGTAACGATCGACCTTAGAACTCATATGACTTAAGTATGTCCCAAGTATAAGTACAGTGACATGTCGTATTAACGAACGAATGTCGGGTCGGATCAGTGATAAAAAGGAATCCACTAAAAGGGGTATAACGAGATAACTCGAGAACGTGTTTCGAATTAAGTATAACTTAACTTTTAATATGTTAAGTGATTAATCCCGAATGCCTTGGCTATTTATAGATCACCAAGCTGAACCGGGACCCGCTACCACTACCCCTTACCGTACTCGACTACCATGCAAGTTTCAATTCCCTTCTTTTAGGCTGTTGTTGTGATTGAATATATATATATATATATATATGTTTTCTGTTATACATATGCCATAGCATGCATGCCTACTTTCAAGTTATATCATTATGCTTGTTCCCTGATTGTTATTGGCTTATAAATTAGATAGCTATCGTATCAATTATAAGCCGGTTATTGTGAGACCCTCAGAGAAGGGTGTATACATCTTATTCATCAAATATAGACCGAGAGTCAATATTTCTTGACATATCGAGATTACCTCGAAAGAAAATATCTAAGTAAATATTTTCTATTATTTGGGCGACGAATATTATTTGAATATTCGTTCGAGATTATTTATTTAACGATCCTTACTTCAAATAATTATTGAACGTAACCATTCGACGAATAATATTTTTCAATATTCATTCAAAGTCGAATAGATTATCGATTATTATTCCGAATATTCTTCTAAAGATTGGACTACTAAATGAATATTATTTGAATATCCATTTAGAATATTACTTTATTAAATGAATATTACTTTTGAATATTCATTTAAGATATTACTTATTCACGGAAACAGCCTCCCCGCTCTAAAAGTGGGGGTATGGTCTGCGTACAATCTACCCTCCCCAGACCCCGCTCTGAGCGGGATATACTGGGTATGTTTGGTTTGGTTTGGTTTATTTAAGATATTACTTACTTGATGAATATTATTCTAATATTCATCTGAAGCTTGATTTATTTATCGAGTCTTATCTCGAATATTCCTTTAAAGCTTGGATTACTAAATGAATATTACTTGATATTCATTTAGAATATTATTCATTAAACGAATATTACTTTTTCAATAAACATTTAAATTCCTAATTAATTATGAATATTATTTTGAATATTCATCCAGGGTTCTATTTAATCATCGAATATTATTTTATATTTTAAATATTCCTTTCATGTCTTATTAATTAATGAATATTATTCTGAATATTCATTTGAATATTTAATTATGCAATAAATATTCTCTAGATATTTCTTCAAGGATTATTTGAGAAACACTCCGATTAAAGATATTCTTTCATATTCCTAAATATTCTGTAAAATATTTTAATTCAATAAATATTCTCTGAATATTTATTCCATACTTGGAATAACCTCGATAAGGTTTATCTTCTTCGATTATTACAGAAAATATTTCGGAGTCATATTATTATTAATCTTATATCAAGAAAGGTTCTCAGACATCATTCTTCTTTGAGTCTACCTCTCTAATAATAAGGGAACCTTACTTGGAAGATGTTATTTATCTTGTCGACTTCCCGGTCATAAAGTATTCTCTTCACTCGCAACTCGGGTGCTGTTGACTTATTAAGTCGTCGTTTACCTTCTCATCTTTCGAGGGGTAAGATTGTTGGAACAAGTTGATATTCGATACCAAGCCACAGCTTGGAAGTTATTGGTGAATTTTCCTTTCCAACTAGATACGACTACATTGTAGAGTCTTATCAACAAGTATTATACTTGGGGAAAGGGGGACGAACGTTACATTCAGAATCATGAATTCTATTTGAACTATGAGTCGTGTAAGAGGCCGAGTAGTGCCGGTCCATCCCCTTTGGCCCAACCGTTGGCCGGGGAGAGCTAGTAAGGCGGTAGACAAGTAAAGCCGTCAGTTCTTCCTTCTACCGGTAGTAAATCTAAATTGAGCTGTACGATCTCGACTGATCATCAAGATTGGAACAGCGGGCGCGGTGAATACTCCATCATTGGTTCATCATCCAAACTTATTTATTTCCTGCAACATGATTACTGTTGGCAGAGCTGGAAAAGTATTCATAACTGGAATTGCAATCTTTTCATGCAAGTTCCTCTTTTTAATGGCAATGAGAATATCACGCTTACTTTTGATGTAGCAGATATTTCTACAAACAAATACTTTAAGTTACCTTGTAACTTCATCGTTCATATTATACTGGCATCATTTCCGCAAATGCATGGCATATGGTTTGAAAGATACTTTTGAACTGTTATATATTATCGTTCAGTTATATATTATTGTTGGTGGGCTATTGCTCACCCTTGCTTTATTACTATATCACAACAACAGCTAGACCAGATGACTCGCACAAGGCGCACTCGACGCGGGCGAGGACGATGAGACTACCAGAGCTGAAGAAGAAGCTATTGGTAGGATATATTTATTCTTTCAGTACCAAGAATATGGTCTAGTATGACTTATGTAAATGGATGGCAAAGAGTATGTATTTATATTGAAATTCTTTTGGATTGTAAGAACTCATAATGTGATTAATAAAAATTTGATTGTTACTCTGATTTCATCTCTGGGACTATAACGGGTGTGTTTTATATTGTTGTGTTGGGTCATAGAGACGTAATTTATTTTATGTTAAGGAAAGTTCAATTGTTGTGGACAGAATTGGAAACCGTAACCACCGGATCCCGGACCCCGGACCTGAGGGTGTTACAGAAGTGGTATCAGAGCGTTACGTTATAAATCCCAGAGATGAGGCGACGTTAAAACCATAAACTTACTAAGATAATAAGAACTCTTGCCAAGTTCATAGTCGGACTACTTAATGTAGTGCTGACATATAAAACCCTTATGGGAACTCTTAAGTATCATGATAGTAACTTAGCTCGTTCTCGTATCGAATAGTAAGGCGACAGACCTTGAGGCGTACGAGCAGCAGCATGATGATGTTGTATTATATGCTGACGATCGGATTGTGAATTCGATAGAGTACCCTATTGAGGACTCGAAGAGGTTCCAGCAGAGGAAAATTCTATTGAGGATGAGGAGATTACTCCAAGAAAATGAGGGCTGTAGCCAGAGGGATAGCGAGAGTTAAGATTATAGTGCTCAGAGAAGTGAGCACAAAGAAATGAGATATTATTAAGAGAATTGAAATTTTATGTTGGATTTATAGCCGCACTACGAGAGGTAGTACCAGCAATTAAGACAGATTGGAAGGATTACTTGAGGTCTTATATGGGGATAGATAAAGATCATTAGAGACTTTCAGATTAATGAGAAAGGAGTTAGAATGATGCATGATTATCAAAGACGTCGATGTAGGACGGGGAGCACCCAGGAGCAGTTGAGATAGAGGCAACAAGTGCCATACTATCGGATAAATGGATTAGTGTGAATATTGTCAATGGTAATTCGCCATGAGAAGGCGGATTTCATGTGTTATATTTTATGAAACCAAATTGAGATTGTTGAGGTGGTTTTATTCAGCGAAATGTCCATATTATGAATGAACCAGCTTCGAAAGTAAACATAGTGGAAAGTGATGGCCTGATTGGATAAAGTTATATAAAGTAGTACGCGAGACGATGATCTCAGAAACTACCAGAGGAAAAGACCAGTGGGTCTATGATGAACTCGTAATATGACTATTATCATGTACTAAGTATAAGTTTATTTTAACTCAGTAAAATGGTGAATCAGGAACGTTAGATGCATGTGATTCAGAAGAATATTAAATTCCTTCTTTTCCCCGAATAGATTATAGCAGTTACCTTAAGTTTATTCTGACACTGAATTGCAAATGGATCAAGTAATGCTATTAGCCAACCCCTAAAATCAAATATATTTTTTTTATGTGTGGCCAGTTGAGGCCAAGTCACAAAGGATTATCAAGTGACTAGACCAGCAATGAAAGGACAAAGCAGGGTTGCTTCTAAGAAATCGCCGACTGCAAGGGCTTCTGATATAAAGGAAACATTAATGAGATCGTAGGAATCTTCTACTGAACCCTTTGCAACCCATGTTTTGATTGGGAATTTGCTAGATTTTTTTTTTTGTACAGGGTCACCCGTACTCAAGTGATTCATGTATATATGATTACCCAAGATTACGAGTAAAAATAGAAGTATAATGACTTGAGATGTTTGATGTTAGGGTATTATAAATACCATGAATATATTATGACTAAGGAAAGTAAACAACGAAGGTTTATGAAGAGAGTATGGACATGGTCAGAGATGGATCAGTATGCTGTAGAAATTTTGTCTAAGGCAAGTACATTTGAGAAGAACGATAAGTACTAAGAGATTCACGTTGAACTCCACCAATATCTTCCAAAACATCCTTGCTACCATTACCAAGTTCTGTAAGAGAGCAGATAGGCATACGTTGCCTTTTGGAAGGCCAAATAGGCTGACAACTATCTGAAAGAAGAGGGCGGCATTAAGCCACCGATCGATTATCAAATGAGAATGATTGAAAAAAAAAAGACCTTTATTAAGGATTCATGATCTGATTGCCAATTATAAGATGTGTTAAGTGGATTTTATATCCACTTTTAAGGCTTCTAAATGGCTAGAATCGTTGTTCGTTCTCAAGTTTACAAGCATCATTTGATGTGTTTTGGTTTAGTTTTGTAGGTTGCATGGAATAACACAAAAGGTCGAGAGTCGGTGGATTTGGTGCAAAGATCGTGCTATGTTGGTGATCTTGGAATTGCTTGTTTGCATCGTCTCGGAAGAGTTGTGGTGTTGTTGCACCATCTTGGAAGGCTAGAGAATGCAAGGGATGAAATGCTATTAAAGTGCAAGAAGGTGCAAAGGAAAGAGCAAGCCAAAAATCAGAAAATAAGCCAAGGCAGAAAATTTCCAGCAATTTTGAGCTCCGGGCGGCCGCTCGGGATTTCAGGCTGCAGCCTGGAAGCCAAAAATTCTGCTCAACGAATTGTTTTGCTGTTGGGCCATTTTCAGCATATGGGCTTTTTCTAGGGTTGTATAAAAACGAACTTACATCACTTGTAAACAAAACTAGCAGCTGGGAACATTGGAGAAGAGGCAAGAACAAGAGAATCATCAATCCTAGGTGATAGCAAGGAAGAATCACTCAAGTTCAAACCCATTTCCAGGATTTCTCTACTTCAATTTTCAGTTTTTCTCAACTCTTAACTTGTTTATTAGTGATTTCTTTTCTAGTACTTTTGTCTAATTCAATTTTAATTATTAATCTTAATTTTCATTTTGTTTAATTATGTTATCCATAGAACCCATGAAGGTGTTAAGTTTAATTATGAACTAAACACTTTCATGGGGTTCTAATGTAGTGAATTGTGGATTTTTATGGTTGGCTTGATAGATTATTTGAGTTTGTGATTTTCTTATAAGAATGCCTAATGTGGTTGTGTTAATTGCATATAGATGAGTAGCTAACATCTATTTTGTCAAATCTCTAATGAATGCGAAAGTGGATTTAGAGATTAGGACTCACCATGCTAGCATAGGTTTCGTCGGCTTCTCCGCGTGTTGGAATATAGTTTCGATAGAACATTATTCCCCTATGTAGTTAATTGCGGAACTTGTTTTGTAAATCGATTGTATCACCCATTCACATAGACATATAGTGTTTGGATATAATTGATGCCCTTATAACTTCTATCTCTTTTGTGGATGTTTATTTGGATTGGTATGAGTTAATTGAAAGATGGCTCATATTAGCTAAGTGTTCCCGCTAGCTTCTTTAACAATTGCAACTTATTGAATCTTGATAGTAAACCAAGATGAAGCATTCATGAACTTAGAACCCCATGCCCTTATCATATTATTTTAAAAACACGTTAGTTGATATTTCATTAGTTAATTGTTAATTCAAACAAACCGAACTTTATCACTCGTTCAAGCTTCTATAATTAGCCGAACATTGTTGAATAGACACTTATACTTAAATCACCGAGTCTTCGTGGGAACGATCCTTATTTCCCTTTATTGCTTTTGGACTGCGTATACTTGCGTAGTGATTTTATCGAACAAGTTTTTGGCGCCGCTGCCGGGGACTACGGTGTTAATTTTTGTTTATGTGTTTTACTACAATAGAAGTTAATTTTGTTTGACTTGAACATTCTATCTTACAACTTTTTTGTGTGGTGAATACTTGTCTGTCAGGAACTTGAACCTTTTATGCTAACCCGTTCTAAAGCATTTAAAGCTAAACAAGCTCTTGAACTAACAAATTCTGAAAAGATGAACGGAGAAGGAGAAGTAGTTGCTCCTGCAGCAGCAAGGGCTCTCATGGATTACTCTCAACCAAAAATTGATGACATCCAGTCAAGTATCATTCGGCCAGCAATTGCTGCTCCTACTTTCGAAATTAAACCTAGCACTATTCAGATGGTGCAGAATCAGGTACAATATGGGGGAACTGCTACTGAAGATCCTAACTTGCACATTCGGAATTTTATCGAGATATGCGACACATTCAGATTCAATAATGTGTCAGAGGATGCTGTCAAGTTGAGGCTCTTTCCATTTTCTCTACGAGACAAAGCCAAGGGTTGGCTACATTCACTTCCATCAGGCTCCATCACAACTTGGGCAGATTTGGCGCAGAAATTTCTCACCAAATTCTTTCCTATGGCTAAAACCGCTGCATTTCGGAATGCTCTCACTCAGTTTTCGCAGCAATCAGGTGAAACCTTATGCGAAGCTTGGGAAAGGTATAAAGAAATGTTGAGAAAATGCCCTCATCATGGCATGCCTGATTGGATGATGATCAACTGTTTCTATAATGGGCTTGGAGGTCAATCTAGGCAAATGGTTGATGCTGCTTCAGGTGGAGCCTTATGGGCTAAAAGTTATGAAGAAGCATATGATTTAATTGAGATGATGGCGGCGAACGAATATCAGAATCCGACTCATAGAATGTCACAGCAAAAGGTGGCGGGAATTCTAGATGTCGACAAAGCTACATCTTTGGCAGCTCAATTAGAAGCACTAAGCTTGAAGGTGGATTCTATGGCATCACAAGGTTTTCAGCAAGTGGCTAGCATATGTGAGTTATGTGCGGGTGCACATGAAACCAACCAATGTGCCATTTCTAGTGAATCGGTGCAATTTGTAAGCAACTTTCAGAGGCAACAACAACCAGCGCCTAACAATTATCATCCAAGCAATCGAAATCACCCAAATTTCAGTTGGAGCAACAACCAAGGGGGTTCTCAGCAAAATAATCAGCCCTTTCATAATTCTCAGAATCAGCAATTTGGAAACAAGCAATCTAATCCATCTGGATTTCACCAACAGCAGGGGCATCAATTTCAACAACCATATGCCCCTAGACAATTTCAGCCCCCGGGATTTCATCAACCACAACAATCTTATGGACATTC
Source organism: Saposhnikovia divaricata (assembly GCA_036435485.1). NCBI lineage: Eukaryota > Viridiplantae > Streptophyta > Magnoliopsida > Apiales > Apiaceae > Saposhnikovia > Saposhnikovia divaricata. The sequence goes on along the minus strand of CM071597.1, from coordinate 118,889,280 downwards.
CGGGAAATCATCTTCGAGTGAAAAGACAGAGTTAGATGAGCTCAGATTAGCCTGGAAAAGCCAAGCAGCTTCAATTAAAAATCTGGAAACTCAAATGGGACAACTTGCTAGTTTCATGATGAGCCGACCACAAGGAACACTTCCCAGTGATACCGAAGCTAATCCAGGGAGAAAGGACAACCAAGAGCACATCAAGGCCATCACTCTAAGGTCCGGGAAAGTCACAGAAGGTGCTGAAATGACAAGAGCAGAAAGAATTCTGCCCATTGAGGAAACAGAAAAAGTGGACTTGGGAGACACCGAAGACAAGGGTAAAGCTTCAATTTCAACCCAGGAGGAAGAAAAAAATACATCACCTCCTAAACAATCAGTCCTTAAAGAAGTAGGAGAGCATGTCTATCCACCTCCACCATTTCCTCGACGACTGCAGAAACAGAAACTGGACAAGCAATTTGGAAAATTTCTTGAAGTCTTTAAGAAATTACACATCAACATTCCCTTTGCCGAAGCTCTAGAACAAATGCCAAGCTATGCAAAGTTCATGAAAGGCATTCTTTCGAGAAAAGTGAAACTGGAGGAGTTAGAGACCGTTGCTTTGACGGAAGAGTGTAGTGCGGTATTGCAACAAAAGTTACCGCCTAAACTAAAGGACCCTGGTAGTTTCACCATTCCATGCACCATTGGAAAATTGTCTTTTGACAAATGTTTATGTGATTTGGGAGCAAGTATCAATCTCATGCCATACTCGGTTTTCTTGCAACTTGGCCTTCCCGAGCCAAAACCGACGAGCATGTCACTTCAGTTAGCGGATCGCTCAATCACATATCCCCGAGGAGTTGTTGAAGATGTCCTAGTAAAGGTGGACAAACTAATTTTTCCAGCTGATTTTGTCATACTGGATTTTGAAGAAGATAAGAAGATTCCTATCATACTTGGTCGACCATTCTTGGCGACGGGGCAAACATTGATTGATGTCCAAAAGGGAGAACTTACGATGAGGGTGCACGATCAAAATGTCACTTTCAATGTTTTCACAGCTATGAAATTTCCTACAGAAGAAGAACAGTGTCTAAAGATAGACTTGATTGAGTCTACGGTACAAGAAAAGTTGGATCACATGTTCATGAATGACACTTTGGAAAAGGCACTCAGTGGAGAGTATTCATTAGATGAAGATGATATAGATGAACAACTGCAATATCTGGATGCTATGCCTTGGCAAAGAAAATTGGAGAGACCGGTAGAATCGTTGGGTCTACCAGAATTAAAGGGATCGCATCAGCAATTGAAACCATCTATCGAGGAAGCTCCAACTCTAGAACTCAACCCACTACCAGAGCATTTACGGTATGCCTCTCTTGGAGAATCATCTACTTTGCCAGTGATTATTGCCGCTAACCTTTCAGATGCTGAGGAGGACAAACTCTTGAGGGTTCTTCGAGAATTCAAATCAGCCATAGGTTGGTCTGTGGCGGATCTAAAAGGAATCAGTCCCTCGTATTGCCAACATAAAATTCTATTGGAAGAAGGGAGTAAGCCAACAGTAGAGCACCAAAGGCGGCTAAATCCTATCATGAAAGAGGTGGTAAAGAAAGAAATCCTCAAGTGGCTAGATGCAGGGATAATCTATCCCATTTCAGACAGTTCATGGGTCAGTCCAGTGCAGTGTGTGCCTAAGAAAGGAGGCATGACCGTGGTGGCAAACGAAAAAAATGAACTCATTCCTACTCGAACGGTCACAGGATGGCGAGTGTGCATGGACTATCGGAAGCTCAATAAGGCCACCAGGAAAGATCATTTCCCACTTCCCTTCATTGATCAGATGTTGGATAGATTGGCCGGTCATGAATATTATTGTCTTCTTGATGGATATTCGGGGTATAATCAGATTTGCATTGCTCCTGAAGATCAGGAAAAGACCACATTTACTTGCCCGTTTGGCACTTTTGCCTTTCGTCGGGTTTCCTTTGGTCTTTGTGGTGCCCCAGCAACTTTTCAGAGATGCATGATGGCCATATTCTCGGACATGATTGGTATTAATGTAGAGGTTTTTATGGATGATTTTTCAGTATTTGGTACCTCTTATGATGAGACTCTTGCGAATTTGACCTTAGTGCTTAAAAGGTGCGTTGAAACCAATTTGGTTCTCAATTGGGAAAAGTGCCATTTCATGGTACAAGAAGGAATAATTCTCGGGCACAAGGTTTCTAATCAAGGTCTTGAGGTAGATAAAGCTAAATTGGAAACAATCTCAAATCTTCCTCCTCCAATTTCAGTCAAGGGGATTCGTAGCTTTCTTGGGCACGCGGGTTTTTATCGGCGTTTCATAAAGGATTTCTCGAAAATTTCTAAACCGTTGTGTAATCTACTTGAGAAGGACATTCCCTTCAAATTTGACGAAGCTTGTCTTGTTGCCTTCGAGCTCTTGAAGAAGAAGTTAACTACTGCACCAGTTATTACTGCACCTAATTGGAGTGAGCCTTTTGAGCTAATGTGTGATGCTAGTGACTATGCAGTTGGTGCTGTTCTTGGTCAACGGAAAGAGAGAATTTTTCATGTGGTTTACTATGCTAGTAAAACCCTTAATGATGCACAGTTGAACTACACCACCACGGAAAAGGAGCTCTTGGCTGTTGTCTATGCTTTTGAGAAATTTCGAGCCTACTTGCTTGGCACGAAGGTAATTGTTTACACAGATCATGCGGCTATAAAATATTTGATGACAAAGAAGGACTCCAAACCTCGTTTGATTCGTTGGGTACTTCTATTGCAAGAATTCGATTTGGAAATAAAGGACAGAAAAGGAATAGAAAACCAAGTAGCCGATCACCTTTCTCGTTTGGAAGATCTTGGGAAGTCATCCCAAGACAGCACGGTCATTAATGAATTCTTCCCTGATGAACAACTGTTTGGAATACAAGAAGAAGAACCTTGGTTCGCAGACATTGTGAACTTTCTTGTTAGTAGAGTGATTCCTCCCGAACTCTCATATGCACAAAAGAAGAAGTTCATGCATGAAGTTAAATGGTATTGTTGGGATGAACCATACTTGTTCAGACAAGGAGCGGATCAGGTTATCAGGAGGTGTGTACCTCACAGTGAGACAGAGGCTATTCTGAAGGACTATCATGCCACAACATATGGAGGCCACTATGGAGGTGAAAAGACCGCGACTCGTATTCTTCAAGCAGGATTCTATTGGCCTTCCCTTTTTAAGGATGCTCATCAATTTGTATTGAGGTGTGATCGTTGCCAACGAGTTGGAAACATCTCAAGGAGAAATGAAATGCCCCTTAATGTGATGCTGGAAGTGGAAATCTTCGACGTTTGGGGGATCGACTTCATGGGACCATTCATTTCTTCATGCAACAACCAATACATCTTGTTAGCCGTGGACTATGTTTCCAAATGGGTTGAGGTCAAGGCACTTCCAACCAATGATGCAAATGTAGTGATAAATTTCCTTCACAAGAACATCTTTACAAGATTCGGCACTCCTCGAGTTATCATTAGTGATGAAGGTACTCACTTTTGCAATCGCAAGTTTACTAACCTCATGGCTAAGTACAACATCAACCATCGTGTAGCTACAGCATACCACCCTCAAACCAATGGCCAAGCCGAGGTGTCTAACCGTGAAATCAAGCGCATTCTAGAAAAAGTAGTGAGTCCTTCAAGGAAAGATTGGTCAATGAAACTTGATGAAGCGGCATGGGCTTATCGAACAGCCTATAAAACACCGTTGGGGATGTCCCCATATCAACTTGTGTATGGAAAGGCTTGTCATTTGCCAGCCGAATTGGAGCACAAGGCGTACTGGGCTTTGAAAAAGCTAAATTTTGATCTTAAGGCTGCGGGTGAGAAGCGAATGGTGCAACTCAACGAGATAGACGAGTTTCGCTTGCAAGCATACGAGAATAACAAGCTTTATAAGGAGAAAGTGAAGCGATGGCATGATCGTCGTCTGGTAAACAAGGTATTTGTTCCTGGTCAATCCGTTTTATTATTTAACTCTCGTCTTCGATTGTTTCCAGGAAAGCTTAAGTCGAGATGGTCAGGGCCATTTTATGTTAAAACGGTGTTTCCACATGGAGCAGTGGAAATTTTTGATAAATCGCCTGATGAGTCGTTCAAAGTAAATGGACAGAGGTTGAAACCATACTTTGGTGAATGTGTGAATCGCGAAGCGGAATCCGCGGTTCTTGGTACTACCGATTGAAATTCGAAGAAAATGTCAAGCTAGTGACATTTAAAACAAGCGCTTCGTGGGAGGCAACCCATGCATTTTGGAGTATTATTTGTTTTGAAAAAGCATTATAAAAAAAAAAAAAAAAAGTGAGAAAGAAAAGGAAAGGAGATGGAAAATATGTGTGTTTGAAAATGGGTGTCTGGCACAAAATAAGGACTCAGGGCGACCGCGGGCACGTAATTTCTACAACTGGGGCACGAATATTCATCAACATGGAGCACGTACATTCAACCTGCCTGGGGCACGTAATTTCTACAACTGGGGCACGAATATTCATCAACATGGAGCACGTACATTCAACCTGCCTGGGGCACGTAATTTCTACAACTGGGGCACGTACTTTCTACAACATGGAGCACGCACGCTCTAAAACTCTGCCGAACGAACTTAAAAACAAGGCATACAGTGGTTGAATATTTAGGCAGTTCTTATAGGTTTATAAAACCTCCGAATCCACTTACTTCTCCCTACTCAACCCCATAAATCTCATCCCATTTTCAACCCCAAATTCATATATACTAATCCCACATCCATATCCCTATATCAAACCATAACCCACTATCCCCACAATTACACACCCAATTATACATACATCCACATATATCCAATTTACTCATTCTCTAGCATCTCATAATACCTAAAAAATTGAAAAACAAGGATTGGATAAGGATTTCAAGGGTTTATCTTGTTGTGGGTTGTAAGCAATTGCTTGGTTTAATTTCGTTGGATATTGTGTGATTGGTTAATAAGGAGACTTGCACATAAGGTGTTTGTTAATTTGTCTGTGAGAATTATGGCTCCAAAGAGAACAAGAATTGTGGGTAGTAGTAGTGCTCAACCGAATATTGATGAGGCACTTGATGAATCGCGATTTGTTTCATTAATTGCTCACAATGAGTATAATCGATTGCGGACTAGGGCGGTGGCTAAAGAACGAGGATTCAAGCCTTCCGCCACCGATGGCGAATTGCTTGGCATGATTAATGTTAGGGGATGGAGTGTGTTGTGTGACACTCCTTTGGAAGTTCCCCTAGGTGTTGTCCGAGAATTCTATGCAAATGCCAAGGAATCGGCTAATGGTTATTCATGGGTACGTGGTGTAACGGTAGATTACCGGCGTGCAACCATTACGAACGTGTTAAGGCTTCCACCTCAACCTCGGGGGGCCGAGGATTGGACGATCAAGTCACGCGCAGAAGTGGATTTAGATAGACTTGTGGTTGATTTGTGTGCGCCAGGCACTGAGTGGAGGTATAAGCCGGGATCTAATGAGCATTTAAACTTCCCTGCTTCTGCCCTGAATAGGTATGCTCGCGCATGGAACATGTTCATATGTGCACGATTGATGCCTTCTTCGCACGCTCATGACGTTACAGTGGAGAGAGCCATTTTGTTATATGGAATTTTGGGAGGCCATTACATTGATCCAGCATATCTGATTTATCAGGGTATGTGCCGTTTTATGACTAGCCGCACTATAGGAGCTATTCCCCATGCTTATCTTATCACCCGGTTGTGTATGAATGCCGGTGTTAATTGGGGTGCCGAGGAACAGCTTCAGCAGCAGAGTGCCGACATTGATAGTGCTATAATTGCTCGTTTGGAGGATTGGCCAGGCGGCGTCCCTCACCCACGAGGTCATGGGTTCATTGTAGGTGGGGTGGAGAGAATTGTGCCACCTCCGCAGAGAGCTAGAGCAGATCGGGCTGAGAGAGGCGCAGGTCGCCAGGGTCCACAGGCAGGATTCAGTGATACCCAGTATAGGCGGTTGCTTCGGCGTATGGACGCCATGCATGATATAAATCGCCGTTTTGCACAGGATATGACAGTGTCACTTGATAGAGTTTTTGAGCGAGATGGCATTCAGGTGGAATGGCCGGTTTATTGCACTCATCAGCCCTATCCTCCTCCAGATACTCCACCAGATTCACAGCCCGAAGAGGGTGACGACTCAGACGATTAGGGGCGTTTTCTTCCCTTTTCCCTTTACTTTCAATGAGGACATTGAATTGTTCAAGTTTGGGGGTGTGGGGTTAAGGTCATATTTGCATCTAGCTAGTACATTCATGTCATGTAGTTTTAAGTCGCACGACATGTAGATTAATTTAATTGTTATGTTCATATAATTGCATATCATAACATTCCATGGTCCCTTAGCATTAACAAGTTCGAATTAGTAGTCTTTGAAGAGAGTGTGATAATGAAAACAGGAATGCAATTTCATGCTCAGTTGAAATAGGCTATACTAGTGCAGTAGCTAAAATATTTTTACACCATTCATAGTTACTCAATGCTTTTGGATTTTGTTCTAGGATTACATGCTTATGGGGGAATAGTCGCTTGTTTAACGATAGAATTTTACCTATTCTCTTTATGACTCTAGGGCAGTAAAGTATAAGTTTGGGGGAAGCATTGGGTATGCGTGCTAAAAAAAAAAAAAAAAAAAAAAGAAGAAATATAATAATGATAAGTAATGGCTAGGTGTCAATTGGCTAGTAGCCAGCTCATATTTATATGAGTAGTCTAGGGGTGGAATGAGATGGAGCGAAACGCACTCATTCCCATTCTCAAAAGAAAAGAAAAAAAAAGTTGAATGTGTATAAGGCATAATTGACCACGGTTGGGCTCATTGGTACTCGAGCAAGTAAGTTCTAGGGGACTTTGTGCCTAGTGACCTAAGGCTTTTATAGTCTGGGATCCGCTAACCTAAAGCTCGTTACAAGGGTGCTAGTGCATAAGTCTTTAGGGACCTCAACCATTGCACGGTCAAATAAGCGTATTTAGAGGTTTAGAACATAATAAATTCATTGTGACCTTGATCGAATATGGAGCTGTTCTAGGTTGTCGAGAGTATAGACTCTATTCTGTTTTTAAACTCGTAAATTTCCCTTAAAAGCATGTTTTGTCTTGTTCGGATCCATTAGTGAGTATTCTTTTGAAGCTAGCACACAATCACGCTTTGCACTTGTTTATACCTATGTATATATTGGAATGTAATCGGTTCTTGTCATTAGTTGTTGCATTCTTGGAGGGGATTGTTGAAACGAATGTTGTGTTGCGAGGGGATATTGCATTTCATGCATCATGCATTTAGTAGTTAGGTTATTGAGTTCATATCATTCATGCATTTCCCATGTGTTAAGTGGTTGCATTTTTCTTTGCTTGAGGACAAGCAATGATTCATGTTTGGGGGTTTGTTAAGTGGATTTTATATCCACTTTTAAGGCTTCTAAATGGCTAGAATCGTTGTTCGTTCTCAAGTTTACAAGCATCATTTGATGTGTTTTGGTTTAGTTTTGTAGGTTGCATGGAATAACACAAAAGGTCGAGAGTCGGTGGATTTGGTGCAAAGATCGTGCTATGTTGGTGATCTTGGAATTGCTTGTTTGCATCGTCTCGGAAGAGTTGTGGTGTTGTTGCACCATCTTGGAAGGCTAGAGAATGCAAGGGATGAAATGCTATTAAAGTGCAAGAAGGTGCAAAGGAAAGAGCAAGCCAAAAATCAGAAAATAAGCCAAGGCAGAAAATTTCCAGCAATTTTGAGCTCCGGGCGGCCGCTCGGGATTCCAGGCTGCAGCCTGGAAGCCAAAAATTCTGCTCAACGAATTGTTTTGCTGTTGGGCCATTTTCAGCATATGGGCTTTTTCTAGGGTTGTATAAAAACGAACTTACATCACTTGTAAACAAAACTAGCAGCTGGGAACATTGGAGAAGAGGCAAGAACAAGAGAATCATCAATCCTAGGTGATAGCAAGGAAGAATCACTCAAGTTCAAACCCATTTCCAGGATTTCTCTACTTCAATTTTCAGTTTTTCTCAACTCTTAACTTGTTTATTAGTGATTTCTTTTCTAGTACTTTTGTCTAATTCAATTTTAATTATTAATCTTAATATTTTCATTTTGTTTAATTATGTTATCCACAGAACCCATGAAGGTGTTAAGTTTAATTATGAACTAAACACTTTCATGGGGTTCTAATGTAGTGAATTGTGGATTTTTATGGTTGGCTTGATAGATTATTTGAGTTTGTGATTTTCTTATAAGAATGCCTAACGTGGTTGTGTTAATTGCATATAGATGAGTAGCTAACATCTATTTTGTCAAATCTCTAATGAATGCGAAAGTGGATTTAGAGATTAGGACTCACCATGCTAGCATAGGTTTCGTCGGCTTCTCCGCGTGTTGGAATATAGTTTCGATAGAACATTATTCCCCTATGTAGTTAATTGCGGAACTTGTTTTGTAAATCGATTGTATCACCCATTCACATAGACATATAGTGTTTGGATATAATTGATGCCCTTATAACTTCTATCTCTTTTGTGGATGTTTATTTGGATTGGTATGAGTTAATTGAAAGATGGCTCATATTAGCTAAGTGTTCCCGCTAGCTTCTTTAACAATTGCAACTTATTGAATCTTGATAGTAAACCAAGATGAAGCATTCATGAACTTAGAACCCCATGCCCTTATCATATTATTTTAAAAACACGTTAGTTGATATTTCATTAGTTAATTGTTAATTCAAACAAACCGAACTTTATCACTCGTTCAAGCTTCTATAATTAGCCGAACATTGTTGAATAGACACTTATACTTAAATCACCGAGTCTTCGTGGGAACGATCCTTATTTCCTTTTATTGCTTTTGGACTGCGTATACTTGCGTAGTGATTTTAGCGAACAAGATGCAAGAATTCCTTGGCAGTTGAATTAAGGATAGGATATCCATAAATTAAGACAAACCCTGGGGAATGCACAAGGGGTGGCATTAACCCTAATAACGACATTATGACTTCAGATGATATGAGTTGGACTTGCTAAGGCAACAATGACCGGTAAGGATTATTAAAAAGAGTTCTGGAAAGAACATAGATAGAATTATTAGAGTATTGATCATTGACATTTTGATATACCATGTACCCAGAAAATACAGGAGGAAGGATGAGGATGACCTATGAAACCTTACAAGGAAAAAGGTAATATTCCGAACTTCAAAATGGAAGTTTGGTAAGGAATGTATGACATAGTAACATTAATGCCAGATGAGGCATGTATGAAACCCTGAGGAAGTATGGATTGAACCTATAAAGGTTGAGATTATCCTAAGATAAGGAAAGAACTAAGAAAAGAAGTATCCTAAGTAGGATTGGGAATAAACGTGATAAAGTTCCCACGGGTAGGTGGAAGCAATGACTTATGGAGAAAGACTGATAAATATATTTTTTTTTCTCCATCAGCAGAGCTTAAGGGAGAATGCTTTCACCCGACAATGATGGGAATGAGGTAGAAATGTTTGAATTGGAATATATCCAGAGAACAAGGATTACCAGAAATTATTATTATCAGGAAAGACCAATGAGGTGGCCGATAGTCTAAGTATAAAGGAATAATTACAAATGTTCATACCGAAGAAACAAAATGATATTTGGAAAGACCTTGAAGGTCATATTGGAGTGGAGGAAGTTACATTCCTTTTGATGATTGTGCAAGAATCGAAGGTAATAATAGTTTAAGTAAAGATTCGATTCCTGATGGAGTCTTAAGCATATTACGTATCTTAGAAGTTCCCGTTTTGAGGCAGACCAGGACCATGATACAAAATTAACGAAGTAAACCGTTAAGTTTCCAGTCTTTTATGGAAGCTGAATGAGAGATAGTTTCATCAACCTGACATAGCTGCGATGCTTGAAACTCTTCTGCAATTGTATCTACTTCATGTGATATCTACATCAAGTTCAGGAAGTGTTCCTTATGGATAAGGAATAGTGGTTACTTTGTCTCCCTAAAGGATTTGAAACCCGTAGGATTAGCTATTAATGCACTACGTAAACAAGAAGCGATGGTGATTCTTCTAAGAAAGTAGATGACAATGTAAAGATAGAGAAAGTGCTGCCATTGATTAACTAAATGGCATGTTGATGAATGACAAACAAGTTTATGTTAGTGTACTTCTGCGCAAACAAGATAGAGAATATGAGGTTGATGATTCATGATGTTAAAGATATTCCCATGGAAAGAATTAATGAGACTTGGAGGGAAGGGCGGTTGAGCCTGAGACTTATTGGGCCACCTGAGAGTTTAAAAGTGTTCGGACGGCGGTATTCGAGCCAACCTTACCCCCAAAACTTATAGCACGGTCATAACAGGTTTTCATGTGGCCAGGCTACGCCAGTAAAATGCAGATGCTCGATAGATGATAAGAGCATGAGCCGGTAGATATACGACCTGGTCTGACTTACGAAAGACAACCTGTGGAAAACCACGGATAGAAAAGAACAAGTGATGAGAAACAAGGTTGGCAGAAGTAGATTATATGAATCTAAGTTAAAGGGATCGGGCCAGATTCATTTCGGAAAGTTTAAATTGGAATAACGTGATGATTATAGAATAAATGTGACAGAATACCGATAAGGTGGTACCAAGTGCAAAAAGGTGTCTCAATAAAGAGGTGAAGGTGAAAGTAAATAATAGTAATGAGTAAGAATCAGATAATAAGAAGGATGTGATTGATAAAGAAAAGGCTGGGAAAGCAACTATGGAATGATAAGCAAGGAATGTTATGAATGGGTTTTCTAATGAATTCTCAGGATGACAACCTGATAGTGTCAATATTATAGTTATGAAAAAGCTAGTAACATGATATGGGATGTCAGTAATAATGATGTCAAGTGAGAAAACTAAGATTTAACCTGAGAGGTTCAAAGATTTTCCAAAAGTAAGTGTTGCTAATGTTGAACCAGAGTACAGGTCCAGAGAATAGTGGACAAAGCAGCAAGATATGTTGACACGTGAGGTTGCGATCAAATAGTATTGGATATAATTATGATTAATTTCTTCTTTGATAAACCTCTATAGTTCAGAGGTAAATTCTGAGTATGATATTCTACAATCATGAAAGCTTTCTATAATCCTTTAGAACTCTTTTCTCTTCTTCTCTCTTATTCATCTTCTTTATGAATTGAGAAGAACAACCCTTTTAGGAGGGGAGGTACTGCTACGTGACTATCTGTCTATGTGATAGAAGTCTAAGTGGAATACGATGACTTGTTTAATTGCTTGTCAAGTACTAAAGGCTGGCCCCCTTCTGTACTAACTATGCAATATAACAAATGTTCAATTGATCATAGTGATCTCTCAATAAATCTTTCCACTTCTCTATATTGATCGAGATTGCGAAGATTAAAGCGATCAGGAAATGCACAGTACGAGCGAGGTTACCTCCGAATTCGTAGGGTGATAGTGATACCAATGTTACTGCAGGTATCAATAAGGATAAGACTGAGTAAGACTATAACCCGGATAGTGAGTTGTACGAAAAGTAGCAACGTTGATGGAAAAAGGATACAGTATGAATAGTAGCACTAGAAGATGTGCTGAGGAAGGGTAGAACGACTAAGAATTGACCGGGAAGCTAAAAAGTGAACGACAGGCAAACGACTCTTTGCTTCCTACCTGATTCCGGGACGGAATCCTTTTAAGGAGGGGAGACTGTAAGAACCCTAAATTTTGGATATAATTAAAACTTTTTATTAAGTAATGATAAAATGAGGAACAATGATTCCGACAACAAGGTCACCAGCTCTAATGAATGGTGGTTTCAAAGAACAATGATTGTAATGAATGGATATGGCTTTGGACAATGATCCTGATGCATTGGTATATTGTCAGAATAGAGTAATTCGATGGTTGAGGACCTAGAGAAGAATAATCTACCATCCAGGAAGGAGCTAATGGATCCTTGAAGGGAAATGAATATGTGCATAGTGTTTCCCGTACGTGCATAGTATTTCCCGTACGTGCATAGTGTTTCCCGTACGTGCATAGTGTTTCCTGTAGGTGCATAGTAATTTGGTGGATGAATAGTGATTTTGTAAGTTGGAAAACTTTTCACGCCACCCTATGTACGGGACGTGATATGGATGTTTCGAAGTCATATTAGTAATACGCGGAGGAAATAAGTGAATGCAGAGACGATCGGAATTCAGAAATTCCAAATTTTTTTTCGGTATAATATTTGACCGGACAGTGGATTAAATATTATTATAATACAAGAATTGAGATATTAACTATGAGGATTTGATATTTTGGGATGTTATTATATTTGATTTAAGAATGAAGGTAGGAAACCACTGAGGAGTGGTTATGGCTACAATGTAATAATTGATATTTGGAAAGAATGAATGTAATTCGACTTTATTATGTTTATGTCTTGAAGAATGCTAAAGGGTGACAACATAGGTAAGAATAATCTATCTTCTAAGGGAATAAGATATGGCAACTTCAAGCAAGAGAATACTCTCATGTCATCCAGATCGATAACGATTAATCCAGTAGTTCCGTAAAAAGGTTAAGGAACGATCGAAAGAGAATACGGACAATTATACAACCCTAAGAGAAAAAGTAAAGAATACAGAATAAATAGTGTTTTGGTGGGAGTATAGAATAATATGAGACGACACTATATAGAAGCATTCGGAACGGATTTCCGAGTTCGTATTAGTGATCCAGGGGGAAAATAAGTGTATGTAAAAGCTGTCGAATTCTGAAAAACCGCACTTTTATTTTCTCCGAGAGTTCCCTGGACACTGATAGCCTTAAATATTTAACGAATGGATTTAAGGAATATAAATTGGAAAGTTAGAATGAAAGATGGAGAATGAAAGTATTAATATTAAAAAGGATTCCCGGTAAACCCTAATTAGGAATCCGTGAAATATTCCTACGAACGATCAATCGAAACGGGCAATAACCGGACACAGAAACAAGCAGAGGAAGCAAGAGTCTTATGAAAGCTACTAGTATAAAATATCTAGTAACCAAACTAGAATCAAGGAACTAGCACCCTAGAGAATGCAACTAAGTACTTAGCAAGGCAACCATGTAGTTAGGCTAAAACCACCACATTTTCAACACTTGTCATGGTATTTCCTCATCCAACACCTCACTACTTTAATAAAGTAGCTTTATACAAGATATTTTGTTGTAATTGGATGAGAGTGGATGAGATTAAATCATAGAAATCAAAAGAAACCAAGCAAAATACTCCACCCTTGCAAGAAAACATCCATTCGGCCCTTCTCTAATTCCAAAATCAAAACCCCTCTTCCCACCATCTTTTGATCTTGTGAAAATTATGGTGAGTCTTACATTTCCTAAAAGTGATCCCATAAAAATTTCAAAGCCAAACTCTCTTGTTTCCATTTTCAAATAATTCATCAAAGAGGAGGATGAATAGTGGTTTTATGAACTAATCTTGTTTTTTCTTGTTTTTCATGGTGGATTTAGCTAGCTTAGGATCATCCAAGGATAGATCAAGGCTTAGGAAGGTTATACTACTCTCTAAGGAAGGTATAAATCATTTCAAACCCTAAGCTTTACTTTGAGTTTATGCATGATTCATGGTGATTTTGGATTAAGTGATATTAGTAGTATTCTACCTCCATGTTAGCATGATTTTGTGGTTAGATTAGCTTTATGATGATATATTGATGAAGCGTGATATTCTTGAGCTTTTAAGAGATGATTATTAACTGTAGTAATTGATTAGATGCCCGGTGTGGCTTGGTTGTTGCGTAATGAATTTTAGAACGCTCGATTCGTAGCCGTCGTAATGCCCGATTTTCATTAACACTAAGAAACCGAACTGGTCAGTAGCCATAACTCTCTGTTCTTGGCAAGTTAATGAACCCTACTGAAGCATTTCGATTTACGGTTTAGGAATTATGACCAAATTACTAAAAGTAGTTCGAATCCGTAAACGAAAGTTCGTAACTGAAATTGAACCCTCGTAAACTATGTAACGTCATGGCGAATCTTGGTAAATAAATACTAGAGGTAAAAAGGAAGGTGTGAAAGAAAACCGTATCTCAAAAGGATCATTTTTCGATTTATTAAAAATGTTCGAGTCGAGGTTAAACGCGAACGAACCCCTAAAAGACGACTCTTTTATAACTTCGGTAAAACACTTAGAAAACGGGCGATAAAACTCGGAGTATAATATTGGTTCGTAACGATCGACCTTAGAACTCATATGACTTAAGTATGTCCCAAGTATAATTACAGTGACATGTCGTATTAACGAACGAATGTCGGGTCGGATCAGTGATAAAAAGGAATCCACTAAAAGGGGTATAACGAGATAACTCGAGAACGTGTTTCGAATTAAGTATAACTTAACTTTTAATATGTTAAGGGATTAATCCCGAATGCCTTGGCTATTTATAGATCACCAAGCTGAATCGGGACCCGCTACCACTACCCCTTACCGTACTCGACTACCAGGCAAGTTTCAATTCCCTTCTTTTAGGCTGTTGTTGTGATTGAATATATATATATATATATATATATATATATATATATATATATATATGTTTTCTGTTATACATATGCCATAGCATGCATGCCTACTTTCAAGTTATATCATTATGCTTGTTCCCTGATTGTTATTGGCTTATAAATTAGATAGCTATCGTATCAATTATAAGCCGGTTATTGTGAGACCCTCAGAGAAGGGTGTATACATCTTATTCATCAAATATAGACCGGGAGTCAATATTTCTTGACATATCGAGATTACCTCGAAAGAAAATATCTAAGTAAATATTTTCTATTATCTGGGCGACGAATATTATTTCAATATTCGTTCGAGATTATTTATTTAACGATCCTTACTTCAAATAATTATTGAACGTAACCATTCGACGAATAATATTTTTCAATATTCATTCAAAGTCGAATAGATTATCGATTATTATTCCGAATATTCTTCTAAAGATTGGACTACTAAATGAATATTATTTGAATATCCATTTAGAATATTACTTTATTAAATGAATATTACTTTTGAATATTCATTTAAGATATTACTTACTTGATGAATATTATTCTAATATTCATCTGAAGCTTGATTTATTTATCGAGTCTTATCTCGAATATTCCTTTAAAGCTTGGATTACTAAATGAATATTACTTGATATTCATTAGAATATTATTCATTAAACGAATATTACTTTTTCAATAAACATTTAAATTCCTAATTAATTATGAATATTATTTTGAATATTCATAAAGGGTTCTATTTAATCATCGAATATTATTTTAAATATTTTAAATATTCCTTTCAGGTCTTATTAATTAATGAATATTATTCTGAATATTCATTTGAATATTTAATTATGCAATAAATATTCTCTAGATATTTCTTCAAGGATTATTTGAGAAATACTCCGATTAAAGATATTCTTTCATATTCCTAAATATTCTGTAAAATATTTTAATTCAATAAATATTCTCTGAATATTTATTCCATACTTGGAATAACCTCGATAAGGTTTATCTTCTTCGATTATTACAGAAAATATTTCGGAGTCATATTATTATTAATCTTATATCAAGAAAGGTTCTCAGACATCATTCTTCTTTGAGTCTACCTCTCTAATAATAAGGGAACCTTACTTGGAAGATGTTATTTATCTTGTCGACTTCCCGGTCATAAAGTATTCTCTTCACTCGCAACTCGGGTGCTGTTGACTTATTAAGTCGTCGTTTACCTTCTCATCTTTCGAGGGGTAAGATTGTTGGAACAAGTTGATATTCGATACCAAGCCACAGCTTGGAAGTTATTGGTGAATTTTCCTTTCCAACTAGATACGACTACCTTGTAGAGTCTTATCAACAAGTATTATACTTGGGGAAAGGGGGACGAACGTTACATTCAGAATCATGAATTCTATTTGAACTTGGAGTCGTGTAAGAGGCCGAGTAGCGCCGGTCCATCCCCTTTGGCCCAACCGTTGGCCGGGGAGAGCTAGTAAGGCGGTAGACAAGTAAAGCCGTCAGTTCTTCCTTCTACCGGTAGTAAATCTAAATTGAGCTGTACGATCTTGACTGATCATCAAGATTGGAACAGCGGGCGCGGTGAATACTCCATCATTGGTTCATCATCCAAACTTATTTATTTCCTGCAACATGATTACTGTTGGCAGAGCTGGAAAAGTATTCATAACTGGAATTGCAATCTTTTCATGCAAGTTCCTCTTTTTAATGGCAATGAGAATATCACTCTTACTTTTGATGTAGCAGATATTTCTACAAACAAATACTTTAAGTTACCTTGTAACTTCATCGTTCATATTATACTGGCATCATTTCCGCAAATGCATGGCATATGGTTTGAAAGATACTTTTGAACTGTTATATATTATCGTTCAGTTATATATTATTGTTGGTGGGCTATTGCTCACCCTTGCTTTATTATTATATCACAACAACAGCTAGACCAGATGACTCGCACAAGGCGCACTCGACGCGGGCGAGGACGATGAGACTACCAGAGCTGAAGAAGAAGCTATTGGTAGGATATATTTATTCTTTCAGTACCAAGAATATGGTCTAGTATGACTTATGTAAATGGATGGCAAAGAGTATGTATTTAAATTGAAATTCTTTTGGATTGTAAGAACTCATAATATGATTAATAAAAATTTGATTGTTACTCTGATTTCATCTCTGGGACTATAACGGGTGTGTTTTATATTGTTGTGTTGGGTCATAGAGACGTAATTTATTTTATGTTAAGGAAAGTTCAATTGTTGTGGACAGAATTGGAAACCGTAACCACCGGATCCCGGACCCCGGACCTGGGGGTGTTACAGCGCGAGTGGAAGTTCGAATCGTTTAAGGATTGGGATATTAGCCAAACCGCGAACCCGAAGCGGCATAAGCTAAGTGGGCAGCTGAAGCTATCATTTCGGGAGACGTTATCTCGAAATTTTGCGTAGAATCTAGAATTTTCAACGATATTAGTTTCGATGCGAACGTTTCGGAGATGGTATGAGAAGGTTAAGAATGCAAAGTGGGAAGCGATTATATGCAAGAATTGGAAGTTGAGCGTAGTTGTGTATCCTTAATCGTCGATTCATTCAAATTCATTGCTTAAGAAATTTCTTATTCTTTCTTTGAATTATCGTCCTAAGTTAATTCCCGGTTGGTATCGTTGCTGAGGCATTCGTTGCACAGTGACGGTTCAAAAATCGAGAATGAATTGAGATCTTCTTATTTATTCAACTCATTATGGTCAGGCCGGTTTGGCAGCTAAGTATATTAGTGCTTAGTCGACAAGAGTGAGATTATGAATAATTAAGAATTTCTTGAATGTTTGCTTGATCAACCCTTGAAGTATCTATTGAAAAGTCTTTTATACATCAAATGATGATGAGTTTGGTATGTCAGATTTATTCGAATTCAATTCCATTCTTTTAGAAATATCTATATCTTTCAAAGGATAATTGATCCGACTTTACTTGAAAATTTTTGAAACTCTTGAATCCCTTCCATTTTCATGAATACTTGATTTTTCTCTATTCCAACTGAGATGAACAACCTATACAAATAGGGGATTCAGGGACATTTTATCTTTGTGATAGAAGTCCAGTGGGACGTCACTGATTGTGTTTGTCATGAAGTACTAAGGACTAGCCATCCTTATGTACTATGGTGGTTAACCAAGTGACAAATGCAACCTGAAAATAGGTCAAAAGATCATATTGATCTCTCGGTTAAATTCCTTTATAAAAGTTTTATCAAATAAACCCAGTGTATATTCGTACTTAATGCCCATTTATTTTATTGACTTCCTTTGTCAGAAATTCGATATTTTTAAAAATTCTTAATGATGAAGAGATGCGAGATAGATGTGACGACGTCTTGAATGATTAAAAACTATGACTGCATTGACGAAGAAGTGGTGATACGAGTTTAAGAATTCGGTGATTAAGACAGATGTAGTGTCAAATTGGAATATTTATTGAACCGATAAAGCATGGACAAGGTCTGAGGCTAATGAGAATGACAATAAATAAGAATGTATGATTGCAGATATTGTTAAAGGATGAAAAGAAAATGGTGATGAAAATGTTGGGTATGAGATGTATAATGCTGAAGAAAGATTGTTTTGGACATCTATTGAAGGGCAAAGACATCAGAGAGAATTTCATAAGATTTTGAATGTGTGAACCATTATTGGATATAAGATGTTAGAAACAAGAAGGATGACTTGGATAGTGCAGAGTGAAGTGAAACATAATGGTTTATAAGAATTATCAAGAAGAAATAAGACTGAATGAGGGGTAAGGTGATTACGTGAAGTAAATAACTTATGAAAGCTAGGGTAGAAAGTCATGATTATTAAGGAAGGTGAAAAGTTGACCAAGATGGAATGAAATGTCAATAAGGAGGAAGGCAGAGAAACCAGAAAGTTCCCAGGAGTGATTAAATAGTAGACGTATAAAATTTAGTCAAGAAAAGAATGTGGAATCCGGAAGATGTGGAGTTCGAAGAAAAAAAGGGGCACCGTAGTTGCCTATAGAATGAGAATTAGCAGAAATTAACGAGATCCCATGATCAGAAAATAAGATTTCGGGAGTAGAATCCCTAGAGATTTTATTAAGATAAATGTGGAAAGTTGTGGCTGTAGCCAGAAGGGAAGTGTGGTAACAAGTAACAAAGTCAGAAATTAAAGCTATGAGTTATAAGCTTGGAAAGATGGGAAGATGGGAATTTTGCTGAAAATAGTATTACATTAACTTTAGCCGAAGTTTGAAAAGAGTGACAAGATTGCTTTTTGATTATTAAGAATATGAAATTTAATATGATTGTAGATCACATAACAAGATGATCGAAGATTTAGGAAGCGTATGGAAATCAATCGAGAGTGATTGTAGGAGTTTACAAGAAAAGGAAGAAAATTTTGCATAAGAGTTCTAGTGTGAATTTTGAATGTTATGATTCTGTGGTTAATGATAGTGATGTTAAACGTTGGAGTCATAATAGGAAGAGTCAAATTCGAGGACTCGCCAAGTATGCAAAGTTATGATTTGGAAGGAACTCTGAGGATGCAAGGCAGTGAAGTCGTAAGCAAGTTTTAAATTGTTGTACCATAAGGAATTAGGTCTAAACCAAGGTCATGGTTTGCTAATTGATTTTTTTAAAATTTTCAAAAATATTTTGGTTCCAAAAGGCTTTTTGATTAAAACCCTATTATTTTAAATGTTTTCTCTTAAAATGATTTTCTAAAAATATCTTTCAAAAGGATTTTCAGTTGGTTCAAATGGTTTTTAAATTGTTTTAAATCAACAAAATATTTGAGGCTTTCTTTTAAATGTTTTAGCAAACCGATGTTGTATGAAGGTAGAAATTGAGTATTAAACCAAATGGTGGTTGGCGCAAATGCTATGCGATAAGAGTTGAGCGTGTTGTTCGCGTTCAAATTGCAATTGGGAATAGATGATATGAGGTTAATTTTCCAGGATAAGTACTCAGTGAAACAATGAGATGAAGGATGGATAGAAGTTTCCGATTATTCCCTTCTCAAGTAACATTGCATGTGAAAGAGGAGTAAGAACGATCGGGGAATTTCTTGATGTTCCTTTTCTCAAAGTTTTAATTGAGGAAGATTTTGTTTTAAGATATATCAATAAGCGATGATGCGTATTAAGTTGTATATGCGTGTTGTTAAAGCGGGAGCTTGTTGAGAATTGTTAAAGAATTGTATCATGATTGGTATCAAGTGGAGTTGTGACCTAAGGAATTGTTCTTGTATAAAGTGAAGTTACAGTCAAGGTGACGGGTATAATAGCTTCCAAAGGCTACAAATATTCGAGGCTATGTTTCAAAAGATTGAGCAACCTAGACTATTTTATAAGATTGAGAATCGGGTCGTTAATTAAATTATGCTTGATGTGCATCTAAGGACGTATGTGTTTGGTTATAGTATTCGATTTCGAGAATGCGACTAAGAATGGACAAAATGATGTTAAGTTTCCGATTGGGTACTCGGTAAAATTTTAGGACTAAAGAAAGAAAGAAACTTTTTAATTATTCCCTTCTCGATTAGCACAGTACTTGAAAAGTGGATTCGAAGCGATCATAGGATTTCTTGAGATTCTTTTCTCGAAATTCTATTTGAAATCGTGTGGTTATAAGTAAAGCGTGGGAAACTATACCAAGTGTAGGTCGTTATAAATAGAGGCAAATTGCACGGTCGTATTATTGCGAGGGGTTGGCTCGGTAATATAGTTTTGACGCAGAGTATAGTTCATTATGCGGAAAGACATATTGATTTTCGCGGAAAGTTATTCGTTCTCGATGATGAACGTTAGAGATTTGAAAACCAAAGCTTAAGGTTATTACGGGAATTGAAGGCTCATGGAAAGAGCTCATAAAAGTATGAGAGGTTGTGATGGAATCCAAGAGTTGAAAGTGCAACCTGGGAAGTGGAAGTAAGATGTTTAACGAGAATTGTTACTTGTGTCCTTAAGATTGATTCTGAGGACAGAATCCTATTAAGGGGGGAAGGATATAACGACCTAGAAAATTTTGATTTTTAATAATATTTATTTATTATAAATTATAATTATATTATGTGAATATTGTTGTAAAGGTGAAATGTGTGTGAGATGCTGTTTATGTGATTATTTGATGATTTGGGTAAGCTGTGAAGATTGGTGTATTTTTATTTTTATTTTTGAGGATTTAAATATATTTAAATCATGCATTTTTTATCCTTTGTAAATTTTATAAAATTATCGGATGAATTAAAAATCATGAAATCTTTTGTAATATTATCTTTATAATATTATTTAGTTTTTAAAATGGTTGGGTGAATTAATTTGGATGTTTCGGTATTTTAAAATGATTTTAAGAATTTTATTGTATTTAAAGGATCAAAACTTGGAAAATTCATATTTAATTCATTTTTGATCCAAAAAATATTTTAAATATATGTATGTGCTCGTAATTTTATATTCTTTATTTTTAAAAGTGAAAAATTTTAATTTCACAATTTTCTATTTAATTCCGATTTGTGAAATATATTTATTAGTTTTAAAATCGAATATGAGGTGTATTATTTGGGCCGGAGTAATTGTAGAAGTGATAAAATTTGTGTTGGGACAAGCCCATTAAGAAGCCAGCAGTCCAGTAAATAGAAGAGTCGAGAGAAAACGGGAAGAAAAATAAAAAGAGAGAAGAAAAAGAAAGGGTGGGAGAGAAATTAGAGGGGAGAAGAAAAGAGATTGGGGATGGAATTGAGAGTATATATGTGTGTATATATATATATATATATATATGTAGGTGTGTGTATATAATCTCTGTGTGTGTTTATCGTTCGTGTTTGTGAAAAGGGGGGAGGGCGTCTCAACAGTAGCAGCGGCGGCGCCAGAGAACGCGCGGCCGGCCGGCAGGGGTCGGTTCCGGCGAAGCAGGGGAGGCTGAGCCGGAGCACTATAAGTGCGAGGTAGCAGCAGGGAAGAGAGAGAGAGAGAGAGAGAGAGAGAGAGAGAGAGAGAGAGAGAGAGAGAGAGAGAGAGAGAGAGAGAGAGAGATATTCTCGCGGAGGTTGAAACCAAAGGTATAAATTTTTATTTTATCTATTTGATTATTTTATTTTCGATGTAATTATTTAATTTTCATTTAGATTAAATTATGTGAATTGTTATAATTAAATTAGAGTTAATTGTGATATAATTGATTTAATTTTCGTAGTTTAAACCGGGAAGTTATCATTGTTAATTAATTGTGAATTTGATTATAATTGTGGGGATTCATTTCGAGTTCGATAATATGTTATGGTGATTGTTAGTTGCTAATTATTGTTATTGTGTAAGTACTTGTGTCTGCTAATTAAAAGCGATATAATGATTTTCGGATTTCACTTGTAACTAGTTAATATGATTCGAGTAATAAAAGTGGTGGTATGCATAATCTACTTGATTTATATGTACTAAGAGTCGTATGTTGGCTTTCGGATGTCAATGTTACACTTTGAGTTTATATTGAGTAGTGAATTTTAAATCGTAAGTTATAAGTGTAAGTTGTATTGTGTTATTGATTCAAATTGTTAATGATAATTAGCATGTTTAAAGGATTGTTAAGAGGTTACTAATTTACTTTGATAATTGTTAGTAATTATCGGATATGTTATATGATTAGTAAATTGTGTGTTGGATTTGAAGTGACAATTATACTTGGTAAATCGCTATTTGTGGATATGGATTTTTAGGATAAAAGAAGTTATTTGTACATTTTGATTGGATTGTGATGTATGTCCGTAATATGAAACTATCTCCTGACTGTATAGTTTTCAAATGTAATCTATAGTAAAGTTCAGCTGTTATTTATTTCTCCTCATGTGTTAAAGTGCCGCATATCTGGACGGGTAATTTTCTTTATGTGTTTATCTGCGAGGAGTTGCAATGAGATCACAAGTCTTAAATGTCAATATTTAAAGACTTGTGTAATTCTCTTCAACTAGTTCCTCGGGCTTACGAATATCAATGATTGATTGTCACTTTTATAATTAATATGCTCAAGTGACATGATCATTCATATAGCGTAAGTAATAGTTAATGCTAGGGGTTGTTCCCTAGGGCTTACGAACATCAATAATTGATTGTCACGTGTATCATTAAAATGCGTGAGTAATACGATCATTGATGTAGCGTAAGTAGTAGTTAATGCTAATATAAATTATTATGTGTTGTTGCTGCAAGTTGAGGCAGCTTTATATTTTTTTTAAAAACAGGGTTAAATTGTTTGTGATTGATATTGAGGGGCTGTGCCCATAGTCCGATAAACGAATACCTCATGCCGAAATTTTCTAAAACTCCCCTGCAAATCTATTTAAAACCTATTTAATTTATTTGATTTGGTAATTTGAAAGTATATGGTGATTTTCGAGAGTCGAGGTAAATATTATAATTGATATGTATTGATGTGAAGTAGTTGCCTAGATGGTATCTAAGTATCGAGTAACCGTATGTGTTAAGTATTTATGTGAAGTGAGCATTTGACTTAGAGGTTGTCTTGAACTATATTGTGAATGTGATTAAGTATGTTTGTATAAGTTATATAAGTAAGCATTATAGGACGCGGATGGGTAAAGTAGGGCAAAACAATAAGATTTTGCTTAGTTAGATTCTAAAATAGTATTTGACCTTGAAAAGGTTCGAATAGGAAACCTAGCCAAGGACAGTGCGGGTGACCTGAAAGAGGAACAGAAGGACAAGTATCAAGCCTACGGGTGTACTAATGTGGGAACTGGTAAAGTGCAAAGGATGAAAGTGAGACCGAGTGAGAAGCCACATGTAAGTGAAAGAAACTGACGAGAAGACAAATGAGTATCGATGTGGAATCAGGAATTT
The DNA here is from genome assembly GCA_036435485.1 of Saposhnikovia divaricata. Lineage (NCBI taxonomy): Eukaryota > Viridiplantae > Streptophyta > Magnoliopsida > Apiales > Apiaceae > Saposhnikovia > Saposhnikovia divaricata. Next base: position 118,865,829 of record CM071597.1, on the reverse strand, counting down.
CGTAAATCGAGGCAAGTGTTCTTGCTATTCACTTATTATTCAAGTGATGCAATTTAGTTTATTTGTAGTACGTGATGATTTGGTCAAGTATGGATGGCAGATGACACATATACTTTTCAAATAAGTGTGATGCTGTTTATCTCCCCTACCCGTAATTCAAATATCCGATTTGCAAAGAATTTTACAAATAACTTTCTCGCTCACTATCCTATCCCTGAAATGCTATTTCTTCTATTTTCGTCAAAATGGTTTAAGAATTCCATAAATAAAGGAAATCCAAGATTTTAAACTCTTATGAAAGCTTGCTAGCAAAACTCTAGATTCTAGCATATTTTCACCAATGGACCCTATTTAGAAAGACGTTTTATTTCAAATTGATCTGAACCTTTCCATATTGAAACTGTTTTGCAAATATTTGTTTTAAGTTATTTTATCAGCTTATGGAAGCTCAAACTCTTCGTTGTGTATAAGTTTTATTAAAAGCCCCATACTTGACCATATCTTTGTTTCAGTCTAGAACTTCAATTATTGAAAATCTTATTGCAATGTATATCTTTTATGTGCTCAAGTGAAATTCTCTTTAGGTAAGTTGCTGACGTTATAAATTCCAATTATTCATATTCATCTTGTTGGTATTTATTCGAACTGTCATTCTTTATATTTTCCACCTTATGTGATATCGAACTTGTCGATATCTGTTAAGGATCTTGATTAGTTGGTTATTCCTCTGTATTGTATCGAACTTGTCGATACTTGATGATATAAACTGCTCTCCTGTTGATTCTTCAAATTATGAGCTGTCGTCCTGGAACGTGAGTTTTCAAGTTGGTTGGTTGACAAAGGTTGTCGATTGTTCCGACACCTAATGTGTGTGACTTAGAATTGGAAATGTTTTTGAAACAGATGCCCCTTCGGGGAGACTAGGTTAATGGTCAGAAGTTAAGGCCAATGTGTTTCATGGATCCAATTAAGGACATTGCTGTGTGCGTTTGTCCGGGGTTAGTGCGTGACTGATCAGCAGCCTAACCTTGATGTTTTTTTTTATAAATAAAAATTCCAATTCTAATCTATACTTAGCAATTGAGTTGTTTAATTCTTGACTCCTTGGAAGTCTGTTTCAATCATGTTGTGACATCAGAACTCTTATCAGTTCTAGTTTCTGTTGCACCTTATTAATGGTGAATTATTGGCCCTCGTGGCAATTGAAAAGTTGATGTAACTGATTCCTTCATAAAATGAGATGAAACTCTATTGTTTATCAAAAATTGTCGTCGTTATTGAAATTGTCATCACTATTTACACTTGCTGAGCATTGTTGGCTCACTCTTGCTTCTGTTTATTTCTCCAGTTGTTAGAGGTGATCAGAGAACCTAGTGGTCAGTTGGTATAGCTCTATAGATAGCGAGAGGAGACGTTCGAGTGATGGAATTTTCAAAGAATGGATTGGGAATTGTTAAGGTTGGATATTTAGTTAGACAGTGAATTTGTACATTCATAAATTTGTATAATATACTTTTATTCTGAGATTGGGTTGTAATAATGTGATTGATAGTTTGTTTCATACCATAACCTGTATGCGATCTTGGTTCTGGGGTTTTTATTATTAAATGTTGTTTATATTCAGAGATGTATATTATTGTTGTTGGTTAGTGGCCCCATATATGTACCCCGGATTTTGGGATGCTACAAGTGGCATTGGCAACAGGGGCTTCAGGTTGAGGATTATCAATCACATAAGATTTCTTTTCCTGCATGAGAACAATTCTCAAATTCCTAGACCAGTCAAGGAAGTTTGATCCTGTCAGCTTGTCCTTCTCAAGGACTGATCGCACAGAGAAAGTGTTGTTTGTGTTTTGTGCCATTTGTTATCTACAATGATAAAATGCATAAGATAAGTTAGATTGTTACAATAATTATGTTCAAGTGATTATGGTACATTCAACTTAATATACCTCCCACTATTTTTATCAAATTAATAGCCCTCACTATTAACTCAGAAAGCATATGCGAAACTTTACTTTCTAGTGGGCCAAGATCCATATTTTATTATGTTTTGGGTCAGCGTTGGCCGATACTCCCAAAACACAACTATTTAGGTAGACAATATTTGTCAATTATATCTCGTATATAATTTTTGGACAGTTTGGTGAACAATAATTGCTCTAATTTATCAAATAAATTTTCCGCCAAATCTATGCTTCTAAGTTCTCATTTCACAATCCTATTGTGATAACTTAGTTAAGTTAGACCCAATTGATTAACATGTCGAATATCACATTTATTCTTTCGCACCTAACCACGATAATTAAGAATGCTTTACATTGGCAAACCAACTCCTAATGATCTAGGCTTTGATGAGTGTTATTCAATTGGAAAGCATCTTATAACTTAATATTTAATTAAGGGATTTTTAATTAAAACGACCATGATCCCATCATAAAAAGATCCCCAATTTTTCCTTGAATTAAATATTTCAAATCATAGTTCGGTAAATTAATGATTTCCAGGTAGAAAGGTTAACGCACAAATGGCATTATTGACACCTATTAACCTTACAAGAAATTAATCTCGTTGTTGACAAAATCATTTCATCCTTGAACTATAATAATTCATATTTAATTACCGTGTTTCATAAACACAAGAATCTCATGATCATTTTGTTTAATCTTCATCTTAAATCGTTACGGATTTTATCTTGTTTAGCATGGCATGGATGACGTATCTAATACATACATACATACATTCTACTTAATTTAATTAAGCATGCATATCTATCACTACGCATACATATCATCATATGTAAAGTGCATGAATATAAAATCGTGCTTGGTTATGGCCCAATCCTATATGATCTTTCCAAGCTAATGGAAAAATCTAGGTCAATCTATGGTGGTTAATAAAACTAAATTATTACATAGTTGGTCTTCATAAATACATGTCTTCATGTCTTCTTTGTGTCAACTGCCTTCATCTCCATTGATCCTTCATTGCATGCCTCCAATGAACTTCTTATTACATAGAATATAAAACATAACTATACTAATGTAGTTACATAAGAACTCGAGTTACATTCGAGATGAACAATTACAAAGGAAAAAGAAAACGACATGCTGAAAGGCATATGACTCAGCCTAGTTGTAGTTAGAGGATTCTAATCAACTTAAACCAAATTGTAATAAGTAAATATACATATGAACTGTCACAGGAATCTCAAGAAGTATTATCTGTTAGAAGAAAGAAGAAAAGTCAATCTATAGTTTTGATGTTATACACTGGAAGACGATTCAGTTATCTGATCAAGCCCCAGTATAGCATTGAAGTGAATGGATTCATTTGAACAGTGACAGAGATTTTTCGAGTGATAGTTTGAAGGTCAGTTACAGTACAAGAGAATTGAGAGAAGAAACAAACCACAACCTAAAGTCAAAAGTGAAGAAGCATCGTTGAAGTTAGTCGTTCATGAACCAGACAGTACATCGAACGTCAACACAAATCAGTGGTAATTCTTTACAACCTTTAGTGGTTTGTAGGAATTAAATTAATTATTTATTGATTTAATTAAATTCATTTATAATTGATTTAAATCATTTAGTTGATTTAATTAAATGAATTAATTCTAAATTAATTTATTTAAATTAATTATTGTATCAATTAAATATGAATTAGTTAATCATTAATTAATTAAATGGATCAATATGACTTAAAGAAAGAAAAATGATTTATGTCTTGGAGAAGAAAATTCGGTATGACTTATTTTTAAGTCTTACCGACAGGAGCTTTTCAGGATTAAGTCTTACCGACCTGGATTAAGTGTTACCGACCTCTGCCAGCTGTTGTAAGTCTTACCGAATTTCTGTTAAGTCATACCGACACATTTTATGTCTTAATGGAGGTTTGTGTAAGTCTTTATGAAGGAAAATCAAGTCTTGGTAGCAGTTTAAGTCATGCTGGAGCAGTTAAATATCCTACAGAAAGCCAGCAAGACCTGTTACTAATATAAAAGAACAGAACAGAGCAGATTAAGTCATAACGGAGAAAACACAGCAGAAACATCAAATCCAGAACAGAATTCTCTCTCTCAAGAACACCAAGAACACCAAAGCTTAAACAATTCCCAGAAATTCAAGTTCTTCATCTTTGTTATATTCTATCCGCTAGAACTTGTTTATTTGTGATTCTTGTACTACTAGCGAATTAAGTTTCCTAGTTCTTATCTTGATTATTATTAACTAAATTAGAAAAGTTCATGTCGAATTTTCTAATTATTTATTAACATCTTGATAAGTTGTTATACTGATTTTGTAACACCACATCAAGTTAATATACAGTTATATTCAACTTGAAAAATTGTGTTAAATAATTCCGCACATAAATTTGTCTTTATCAAATTTAATTTAAAGGACAAATTTCGATAAAAAGGTAAAGATTGTATTCAACCCCCCTTCTACAATCTTATCGGACCTAACACATGCAAGTCGCATTTATAAAACCAAACCATAATTATAAAAACCACTAACCTATGGGTCTTAAGGCCATAACCAATCACCATGCTCAATTAACACTTAAGAACATCATAAATCACATTATCATATCATAATATATCATAATATGTCACAAGCCCAAATTAAAACAAAGCCCTAAACCGCGGATCGACCTATTGGCGGAAATTTTTGCAAAATCACGTATCATAATACAAGCAAAACATGTATCAGAATACAATTCCAGAAGCATGTATCAGTATACAGATGACCCAAATCCCAGTTACCAGAAACATGTATCAGTATACATTCAAATCGTTTCCCAGTTTACAAATCGTGTCCAAACACAATCTGTCCAATAGTTTATATCACAATACAAACTAAACAACATGCATAACATACAAAATCGCATACTGATCAGTCATGGCAGATTGTAAACATGCTTGTTTTTATCATAACAATATATATATCATAACAGAATCATATATAAGCGACATAACATATTATAATCGACATATCTCATAACTGTCTCAAGGCATATTCATAAAACATGCATACATGCATCGAATACAGTAAACACGTAACCAAATCAACCTCTTATACACGTAGCTCTGATACCATTGATAGGTTTCGGGGAGCAACAAGCGCAACGAAAAGCGATAATAAACAATAAAAATCCGAAACCTAACCCTAGAATCCGTGTATAAGTTGTGATTGATTATGGAGAACAGAATCTGTACCTTAAGAAGCTTTACGATTCGGTTGTCAGATGGAGATCCTAGCTTGATGAACACCACGTATCCCGTATGCAACGATCTACGCTCTATCAGTATCCACGCAGAAGCTCGAACGGAAGATGCTGTGTACTAGCACAATACTTCGTTTTCTTTCTCTCTTTTCTCTCTACCTCTCTAGCAGCTAGGGTTTTGTATAAAAACGTCTAACCCTCTCCAAGCCACAAAGAGATATTATATACGAGAGTCCAAAAATGAATTCAGCCCTAATCCTAATTAGAGCCCATCTTAATTCAGATTTTCTAATCATTATCTAACTAAGACTTTTTCAATTAAATAACAACTGCACTTCTGAATTAATAATTCGAATTTCCATTTATTACATTAATTAAGTCATACTTAAATTAATAATAAATAATTAAAATTTTATCATTTAATTTAAATCCGAATTCAAATTAAATAATCCTCCGAGCATTCTTTATGTGTGACCCGATAGGTTATTATTACGTTGGCAACGAATTTAAAATCCTAATTAAAATCGTAAACAAAGAGGTGCATCTAGTAACACATCATTGCTACCCAAGTAATAATAATTAAATGGTGATCCATATTAAACCTTTCGTGATTAATGTTTCCATGTAATATAATCCCTTAACCATGATATTATAGATTAAACTGGAGGCATGGAATGTGTCATCCTCGTCATAATTTAATCTTTATTTTCTTGATCGATGAGTAGACTATTCAAACAAATCACTATTTGAGCACGGCCATGCATTTCATAGTCTCACTCAAACAAGAGGCCAATAATATCACTCCTATATATTTATATATATTAAGGAGGGTTAAATTCCATCTAGATCATTCACATTTCTCGTACGATTCATAATATACCCAAGACCACCTTTATAATTACCCGATTAAAGATAACTTTTGATAGAATCAAAATATATTAATTCTCATATAGAAATGTAATGACTTCAGGTCTAAGGATCATTACATCATTATCACATTGAGATTCATAATGACACATTTATTCATTCCATGTCGAATCTCATAGTGGGTCTATCTAGTACATCGTACTCATACATGTATTTATGCATTGACTTTAGTATCATCATACTTATGATCAATGAGAAGTGATCATCGGTCAACCAACATACTAGTCTCGATGTATTATTATTGTCCCAATAACAATAATACTTGACTAGGGATATTTAAGATTATTATACTGTATATTATCTCATAGTTATATATTTCGTATCAATAATCTAGGGACTTTTATTATACTAACAATTATATCGCAGTAAATACTAAGCATAATAAAACATCAATATAATCAAAATAGAACATAAATGTCAATGACGAAGTTTAAATAAACTGAAATGTATTGCCTCTAGGGCACCTACACTAACAACTTACACCACTCAAAATTTCATCATCTCCATCTTTATCGCTCTCAATCATTGATAACTTTATGTTGAATCAAGTGATCCCCTGGAAAATAGAGGTATCTCTGAAAATAAAAATGTGTTTAAATGAATCTGAAAAATTCGTCATTAATTGAATTATAGTTGATTATCAAAGGTGCTGGGGTATTATCAAAATAAGAAGAAACAGAAAGAAAGGTTAAATCTCCTTAATCAATACATTAAATGAAATCAACGGCTAGTATTTAATTCTCACGCCATTCCTCCAACCCATGCCAGTAATCGCATTTCACATCTTGTTTACAATCCTTTCGCATTTTCTATATCGTTCGCAGGGTAACTAAAGTCGCAAAAGTAACTCTAGAAGGTACACGAAGGTCTGCATGTAGCGTCTTCCAAGCTAATTGCTCCGGTCGTCTAATTAGTGTATGCCGTTCTGAACTATCTGCCTCATCCAAAATTGAGTCTCTGGATGAATCGAATTTCTGTTCACGCGATATGTCGAAATACAAAATAACATCGCAGCAGTCGTCCTAATATCCTAAGGCGAATCTTATCCTAAATCGTTCCACCTAACATCTCACCTAAGAACTTACACCTAATTATCCTAACTTGTTTCAGTGACCATAACCTATCGCTTTGATACCAACCTGTAATGCCCCGACTTCCCAATACTGAAAATATACTGTTTATAATAAAATAGACTTTGATATAGGGGAATTTTAGAAAATTTCGGCATGAAGTATTCGTAAATCGGACTATCCACCTGTAATTCAACTCAACCAAATTCCAATTTAACAAATACAGTTAAAACATAATACACCAACGATTCCTCACCGAGGATCGATTCCAGGTTATGGTATGAAACAAGAATCTAACCAATACAAATTATTTCCAACTTCTCTCACCACTCTGAATACAATTTACTATACCATCCATTCTGTAGCTCAATCCCAATCTGTGCTTACCCGTTCCAGCTCCAAATCTATCCTGTATAGAATGCCTCATCGCTCTCATTTGCAGGGATAAATGTAGTAGATCATCCTTAAACCTAACTGCAAAGGGTTATGTAAAACAAAACAAGAGTGAGCCAAAGAACGCTTTGCAAGTTAATAATATAGTGAAACAACGTTATTACGATAATTCATTGATGAACAATATCAATGAATACTTTATCTCAAGAGATCATTCAATTTCAATCATAGAGTAAAACTTCCCCATTTTCTTCAACTATACTGCCTCAGGTAAAACTTTGAGAAAAAGAATATCAGGAAATTCCCCAATCATTCTTACTCTACTTTCAACGTACAATGTTACTCGCGAAGGGAATAACTGAGAAACTTCTATCCATCCATAATCAAATTATTTTACTGAGTTCCAAATTTTATCAAGTAGAAAACAACTAACTCTAATATCCACAATTTCGAAACCAATGACAATTTACCTTGAAACATATAAATCTTATAAAAAAACATTCCTTTCTTTAAAACCCTTTCATCTATGAAACATACTTTTCATAAAACCTTTTTAAAACATTTTCATTGATTAGAGTTTTTCCACGACTCCGGACAATACGGGTGATCAGCCACGTAAAGTCCCTATACCGGACACGAAGTCCCTCTGGACATAAAGTTGGGTTCCCAATTATGTAACACATTGGCCTTTAATGCTGGATTAGGACCACCCTAGCCTCTTACGCTAAATAAAAGTGCTGGACTAGGACCACCCTAGCCTCGTACGCTCTACAATCTATAAAAAAGTTTATTAACCCCTAAAACATTTCACTTTTTTGTCCTTATACTCACTGATAATAGATCAGCCCAATATAAGGAATTTTAAAACATCTTTAAATAATTAATCCATTTTCATTTGCAATTATAAAAGACTGAGGATCAGGGAAGCATTCACTATAAAGAATCATAAACAGCAAAGCAATAAGATTGAATTAACATAGCGTGGTGCAGCAAAACAGAATCATATATAAACAATGCGACATAAATCAATTAAAGAACGAAGCAACTGTTAAGATTCAAGAATTTAACAACCATTTATAGAATATACATGAAATCGAGAAATCTGAAGTTCAAGGAGGATTTAAGTTACTGCATTGGTCATAAATAATTGAGGAATCGAAGAACAAAACAAGGGTTTGGGTTCTAGAATTTAATTCAAGGGTTATAAAATTTGGTTTCGCTGATATGGTTTAAAGGAATAAACATAAGGCAAAAAGGATAAGATAAAGCAAAACAAAAATTGTAAGTCAAGGGTTATAGTTCGACGGAAAATAGGGTAAATAATAAGGTACATGTGTTTCAATAGTAATTTATAAGGAATAAACAATAAGGTATAAAAGGTCCAACAATAATTAAAAAGGAATGATATTGAGGTATAAGAATTTAAACAACAATTCATAAGCAGTTCAAGGAACCTGAACTTAAATACAAGGTTAGAGTCACTGGCAACAAAAGAATGGGGTATAGATACAAGCAAAAGGATTTGACAGAAATATCAGATAAATAACAAAAAATAGTTTCACATCACTTGAACGATAAGTGAGGGATAGTACACTTGCCTCAATATATGAAGTTTCCATTCCAACATCTTAGTTTTTTACTCACTTTACATCAATCTCCACTTCTTTATACGTTGGCCTTTATTCAATCGCACATCCGTCTCTATTTCTTATTCACTAGCCTTTACTCGATCATACTTTCGTCTTTCTTTTATTACTCATCAGCTACTATGCGAGCACACGCGTCAACTCCGATAATTGTTCCATTCCTCAGGATTCCCTCTACATTTGCGCTGGCTCTTAGTCGGCCTCCTATTCGTACCTATAAAAAGGTAAAGTACTACTTCAGTACGCTTCAAACTGTAATCATCTAATTTTGCTCTACCCAAACGTGTCCTATACGCTTTACAACTTATCACATATAGGTTATACAAATCATATTCTCGAAATAGTAACATACAATCACCCAATCATACAAGCACTTAGCACGTAATAATAATTTACACTTATGCCATTTTAATACCTTAATCCACAAAAATCAAATTATAAGTCCATATAACCACATGTGGTCAGGACTTATACCTCCTTAACATAGCAATTCAGCCACATCATCTTTACCAGCTACTAAATAGTCATTCAACAAATAATCATCACTTAACAATTTATAAACTGAAATACTATACATACATATATATATATATATATATATTAGACTCGGGGATGTACAAATAATATTTTTAGAAAAAGTAAAATTTTTAGAAAAATTCGGGCAGAATTTCCTTTATACGGGTGTACTACCAGTCGGAATACAACCGACACAACAAACAGAAATCTTCACTTTTTGACATATAATCACAGCCAAGTCAAGAAATAAACAATTCAATTTGCAACAATTCTGAAACCAAACAATTTTTCCATATTACGCTAATCATACCAATCAAATATAAAATTTTTGAAAATTAAAACACGGAATAAAAATATCACATAATTATTAAAATAAATCTTTGGCTCAAGATTTCATCATCGCCAATTTCCATCGACTCAAATTTAATCATAGTCGATGGGGAAAAATTTCGAGGGTACCCGAATTGGGTTTCCGACTCGAAACTCCGCAAAATTATTATACGAACCAATTTGTAATCTCACTGAACTAGTCAAACAAAACTTAGACCGTACCAGTGAGAATCCGTAAAGCAACTACACAGATGAATCATAGTAATCATCACAAAATCAGTACCGAATTGAACTCATCACCAACACTATATCTTTCAACATACAACCAAACAGCAAGGCAACACACCCGGTTGTTCCACACATGCACACCCACACTGAAACACCCACAACAGTACAGACACTCACACGACATCTACACACGCGTATATCGTATACACACACACACACAAATCATGAACGCACACACACTCACAGGATATATATATAAATATATATATATACGCACATCACTGAACCACACAGCCCTGTAGTTATACATATATTGACACACACACGCACTCCATAACTCACACACACCACCACACCGAAACAGAGAAATCAGGGGAAGATGGAGGGATGGTTCGTACAGGCCACCACCGTAGTAAATATGCACAGCCACACACCAGTGGGACGAATTTGCAGGAGGAGAGAGATGAGCTCGAGAGGGGGAGAGATGGGAGAGAGTGATAGAAGAGAGACGAGAGAAAGATTGAATTGAGATTGTGAGAGAGAAAAGAAGAGGAGCCGAGAGAGGTCTAGAGAATTCCAGAGAGAAAAATGAAACCTGACTGAATTTTGGGGGAAAATTGTGAATTTAGGAATTGGGTTTCACACCTCTAAAATTTAAATAAAATATTAAAATAAAATCTGATTAATTGCCTATTAAATCGTTTTTAAATAAAAGAATTTATATAAAAATAAATTTATATTTTTAAAATGTAGAGTATAAAATTAGGAACACCCACATATTTTCAAAATATTTTTAGGATAAAAAATGAATTAAATATGAATTTTAAAAGTTTTGATCCTTTAAATACAGTAAAACTCTTAAAATAATTTTAAAATACCAAAACACACAAATTAATTCACCCAATAATTTTTAAAACTCATTAAATATACAAAGATGATATTACAAAAAAAAAAATTTGATTTTTAATAACTCCAATGATTTTATAAAATTCTCAGAAGATCAATAATGCATAATTTAAATAGATTTTTATCATCAGAAATACAAATAAAAATACATGGACTCATCCAGCACACACAAGTAATCATATCTATACTATTATATAAAAACCAAAACATTGAATGTTTTGGTACCTATTTTTTGGTACTTCATGAATTTACTTATTTACCCTTCATTATAAAGAAAAATATATAAGATATCTATACTATTAAAATACCTAAAATAAATAATAACATATAAAATAATTAATATTAATTAGTCGATTTCCTTTATCATATTACTTTTAGTTGAAGATTTTACTTTTTATAAACACCTAAAAACATCAAATGTATCATATCTTCCAATCATTAATATTTTCTTCATAATTAAAATACGTTACCTTTTTTATTTAAAAGTAATCTTACAATCATTAATATATGCCCAAAAATATCACATCATATTTTCAATTATTAATAAAATATATTAAAAATCCGTATACGTTGTTTATAATAAGGAAACATTAGTATAATCCGTAAACATGAGTATATTAAATTATATTAAATCTATATTATATTATAATAACTGAAATATTGAAAGTTTGGTCGGTCGATCGGTCGGTACGGTACTTTGTATTTTTACTTAATTACCATTACTTAATTATTCTTGACTTAATTTCTTTTATTTGGAATATATTAATTTTTGTAGTTACGGGCAATTCTATTTTATAAAAAAATTAACAATATTATAATTCTTTTTTTTTTGTCAGACAATATTATAATTCTTAATAACTAACTAATTAGCTTTTTCAGCTACAACACATCACCTTTTCTAACGTTTCTAAATATAATTCCTACTTTTCCAAAAATATCACGTGTTATTCTATTTTATGAAATAAACTAATAATATTGTATAACTAACTAATTACCTTTTTTATCTTAAACGTAATATCCTTTCTATATTTTCTAACTAAAATATTTTTTTTCTAAAAATGTCATTTGCAACATATATATATATATATATATATATATATATATATATATATATATATATATTTTAATGAAATCATATCAGTTAAAAATATTAAGTCTAAAAAAGAAGAACTATATTATATTTAAAAAATCGTGCATCGTACGGGTTCTAAAAATTACAATATTTTTAACATAATATAAAAATAAATATTATATTATAAAATTATACTCTCTATATCTATACTAATATATTAAAGCCGAAATATTGAAATTTTGTCTGTTTAGTTTTCCTAATTATTTTATCTGTTCTGTTTAATTCAAATTATTTATAAAATAATATAATATTATAGAAAATCCGTGCATCGCACGGGTTTTAAGCTAGTAAACATGTAAACACGATGTCACATATATTTAACCTTCTAAAAAAAATTCACACCATATAATCCACATTTAATATTAAATAATAATATTTATAATTACGAATTTTCTAAGGCATTATATAGAAGATAATAAAATATTTTAACGATATGTTGTTTAGATGTATTTAGATATGTTTAGATATTTTTTTAACGATATTGTTTTAATTAATAATATGTTGTTGACGGGAATTGATTTTTCAACTATTTAGAGTAGTTTATAAAATAATATATATGTTTAATAGAGATATGTTTTTGTTGGGATTCGAACTTAGAAACTATAAAAGCATTTTAAATATTAGGAAAGAAATATTCTTTTAGCATTAGATCCAACGGTTCTCATTTATTCATCTTAAAAACTTACGGTTGTTATTGAATATACCAAATAAAGTGACCAAACTACCAACCAACCAAATATACCCTAGTTTGCTTATAATATGTTTAGATATTTTTTTTAACGATAGTGTATTAATTAATAATATGTTGTTGACGGGAATTGATTCTTAAACTTGTTAGAGTAGTTTATAAAATAATATATATGTTTAATAGAGATATGCTTTGGTGGGATTCGAACTTGAAAACTATAAAAGTATTTTAAATATTAGAAAAGGAATATTCTTTTAGCATTAGATTCAACGGCTCTTATTTATTCATCCTAAAATCTTATGGTTATTATTGAATGTACCAAATAAAATGACCAAACTACCAACCAAAAATATACCCTAGTTTGCTAATAATAGTATAGTATAGATTACATAATTATATACTAAATTTCTAAATATATTATTATTATTATTATGTAATATATATTATATTAATTCATTCATAAATTTTCTTAAATATGTTTAAAACATATTTACATGTTAGAAATCAAACTCATACGACCATTTTCGCATGACAATAATGAACCACATTACGTATCAAAGATTATTTCTTTAAGTAATATTATTTTTCTATCAAAGTCCAATGTTTAATTAGCTACTACAGATGTGATTTGATTTTGTATTAAGAATTTAATATTTTATGGTGGTCAAAACTAATATATTTGTGTTGATACAAGAATATCTTGTATCCGATGGATGGGCCTGCATATTCGCGTCCAATGGTTATCTTTATATGGACCAAACAAATAATATCTTATTATTATTTATGGTCGAAGACTCTATCAACATTGTACCCGAAGGCTTTATCAACGGCCCAAAAATATATTGAGCCCAATACATTAGAATAGCCCATAAAGCCAAGCCCAATGGTTAAGGCGGTGAAAAACAATTATATGATCGGAGACCTAATTCTAGAAGGATCCAGATGCTCAGAATATCCTTTCAAATATGGACATTACTTGCCGCCAGAGGTAAAAGACGTGGATTGGGCCTAATATTACCAGAAACTCAATCTTAAATCGAATAGAACTACGTGGACTTGATCCCTATAAAATAACGGTACGTAGACACCTTGAGAGAGATCCGAAAATCACACCCAATTACAAACTCTCAAGAGCAGTCCAAAATATCTCAAAAACCCTAATTGTATTCTTATGTTTACATCTTTATTCTTATTATCTCTATCCGAATACCCAAATATTTTAATCCTGAAGCTTTGTCCTTGACAAAAATCGGCTTCAACATTTGGCGCCGTCTGTGGGAATCATTTTGAGAAAAGAGAAGAAGATTCATCATTCACCATTAAAATTATATAAAAAGTATCAAGCATTCATATTTTCTAGAAAACAACCTTCGTCCACACCATCCGAAAGCAATCACCAACATCCAGTCAAACTCCTCGTTGCACCTACAATCCATTCACCAACTTCATCATCGGCGGAACCTCTCAGCGTGACAAATCAACCATTACTCGAATCATCATCGACAGCGACGACCGTAAAGTCCATCCGAATAGAACTTGTCATGAGGGTCGTCGTCAATAAGGTGAAGGTAAATAGCTGCCTCCTATCATGGACGCAAGAAGTATCATATAACTATAAGACACTGATCCAACACTCAAAAGAGAAGTGAAAACAGAAAATTGAGAGGTGGAAGCTTAGAAAAATAAATCAATCGCGTGTTAAGCGATGCAAATCCAGAGGGATCGGACATGAGAAGGCGTAAAATTAGAAGACTTCATGATGAAGAAATTCTAAAGAGGATGAAAGAGGCTGAATGTCGTGAAAAAGAACTTGTTGATGAACGACGCCAACTTCAAGAGAACCTAGGCAGAAGAACACTACCACGTGATCGGTCACATCATGGACAATCATCTATAGGTTACCGATCACCAATAAGAAGAAGATCTATATCAAGGGATCAGCATCATAGACTTCCGGTACAGCACATGGAGGTTCACCATCCTGTGGAGGCACTCCTTCCAATGATGAGTATGATCATGGAAACAATGGTCGAGGGAACAATGGAGGTCATGGCTATAGACGTGGTAATAATGGTGGAAACCGAGAAAATAAGCATGTTGGGGGTTATAGAGGTGATGATGGTGACTACCATCTTTGACATAATGATTACAATAGGAGTGACAGGGTCAGTGCTTTCGCTCTTTAGGTTTTGGAATTTTTCAAAATAATAATGAAATTAAATTAGATTTAGGATCACACTTAGAATCCTCCCCCGGGGACGACATAATTCGGGAATCAAGTCAAACTGGTCAAACCAAGCAAAAAATGTTTTTCCGACATATTTTCGACATTAACTTAGGATGAGAATATCATGGTAATGGTATTTTATATTCTAGGTTGTTTATGTCAAAGGAAAATAGGCATTCGGCTAAAGACACAAATATCGAGATGTTTTAAACACTGCTTTTACAAGTCAAATAGTTCGACTTATTTAAAAGAGTTTTGTTCTTAAATGTTTTACTCTCAAATATTCTTGATATATTTATTTGATTTTTATAATCAAATTGCCTTGCCAAAAGTCATGCCAAAAGAACAAAAACAGATTTTATTCCGAAATACCCATAAATCCTTATTTATCCGGATAAAATCATTTTTAATTCAAACTTATATATTCCTTGGACCTCATAGTCATTATTTCATATGGAATATTATGTTTGAATATTTATCAAGTGAAAACTTTTGTCTAAGTTGTCGGTAAAGGAAAATGAATCCGGTCGCTCCGGAAGGTTGTTTTAACATTTGAAAAATTCGTAAAAATACTTCCACACATCTTTTTGACTTGAAATTTTGATTGTGTCCTTAGTTTCCCTATAGGACATTGTAGAATAAATTTTGTAAATTTTGGATGACTTTTTTCCGGGACCCCTTAAATCGATACGTAATTGATTTATCGGTCGCTTAAAAGTCATAGTCGATCAACTCATTTCAAGGTGAAATTTTGACCACATTCCTATGGGAACATTTCTAAAGGATTCCAAAATTTCATAATTTTTGAATGATTTTTCAATTTATTGCGATGAAACCCATTTCGTCTCATTGGTACGCGCATTTTTCGCATTTTAATCGTTTCGTAAAAGGGAATGACATGTAGGCACGTCCATGTCAGCAAATTTGAAATTTTTACAGCTTCTAGGACTCAAGGAATCTTCCTCCCACTTTCCTTTAAGCCATGTGCCTTTTACCATCTAAAAATAAAGCTAAAAAGCCGTATTTTTGGCTATAAATACAACCCCAAACCCCCCCCCCCCAACAATTTCTTCAAGCCCCCTAGAGCCAAGTATATGATGGTGAAATAAGCTTAGAAACACTCACTTTCCAGTATCCAAAGTTGCAAAAACGTTTCTTTGCTTCTAGCCTAAATTATTTCCAGATTAAACACCATTTATGCATGTTTTTCTTCACCATTCTTGCTCCTAAACACACTTTTTTGGTCACCAATATTTTTGTGGTCTTTGGAACTTATTTTAATAGTTTATAAGCGACCTTTTGAGCCTCCTAAATTCTAACCTTAAAGCCTTTTTCGGCCATTTTCCGGTGACTTTTCTAGCGATTCTTTTTGTGTGTTTTTGGCTTCGTTATTAGATTTTTCTCCTGTTTTCTCTCTAGATCTCAAGGGTTATAATTTGGTTTCTCTTGTTTCTTGACTCTTCACTATATATTCGAATATATATAGTTGAAGTAGTGGTGGGTGGCTTGAATATTAAGTGTTTATTGCTTGTTTGGTTTAGATCTACACTTATAAACACTTATATTCTAACATTCTTACATTTTGCTCTTATATACACTTATTCTTGAAGAATATTCGTGTAGTGTATATTTGACATCTTGTATGGTGTGTTCTTGAGGTTGAAGTTGAGAATCACCTCATTTAAGTCCTTTAATCCAAGTTGAGTATTTGGATTAAAAAGGTTAGTTTAACTATCTTTTGATTCAAGAACAAAAAGCTTACATCTTGTTTTTACCTTAAGTGGTTTAAACTTGATATTTTGAAATAAAAAGATAAATCAGTTGTTAGTCTTGTGTAACCAAGTCCTTTGCTCTTTTTATGTTTGTTTTTCAAACAAGGACTTAAAGAATCAAGACTATACAAGCTAGCTCTTTAAAACAAGTTAGTAGTTATTGTTGGCCTTTCCATTTCCATTAGTAGTCTATCTTGTTCAAGTTGGATACTCACTTGTCTTATCTTTATATCTTGAACAAGGATTTAACAAACAAGACTACTTGCACTTGTTTTAGGACTTTGAAAAATCCGGCCAATTTTTTTCTACCATTCGGCTGAAGTACCTTTTTTAAGTACTTGATTTTTGTTTCTTGCTTGCTTGATTGCTTGCTTGTTGTATATATCCCCTTACGTG
Organism: Saposhnikovia divaricata; assembly: GCA_036435485.1. Taxonomy (NCBI): domain Eukaryota; kingdom Viridiplantae; phylum Streptophyta; class Magnoliopsida; order Apiales; family Apiaceae; genus Saposhnikovia; species Saposhnikovia divaricata. Next base: position 118,848,372 of record CM071597.1, on the reverse strand, counting down.
TTTATATATATATTTTCTCCACTTATTGAACACATAATAGCGGCTCTCGTTATTTTATAACGAGCTACTTTTATGTACGTGTGAGTAGTGTTTTATGTGCTTGTTTGTGGTGTTGTAATTAGCGTGCTTGTATTCACGGATATATTGTTGCACGTTTATTTTATTGTCTTACATTTAACGCTTGTGTGACAATTCCTTTATTGTGACTTATCCCTTGCCGTTATATATTAACTTAACGCATAATAGCGTCCCCGTGACTAGTACCGTAACATACTAGTTAGCACGGATTTTTATATCTCTTGCTTGGTTGTTGTTAGACTTGTATTCTAACCTTTGCAATGAGGTGAAGTGAAGTGAGGTGACTCTTGTTCTAAGACCCAAGTCTAAGGCGTACTAACGGGGAGTTAGTAGCCTTTGCACCGTGAATAAAAGAGAAGACCCAAGACCTAAGATCCAAGACTGGCAAAGTTGTAGAAGTACATAGTCTATAAAGGGGTACTACAAAATCTTTGAGGAGGTGACGGGGAGTTATGCTCCAAGACAAGTTTTGTAGTTTGTATTTTAGCTATTTATTTTGAGGAGGATACGTGTGTGTATTTGTTGGTCCCGTAGTATTGCAGAAGGGGGGGTTGAATGCAATACTGATAAATTCAAATCTTTACTTCAACAACAATAATAATGATTCTAATCTAATAGTATATGAAATGCAAACACAAGTGATAGCTCAAGATATTCTCACAAAATAAATGTTTTATTTATTTTGTAAAGTGTTGCTACAACCTTGAGAAAAAGTGTTTTCTCAAGCTTCGATTTCTTGAGTGATTACAATGAAAATGAATTCACGAATACTTAGAAAGAATGAGAGATGATTCTCTATGTAGACTAATTTGCTCTAACGTCTCTATCACATGGGTTGTGGAGCTACTGTCATTTTTAAGTGGTAGCTTCTTACAATTTGCACACCCATGTGACTTTCCTAAATTACTATACAAACAGAGTTATCATAATATGTAAAGCAACCTAGATTCTTTCTAATTCAAGCTAATAAAATTCTAGTATATGTGAATTTATCATACTCTTGAATTGACGAGCTTTGTCTTGTGATCTGTCAAGATTCTGTCGTAGTCTTGCAGGTCTGCTACAATCTTTGACAAGTTGTAGCAAATCTGTTTCTTGAACATCTAAACTGTCACGGGTTTGACTGAGATAAATCCCCAATTCAAATAATTCAGTGAGATAGTAACTTTAACCGCCAAGTCTGCTGTCAAGAGAATGTTCCTTGGTTGACAGTATAAATCCCCGCCAATGTTGCTATCAGGAATTCCAGACTCGCTATCAAACTGTGAGAATGTTGCTGTCTCATGCTTCCGCCAATGTTGCTGTCAGATTGAGTCTGTTGTCGTGACTTGCAACATGCTATCTTCTTGTAACCTTACTGTCAATGCTATGACAGTAACATTTATTCTTGCTGTCGAACTGATGTAATCTTGAGGCTTGAACAATTGAATGAACTTCTTCCAAGATACATACTTATTAATATTACATCAACTAATTGGTCACAAGAGCACACTTTGGCTGTGATAGTATGTTCTACTTAGTGAAAAACTAAGTACAGGGAAATCTAGTTAAGTTGTCTCTATGCTATCACCCATAAATCCTAACAATCTCCCCCAATTTGTTTTTATGGATAATAACAACAAATTTACAATTAAGGCATGCTGATAACTTAACTAACATAGATCAAAATAGTTAAGATACCATGTCTGATAAAAGCTAAAGAATCCATAATACAATATTGATGTTCTAACTACAGATCAATTACTCCTCTATGTTGAGCAAATAAGAAATTTACTTAGCTTGATTTGAGCAGTCTTCAGCTGTCTAGATTCTTCCCTCTCTTTTGAGAGCTTCTTGTTTTGCCTCCTTGAGGTCTTCTACTAAAGCCTTTTCTTTAGGAGATTTAGCATCATCTTCAATGTCATCAATGTACCCTTGAATTACTCGAGAAGGAAACACTTTAGCATCTTTTAGGTCAAACCAAGTTTCGAAGTCGTAGGTATATGTTTTGAACTTTAAGGTGCCTTCGATGACCTTGAATCTCTTTCCAGGAAAAGCATTAAGAAATACTCTCTTTTTTCTGTCTAGTTTTGGATCTTCATCTCTCGTTTTGTCAAAGATAACTTCAAGTTCCCAAGAACATAGCATTTCAAGCTTGTGAGATGATCCAACAACTTTCCAGTAAAGATTCTTCAGGATACTGGTCCTCAGTTTGTGAAAACTATCTGCATAGATTTCTTCTTTTGCATCTATGATTCTAAGAGGATTTTCCAGTACATAGGGCTGATAATCTGCTTTCTCACTATTCATTTTGTTGACCTTCTTGCAACTTTCTTTCAGTTGAGCTTCTAGATTCTCAACAGTTTGTTTGGCAGACTTGGGTGGTTTTTCAGCAGTTTTGAATTCTTCTTCAATAGTCCTGAATGCTTCTACTACTTTATACACTTCTGCAGGTGTATAAGATGACGTTCTTTCTGCCCGGTCATATTTACACGCAACCTCTAATTCATCTGAACTCATGGTCAAGTTGGCATCATCAATATCCATCCAGTCACCATGCTTCTCATAGAATTCAGTGTAAAAGCCCCAGATCCGGGGTTAGGGACCTGGTCGTTACGGTCTCAATTCCCATCCATAAAACTTAAACTTGAACCAACATAAGTTAAATGACAACCTTAACCCAAAACAATAACATAAAACACACCCGTTATATTCCCAGAGATGAACTCAAAGTACTTATCAAATATTATTAAACACAAATTTGAGTTCTTACAACCCAAAGAAATTACAATTTAACTTTACATACTCTTTGCCATCCATTTACATAAGTCATACCAGTAAATACATCTTATACTTAAAAGCTAACAACTACCCTACCAATAGCTTCCTCCTCAGCAATGGTAGCTACTTCATCCTCATCAAGTTGCAAAACGTTCCTCATCCGCCCATGTTTACACTAATACACGCAAGCGTACGCGGTCACAAGTAATATAGAATAAAGTTGAGTTCGTTCCCACAGAGATCTGGTTTAGGTTCAATTCAGTTCATGTACCTATGCAACAATGTATGGTTTTTATTCACTGCTTAGACAATTAACAAATTTGGATTTAATTAACTAAATTAACTAAGAAGTAAATTAACAACTAAGAATTAACTAAATAACGAGAATTGGAATCGAATTACTTTTACAAGAGTAACATGGGATCCTAACTTCATTAAATACTTCGCTTATAGTTGATGCCTTTAATCAATACATATGATGGTTTTGATATCTGATCAGACAACACGGAATAAGTATACGCTACTTCTCAGTATACGAATACCAAACTAAACATACATCCACAAAAGAGATAGAAGATTTATAGACACCAATTATGTTTAGACCCTATATCTCTATAAGATTTGAAAACATAACGGTTGAAGAACAAGTTGTCTATCAAGATCACATAGGGTAGCATAATATCTCTATTTACGCTACAAATCATGATGTTAAAACATCAACCTATCCTATGCTAGCATGGTAGGTTCTAAATCTCAAGATCCACTCTCGTTTCGTAAGAGATTAACAAATTAGATGTTCGCGACGCATCTAAACACATGAACCACAACCATACAAGGATATCAATAATTCACCACACATAAATATTTAAAGCAGTAAAACTACTAAGCTACATAGATAAATCCGTTATAATCCCATGACAACGATAAATTCATAATTGAACCGTTCGTCATCATGGGATCTGATGAAACCATGATAAACTAGAGTAATGAGTTAAGAAAACAAATCCTAAAAACATCCAAGAGTTTCGCCTAATAGAAGAAAACAAAAAGTAGATCAAGATCTCCGTTGCTTGTCACGAGCGTTGGAATCCTTCTCCAAGTCTGAATCTCCGTCTCTCGGCTCTCTCTGTGTTATGTGAAGTGTTGGTTGTTTTATGATGGTAGGATGTGTTTATATAGGCCCTAGGAGTCTTTTCCAACAAGAAACTACCAAATCAGAATTAAAATAGAATACGTTTCCTAAACTGATTCTGTTTTGAAGGAAAATTCATAACTGACTTTTCTTCATTATTTCTGGGCCGTTCCAGTTGTGTTTTGACATCTAAACCACTTTAGAATGAAATAGAATCTCGTTAGCTTCGCGTGGACTGTAAGATCGTCCAAAACGGACTTGTAGAACTCAAGATATGGCCCAAACAGTGAATCAGGAATTCTGCCAGCGACCGCGCGCACCCTGTGCCCAACAGTCTGTCCAACACGCTGCCTGCGCGTCCCACACACAGCCTGCGCCCAGAATTATGTCCAAGGTTGTAGAAAATTTTGTTGTCTTCGCGTGAGCTGTAAGATCGCTGAATTCGGACTTCTAAAACTCCAGATATGACCAAAACAGTGTAGACTACGCAACCTACCCGGAAAATCCGAATTTTAATCAATTTAACCTCCAACTCTTAGTTCTGCAAAACTCAATGAAAACACATTAAACACACCACATACTTGAGGCCAAGTAATCAATTTAAGCTGATACGAAGCATTCCAAGTGGATATAAAATCCACTTATCAGCCCACGAACTGGTCGCTTAGTCGGGTTCAGCTCGCCTATCTGTTGTTGTGATATATTTAAAAACAAAGCAAGGGTGAGCAAAACAGCTCACCAAAATAGTTTGTATCTATCCACAATATAGATCAACATATTCCTTAGCATTTTTGAAAACCTTTTTCATGCATGCTGTGAGCAAAATCTCATCATAATATATAATGAAGTTCCATAGACTTCAATATAGTATTTTCATATTCCAGATGCCTTTGCTATATATATAAAGTATAAACAAGTTTTTGATGTAATATAATATGTATAGTGAAGTTCAAGATACTTCAAGTAGTCTATTCTTTTCACAAAATATTTGAAAATCTTGGTTATATAAGTATCAACCAAGTTTCATTAATTGTAACTTATATATAGAAGTTATAGAATAAATCAGAGTCAAATCTTTTCATATCACCCCCGAGTTCCTTTGTTACATCAGTATAATCAAAGTCTCAATGTGTAATTAAAAAGATGAAGTTACAAGGTGATTCAATATATCCTTTCCGTAAAAATATCTGCTGTGCAAAAGTATAAGCCAGATATCAACATATACACAAAAAGGGGAAATCTTAAGTAGATATTGCAATGTCAGTTTGAACACTTTTCAAACCCTGCCAACCTGATCGGAAGTCTCTTCGATAAATGTTGCAGGAAATACCAATCAACCTGATCGGAAGTCTCTTCGATACATGTTGCAGGAAATATCGAAATTTGGATGATGAACTAATACTGGAGTATTCACCGCGCCAGCTGTCCCAACCTTCGATGATCAGTCGCAGATTGTACAGTACAGATATGGTTATACTACCAGTAGAAGGAAGAGCTGACGGATTTACTTTTCTACCGCCTTCTAGTAACTCCTTGGCCAACGATTGGGCCTTGATAAGTGGATTTTATATCTACTTGGAACATTCCATATCGGCTTAAATTGGTGTATTTGGACTCAGGTTTGTGGTATATTTGATGTGTTTTGCTTAGTTGTGCAGATTTACAAGAATGTTGATTATGGTTGATGCTTCTATCGTTTTTGGAGAATAAATTGATTGAAATTCGGATTTTCTGAGAAGGTTGCGCAGTCTACACTGTTTTGGCCATATCTGGAGTTCTAGAAGTCTGTTTTCAGCGATTTTACAGCTCACGCGAAGCTTGGGAGATTTTCTACAACCTAGAGCAGCAGAGACATGCACTGGGAGCGCGTACCATGCGCTGGGGGATGCATAAATTCGCTGGAAAAAATCCCGAAATGTCCGTTTTGACCCTATTTCGAATTCTAGTTGTATTTTTGGTACCCAAACCTATTTCTAATTGTATTGTAGGTTGATTTTCTTGTTGGGCAAGATATTTAGGCCTATAAAAACACATCTTAGCCTTGTAAAAACATATAGTTTTTATTATTGTATCATAGCTTAGATCTGCAAGGGAGAAAAGGAAAGAAGGATTCAACGCTCGTGACAAGCAACGGATCTAGATCTACTTCATCATTTGTGTTATTCTGGATTCTAGATTTGTTTTCTTAACTCTTTGTTTTATTAATATTATTACTTCTTTCATTCATATCTTGTTTTATATCATGGTTTCATCAGATCCCATGATGACGAACGGTTCAATTATGAGCTAATCGTTGTCATGGGATTCTAACGGATTTATTTATGGAACTTAGTATCTTGATGCTTTAAAGATCTATGTGTGGTGTGTAATTGATATCCTCGTATGGTTAATCTTAATGCTTTTAGATGCGTAGCTAACATCTAAATTGAATTGTTAATCTCTTGTGAAGTGAAAGTGGATCTTGAGATTTAGAACTTGCCATGCTAGCATAGGTTCATAATTGTTTATCAATATGATTCGTAGTATGAGATGAAAATACTTATACTGCCCTGTATGATCTTTATGGATAACTTGCTCTTCAACCATTATGTTTTCAAATTCTATAGACATATAGGGTCTAAGCATAATTGGTGTCTATTCATCTTCTATCTCTTTTGTGGATGTATGTTTAGTTTGGTATACGTATGCTGACAGGTAGCGTGTACTTGTTTCGTGTTATCCGATCAGATATCATAATCATTGCATATAGTGATTAAAGGCATCAGATCTAAGCGAAGTATTTAATGAAGTTAGGATCCCATGTTACTCTTGTAGAAGTAATTCGATTCCAATTCTTGTTAGTTAGTTAGTTAATCCTTAGTTGTTAATTTACTTCTTAGTTAATTTAATTCTTAGTTTAATATTTGCTTTTAGTTTAATTTAGATAATTAAAACCCCAATTTGTGATTTGTCTTAGCAGTGAGTTATAACCATACATTGTTGAATAGGTGCATTAACTGAAAAGAACGTAACCAGATCTCAGTGGAATGAACTTTAATTGTATTACTTGTGACCACGTATACTTGCGTGATTTTGTGTTAACAGGCCTTGGGATGGACCGGCGCTACTCGGCCCCTTACACTACTCCTAGTTCGAATAGAATCCATGACTCTGAAACGTAAAGTTCATCCTCCTTTCCCCAAGTATAATACTTGTTGATAGGACTCCACAAAGTAGTCGTATCTAATTGGAAAGGAAAATTCACCAATATTTCCCAAGTTGTTGCTTGTTAATGGATATCAACTTGTTCCATCAATCTTACTCCTTGAGTGTTGAGTAAGTAACAAAGACTCATTTTGATTTGTAGCAACTAAAGTTGCTAATGAAAATAATAATACTTTCAAAGGTTTGTGACCGGACAACCAAGCATAATAAATAACAGTCTCTCAAGTGAGGTTCCCTATATTTGGGAAGATTGAGCGATCATTTAAATCTCCTTAGGATAGACTTAAATGGAAATCAGAGTTTGGGAACCTCCCTTTTGATAAAATAATCTTAATAAGGCTCAGAAACATTCTTCATAATTATTGAAGATCAAAGATAGATTTAAATAATATAAACCATTTTTAAAACCAATTTAAAAGTAATTAATAAATATTCAAATAATATTTATTGAATCATAAATATTCAAATATTATTTTTAGTCAAAATAATTGCTCATAATTAACCCTCGAGAGAATATAAAATATTATTCACTAAATAAATCCTTAAATGAATATTCCAAAATAATATTCATTAAATAAATGAACCATTAAATGAATATTTAAAATAATATTCATTAAATAAATAATCCTTGAATGAATATTCAAAACTAATATTCATTAAATAAATAATAACTAAATACTATTTATTCAATATTTTATCAGAAAATAATTCTCAAGAAATATGGAAATATCGACTTCCGGTCTATATTAGAGAATGTGAATCATACGCCCTACACTAAGGGCCTTTGCAAAACCCGGCTTATAACTAATGTCTCGCATCTAGCTTATAAGCCAATAATCAAATCATTGCTCAAGTATCACAATATATATTCTCCAAAACAGTTATGCATGCTATGTATATACTTATCAAAACAATTCGAAAACATACATGTATATATCGCGAGTATGTAATTCACATGAATCATACAACCATTTGAAAACATTTATACATGTATATCATCAGTGTATCGAGTCAAACATACATGCATATCACTATGCAGTATATATATATATATATATATATATATATATATATATATATATATATATATATATATATATATATAACAAAACATTTGATCACAACAACAGTAGTTTAGGATTCGAAAGCTTGCCTAGTACTCCTGCTATGCTAGCGGTATGACTCGGGGTGGTCCGGTGATCTATAAATAACCAGAACATCCGAGGTTAATCATTTAACGCTTTGAAAAGCTAAGTATATATCTTACTTAAGTTATAACACGTTTCAAATTATCTCGTTAGGCACATTCTAACGTATATCCCACTGACACCGTTATGATCCGACACTTGCTTGTTATCAAGGCATGTCATTATACTTACACTTGATAGGTACTTAAGTCTTATAAGTTATAGGGTCGGTCGTTTACTTGAAAAGATTATACCTCAAGATTTATTGTCCGTTTTCTAAATGGTTTTTCAAAGTTATAACTAAGGGGGTGGTATTGTATTATGACTTTTAATGACAATTCTTGGGGTAATGACTTTTATGAATTTTATAAACTTTTAATGACTCTTAATGATTCTTGTTGAGTCACCAAAATTTTGAAATACTTTTGATGACTCATAATGAAATGATTTCTAAAAATTTTCATAGATTTTTTGATAGATTTTGTTGTTTACTAGACTAACTACAGAGATCATATATTAGCCTATGCTGTGAAACCCTTTAACCTTTTTTCACTACAATCCAATTTCGATCGTGTGTTTTCTGATTCATCTGGCCACTAAAAAATTGAGTACAATGTATATTTCTTGTTAAATTGAGTATTCATTGCATATTTTTATCTGAGAATTATATATTTATCACTATTCATAGCTAATTATGATGTAGAGCTAGCCATCAATATTTTTATGATGCAAAGCTATTTTATTGGTGTGACAGCCCGGAAACCCGGTGCCACCAAATAACAATATAAACAGAATAATTAAAGGCATTCTCAAAAATTAGGATCGTTTCCAGGTTACAGCACCAAAACAAGACTATTAAATCCAAGTTATTGCAAGCCCAGATGTTACTAGAACAACCTCGATAAGAAGTTATGCCAATAACCAAATACTACATAGGTTTTAGACTACATTCAGTTTTACAACCCATATTCATTACAACTAGTCCAAAAGATTATTCATTACTAGCCTATCTTGGCTTCTGACCTGCACTGGCATCTGAAAATGGAAACGAGCGGTAGGTGTAGCAACCCTCTTACGGGCGGTGTGACGAACTCGGGCCATCTTCAGTTTTTACTGGAAGGTTAGAAAATAATAGCAAGGATGAGCCAAAGAATGCTCAGCAAGTGCATACCAGATAGAACAATTTTAAAACAGAAATAAACAATTTCAAATTTCTTCCATTCCATCACAAGACATATGTATTAATCTCTACAGCATTTCAAAGTTTTTAATATGGGATTTCAAATGACGCTACGGACTATAGCCGATGATCAGTTGCGAAATAGTCCCGGACAGAGCACAAAGCAAAGTCCTACAAATTTTATGGATCCAAGGCACTTATTGACATTGGCCTAATAATAATAAAGGGGACCTGCGTCTAGGTCAAAACATTTTTGTGTAAATCCCAAAACGTCATTATATTTATTTTTTTTCAACAAAAACTCATTTCCAAGGTTTGGGGAATATCAAGTGTATCATAGAAGATCTCGCTGTTAAACAAGCATTTATAGACATAATTTCATCAACTCAATCTCAACAGGATCAATATGAATATAAGCAAAGAGATTCAACGATACAAATGGATATCAAGAAAATAATTAACAGTATGGATTTTGACAACAGATATTAATCAAATCAATTACTCATGAATTTACGAGTTGAGATAGATCACTTGCTTAATAATTGCAGAAAATATCACTTGAACAATGAGTGAGGGATAGTAGCACTTGCCTGGTATGAAGCTTTAATTACAACAGTTGCTTTTCTAATCGTCTAAGTCTACGATACTTGCTGGTCAACCTTACTACTTGGTCCGTCTAATTCCTCTAAACACGAAGAACAATAAGACGTTCGGTTATGAACATAAACAACCATATATTCTTATTATTAACTAGTACCTATTTAACTACCCTTCGCAATTTACATCACATATCACATCAGTATTTCATTATCACCGAACAATCCGTTCGACCAACACAGCACAAGATACGAATTCAAATTCTTTTGGCAAAATATTTCGTCATCTATTGATAATATAGGTTGAAAATTCTAAAGTCGGCTCGCTCTATTATTAGAAATATTTTTGGTTCAACTTAAATGACTTAAATCATTTTTAGAAGTAAATCGAATATTTAAATCCAATTAAAATAATCAATTTCAATTAACAATTAATTAAATAAATTAACCAATTAATAGATAATTGATCAATTAAATTAATTATATCATCAACCTAAATAAATTAAGGTTAATTGAATTTAATCACATTTTAAAAATCCAAAATAATAATTTTAATCCAATTAATCATAATTAAAAATAATTAATAATTAATTAATAGAATTAACCAATTAATAATTAAATTAATTGATTAATTAAATTAATAAGATTATTAACTAAATTTAATGATAATTAATTAAATTAAAATTTTTCTGATTTTATAAAGATTTTTAAGTTTTAAAAAGAATTTTGAATTTTTAATAAAATTTTATTCAAAAACAGTTTCTAAAAACTGAATTAGGGTTTTTAAGATCAAATTACCAAAACTCAAGAACAGCATGAATGTCTGCCGGAAAATGAAGAACATCACCGGATTTTTCCAGAATCTGGCGAGCTTCCCAGAATCCGGCGACACCCCGCCGCTCCGGCAACCTCCCAGACAGTTCCAAAATCACAACAACACTTAATTTCTTCGTTTATTATCAATCCTACAAGTTTTAACAGTCCAAAACATCACAAACATCAACAAAAATCAACCGGAATCTAAAAATCCGATTGCCTCCGTCCATTTTCCGGCGAGTCCAAATTCAAATCGAAAAATTCAACTAAAATATGTCTTCAATTCTAAATCCAACGATCTATACATACATGGTACTAAAAATAACAGCCGGGTATCCAAAAATATTTTCCGGCAAATAAATATTTTCCGACGAACCAAAAATTCCTCCAAAAACTGTTAAACTAAGCATAAATCAACTCAAATCATACAACCTATTCGACTACAACCATACAAACGCTGAAATCCAATAAAATCAATACGTTCAATTCAAAAACGAATCGAAAAATTACCCCTTAAGGGCGGTTGATGATTGACAAAGAGAAGAGAAATGCTTAAACGAGTAAAATTTTATAAATCCTTAATTTGGTAAATATCTAAATAATTATTTATAATTTTTAAAATAATTTAAAATTAATATAAAAATAAATCATATAATTTTTAGAAATATTCTCAATACTTAAATTAAATAAAATTTATAAATCACTAATTAAAATAAATAAAATTTTTAGACATAAACGAAGCATAATTTGGGGTTCCAAAATCTTGAAATGTCTTAAACAGATGATATCAAGAAACAATCCGCCTGGTAAAAAAAATATTTAAATACCCGCAGGTACAACAAATGATATACAATATCTATTCAATAGCGATTAATCATCTGAGGTCACAAAATCATATAATAATTCCACGGAACATATATTTATATAATTAACGATAGCAACACATCCACTGAAATATTATAGAGTTCTTATTATTTACATAAATATTACACATCAAAATTCCCGATCGTTACATCCTTCCCCCCTTAAAATGATTCTGTCCTCAGAATCAGCCTAAGCAAACAAGTAAGGATACTTTTCTAACATTTCACTTTCTAGTTCCCACGTTGCCTCTTCAACTTTAGGGTTCCTCCACAACACTTTTACTAAAGCAACTGTTTTATTTCGTAACACTTTCTCCTTTTTGTCCAGTATTTCTACTGGTTGCTCAACATAGGACAAGTCTGGCTGAATCTCTATCGGCTCGTATTCTATCACATGGGTGGAATTGGGATTATACTTCTTAAGCATTGATACGTGGAATACATTATGAATATGTTGCATATGTGGCGGTAATGCTAACTCATATGCGACCTTTCCCACACGCTTCAAAATTTCAAACGATCCCACAAATCTTGGGCTAAGTTTCCCCTTTTTACCAAACCAAGTCAATCCTTTCCAGGGTGAGACCTTCAACAACACTGGTTCACCTACCTCGAAGTCCATACTTTTTCTTTTTGGATCAGCGTATTTTCGCTGTCGATTCTGAGCGGCTATCAATCTTTCCCTAATAAGCTCAACTGTTTCCTTGGTTTGCTGAATCAATTCTGGCCCCAATATCTTGCGTTCACCAACTTCTTCCAACATACAGGGGATCTACACTTTCTCCCATACAAAGCTTCGTAAGGTGGCATACCAATACTGGCGTGATAGCTATTGTTATAAGAAAACTCTACCAAGGGTAGATGGTCATCCCAATTGCCTTTAAAATCCAATGCACATACTCTGAGCATATCTTCAATAGTTTGGATCGTCCTTTCACTTTGACCGTCAGTTTGGGGATGATACGCTGTGCTCATTTTGAGTTTGGTGCCCAAACATTCTTGAAACTATTTCCAAAACCTTGAGTTAAATCTAGGATCCCGATCAGATACAATTGACACTGGCACTCCGTGACGTACTACGATTTCCTTTAAGTAGAGTTGGACCAACTTATCCAAGGAATATCTTTCATTGATTGGAAGAAAATGTGCTGACTTTGTTAGTCTATCAATAATAACCCAAATGGCATCATGATTCGCTTTAGTCCTTGGTAATCCCACCACAAAGTCCATAGCAAGGTGCTCCCACTTCCATTCAGGAATTTCTAGTGGCTGTAGCAATCCACTTGGCCTTTGGTGCTCTGCTTTAACCCTCTGACAAGTGTAACACTTGCTAACCCACTCAGCAATCTCTCTTTTCATGTCTGGCCACCAAAAATTTTCTTTTAAATCTCTATACATTTTTGTACTCCCGGGATGGATTGAATATCTTGAGTTATGGGCTTCGTGCAAAATCTCATCCTTCAATTCTGATACATTAGGGATCCAGATTCTCGAAGAAAATCTCAATACTCTTTTATCATCCTTTTGACTACACAACTCCTCTTCTGTTAAACTATCCATATCTTGATTCATGACCTCATCTTGGTACTTCTTAATCTTCTCCAACAATTCTGGTTGAAATGTCATGGTATATACCATTTCATCAAATTGAACCGGAACTCGGATCTCCAACTCCAATTTTTCAAACTCTTTATGTAGCTCCGTGGACATAGTGATTCTATTCAACTTTTCTTTCCTGCTTAATGCATCTGCCACGACATTCGCCTTTCTAGGATGATAGCTGATAGTGCAGTCATAATCCTTGATTAATTCTAACCACCTTCGCTGTCTCATATTTAATTCCTTCTGAGTAAAGATATATTTCAAACTTTTGTGATCTGTGTAAATCTCACATTTTTCCCCGTATAAATAATGTCTCCAAATCTTTAATGCAAAAACTATTGCGGCCAACTCCAAATCATGTGTTGGATATTTTTGTTCATGAGGCTTTAATTGTCTGGAAGCATAGGCAATTACTTTATCATGTTGCATCAGCACACATCCTAACCCTTTTTGGGAGGCATCACTATAAATCACGAAATTACCTTTCTCATCTGGTAAGGATAACACTGGTGCAGTTACCAATCTTTTCTTCAATTCTTGAAAGCTTTCTTCGCACTTATCATTCCACACGAATTTCTCATTCTTTCTGGTCAACTTTGTTAATGGTGTTGCTATTGTTGCAAAATCCTTAACAAATCTCCGGTAGTAACCCGCCAACCCCATGAAACTTCTTACTTCGGTGGGTGTCTTTGGTCACTCCCAGTTCATTACAGCCTCGATCTTGGTTGGGTCTACTTTGATCCCTTCACTACTAACCACATGCCCTAGAAATTGTACTTCCCTTAACCAAAATTCACATTTAGAGAACTTTGCATACAACTTCTCCTTTCTTAAAATTTCCAAGGCTATCCTTAAATGCTCCACATGTTCTTCTTCTGTCTTCGAGTATATTAGGATATCGTCTATGAACACAATCACGAACTTATCCAAATATTTCTTGAAGATCCTATTCATCAAATCCATGAATGCTGCAGGGGCATTCGTTAATCCAAACGCCATCACCAAAAACTCGTAATGCCCATACCTGGTTCGAAATGCTGTCTTCGAAATATCTTCGGGCTTAATCTTCAATTGGTGGTATCCAGATCGTAGATCAATCTTAGAAAAATACACTGCTCCTTTCAATTGATCAAACAGATCATCAATTCTTGGTAAGGGATACTTATTCTTAATAGTCAACTTATTCAACTCACGATAATCAATACATAACCTCATACTCCCATCTTTCTTCTTCACGAACAACACTGGTGCACCCCATGGGGATACACTAGGCCTTATCACTCCCTTCTCGAGAAGATCTTGTAGTTGCGTCGCTAATTCCTTCATTTCTACCGGTGCCATTCGGTTAGGAGCTTTTGACACTGGTTCTGCACCTGGAGCTAGATCGATAGCGAACTCTATTTCCCTGTCTAGAGGTAAGCCTGGAAGTTCATCTGGAAATACATCAGGGAACTCATTTACCACCAGTATTTCTTCTATCTTAGGCATTTCCCTTTTAACATCCACTACATGGGCGAGATATGCTTCGCATCCTTGTTGTAATAAATTCTTCGCTTGAACGATAGTTAAGAATTTCCTGGTTTGTTTTTCACCTCGAAAGATGATTTCTTTATTATCGGGAGATCTTAATACCATCTTTTTATCTCTACAATCGATTTGTGCTTCGTGATTGGCTAACCAATCCATTCCTAAGATTACGTCAAATTCGCCTAATTTGAAAGGTATCAAGCTAGCATAAAAACGATGCCCTAGTATATCAAGTTCACAACGTGGACAAACCTGATTAACTGGTATACGTTCCTGATTAGCTATCTCTATAATTAAAGCTTCATCTAGCAAGTAAGTCTCACAATTCAATTTATGAGCAAATTATTTAGATATGAAAGATCTAGTAGCTCCCGAATCAATTAACACTTTGGCAAGTACGGAGTTTACAGAAAGCGTACCTGCCACCACATCTGAATTTTTAACAGCATCATTCATTGACATGTGAAAGGTTCTGGCTGTCGGCTGATACATGGGATAAGTCAGAGCAGGTGGAAGGGGTGGTCTTGCTATCCTCATCATATTATTCACTGGCAGTGGGGCCTTACACTCTCTTCCAATATGCCCTATCTTTCCACACCTAAAACATGTTATTGACGGTACCTTTGGATTGCGACATTCATTTGCATAATGTCCTCTTTGTTGACACTTGTAGCATACCAAATTCGCTCTACTGCAAACCCCTAGATGTTTCCTCCCACAAAACTTGCATTCTATGATCGGGGTTTTTGGTTGGTTAACATTTTGAGGACGAACTCCTTTACTTCCCTGTCCAAATTCGGGCTTCTTAAAATTCATGGTTCTCCCTGGCTGGAAGCCAGGTTTCTTAGTGGGTTGATTTTGAAGATTACCTTGGGTTTGATTATTTCCTTGAGGTTTAAACTTCCTCTTCTTATCCTCTCTTTCCTTCTGTGTTTGATCACTTTCTCCTTCTGCTATCATTGCCTTTTGTACAACTCCTGCATATGTATTTAGTTCAAACAGCACTACTTTATTCCTGATCCAGGGCTTCAATTCTTGCTGAAATCTCTTAGCTTTTTTCTCCTCAGTATTAACATACTCTGGTACAAACCTTGCTAACTCCGAAAATCTTGCTTCATATTCAGTCACACTCATATAATCTTGTTTCAACTCAAAGAACTTTAACTCCATTTGATTTTGCATATACCTAGGAAAGTATTTTTCCAGAAATAACTCCGTAAATCTTTCCCAAAGTATCACACCTTCTCCTTCAAGAGCTTTGGTTGACTCCCACCAATAATTAGCCTCATTCTTCAGATAGTAACTAGCAAATTCGGTTTTCTGATCTGCTCCTACCTTAACTAGAACAAATGCCTTCTCGATTTCTTTTAGCCATGCTCTAGCTTCCACTTGGTCAGCGGATCCTTTAAATTCTGGGGGTTTCACAGCTTGAAAAGTTTTAAAGGTTACCATTGGGAGAACTTGTTGTTGCTGCTGTTGTTGTTGCTGTAGAATTTGTTGTTACTGTAGGACTTGCTGCTGAAGCTGTAGTTGCTGTTGGGCCAAATTAGCATTCTGCTGGATAAGAAGTTCGAGAAGCTGGGCGGTAGTGGGGTTGGCTTGATCTTCTGGGTTATTAGGTGGGTTATTAACACGAGCATAATGGGCTCTTCTTGGAGGCATAGTCCTGAGGAT
The DNA here is from genome assembly GCA_036435485.1 of Saposhnikovia divaricata. NCBI lineage: Eukaryota > Viridiplantae > Streptophyta > Magnoliopsida > Apiales > Apiaceae > Saposhnikovia > Saposhnikovia divaricata. The sequence goes on along the minus strand of CM071597.1, from coordinate 118,831,753 downwards.
AAGACAAACAACTTATTTAATAACTTTAAAACATTTTGCAAACCAGCGATAACGAACTGATATTTTAAAACATTTAATGCAGAAATCATGGAAATATGTTTTAGTGTACCGGTACTTGTTTACAAAACAATCCTGTTGAAAATTTAAAATATCGCTCGTTATCATTAAATAAGTTGATTATCATCTTCCGGCATCCCACCAAAGGTATTAAATGATAATAAGTACCACGAATGAAAGGATAAAAGAAGGCGCAAGAACAAAGGTGCTCAAAAGGTAGTCACAAGCCAAAACTGATATATATCCACGATGTCACGGATTAGTGACAACACAACTGATACAGTCGATAATGTACAACCACAACATGGCATAGTTCTAAGTAGAATAGGCTCAGGGACGGGAGCAGAGATAATAGCTAGGGTCAAAGGTGTGACTACGGGCGCAGTAACCGGCTCAACAGGGTGCTCAGACGAGTCACTCTCCGTATCAAAGGAGGGCGGCGGAGGAGCATCAACATCAGAGTCATCAGAGCTCGAGTTAGGGTAATGCAGTAATAATACCACATACTATCAGATGCCAGGCTCACTGTAACGCCCCCAAATCTGAGGTCAAAGATCCAGGTCGTCACATCACCATCCAACCATATCATACTTGTATTAACTGCACAACTCCACAATACATCCTTCCAGACCTCAATCTTAAGCACAAACAAGTTAGAGCCTCAGAAACGATAATCAAAAGTGCCACTAAATATTACAATTCATTTGTACAAATCAGAGTCTTACGCAATTCCACTTATACAACTATACTTGAAGACAAGTCTTACTATTACAGTTGAAAACCTATCAGACTACTCTGTAGTATTTATCAGGAACTAAATCATCTCCGTGGTAAATCTTCTACTCCTCTTCTGCTGGTGCGGAGTTAATCGGCCAGATTCTTCCCTTTCTGAAAAGTTTTTATAAAGCAAGAATGAGCTACATAATGCTCAGCAAGTTCACCATTTTGCAAAATAATAATGTGGTTTATTTCGAAAACATTCCCAACTATATGGGTATATATCTCAGATTTCAAAACATAATTGGACAATGTATTTATCCGAGTTTTAATAAAACATCTATGCTCACTAAGGAGCTTTAAGAATAACATATGAACCCTTTATAAGGTTCCCATTTCAATATATCTCAAGTTTAAAAATATATACATATGAGTATATCATTTTCGGCAAAACACTCTACGATTAACATACTGTACAGGGAATACATCATTGCAAACCTCTTTCCTTCCATTAGCTTAGAAGGTTTCTCATACAAAAACATTTCATTCTTTGAAACAATTGCAAGAGTGCACTAACACGTGCCAATCTTTATAGAAAATCTTGCAGTTCTAGATACTGCACGATGTCAATATTTTCTCATCAAAAACCACACTATCAGCAACTTGGCACTTAGGCCCAAGAAGCAGTGTTTGAGTATTTTTCCAAAGTGGAGGATGGGACTGGAAGAAAACATAAAAACCTGACAGGGATTGACGATGATCAGTCGCCACATCCAAGTCCAATAATTCGCGGGTCTTCTCTACCGGTAGAAGGATAGAAACTACATCCGTAACTATCCCCGGGTGAAAACTACATCCGTAATCACCCTCGATGAAAACTACATCCGTAATCATCCTTCGGCAACACCTGGGCCGGAATAATAATTGATGGACCGCCTGGCTCACGGCCGCTTACACATCCCGGGAATCGTTCGTCAACGGTTCCCACACCTGCCAGAGTCCCTTTTTCTTTTTATTTTGAAAACTTGATTTTTGATTGAAAACAGAGTAATTGAGGTCCGACATCAATCGACCGATGATTCTTGAAATCATACAAGAAGCGGAACCTGACCGGGGGTTTTCGAAAATGTTTTGAGTTCGAAAAAGTTCGAGTTTGAAAGTATTAAATGTATCTTGGATTGACTTTTTCTTTAAAATAATGAACAATATTTAATAAATGATATTTTAAGATTTAATATTAATAATTAATAAAATAATTATTCGATAAAATAAACTTTTAATCCAAGATAGGGTTTCGAGTATTTACGAAGATACGAAAATAATACTTGAGTATACGATACTCCCCGAATGACCCTTCGGGTTTTCGCAATCTAGTTACGATATAATAATATACCGCTCCCCGGTCAATAGTATATACGGACCGCTACGACCTCTATTGCTAGAGTCGTTGTCCGAAGAAAACATTTCAATCTAAGTTCAAGGGGTACAAACATATATGTACTTATACATTCTCAATTGCATCAATACTTCGATAAACATAGCATTTGATATGGTTGAAAACTACAAACACAACAGTGAAAGTCCTTGTATATGTATAAGTTTTGAAAAGTAAACTTGCCTTGGTTTGGTTGGGGTGGTCGAGCGTGCGGAGTGGAACGATCTATACATAAGCAATAACCGCTCGTTAGTACCTTAACAAAATCTCTTTAATTACGGGGTTTTAGGGGGTACGAAATTAACTTAACGACTTCGTCTTATGACACTTTAGCCCCGTTATAGGTTCATGTCATCACTCAATTACGCTCGTAACTTATTCGACTTAATTTAGTTACCATATCCGACTCATAATCATTACCCCTAGAATTATACTCCACTTAACGACTTTTTCCCTTGCGCGAATTTTACTCTAGCATTTTTTTAAAATTGAAAAATTCATATTTTAATCCAATTCTTTTTGGGTAGCTTTCACCACTGCATTTTCTAGTTTCTCAAATTTTTCCATGATCCCACATAAATTTTTAGGGGTTTAAACAAGGTTCACAAGGGGGTCACTTAGTGTAGTCCGAAATCCAGAAACACATTTTACTTCTCCGGCCATAACTTAAAATCTATACATCACCTAGTCATGAACCTTACATTTCCATAAACTACATTCAAATATCTTTCCAAGATTCATGGACCTCAGGGGACAAGATTTGGGGGTTCAAAACCATGTTACAAGACAGGTCGAGTTTCTGGAAAAATTCAGCATGTATGTTTCACTTAGATCAACCAATATTCTTACTTCCATAACACAACCAACATCTAATTCACTTAGTTCATGCTTTATAACATTCATGGAGATACATATACTAACCACAAGCATCAAAATCACAATCACAACACTAAAACTCTAGATCCATATCATCCATCACTTGAACATCCAAGATTAACACATTATATACATGGATCTATCATTGAACATCATAAACATTACATGGCCAAAAGGGGTTATGATTTTTATACCTTCTTGAGTACCTAGGAGCCTTGGGTAAGCCTTACAAAACTCAAGGACACCTTGAATGATCTCCTACAACCCTTATAATCCAAGATCTAAAAGAAAAACTAAACATGGTTACTATTCACTATATCTTTAACAATTAATATCTTGAAATATAATGGATGAAAGGGCTTGAAACTCTTAGTATACCTTTCTTAGATGATGGAGATAGCCTAGGAATTATGCCTTGAATTATGAGTGAGGAGAAATGGAAGAGGAAGAATTTTTCTTCCCCTTTTTGAAGCTTGGCCGAGAGCTTTATGTTCAAGGGGGGGAGAGCTTTGTGTTTTTGATTTTTTTTGTTTGGTTGAATAATTGATAAAGTGCTTGGGTGATACATATGAGTGTAAGTATATGCATGGTACAACCTAGGTATGGTCTCTTGTACTCTTGTCCCCTCCTTGGAAAAAGCAATGTAACTAGTTACTATTCCTCTTGCCACTTGGTTTAACTAGTTTGCTTTTTCCTAACTACTTGGTTGCATGGGACTTGCATGCAATACTACTCCTTGTATCATTATTCTTCCACCAATGCTTGTCACTTAACTTTAATTCGTATCGTATCTTAATTAATCTCTCGTAATAATATTTTGTCGCGTAGAGATTTCCCCTATAATTCCTTAAGTACTTAATTGTGTAATTTCCTCGAATATCCATAATTCCTCGTCATAATCCCTAATAAATCTTTTAATACTCTAATCATTCTCAAATCCCAAGTTTTATAAATCTTACTAACAATAAGACTCTTGCCCTCAACAATCTTCTCTTTATCTTACATAGTGAATGTAACAACATAGTTTCTCAGACAATCAATTCCATTAAACAACAGGGATGACTAGAAAGGTTCCAAATTGACAATGTCACATGATATTAAATAAAAGGAAATATTACCAAAAATTAGGGTTCTTACAGCCTCCCCTCCTTAAAAGGATTCCGTCCCGGAATCAGGTTGAAAACAGTTGGGGGTGCTTTTCACGCATCGCGCTCTCTAGTTCCCATGTTGATTCTTCGACATTCTAGATCCTCCACAAAACTCTTACTAGTTTGACAACCTTGTTCCTCAGCACCTGTTCTTTTCTATCCATGATTTCTACGAGTTGCTCCACATATGTTAAGTCTGGTTGCAGATCCACTTGATCATATTCTATCACGTGTCGGAAGTCGGTATGGTAGGGTCGTAGCATGGACACATGGAACACATTATGTACCTGCTGCGAGCTCGGGGGTAAAGCCAATTCATAGGCTAACTTTCCAACTCATTTCAAGATCTCAAAAGGTCCAATAAATCTTGGGCTTAGCTTCCCCTTCTTACCAAATCTCATCAATCCCTTCCACGGTGATACCTTCAACATCACAAACTCTCCTACCTCATATTCCTTTTCTTTGCGGGTCTGGTCCGCATACTTCTTCTGTCTGTCTTGGGCCGCTACCAGCCGTCCTCTTATGAGCTCGATAGTTTCTCTTGTCTGTTGGACCAGTTCAGGCCCTAAAATCTTCCGCTCTCTAACTTCTTCCCAACACAAGGGAGACCGACATCTTCTTCCGTATAAAGCTTCATATGGGGCATTCCTATACTCGCATGGTAACTGTTGTTGTAGGAAAATTCGATCAACGGCAAGTGGTCATCCCAACTTCCCTTAAAATCGATGGCAGATACTCTCAACATGTCCTCTATGGTCGGGATGGTTCTCTCGCTCTGTCCGTCTGATTGGGAGTGGTATGCAGTACTCATGTTTAACTTGGTCCCCACACAATCCTGAAAACTCCTCCAGAACTTGGAGTTGAACCTTGGGTCTCTCCCAGATACAATGCTCACAGGAACCCCATGCCTTACCACGATCTCCTTAGATATCTCATAAAATTTGACCATTCGAAATAATGGGTTTCGTAAAAAAAGCTAATGACTTTTACATACACTCGTCTGTACCGTAAAGACGTAATATCAATTAGAAATCTTTATTTAATAATTCGTACATATCGTGATTGCAAAAATTTCTCATCCACCCATAAAATTACTATTCGTCCAGGTTTCGAATATTCCCGAATGTTAGGGTTAATGCAATCTCCTCTCCTTAAAAGGATTCTATCTTAAGAACCTAAGGATAATAGTTGTGGATACAATTCCAACCTTACCCTTTCCAATTCTCAGGTTGACACTTCAACCCTATTGTTCTCTCCCTCGGTCTCACCAACGCCTTAATGTTGTTCCTCAACGCATACTCTCCTTGACCTGTATTCCTTATCGGTTGTTCTATGATTGAAAGTTTCTATCCAACTACTTATACGTTCCTCTTCTACCCTGTTCATAGTATCCGTGTTGAGTCCTTGCATCGTTGGCCGTGGATACTTTGTGGTCGTTTCTATAATCTGAGACAACGCCAATACGCACGGTATTCCTCATTTTCCTTGGCTTGATTAGCACGCATGTGTTGCCTCCCGTCAGTCGTTACCACTTGCTCTGGATACTGTATAGTCTTCGGTATACGTCGAACCAGTTCAGCTACTATATCCCTCGTTCATTGACTTCTTCGTAACGCAAGAAAAGCGAAACTTCTTCTTTCGTAGTACGCTTTACAAGAGACGTCCTTACATTCGCATGGTGCCGATCGTGATAACAACATTCGTTTCATGGATAAGTTTTTATTCTCGACTGCCCCGTGAAATCTAAGGCACGACACTAATTATAAATTCGATTGTCTGGACAATTCTTCTTCCCTGTCCGTCAACCACAGATCAAATTAGTACATACGCTCAATCTCTTTATTAATTGTACTTGAAAGCACCTTCAATATTCGAAGTTTAACCTTAAGTCTCTATCTGACGTAATCACTGCAGAAGTTTTATATTGCACCACCATCTCTTCCGTATATAAATCGATAATCTTCTAAATGGAAAGTCTCTCGTAGGTAAATCACTTGGTCCAACAATTATAAATCAACTAGGGCCATCTCTTGGCTCGGTCTTCGGCGACCTACTCATGAAATTCATTATAATCCTGTCCACGTTCAAGATTTTCTACGGGCGGAATTGATCCACTAGATCTCTATCATTTTGTTTCTGACATGTTGCGTTTGTACTTATTAGCTTGCCAATACAATTCTTCATATCCGTTTGCCAAACATTCTCTTAACTCTCTGTACATCTTTGTCCTTCCCCATAATTTAGTCGTTTTCCTCTAACATTATTCTTTATTGTATATACTCTACTTTCTTGGTCAATACTGACTGAATTCCAATTTTGAATAATCTCCTCTATAGGTATCGGCCACCACACTGGCCTTTCCTGGGAAATAACAAATTTCTCCATTATACTCCCCGCTCCCTTTCGTCACCTTCTCTTCTTATGTTTAGTTCTAATATGAAGATATACTTATGGCACTTGTGGAAAAATTTCACACTTTTCCCATAAGGTTAACGTCTCAGTTTTATGCGTGAACGCTATCATGACTAATCCCCGACTCACGGTTAGTATATCCTATACCGTACCTTTATGTTGTTTAGAAGTATAGGCTATCATCCCCTTTCTACTGCATCAGCACACCTCTTAAACTCTTGAAAGACGCATCATCGTGACTCTCAAAGTCCTCTTTTTATTATCAAGTATAGCTAACAACGAGGTTGTTGCTAATATCTCATTTCATCCCAAAACTTTGTTCACTAATCCATAAAGGCTTCTGACTCACTAGTCCATTCAAACGATACTACCACAATTTTATAACGTTTATATTGGTGTGAAATGCCAACTTTGACACAGTACAGAGGTCGATCTTGAGTTGGTGAAACCTTCTCTTCAACCTTATCCTTGAAAAAAAAAAACTACTCATTTTAACTAATCAACAATTCCCCCATTTCTGATAAGGGTATCAGTTCTCGATGGTATATGTAAGATGTCATACGCTCGTCCTCCTTCATAACTGGCGCAAATCAGCCTGAGGCCTGCATGCGACTGCGATTCCCAATAAACTTGATTAGGTGGTAATCTCGAAGGATCACTGGCATATATCCATGCATCCATTCGCTATTAGGGGCCTGTTAAACTATATGTCTCTATAGGTGCATCAATCCCTTTAAGCTAAGTAAAGCTTCACATTCTTGCCACGATATCTCTTCCCTTCTTGTCCATCTCACTTCCATGTTAGTTTCCTCTAAGGATATGCTTTACATTGCGATCGATTCTCATTTCTTGGATCAGGGAAAGGCTTGGTAACTCCAGAGTTCATTAATATAACATTCTGACAACGGTTGGTAGGAGCGTACTCCCAACCACCTCATCATTTCTTATAACTTTCCTCACACTAATATTAAAGGTCTTGTGGTATGCCCCGACATGTTATTTCTATTGTAATAATTACTCGGCATAACGCTCTGGCTGCACAATTACAACATTTGGTTTTTGATCTCATATTGGTGTAACGGTTCATAATTGTACCTCCCGTTCACCTTAGAGTAATCACTTTGAGAGGAATGGCTTCAAAATAACAAGGTCCAATAGATAATCTCAATAAGAATTCCACATTGGATGTTCCAAGAATGTTGATGGTTCCAAATACTAGGAGTCTCGATTTTTGGAGATGTAAGAATGGACAGAAAGAATACAACATGGTTTATTCCTTCCCGTCCTGATAATTCTGTAATATGATACCATATAGAATGTTGCACAAGGGCAATGATTGTTGGATACAAAAGTCATAAAGACGGTCTTTATACAATTCTTACATCGGGTGGATACTTTTCCTCCTGAATAATAAGAGGAAATCGAAAGTCGCATTGATGAAGGTCAGCCAATAGAAATCAATTCTACTCCATGACAATTAAAGAATGAAGTAGTTTATCATTCAAGTAATCAGTGGTTTCAAATGAATTCTCATTGTGTGAATGAAAGAATAAAATATTCAAGTGATATAAAGTCTGGTACGAAGATGGGTAGAATTCGAGTTGAGTGGGCGACCTCATTAGGTCTCAATCAAGCTATTCGTCAAAACTTTCATCATCATACTTTACCACATGCAAAATGCATTGCAGAATGAATTAAATTGGGAGTTGGACCAGTGAAACAATAACTAGTCCTTTTCAAGAAACACTAGCCACTAGCTAGACAAAATTTGCTAGTTCACCTGTTTGAGACATCACTACCAGCTAGGACAATTAGCTAGGTGTTCTTCACAACATTACAATTTTGAGTAGTTAGAACAATCAACTAGTCATTCATATTTACATAACAACTAGCCAGTTTCAATTGGATAGAACGAAATTTCAACATCGTAGCCACTTCAGAAACTTTAGGCTTCTCGGACAACGAATGAAAATAAGAAGTTATTGGGTTTGAAAAAGAAAACTATAAAATCTGAAGAGAATGTTCTAGGTACCGGAACAATCGATAACCTCTCATCAAATCTTACTTATCCGTGAAACGGTCCACCCAAGGGTGCCTCCGTACACATGCTTTATCAGATCCAACAATAGAATTAAATTCGGAATACCAATACCAAAATGATATCCTTACTATGATTTCAATGTACGATGTACAATCTCATCTTGAATTGAAGAAAAGAATTCATGAGGGATGTCTGGACATTAGATCATCCATGTCCTCAGTAATTCGTTGAATATTTATGAGCTCAACTGAAGAGTGCAAGTATGAAAGAAGAAATCAAATATCGATATTCGTTAAGTAGTATTGAAAGAAAGTGTAAATAGTCCTGAGCAGAAATAATTATAAACTTCAAATAGAATGCTCGGGGGTCAATTAAGATACTTTGGATGAGTCCCGGTTTAGAGAAAGTATATCACTGGTTGTTATTCCACAAGTTTGAAGTAGAAAGCTAGGAGGGTTACCTGATATAAGCTAATTGAGGTAACATGGTTAGTGAACAGTTTAAAATGAAGTAGTGCACCAGCCGGTAGTTATCAAAATAAGTTAATAATCATTCGTGCATCTCATTATCACCACTATGAGGGTAACTCCATCTCTTCGTCTTCGTAATACAAGAAACCAACTAGTGCGTCTCTCAATCATCATCTTAAAGTCATTTATCGAGTTAGGGTTTCACCAATATATCTATCATTTCCGTGCTTTATCTTGAAGACCAAGCTTCACATCATTCCGGGGACACCTGCTAAGTCTATAGGGTCCTACTTCATGCCTTCCGACATGAATCACAAGTGGCCAGTTCCCCCTGGGAACATATCAAAGAGATCTCTCAGGGATCTCAGTGCAGTCCATAGGTTCAGTGGCGGGTGTGTGTATGTGAACATATACCAAAAATATTGAGGTCTACAATACATATATACGTAGTCCCTGCTAACATCTCTATCAAAGGATCCCACTCTAGACCCGCTGGTCTTTTCTTTTGGTAGACTCTGAGATCACTGTATCGCTCATTTCAACCATATTCAACTTCTCTCGAGTCCCTTTGTTAATTCTACTTGTTTGTTCTCTAAGTTGAACTACCATGTTCCAGCGTTCGAATCATGCATGGAATTATCTAGCACGCTCGTCTTATGATAACATTCTCATATAACACATGTAAAATTCGCCATCAAGGGTAATGGAATCCACAACGACATAGTGACCAACCTTCAGGTAAACCCGTTACTTATCGAAAATCGGATCTTATAACCAAAGTAAAAGACTTTCATTAATCCAAGTACTAAGTACCCTTAATTATGTAGGGAAGTCCAAACTTCTTGATTCTTAAAATGCCGCCTCCTGAACTGTGGAGGAATATGGGCCACAAAATTTATGCCAGCCTAGTCATCCGATCATATTGGCAATATCGCCTCTACCTCAGCTGCTCTCGAGATTTCGCTCTGCTTCCTATATCATTATCTATGATAAGTCATGTACGACTCTCCAACCTCTATTCATCATTCTGAAGGTCTCTAAGGATTCTATCGACCCTAGTATAATACCTCCAGTAACACTCCAGTCCATTCTACTCACCGGTACCTCTTCCGGTAGTCCAATCATAAGTTTACTACGAACTCTTATGTCATTCTCCTACTTAGACTTAACTCTCAACACTCTCGTTTCTGAGTACTGTAACTTATCGCTCTGATACCATTTCTGTAACGCCCCCAAATCTGAGGTCAAAGATTCAGGTCGTCACATCACCATCCAACCATATCATACCTGTATTAACTGCACAACTCCACAATACATCCTTCCAGACCTCAATCTTAAGCACAAACAAGTTAGAGCCTCAGAAACGATAATCAAAAGTGCCACTAAATATTACAATTCATTTGTACAAATCAGAGTCTTACGCAATTCCACTTATACAACTATACTTGAAGACAAGTCTTACTATTACAGTTGAAAACCTATCAGACTACTCTGTAGTATTTATCAGGAACTAAATCATCTCCGTGGTAAATCTTCTACTCCTCTTCTGCTGGTGCGGAGTTAATCGGCCAGATTCTTCCCTTTCTGAAAAGTTTTTATAAAGCAAGAATGAGCTACATAATGCTCAGCAAGTTCACCATTTTGCTAAATAATAATGTGGTTTATTTCGAAAACATTCCCAACTATATGGGTATATATCTCAGATTTCAAAACATAATTGGACAATGTATAAGTCCGAGTTTGAATAAAACATCTATGCTCACTAAGGAGCTTTAAGAATAACATATGAACCCTTTATAAGGTTCCCATTTCAATATATCTCAAGTTTGAAAATATATACATATGAGTATATCATTTTCGGCAAAACACTCTACGATTAACATACTGTACAGGGAATACATCATTGCAAACCTCTTTCCTTCCATTAGCTTAGAAGGTTTCTCACAAAAAAACATTTCATTCTTTGAAACAATTGCAAGAGTGCACTAACACGTGCCAATCTTTATAGAAAATCTTGCAGTTCTAGATACTGCATGATGTCAATATTTTCTCATCAAAAACCACACTATCAGCAACTTGGCACTTAGGCCCAAGAAGCAGTGTTTGAGTATTTTTCCAAAGTGGAGGATGGGACTGGAACAAAACATAAAAACCTGACAGGGATTGACGATGATCAGTCGCCACATCCAAGTCCAATAATCCGCGGGTCTTCTCTACCGGTAGAAGGATAGAAACTACATCCGTAACTATCCCCGGGTGAAAACTACATCCGTAATCACCCTCGATGAAAACTACATCCGTAATCATCCTTCGGCAACACCTGGGCCGGAATAATAATTGATGGACCGCCTGGCTCACGGCCGCTTACACATCCCGGGAATCGTTCGTCAACGGTTCCCACACCTGCCAGAGTCCCTTTTTCTTTTTCTTTTGAAAACTTGATTTTTGATTGAAAACAGAGTAATTGAGGTCCGACATCAGTCGACCGATGATTCTTGAAATCATACAAGAAGCGGAACCTAACCGGGGGTTTTCGAAAATGTTTTGAGTTCGAAAGAGTTCGAGTTTGAAAGTATTAAATGTATCTTGGATTGACTTTGTCTTTAAAATAATGAACAATATTTAATAAATGATATTTTAAGATTTAATATTAATAATTAATAAAATAATTATTCGATAAAATAAACTTTTAATCCAAGATAGGGTTTCGAGTATTTACGAAGATACGAAAATAATACTTGAGTATACGATACTCCCCGAATGACCCTTCGGGTTTTCGCAATCTAGTTACGATATAATAATATACCGCTCCCCGGTCAATAGTATATACGGACCGCTACGACCTCTATTGCTAGAGTCGTTGTCCGAAGAAAACATTTCAATCTAAGTTCAAGGGGTACAAACATATATGTACTTATACATTCTCAATTGCATCAATACTTCGATAAACATAGCATTTGATATGGTTGAAAACTACAAACACAACAGTGAAAGTCCTTGAATATGTATAAGTTTTGAAAAGTAAACTTGCCTTGGTTTGGTTGGGGTGGTCGAGCGTGCGGAGTGGAACGATCTATACATAAGCAATAACCGCTCGTTAGTACCTTAACAATATCTCTTTAATTACGGGGTTTTAGGGGGTACGAAATTAACTTAACGACTTCGTCTTATGACACTTTAGCCCCGTTATAGGTTCATGTCATCACTCAATTACGCTCGTAACTTATTCGACTTAATTTAGTTACCATATCCGACTCATAATCATTACCCCTAGAATTATACTCCACTTAACGACTTTTTCCCTTGCGCGAATTTTACTCTAGCATTTTTTTAAAATTGAAAAATTCATATTTTAATCCAATTCTTTTTGGGTAGCTTTCACCACTGCATTTTCTAGTTTCTCAAATTTTTCCATGATCCCACATAAATTTTTAGGGGTTTAAACAAGGTTCACAAGGGGGTCACTTAGTGTAGTCCGAAATCCAGAAACAAATTTTACTTCTCCGGCCATAACTTAAAATCTATACATCACCTAGTCATGAACCTTACATTTCCAGAAACTACATTCAAATATCTTTCCAAGATTCATGGACCTCAGGGGACAAGATTTGGGGGTTCAAAACCATGTTACAAGACAGGTCGAGTTTCTGGAAAAATTCAGCATGTATGTTTCACTTAGATCAACCAATATTCTTACTTCCATAACACAGCCAACATCTAATTCACTTAGTTCATGCTTTATAACATTCATGGAGATACATATACTAACCACTAGCATCAAAATCACAATCACAACACTAAAACTCTAGATCCATATCATCCATCACTTGAACATCCAAGATTAACACATTATATACATGGATCTATCATTGAACATCATAAACATTACATGGCCAAAAGGGGTTATGATTTTTATACCTTCTTGAGTACCTAGGAGCCTTGGGTAAGCCTTACAAAACTCAAGGACACCTTGAATGATCTCCTACAACCCTTATAATCCAAGATCTAAAAGAAAAACTAAACATGGTTACTATTCACAATATCTTTAACAATTAATATCTTGAAATATAATGGATGAAAGTGCTTGAAACTCTTAGTATACCTTTCTTAGATGATGGAGATAGCCTAGGAATTATGCCTTGAATTATGAGTGAGGAGAAATGGAAGAGGAAGAATTTTTCTTCCCCTTTTTGAAGCTTGGCCGAGAGCTTTATGTTCAAGGGGGGGGGGGGAGGGCTTTGTGTTTTTTATTTTTGTTGTTTGGTTGAATAATTGATAAAGTGCTTGGGTGATACATATGAGTGTAAGTAGATGCATGGTACAACCTAGGTATGGTCTCTTGTACTCTTGTCCCCTCCTTGGAAAAAGCAATGTAACTAGTTACTATTCCTCTTGCCACTTGGTTTAACTAGTTTGCTTTTTCCTAACTACTTTGTTGCATGGGACTTGCATGCAATACTACTCCTTGTATCATTATTCTTCCACCAATGCTTGTCACTTAACTTTAATTCGTATCATATCTTAATTAATCTCTCATAATAATATTTTGTCGCGTAGAGATTTCCCCTATAATTCCTTAAGTACTTAATTGTGTAATTTCATCGAATATCCATAATTCCTCGTCATAATCCTTAATAAATCTTTTAATACTCTAATCATTCTCAAATCCCAAGTTTTATAAATCTTACTAACAATAAGACTCTTGCCCTCAACAATCTTCTCTTTATCTTACATAGTGAATGTAACAACATAGTTTCTCAGACAATCAATTCCATTAAACAACAGGGATGACTAGAAAGGTTCCAAATTGACAATGTCACATGATATTAAATAAAAGGAAATATTACCAAAAATTAGGGTTCTTACACTCACTACCTTAACACAATAAAGGAAATAAATTAATAGTCAAGATTATATCCGATAATCTTGCCTCAAACTCTATATGAGTTTGCTTATAGTGACCTTCCTATCCGAGTGCTTCTACTTAACGTCTAACCCTAAATCCATTCACCTATTCTTGTTTCCATGGCCATAACTTGTAGCTCTGATACCAACCTGTGACAGCCCGGAAACCCGGTGCCACCAAATAACAATATAAACAGAATAATTAAAGGCATTCTCAAAAATTAGGATCGTTTCCAGGTTACAGCACCAAAACAAGACTATTAAATCCAAGTTATTGCAAGCCCAGATATTACTAGAACAACCTCGATAAGAAGTTATGCCAATAACCAAATACTACATAGGTTTTAGACTACATTCAGTTTTACAACCTATATTCATTACAACTAGTCCAAAAGATTATTCATTACTAGCCTATCCTGGCTTCTGACCTGCACTGGCATCTGAAAATGGAAACGAGCGGTAGGTGTAGCAACCCTCTTACGGGCGGTGTGACGAACTCGGGCCATCTTCAGTTTTTACTGGAAGGTTAGAAAATAATAGCAAGGATGAGCCAAAGAATGCTCAGCAAGTGCATACCAGATAGAACAATTTTAAAACAGAAATAAACAATTTCAAATTTCTTCCATTCCATCACAAGACATATATATTAATCTCTACAGCATTTCAAAGTTTTTAATATGGGATTTCAAATGACGCTACGGACTATAGCCGATGATCAGTTGCGAAATAGTCCCGGACAGAGCACAAAGCAAAGTCCTACAAATTTTATGGATCCAAGGCACTTATTGACATTGGCCTAATAATAATAAAGGGGACCTACGTCTAGGTCAAAACATTTTTGTGTAAATCCCAAAACGTCATTATATTTATTTTTTTTTCAACAAAAACTCATTTCCAAGGTTTGGGGAATATCAAGTGTATCATAGAAGATCTCGCTGTTAAACAAGCATTTATAGACATAATTTCATCAACTCAATCTCAACAGGATCAATATGAATATAAGCAAAGAGATTCAACGATACAAATGGATATCAAGAAAATAATTAACAGTATGGATTTTGACAACAGATATTAATCAAATCAATTACTCATGAATTTACGAGTTGAGATAGATCACTTGCTTAATAATTGCAGAAAATATCACTTGAACAATGAGTGAGGGATAGTAGCACTTGCCTGGTATGAAGCTTTAATTACAACAGTTGCTTTTCTAATCGTCTAAGTCTACGATACTTGCTGGTCAACCTTACTACTTGGTCCGTCTAATTCCTCTAAACACGAAGAACAATAAGACGTTCGGTTATGAACATAAACAACCATATATTCTTATTATTAACTAGTACCTATTTAACTACCCTTCGCAATTTACATCACATATCACATCCGTATTTCATTATCACCGAACAATCCGTTCGACCAACACAGCACAAGATACGAATTCAAATTCTTTTGGCAAAATATTTCGTCATCTATTGACAATATAGGTTGAAAATTCTAAAGTCGGCTCGCTCTATTATTAGAAATATTTTTGGTTCCACTTAAATGACTTAAATCGTTTTTAGAAGTAAATCGAATATTTAAATCCAATTAAAATAATCAATTTCAATTAACAATTAATTAAATAAATTAACCAATTAATAGATAATTGATCAATTAAATTAATTATATCATCAACCTAAATAAATTAAGGTTAATTGAATTTAATCACATTTTTAAAATCCAAAATAATAATTTTAATCCAATTAATCATAATTAATAATAATTAATAATTAATTAATAGAATTAACCAATTAATAATTAAATTAATTGATTAATTAAATTAATAAGATTATTAACTAAATTTAATGATAATTAATTAAATTAAAATTTTTCTGATTTTATAAAGATTTTTAAGTTTTAAAAAGAATTTTTAATTTTTAATAAAATTTTATTCAAAAACAGTTTCTAAAAACTGAATTAGGGTTTTTAAGATCAAATTACCAAAACTCAAGAACAGCATGAATGTCTGCCGGAAAATGAAGAACATCACCGGATTTTTCCGGAATCCGGCGAGCTTCCCACAATCCGGCGACACCCCGCCGCTCCGGCAACCTCCCAGACAGTTCCAAAATCACAACAACACTTAATTTCTTCGTTTATTATCAATCCTACAAGTTTTAACAGTCCAAAACATCACAAACATCAACAAAAATCAACCGGAATCTAAAAATCCGATTGCCTCCTCCATTTTCCGGCGAGTCCAAATTCAAATCGCAAAATTTAACTAAAAATATGTCTTCAATTCTAAATCCAACGATCTATACATACATGGTACTAAAAATAACAGCCGGGTATCCAAAAACATTTTCCGGCAAATAAAAATTTTCCGACGAACCAAAAATTCCTCCAAAAACTGTTAAACTAAGCATAAATCAACTCAAATCATACAACCTATTCGACTACAACCATACAAACGCTGAAATCCAATAAAATAAATACGTTCAATTCAAAAACGAATCGAAAAATTACCCCTTAAGGGCGGTTGATGATTGACAAAGAGAAAGAAAGGCTGGGGACTTGCTATTTATGTTGCTCACGCCTCGGGAGGACGCCGAACGTCGCTGGGTGGTGGCAGTGGTGAAAAGGCGACGGGGATGGAAGAAGAAAAGAGAACAGGGGAGGGGTAGAGAGAAATATCGAGGGAGAGAGAGATATGGTAGAGATAAGAATGAGGGAGAGAGAGACGTGGAGAGATAAGGGTCAGGGGAAAAAAAAATAAAATGGCTGTATAATTGTTACAAAAGTCAGGATAATTACAACAATAACGACATAAATTATAAGCCCCAAAATGCTTAAACGAGTAAAATTTTATAAATCCTTAATTTGGTAAATATCTATATAATTATTTATAATTCTTAAAATAATTTAAAATTAATATAAAAATAAAGCATATAATTTTTAAAAATATTCTCAATAATTAAATTAAATAAAATTTATAAATCACTAATTAAAATAAATAAAATTTTTAGACATAAACGAAACATAATTTGGGGTTCCAAAATCTTGAAATGTCTTAAACATATGATATCAAGAAACAATCCACCTGGTAAAGAAAATATTTAAATACCCGCAGGTACAACAAATGATATACAATATCTATTCAATAGCGATTAATCATCTAAGGTCACAAAATCATATAATAATTCCACGGAACACATATTTATATAATTAACGATAGCAACACACCCACTGAAATATTATAGAGTTCTTATTATTTACATAAATATTACACATCGAAATTCCCGATCGTTACAATTGGTGTTTTATTTGAATTTTTGCAAGCATAATATTTTTAGAAGCCAATGAATTACTATAATGTTTGATGGATTCTTATTTTTTGTGTGTTATGATCTAGTTTTACAAAATGCAAAAGATCGTACCCTCAATAATATTGTTTACTAAAATGAATATAAATATGGAAGAAAAGTGACATAAAATTTTAGAAACTTTATTGACAATAAATGAAACAATATTATTCAAGATGATTTTTATAGAATTATTAGAAATCATGTCAAATCTTATCAAAAAGCTCATGTCTTTTTTTACAAGGAATGTAGTTATAATTTTTGCTAAAAGTCATTAAAAGTCATTCTCATTAAAAGTCATTGACTTTTTGAATAACACGATACTTATAAAGAGTCTATAAATGTCTAAATTCAATACCGCCCTACTTTTAAATACTTCTTAAAAGTCGTAATTGAATAACACCATACTTTTAAAGACTCTTTAAATGTTAGAGTTGAATACCCCATGACTTTTAAAATCATTAAAAGTCTTTAAAAGTCCTAATACAATACCACCCCCTAAATCTGAGTTTCTTTATAAAGAGTCAATGAATGTCTAAATTCAATACCGCCCTACTTTTAAATACTTCTTAAAAGTCTTATTTGAATAACACCATACTTTTAAAGACTCTTTAAATGTTAGAATTGAATACCCCATGACTTTTAAAATCATTAAAAATCTTTAAAAGTTTTAATACAATACCACCCCATAAATCTAAGTTTCTTTAAGGGGGTGGTATTGTATTATGACTTTTAATGATAATTATTAGGATACTTAAGTCTTATAAGTTCTAGGGTCGTTCGTTTACTTGAAAAGATTATACCTCAAGATTTATTGTCCGTTTTCTAAGTGGTTTTTAAAAGTTATAACTAAGTGTACCTCAAAGGGGTTCCTTCGCACTTAACCTCGATTCGAACATTTTTATAAAATCGAAAAACGATCCTTTTAACATGAGGTCTTCTTTCACACCTTCCTTATGATCTCTAATATTTAATTATTAAGATTCGCAACTGAATTACTCATGTTTAGGGGGTTTAACTGCAGTTACGAACTCACACTTACGGTTTCGAACAACTTTTACTAAATCGACCATTGGCCTGTTTGGCTCACCTTATATTAAGGACTTATGGACTTATTTTCGAGTAAAAATTTTACATTTTGATAATTTTTTTATACAAGTATTTAATGTATGTCTGATATTCAATAAGTTTCAAAAATAAGTTGGAAAGTTAGGAATCTTAACTGTCTACTTAAAATAAGTTGACTTATTCTGGAAATAAGATCTCCCAAACACCCCACATATCTCCTAAATTGTAAGTCCAATTGTTTTGATTCTCGTGCCAAAATGAACCTTAAAACAAGAGCTAACATATCATGGCAGTGGTGACTTAAGGTCAGTGGGGTTTGGGTCCGAAAGTTACCCACATAACTTGGTATTGTAAAATCGGGCATTATAACGGCTATGTTTACACGCTTTCCCAAATTTTCCACTTCACCAAGATCATACCATGATCAAACCAACAACTTATATGCACAACATACATATTAACAAGCCCAAGAACATCTTACTTAACCATTATTTGAATCATGGCTTTTAGATCTACTAAAACAACTACATAATCATGCATACATGCTTATAATAACATCATCATCATAACTCATCCAAAACCATCAAGAACTCAAAAGAAAAGCTAGGGTTTCTTGAGATGTATACCTTCCTTGGAGTGTATATGAATCTACTACGCCTTGTATAGCTCTTGTATATCCTTTATATAGCTTAGATCATCCAAAGAAATCAAGAAAATCAAAGTTAGTTCTTGAAGTTACTATTCACCCTAAACTTTGGTGATTTTATTAACTAGGAAGGAGATGGAATTTGAAGCTAAGATTCATAGGATATCTTAGTTATGAATTATAGAACATACCAAATTAATCTTAGAATTCTTGAATGGTTGGAAGTTGGATTTTGATCTCCAAATTAGGCCATGGGCCGAATGCTATTCAAAGGGAGAAAGATGGAGTTTCTTGCTTTGTTCTTGGTCTCATCCTTTGTATAATGTGATAATATCTCATAAAGCCACTTTAATAAAGTGATTATATCCCTTCTAATACCTCATCATGTAGCCAAGTGTTTAATCCTTGTGGTGAAGTGATGTCATGCATGCAAACTATCTTAGTTAGTTTCTAATGTTGCTAGTTTCTTGGTAACCCATTTAGTTCCTTACTCCATCCACTTGTACATGTTTATCTCTTGGTCCTCTGCTTGTTTCTTTGCCCGGTTATTGCTCAATTTCACTGATCGTTCGGAGGAATATCTTAAGTATTTATTGTTAGGGTTTTACTAGAAACCTTCTTGGTATTTTTACTACCATCTTCAATACTCGTTTATAATCCTTAAATTTAAATTCCTTAAATCTTTTCATTAAATCCTTAGATCCTTCAGTATCTAGGGAAATCTCGGGGAAAAATAAAAGTGCTATTTTTCAAAATCCGATATCATTTACATACACTTATTTTGTCCATAGATCATCGATACGAACTCAGAAATCCACTCTGAATACTTCTATATAGAGTCGTCTGATAATATTCCAAAATACACAAAAACACTATTCATTGATTATTCTCTCTTTATTTCCTGTACTTAGAAAGTGTTCTTGTGCTTTCTCGAACATTCTCAATTTCCTTTGCGGAGTTACTTGACTTTTATTTGATATCGATTTGGATGACATGAGAATAACTTCCTTCCTTGGAACACCATAACTTACTTTCTAGACGATAGATTATTCTTATCTAAATCATCAATCCATTACACCATTCATTGCATATAAACATTAAAATCCATATCCATTAAAATATTCGTTCATTAAAAACATTGATACATTGTAGTCATGACCACTATTCAGTTATACACCAATTCGTGATAAAAGTTTTAATTCCTACCAAAATCTGGGTTCTTACAGTCTCCCCTCCTTAAAAGGATTATGTCCCGGAATCAGGTAGAAAACAATTGGGCACTTGTTTGTCATTTTGCTTTCCAGTTTCCCGGTTGATCTTCAAACATTCCAATCCTTTTACAACACGCCTCACTACTGCTACAATACACCCTTACTCCTTTTTATCAACTTTGCTACTTTTCGTACAACACACTATCCGGGTTACGCTCTTACTCAGTCATATACTATTACCCTTATTGGTATCTGTAGTGACTTTGGTATCACTATTGCGCTGCGAATTCAGAGATATCCTCACTTGTACTATGTTCCTAATCGCTTCTATCTTCGCAATCTCGATCAATATATAGAAGTGGGAACAATTTATTGAGAGATCACTATGATCAATGAACATTTGTTATATTGCATGTTAGTACAGAAGGGGGCCAGCCTTTAGTACTTGAGAATCAATTAACAATTAATGGTATTCCACTTAGACTTCTATCACACAGACAGATAGTCACTCAGCAGTACATCCCCTCTTTAAAGGGTTGTTCTTCTCAATTTATAAGGAAGAAGAAATAAGAGAGAAGAAAAGAAAAGAATTTCAAAGAGTTATAGAAAATTTTCATGATTGCAACATATCATACTTAGAATTTACCTCTGAACTATAGAGGTTTATCAGAGAAGAAAATATTCGTAATCGTATCAAATACTACTTTATCGAAATCTCACGGGTCAACATATCCTCGCTGCTCTGTCCATCATTCTATGGACTTATACTCTTGTTCAATCTTAGCAACACTGATTTTTGGAAATTCTTCAGCCTCTCAGGTTAAATCTTAGATTTCTTGCTTGACATATTTGTTACTGACATTCCATGCCACGCTAATAGCTCTTTCATATTCATAATACTAACACTATCACGTTGTCATCCCGAGAGTTCGTTAGAAAACTCATTCATCAATCCATTCATAACATTCCTTGGTTCACATTCCATAATTACTTTCCCAATCTTTTTTATATCAATCACATCCTTCTTATTATCTGATTCTTATTCACTGATGTTACTTATCTCCACCGTCATCTCATTATTGGGATGTCCTTTGTACTTGGTATTTCCCTATTGGTATCCCGTCACATGCACTCAATAAGCATCACATTTTTTTGGGTCAAACTTTCCTTTGTTCAACCATCTAAATCCTTACATTCTTGATCCATGAGTCTCCTTATTAATCAATTAATCTATACCAAAATTCCTCGAATCCTCCCAACTTTAATGGGAATTGATCCATACATCGCTTATGCTTTCCAATTCCAACTTTCCGTTGTGACCAACAACATACCCCATGATAATTTCATACTTTTCTATCCTTCTTGCTAAGGCTCCTTAGGAGTTCGCACACCTAACTCCCTTGTTGATCCTCAACTCTATATTTATTTCTATCAGTCACCCGGTTTCCATTTCTACAATAATCACTTTATGACCCATCACAGCCTAATCATTTATTTCAATATTCTGTCAACTCCGAATTTGTACTATCCAAAATGCATCTTGTCAATTTCACAACTAATATCCATTACAATATACTTCTATTTTCCTTCAGCATCTCTTCAGTGGTTCTCATCTATTTTCTCAGAAGAGTCATCATTACATTACTGTAGTCCAATGTCGAATTACCATAATATTTTATTTCCGTGGTGCCTTAACCATACGGGTTTCATAATTGTCAGGTCAAAATTGTAGCATCCCAACATCCGGGGTATAGATATGGGCCACTAGCCACTAACAACATTATACAATCCTGGATATAAACAACATATAATAATAAAACCCCTTAACCAAGATCATATACAGGTTATGGTATGAAACAAACTACCAAATTATATTCTTACAATCAAACCTCAGAATAAAATGTTATATAATTTTTTTATGAATAAACAAAATCACTGTCTAACTACATATCCAACCTTGACAATTCCAAATCAATTTTTCGAAAAAGTCCATAACTCGAACGTCTCCTCTCGCTGCCTAAAGAACAATACCAATTGTCCACTAGGTTCTCTGATTACCTCTAACTGGAGAAATAAACAAAAGCAAGAGTGAGCCAACAATGCTCAGCAAGTGTAAATAGTGATAATAATTTCAATAACGATGACAATTCTGATAAATAAAGGGGTTTCATTTCATTCTATGAAGGAATCAGTTATATTAACTTTTAGACTACCATGAGGGCCAACAATTCATCATTAATAAGGTGCATCAGAAACTAGAACTGATAAGAGTTCCGATATCAAAATATTATTAAAACAGACTTCCAAGGAGTCAAGAACTGAACATCTCAATCTCAGAGTATAGATTAGAATTGGAATTTTTATTTATTTTAAAAAAAAACATCAAGGTTAGGCTGCTGATCAGTCACGCACTAACCCCGGAAAAACGCACACAGCAATGTCCTTAATTGGATCCGTGGCACACATTGGCCTTAATTTCCGACCATAATATGGTCCCACCCCGAAGGGTTTTACGCCCCAAGGGCCACTTTTAAAAACATTTCCAATTCTATATCATCCACACTAGGTGTCGGGATAATTGACAACCCTTGATCTCCAAACAACTGGAAACTCACGTCCAGAATACCAACTCAAGATTATGAGTTAGATAGAAGCGACATCATCGTCTAGTATCGACAAGTTCGATACAACACAGGGAATAAACGAACAACCAAGATTCTCAACTAATATCGACAACTTCGATACTAAATAGGGTGGGGATTATAAAGAACGTCAGTTCGAATAGGTATCAACAAGATCGATACGAATAATAGTTAGAATTATAACATCAACAACATATCTAAAGGGAAATTTCATTTGAGCAAGAATAAGGATATAAATTGCAATAAGATTTTCAACATTTAAAATTCAAGACTAAAGCAAGGATATGGTCAAGTATTGGGCATTTAATAAAACTTATACACACTGAAGAGTTTGAGCTTCCATAAGCGGATAAAATAGCATAGAACAAATATTTGCAAAACAGTTTCAATATGGAAAGGTTCAGAATAGCTTAGAGAAAACATTATTCAAATGGGAGTCCATTGGTGAAAATATGCTAGATCAGGAATTTTTCCGGCAGGTTTTCGTAAATGTTAAAAAAAAGCTTATATTTCCTTGTTTAGAAAATTTCTTAAGAGTATTTGACGAAAACAGAAGAAATGGCATTCCATTGTCAAAATGTGAAAAGGGTTATTTGCAAGATTCTTTGTAAAACCGACATGTGAATTATGGGTAGGGAAAGGAAGCAGCATCACACTAATTTCAAGAAGTATATATGACATCTTTTAACTATACTTGACCAAATCATTTCATACTACAAATAAACTAAATTGCATCACTTGAACAATAAGTGAATAGCAAGAACACTTGCCTCGATATACGAAGTTCTCGATCTTAACATTGATCCTCGACCCAATTTCACGTCAGCCTCTACTTGCTAGCCTTTTATTTGGCTTTACTTCCATTTCTACTTCATAACTCACCACTTCCACGTCAATTCACCCGTTGGCTTTAATACTTGTCCTCATGTTCATCTTTCCATTTTCCCACGCACTGCTCTTGGCTATGTCTCCTATTCAAACCTTTACAAGGTCAGATACTATTTCAGTACCCAACTAAGCAAAATCTTATTAGTTTGCTTTATTCTACCCATACGGGTCCTATATCGTTTACATACATATTTTATATAAACATATACAATCATTTTCAAAAAATAGCTTTAATATAACCATTAGGTCAAATACTTCACAAAAATACTTAACACAGATGGTCACTTGATACTTAGATACCATCTAGGCAACCACTTCACAGTAAATTCACAACATACTTTCAAATCATTGAAATCAAATAAATTAAATAGATTTTAAATAGATTTTCAGGGGAATTTTAGAAAATTTCGGCATGAAGTATTCGTAAATAGGACTATTCCCCTGTTTTTCAATTCAACCATTTACCAGCCAAATTATATAAAAGTAAATATATAAGAAAAGTACCCGCCCTGACATGCGGCACATAGCTTATAAGGAATTCTGCCTCGACATGCAGTAAACACATAATAATTTATATTAGCATTAACTACTACTTACGCTACATCAATAATAGTATCACTCACGCATTTTAATGATACACGTGACAATCTCGTTGCACCCATCTAATTCACACACACAAATGCACGTACAACTTCACATACACACACATAGACGTATATATATATATATATATATATATATATATATATATATATATATATATATATGTGTGTGTGTGTGTGTGTGTGTGTGTGTGTGTGTGTGTGTGTGTGTGTGTGTGTGTGTGTATATAAGCTAACCCAATTGATTTAAAGAATCAAAACCCCAATTGACAAACCATAATTTTTCCCTCTTTTCCCCCAATTCTCTCTCCCTTTCTCTCACCTCGACTCTTTTTTTTTCAGCTGTGTTATTTCCTTAATGGGCTTGGCCCAAATCTAATTCTATAACTACTTACAATTCTATCCGGGCCCAATTAAAACACCACTCATTCTTGTAAAAACTAATACACATCTTTTACAAATCGAAATTAAATAGAAAATTGGGAAAATTAAACTTTCCATTTTAAAATAAAGAATATAAAATTACGAGCTCACACATATCTTTAAAATATTTTTCGGATAAAAAATGAATTAAATATGGATTTTACAAGTTTTGATCCTTTAAATGCAATAAAACTCATAAAATCATTTTAAATACCGCAACACCGAAATTAATTCACCCATCAATTTTAAAAACTCAATAAATATATAAAGGAAATATTTCAAAAGATTTCATGATTTTTAATCCCTCCGATAATTTTATAAAATTGACAGAGGATTAAAATACAAGATTTAAATATATTTAAATCCTAAAAAATATAAATAAAATTACACAAACCTACACACCTTACCCAAATCATCATATCATCACATAAATACAATTTCACATTCATTTCACCTTTACCACAATATTCACATAATATAATTCATAATTTATATTAAATAAATAATTTTAAATTCGAAATTTTCTAGGGCATTATAAAAATCCTCTAGGAAGAGAAAATAATCACTATTCCTTATCAGTAAGGAATACTTCCTGAACTTGGTGTAGATTTTTCATGCAGCAGATAAAATTGTAGAAGAGCTTCAAGCATCGCAGCTATGACAGGTTGCTGAAATTATTAATAACATGTCCTCAGTAGAAGACTGGAAGCCTAACGGTTCACTTACTCAATTTTGTATCATGGTCCTGGTTTACTTCAAAATAAGACCTTATAAGGTATGTAATATGTTTAGGACGATACAGAATCGAATGTTTACTTAAACTATTCTTATGGTTGATTCTTGCACAATCATCAGAGGGAATGTAAATTCCTCCACCACATTATGACCTTCAAGGTTCTTCTCAATATCATTCTGTTTCTTTGGTAAGAACATTTATAATTACTCCTCTATACTTAAAGGGTCGGCCACCTCATTGGCATTTCCTGATAATAATAATTTCTTGCAATCAATGTTTTCTGGATTTATTCCAACTCATCATTGTTGGGTGAAAGCATTCTCCCTTAAGCTCTGCTGAAAGAGAGAAATATATATCAGTCTTTTGCCATATGTCATTGCTTCCACCTTTCCAGGTGAACTTTATCACAGTTACTCCCAATCATACCTAGGATATTTCTTCTCTTAGTTCTTTCTTGTTTTAGGATAATCAAAGGTTCAATCCATACCACCTCATGGTCTCACACATGCCTCATCTGGTATTTTTATTATTATGTCATACATTCCCTATCACACTTCCATTTCAAAACTCAGAATATTACCTTTTTCCTTGTAAGGTTTCTTAGGTCATCCTCATCATTCCTCCTATATTTTCTGGGTACAGGGTATATCAAAATATCATTAATCAATCCTATAACAATTCTATCTATGTACTTTCCAAAACTCCTTTTAATAAATGCTTAAAGTTTATTGTTACCTTAGTCAATCCAACTTATATCATCTGAATTCACAATGTCTTTATTAGGGTTAATGCCATCCTTTGTGCATCCCCCGGGTTCATCATAATTTATGGATATTCTATCCTAAATCCTATTTTCAAGAAATACTTACATTTTTTAATTGACAATCAAATCAGATATCCTTAATAAAGGTCTCTTTCCAATCATTCTCATCTTGATAATCTATAGGTAGCTTAATGCTAACTTTTTCTTTCGAATGGATATCAGTCTACATGACCTTCCAAAAGACAACATATGTCTATATGCTCTTCTTACAGAACTTGGTAATGGTAGCAAGGATGTTCTGGAAGATATTGGTCGAGTTCAACGTGAATCTCTTAGTACCTATTACTCTTTTTGAGAATACTATGTTTCAGATAACATTTATACATCATACTGCACCATTTCTGGTAATCCTCGTAAACCTTCATCGATCACCTTCCCCAGTCATAATACATCCATGGTATTTATAAAATCCCATCATCATGTATCTCAATTCACTTTACTTCTCTCTATAGTCCATAAGCTGGTCACTCATATACACCTGAATCACTTCACTTTATATCAAAAGTTTTCGCGGTTGGCGCTTGGTTAGAAGCAACCCCGCTTTGTCCTTGAATCGCTAGTCTAGTCACTTTATAATTCTTTGTCGCATGGCCCCAAATGGTCGCGCTACAGTATGTGAGTTTAGGGTTAACTAATGGCATTACTTTTCTAGCAATTTTCGGCATAGTGTCTCTTTCGTCCATAGCGAAGATAATTCATCTAGGGACGGTTACGCTTATCAATATGCTTTTTCCCGCATACTCTTACACTTCTTCTTTTTGTATTTGTTCACTGCTTTCCCTTACACAGTAAATCTTAGGTACTAGAGTAGCATATTCACTCAACTCGAGCACTGCCACTCTTCTTTCATCCCTTTTTCCTTGATACCTTCTTATTTTTTCAAACTTTTATTCCATATAAATCTCAATAGACTTCTCGGTACCGTCTCCGGTCACCTTTCCTTTTTTTTATCTTTTCAAATTCTCTTATCAATTCTTCTAAAAACATTGTCATCTGGAGTCTATCTTTCCTACTTAAGGGCATCAGCCATTACACTAGCTTTCCCTGGATGATACAAAACCTTCGCAATCATAATCTTTATAAGCTCTTACCACTTTCTCTGGTGCAAGTTAGGCTCTCTCTGAGTAACATATATACTGGTGGCTCTCATGGTCAGTGTAATTCTCGCACTTTTCTCCATATAATTAGTGCCTCCAAATCTTTAAAGCGAAACTATCGCTGCAAGTTCCAAATCACGGGTAGGGTATCGAATCTCGTAATCCCTTAGTTGTCTTGACGTATACGCGATTACTCTTCCATGTTGCATAAGCACACATCCTAATCGTTTAGGCGAAGCGTCGCTGAAATCACATAGTTATCAGGCAATGCCAACACAGGGTCATTACCAATTTCATCTTTTAGCTCCAGGAAGGTTTTCTCACATTTTCCTGTCCATTCAAACTTCTTAGTCTTATAAATAAGTCGGGTTACGGGACTCCAATCTTTGTAAAGTCCTGAACAACTCACTGGTAATACCTTGGGAATCTTATGAAATTTCTCACCTTTGTTGGTGTGCTTGGTCTTTCTCCATTTGAAACTGCCTTTAATTCGGCGGGGTCAACCAACGCTCCTTCACTATTGATCGGATGTCCTAATAACTGAACTCCATTTTACCAGAACTCATACTTCGAGAACTTGGCATACAGTTGCTCTTTCAGGTTTCATCTTAAAATATTCTCAATCACCTCTTAACTACTGATCACCTTACTTGATCCATTTATGATTCAGTGTCGGAATAAACTTAAGGTAAGTACTATAGTCCCTTCAAGGAAAAGAAAGAATTCGATATCTCCCTGAACCAAATGCATCTACTATTTCTGGTTCATCATTTAACTGAGCGGGATTAACCCTATACTTAGTCTCTCATAATAGTCTTATTACGAGTTTATCATAGACTCACTGGTCTTTTCCTCTGGTAGGTACTGATATAACGCCTTAGAAATTTTCAGAATTTTTAATTGCTGAAATTATTTATTTTATATTAAATGTGAATTATGTGGCGTGTATAATTGTTGAGAAGTGGAATTGTACGTGGAATAATATTTGTGGGCTTAGTTGATGATTTATATGTGATGTGTAAGCCCGGGTATTTTTAATTATATTATTGGGAATTTATTTCCTATTTAATTGTGTTATATTTATCTTCTGTGAATTTTATAAAATCCTCAGGATTAGCAGAAATCCTGAAATCTTTTTCATTATTGACTTTATTAGTTTATATGACTTTTAAAAATAATGGGTGAATTATTTTTGATTTTTTTTGAATTTTAAAATGATTTTATGAATTATTTTTCCATTCTATGGATTTAATCTTGTAAAATCCATATTTAATTCGTTTTTAATCCTAAAAATATTTTAAAAATATGTGGGTGATCATAATTTTACCTTCTTCATTTTAAAATTTTAAAATTTAATACCCACCCATCTTTCTATTTAATTTTGATTTTAAATGATTCTTATGAATTTCAGCGAAAAGAAATTACAAAAATACTCCTTTTAAATTTTTCCCCAAATCCTTATAACTCAAATCCCTAAATTAGAAATCTCAGTTGGGCTAGGTACTATCTCGGTTGTTCTGGAAACCTCAGCCTCAAGTTCGCACAATCTCTCTCCCACGTTTTCACTCCGGTAAAACCTTTCTCAAATTCCCCTCTCTCAATCCATGAAAACACTGATTTGGTGACTTGGTTGCCATTCAAAACCCTCTCCCTCATCTTTCTACTCACACAGGTATATAAATATATATATATATATATATATATATATATGTGTGTGTGTGTGTGCGTTTGTGTGTGTGTTGCTTAGCCGTGTAAGTGGTGACCTGCCTTGATGATTCTTATTGCAAAAGAATCGAACCCATTCCTCCCCTGTTCTGGTTGATCTCGTTTTGTAGTCCCTATGTGTGCGTGTGGTTATGAAGTTTGTGGGTGTGTAAAAATGAGCTGGTGTGTGTGGAATTCAGTCCGTGGGTGTGTGGTTGTGTCTTTACCGTAGTGTATCATGGCTGTTTTTGTTATAGGTTGTGCGATTTGGGGAATTGGTGTGTCAATGGTTCGAATTGTTAAATAAGTTGGATTGGAAGTCGGTTTATGGTGTTGAGGTGCCTAATAGGAGCTCCACCCCAAATTGCTTCCCTTTCGACTATGATGCTTGAGCTGAAATTTTTGTGTTCGTGTGGTTCTGTCTTGCTATGAATTGAGGCTCTGTGTAATTAATTTCGAGAATTTATTTGTTGAATTGTTGTATAATAATTGTGCGAAGTTCCGTGTCTTGGAAATCCAATTTAGGGTACCACCGGGACTTTGCCCTATCGACAGTGATATTAAAAATAAATTGAGTCGATGGTAATTGGCGATGATGATTATTTTCTGAGCCAAGTATTGAAATTTAATATTTACATAATAAATTGTAATTATTATCGATTTAGTATTAATTATTTAAACTCTATTGGATTGAGATTACAGTGAATTGGAAATGTGAGTTTGAGATGTGGATTTGATTAGTAATGATGATTGTTTTGGTTGTGTCGGCTGTATCCCGACTGGCAGTCACCCGTATAAAGGGGATGCCGTCAAAATTTTTCTAAAAACCTTAAATTATTTCTTGAAAATGTGTATGTATAATATTACAACTTGCATAAATTATGAGTCGGGCTTCATATTATAAAACTGATTGATTATGTGGTAATGTACCATTTATAATTAAATACTTTATCAGTGGCTTATATAATATTAGTATATGATTAAATAAATGTAAATTAGGAGATTATTCGCGGGGGTAGATTAAGTTAAGTTTTGATATTGATTAGCGAATATTGTGTAGAATTCTAAAATAGTGTTATATTGTGTGTAGATCCCACAGATAAAGGGAAAGCTAAAGCTGAGGACGAAAAGACTCTTCGAATCCTGTGATTTCCTGGTTAAGGCAAGTAAATTACTTCACTTATCTTTCAAGTGAACTATGATTATTATAACTTGATCCATATGCTCGTTCCAATTATCTTTGTTATAATTGTTCCGTTAATTTCCCTTAATTTCGAATATTAAATTGTTATACCCCAAATCGATTATATTGATTTCGTTAATTCTTTTAGTGGCTTGACTTACATCCATACCCCTTGTATATATATCAAACTTGTCGATATCTAGGTCAGAAATTACCCGACCTTATTTCATTTTGCGAAATTTGAGATGTTGACCTGGAACGAAAGTGTCCAGGGTGTTTGGCAGTTGAGGTGGTCGATTGTTCCAACACCTGATGTCTAGTTATAGGATTGGACTGTTAGTTTTTAAAAAAAAATGTGGACCGTAAGGGTCAGACCAGATTCGTGGTCAGAAATTATTAAGGCCAATGTGTGCCGTGGATCCATTAAGGACATTGCTGTGTGCGTTTGTCCGGGGTTAGTGCGTGACTGATCAGCAGCTTAACCTTATGATTGTTTTTATCTATAAAATGCATGATAGTCCAATCCTCTTCTATTTTATGATTCAGACAAAAGACGTATCTTTCAGTTGAGCTTATATATTGTTGATTGATAATTCTTGACAGACTTGCAAACGTTTCAGTTTGTTTAAGCTTTTGATTATATATATACTTGCTTGGCATTTTAGCTCACTTGCTTGCTAATTCTGTTTCCTCAGCTAAGCACGAAGATGTCTAGAAGGAGTGGACCGTCTGGTTGGGGTAGCCATAGAGGCAGCCAGAGAGTCGAGGTGGTGGGATGGGTAGTGAGCTTATAACCCTGTTTCATATCATTTCTGTATTAGTAGACAGATTATTTATCTTATGGAATTGTATATTATTTTATTCAGTATTGGGTTGTAATAGTTAATTAGTAGTTGTTTCATACTGTGGCCTGTGAGCGGTCTTGGTTGGTGTAGTTATACTTCTCTATGGTTTTGTTATTATCACGCAGGTAAACTGTTTTAGTATTAGTTGGTTGGTTTGGTTGATTTGGGCAGGTGGTTAGTCCTATTTACGAACACATCATGCCGAATTTTCTAAAATTTCTTCTATATTAATGTTTAATTAATTATAATAGCATATAATCTTAATATTGGTAAGTGAGGGTGTTACAGCTGAGATCCTCGTCTCGCTTACTACTCCCATATATAGCTTTATCAAAATCATGCCATCACTTCCCAATATGAATCCTCAGTTCTCTTGTTAATGTCTCAAATATTTACGCTCATGTCTCTGAGCACTATACCTTAACTCTTACAGTCGTTCTGGTTGAAGCCCTCATTTCCTCAAGGGTCATTCCTTATCCTTAACAGGATTCTCCTTCTTAGCTGGAACCTTCTCCGGGTCCTTAGTAGGGTACTCTATTGAATCTATAAGCCGCTCATCAGCATATAATAAAGCATCATCGTTTTGCTGCTTGTAAGCCGCAAGGTCTGTTGCCTTACTCGTTGGTACGATATCGAGCTAAATTACTATCATGATACTTAAGAGTTCCCGTAAGGGTTTTATATGTCAGTACTACATTAAGTAGTCCGACTATGAACTTTGAAAGAGTTCTTATTATCTTAGTGAATTTGTTGTTTAACGTCGCATCATCTCTGGGGTCTATAACGTAACGCTCTGATACCATTTCTGTAACAGCCCCAGATTCGGGGTCAGGGACCTGGTCGTTACGCTCTCAATTCCCATCCATAATACTTGAACTTGAACCAACATAAGTTAAATGACAACCTTGACCCAAAACAACAACATAAAACACACCCATTATATTCCCAGAGATTAACTCGGAGGAATTATCAAATATTATTAAACACAAATTTGAGTTCTTAGAACCCAAAGAAATTACAATTTAACTTTACATACTCTTTGCCATCCATTTACATAAGTCATACCAGTAAATACATCTGATACTTAAAAGCTAACAACTAGCCTACCAATAGCATCCTCCTCAGCAATGGTAGCTACATCATCCTCATCAAGTTGCGAAACGTTCCTCATCCGCCCACGAACTGGTAGCTTAGTCGGGTTCAGCTCGCCTATCTGTTGTTGTGATATATTTAAAAACAAAGCAAGGGTGAGCAAAACAGCTAACCAAAATAGTTTGTATCTATCCATAATATAGATCAACATATTCCTTAGCATTTTTGAAAACCTTTTTCATACATGCTGTGAGCAAAATCTCATCATAACATATAATGAAGTTCCATAGACTTCAATATAGTATTTTCATATTCCAGATGCCTTTGCTATATATATAAAGTATAAACAAGTTTTCAATGTAATATAATATGTATAGTGAAGTTCAAGATACTTCAAGTAGTCTATTCTTTTCACAAAATATTTGAAAATCTTGGTTATATAAGTATCAACCAAGTTTCGTTAATTGTAACTTATATATAGAAGTTACAGAATAAATCAGAGTCAAATCTTTTCATATCACCCCCGAGATCCTTTGTTACATCAGTATAATCAAAGTCTCAATGTGTAATTAAAAAGATGAAGTTACAAGGTGATTCAATATATCCCTTCCGTAAAAATATCTGCTGTGCAAAAGTATAAGCCAGATATCAACATATACACAAAAAGGGGAAATTGCAAGTAGATATTGCAATGTCAGTTTGAACACTTTTCAAACCCTGCCAACCTGATCGGAAGTCTCTTCGATACGTATTGCAGGAAATACCAATCAACCTGATCGGAAGTCTCTTCGATACGTGTTGCAGGAAATATCGAAATTTGGATGATGAACTAATACTGGAGTATTCACCGCGCCAGCTGTCCCAACCTTCGATGATCAGTCGCAGATTGTACAGTACAGATATGGTTATACTACCAGTAGAAGGAAGAACAGAGGGATTTACTTGTCTACCGCCTTCTAGTAACTCCATGGCCAACAGTTGGGCCTTGGGATGGACCGGCGCTACTCGGCCCCTTACACTACTCCTAGTTCGAATAGAATCCATGACTCTGAAATGTAAAGTTCGTCCTCCTTTCCCCAAGTATAATACTTGTTGATAGGACTCCACAAAGTAGTCGTATCTAATTGGAAAGGAAAATTCACCAATATTTCCCAAGCTGTTGCTTGTTAATGGATATCAACTTGTTCCATTAATCTTACTCCTCGAGTGTTGAGGAAGTACAAAGACTCATTTTGATTTGTAGCAACTAAAGTTGCTAATGAAAATAATAATACTTTCAAAAGTTTGTGACCGGACAGCCAACCATAATAAATAACAGTCTCTCAAGTGAGGTTCCATATATTTTGGGAAGTTTGAGCGAGCATTTAAATCTCCTTAGAGGATAGACCTAAATGGAAAACAGAGTTTGGGAACCTCCCTTTTGATAAAATAATCTTAATAAGGCTCAGCAACATTCTTCATAATTATTGAAGATCAAAGATAGATTTAAATAATATAAACCATTTTTAAAACCAATTTCAAAGTAATTAATAAATATTCAACTAATATTTATTGAATCATAAATATTCAAATATTATTTTTAGTCAAAATAATTGCTCATAATTAACCCTCGAGAGAATATAAAATAATATTCACTAAATAAATCCTTAAATGAATATTCCAAAATAATATTAATTAAATAAATGAACTTTTAAATGAATATTTAAAATAATTAATATGGGTGAAAAATAATCCATAAAGACATAATTAATATAATATTTATTGGTTCATAAATAAGGCCCAAAACCCTAGTTGGGCATTAAATTCGTAATTAATGATTAAGACCACAGAACAGCCCAAACCGGGGACACCCGGTATAAGCTTGTTTCTAACATGGGCCTGATTCACAAACCGGGAACGTTCTGGAAACAAGGAACGTTCTAGAATATCCCTGGGATAAGATGCAGCCTTCAAGGCACCTAATTCGACATGGAAACTAACTCCCACAAGGAAGGAGTCCAGAACCTTCCTCAATGACGGTGACTTGTCCACTAAGTCTCCAAACCCTACTATGATTCTAAGGCTCCCGCAATCTATATAAGGGCCTGACCCCTCATTCTCAGAACTACGTCTTGGCTTGATTCTCAACTCTGAGATACGTAGGCATCTTGTGAGGACCCGAATTAGGTCACGAAAACGCAAGCGCAACCATTAAAGCATGAAGCTCACGAACCCTAGCCGCAATTTAACAACCCTAATTTTCATTCCACAACAATAATATTCATTAAATAAATAATCCTTGAATGAATATTCAAAACTAATATTCATTAAATAAATAATAACTAAATACTATTTATTCAATATTTTATCAGAAAATAATTCTCAAGAAATATGGAAATATCGACTCCCGATCTATATTAGAGAATGTGAATCATACGCCCTACACTAAGGGCCTTTGCAAAACCCGGCTTATAACTAATATCTCGCATCTAGCTTATAAGCTAATAATTAAATCATTGCTCAAGTATCACAATATATATTCTCGAAAACAGTTATGCATGCAATGCATATACTTATCAAAACAGTTCGAAAACATACATGTATATATCGCGAGTATGTAATTCACATGCATCATACAACCATTTGAAAACATTTATACATGTATATCATCAGTGTATCGAGTCAAACATAGATGCATATCACTATGCAGTATATATATATATTTCATCACAACTACAGTAGTTTAGGATTCGAAAGCTTGCCTGGTACTCTTACTATGCTAGCGGTTTGACTCGGGGTGGTCTGACGATCTATAAATAACCAGAACATCTGAGGTTAATCAATTAACGCTTTGAAAAGATAAGTATATATCTTACTTAAGTTATAACACGTTTCAAATTATCTCGTTAGGCACATTCTAACGTATCTCCCATTGACACCGTTATGATCCGACACTTGCTTGTTATCAAGGCATGTCATTATACTTACACTTGATAGGTACTTAAGTCTTATAAGTTCTAGGGTCGGTCGTTTACTTGAAAAGATTATACCTCAAGATTTATTGTCCGTTTTCTAAGTGGTTTTTTAAAGTTATAACTAAGTGTACCTCAAAGGGGTTCCTTCGAACTTAACCTCGATTCGAACATTTTTATAAAATCGAAAAACGATCCTTTTAACATGAGGTCTTCTCTCACACCTTCCTTATGATCTCTAATATTTAAGTATTAAGATTTGTAACTGCATTACTCATTTTAAGGGGGTTTAACTGCAATTACGAACTCACACTTACGGTTTCGAACAACTTTTACTAAATTGACCATATCTCCTAAAATATAAGTCCAATTGTTTTGATTCTCGTGCCAAAACGAACCTTGAAACATGAGCTAACATATCATGGCAGTGGTGACTTAAGGTCAGTGGGGTTTGGGTCCGAAAATTACCCACATAACTTGGTATTGTAAAATCGGGCATTATAACGACAATGTTTACACGTTTTTCCAAATTTTCCACTTCACCAAGATCATACCATGATCAAACCAACAACTTATATACACAATATACATCTTAAAAAGCCCAAGAACATCTCACTTAACCATTATTTGAATCATGGCTTTTAGATCTACTAAAACAACTACATAATCATGCATACATGCTTATAATAACATCATCATCATAACTCATCCAAAACCATCAAGAACTCAAAAGAAAAGCTAGGGTTTCTTGAGATGTATACCTTCCTTGGAGTGTATATGAACCTACTAAGCCTTGTATAGCTCTTGTATATCCTTTATATAGCTTAGATCATCCAAAGAAATCAAGAAAATCAAAGTTAGTTCTTGAAGTTACTATTCACCTTAAACTTTTGTGATTTTATTAACTTGGAAGGAGATGGAATTTGAAGTTAAGATTCATAGGATATCTTAGTTATGAATTATAGAACATACCTAATTAATCTTAGAATTCTTGAATGGTTGGAAGTTAGATTTTGATCTCCAAATTAGGCCATGGGCCGAATGCTCTTCAAAGGGAGAAAGATGGAGTTTTTTGCTTTGTTCTTGGTCTCATCCTTTCCATAATGTGATAATATCTCATAAAGCCACTTTAATAAAGTGATCACATCCCCTCTAATACCTCATCATGTAGCCTAGTGTTTAATCCTTGTGGTGAAGTGATGTCATGCATGCAAACTATCTTAGTTAGTTTCTAATGTTGCTAGTTTCTTGGTAACCCATTTAGTTCCTTACTCCATCCACTTTCACATGTTTATCTCTTGGTCCTCTGCTTGTTTCTTTTCCCGGTTTTAGCTCAATTTCATTGATCGTTCGGAGGAATATTTTAAGTATTTATTGTTAGGGTTTTACTAGAAACCTTCTTGGTATTTTTACTACCATCTTCAATACTCGTTTATAATCCTTGAATTTAAATTCCTTAAATCTTTTCATTAAATCCTTAGATCCTTCAGTATCTAGGGAAATCTCGGGGAAAAATAAAAGTGCTATTTTTCAAAATCTGATATCATTTAAATACACTTATTTTGTCCATAGATCATCGATACGAACTCAGAAATCCACTCTGAATACTTCTATATAGAGTCATCTGATAATATTCCAAAATCCACAAAAACACTATTCATTGATTATTCTCTCTTTATTTCCTGTACTTAGAAAGTGTTCTTGTGCTTTCTCGAACATTCTCAATTTCCTTTGCGGAGTTACTTGACTTTTATTTGATATCAATTTGGATGACATGAAAATAACTTCCTTCCTTGGAACACCATAACTTACTTTCTAGACGATAGATTATTCTTATCTAAATCGTCAATCCATTTCACCATTCATAGCATATAAACAGTAGAATCCATACCCATTAAAATATTCGTTCATTAAAACCACTGATACATTGTAGTCATAACCACTATTCAGTTATACACCAATTCGTAATAAAAGTTTTAATTCCTACCAAAATCTGGGTTCTTACATTTTGCATATCTTTCAGCATAGTATTTTTGAATATGTTCCATGGCTGGTTTAGGGACATTGCCATGACTTACCATAAGCTCCACCATTCTTGCCAACATAGGGAATTCGATTCTGCGTGTCACTACTTCAGATGTCAATTTGAGGCTGTACCTGTCTATCACTGTTGACCCCATGATCATATTGAAATCCTTACCAACATCCATCATTCTACTTCCATCTATATGCCAGATGGTGTATTTGGTTGCATGTTGCTTACTGTCATCCAAATCCAAAGAGAAAGATTTCATGTCTCTTTCAGCAATTGCTTTCTGACATTCGAAGCTATTCATCATTTCTCTTTTCTGAATAATAGTCTTATCAACCACTACTCCATGCTTCTTTGTCTTAGCTGCAGCCTTTGTCTTCCCCTTTGTAGGAATTGTGCGCCAGGCTCTTGCTTTTCTTTTTGTCCTTTTAGATTTGAATGCCTTGGCATCCATGTCCTTGACAACATCTTCATTCAAGCTCTTGATAGTGTCTTTTTCAACTTTGTCCTCCATGACAGTATCTTCATTTAAGCTCTTGATAGTGTATTTTTCAACTATGTCCTCCATGACACTATCTTCATTTAAGCTCTTGACAGTTTCTTTGTTGACAGCATCCTTTTCAGCATTAAGGCAGTCAGCAGCAAACCTTAAAATATTTGTTTCCAAGGCTTCAAGAATATCTGATTCTCCTTCTTCAGTAACAAAATCTTTCTTTTCAGTACTAGGACCTTCTTCTTTTGCTTTCTCCTGAGTTTGACTTTCAACATTCTCAGCAGTTATTTTGTTTCTACTCCCACCTTCATTTACTCCAGATCCTCCATTTCCATCAAGCTCATCATCATCAAGAGTGTCATCAAATGTGTAGCTTCCACCTCTTTCACCTCTTTTGGCATTAGATTCAGAAATTAAATTCTTTATTTGAGAGCTAAGACTCTCATCTCTTTTCACCAAAAGTTTGTGAATTTCCCTGACAGCCTTGACTCTTTCCTTGGTAATCTTGGACTTGAGGATCTGTCTCAGCACTATCATCACTGAGTCAGTTTTCAACTTTGACTCTTTATCCAAGGTTAGAAACCAATTTTCTTTAATCCTGCACTTATGGTCATCCTGTAGCAAACGCCATATGGATTATCAATCACTTCTAGGAAAAGGAAAAGATTGGGGCAAGGAGGCTGTGGGGGTTCTCACACTCTCATTGTTTTTTTGAGTGATCTCATCATTCCTTACAGAAGAAATCTCAAGGCCTAGAGCCTTATGTTGTGGAGCTCCCTCAGGTTCACTCTAGACATGCTCAAGTCCCTCACATTTTTCCAGCTCATTTGGCTACCTCTCATTTTTATGCTCACCTCTCTTTTCTTTTATCTCTCTTTTCTTTTTCTCTCCCTCAATCATCCTAGATGCATGGGTATGAGCAGTACTTACATGCATTTGAGTTGAAAAAGTAGAATGTTTAGATCTTACCTTTAGAGCAGAGATAGGCAAATGATCATCATCAGAAGCATCATCAACAATTACTGCATCCTGATCATGCTGTGTAGAGGTGACAGCATCTTTAACCAAAATGTTACTGTCAATAGGTGGAGTGACAGCAACTTTGGTGGTGTCTGTGACAGCAGTTGAGGATGTGACAGCAACTTCCCTAGGGTCAGTTGCTTGTTGAAGTTCGACCATGATGTTGGCTATTTCATTTTCTGGCAGAGTGCCACCTTGATCTAGCTCAGTGTTTGAGGGAGTGGTGTCCATTTCACTTT
Organism: Saposhnikovia divaricata; assembly: GCA_036435485.1. Lineage (NCBI taxonomy): Eukaryota > Viridiplantae > Streptophyta > Magnoliopsida > Apiales > Apiaceae > Saposhnikovia > Saposhnikovia divaricata. The sequence goes on along the minus strand of CM071597.1, from coordinate 118,792,653 downwards.
GAGAAATGGATTCTTGTGGACCACTAGATGGGGGCTCATCCATAATAGGAAAACTTAAACCGATGCTTGTCCTCAAGCATAAACAAATATAACTATATACAACTAACTAGAACCACTTCCGTAGGTGATCACGGTTGCATTTGGCATATGCAACAAGCCCTTTAAACCCCTAGGTAGCCCTAGTGGATGAGTGAGGTCTCGTGAGGGCCTATAGCAAATGTACCCACAAAATTCATCTAACTAAACAATGCAATGTATGAATGCAAATAATATGAAAATGAAATGATCCCCCTTTAACTAACCAAAACCAACTAGCAAGCAAATATCTTAAAGAATGCAACCAAATCCAAATAGAGCTCGACTAAGTCCCCGTATACTAACAATGCATGAACAGAAACGTGCGTGTGTGCGATGCTCATGAGATATACTCCTAACACTAGATCGAAATCATACCCATTTTTCGCCAAGACAATCACAGGTTTATAAATAAAATAGACGGTAAACACTTCATAACCTAGGAACACCTCCATCATCATTTGAGCTAGACAGGAATTCATGCTTTATTACTAACAACTACGACACATAGTAATATACACAACAACGCATGCTTATTTAACAGTGCAATGGATGAGACCCCAAAAGGCTTATACAATAATACCCATGTAGCGAGCGTTAGGTTAATGGATCCCAGACTATAAAAGCCTTAGGTCACTAGGCACAAAGTCCCCTAGAACTTAATTGCTCGAGTATTAAAGAGCTCACCCTGGTTAATTATGCATTTAACCAATTAAACTTTTGATTTTTTTTCCTGCTTTTTTTTATATATGCAATCTGGAATGAGAATTCTCATCCAACCCTAGACTACTCATAAAAAGATATGAGCCGGCTACTAGCCATTTGATGCCTAGCCATTATTAACAACTATTTACAACTAGCATGAAATCCCTGGTTTCCCCCAAACTTAGATTTTAGTGTCCCTACGCCATCAAGGGAATAACTAAAATTCTAAATATAAACAAGTGATTAAATCCAAAACAACCAAACAAGCATGACCTCAACCTAGCCCAAAAGCAAACGATGAGACTGTGTAAAGATTTTGTTTCCGAAACATGCAAGTCAATTCCTAGGACCTATAAATCAACCCTCTATTCATCATTACCACAGTCAAATAGACATCGACCTACCAATCAGAATTAGCTCATCCTAAGGGATCATGAAATATGCATGCTATGCAAATGTAACTAAATGGACTCACATGGTATACAAAAACAAATATGCAACAAAATGCTCTACATGAACAATTAAACAACATGAATATAACTAAACAATATGAATGAACTAACTACTAAACATGCAAGCATGCAATATGAATCCTACATGAAGAAAACACACTACTAACTAATTACCCTTAAATCACCCCCAAACTTAAGATATTCAATGTCCCCATTGAATTGAAGGTAATAAAAGGGATAACAGGAAACATACCTAATCATCGGTAAGATCACCCTCCTAGGGTGGGGAATCTGGTGGCGGGTACACAGCATGAGCTCCAAAAACATGGTAAGTGACCTCTACACCCTCTGCACGAAAATAGTAATCCAGAATTATGAAGAATGGGAAAAATGCTCTTTTATTGAAAGAAGGAAATCCATGGGTTGCCTCCCAGGAAGCGCCTTTGTTTAAAGTCTTTAGCTAGACATGGAAATGGCTTTTTCTCTTGAAAATTTCTACACCGTATCTCTATATGGCCATTTAATTATCTTTTCCGGGGCTACATCCTTGATGACAAGTTTCAGCCTTCTCTGCTCCTCAAAAGTGTGAGTAACATTGTTATCTTCACTACCTGACAAGTTAGCAACAATAATAATAAGCAAAGTAGATGATTGACCCAAATATGCATACCTCAGGTGATCTGATGGTTTAAGCTCGAGTTTGGAAGCTTCTTCAACATGATGATTTTCATTATTAACTAACAAAGACTGATCAAGAGTGGAAATAGACGGATTAGGAACGGAAGTGGGTGGTTCACCAACAGAAGTCTTAACAATAGACTTAGGATCAAAAGAACTATCCTTAAGTTGAATTTCATGCATAGAACAAATAGCATTCAATTCCTCTAACATCTCATCAGAAGTAAAATTCCTATACAACTCATGAAGATCTTTATTACCCCCAAACTTTAACAAAACATCTTTCTCAAGAAAAGACTCAATTGCACTATCCTCAAGATTTGACCATGAAACAACCTCATTAATCAGCACCTGAGAATCCCAATGATCAGCCACGCCTAATTCCTCATCTTCAGTATCAGACTTTCCTTGTAAAGCAACGTCTAATGGATTCGACTTCAACATCTGATCAAACGCTCTATTCTGGCCAGTATCAACCCCTTCCACTCTAAAGCACTCTTCATTCTCCGTAGGAAATTTCATGGCCTTGAACACATTAAAAGAGACAATATAATCCTTGTATAGCCTTGGGTAAGCTTGAATGATCAAAAGAAATGAAGAAAACAAAGTTAGTAATTCGGAGTTATTAGAACCCGACTGAAAGATCATGGAAAACGAGGCCCTTACCGAGCTTTTCTGATCGAGGCTTCTAAATGAGAGTTGTAGAGCATCTTCACAGCTTTCTAACCATATAAAGAACACGAAATTCCATTGAGTAATGAAGGAGATACGTCCAATTGAAAATCGTCCCAGAAACTGGCAAGCACCAGGACAGTTTGCTTCTTCAAATGGGGGAGGTGATTTAACTAGGCTACACTCACTAGAATGCCATGAAATTTTGAGCGAATATTGCCCATGGAGTGGAGAGGTTGTGGTTAAAATTTGGTGATTTTATCATGAATAGAAATGGAGATACATATTTTTCTTTGAGGGTTGGTTCTGCTGGACAGCTTGTGGAGAAATGGAGAGATGGAGTTTCCTTTGTGTTTTGTTATGGGTAATGACTTAATACATGTAATATCTATCTATATTTGGATGCATCTTCTTGTAATGTGTTACCAACACCTCATTGGCTCACTTGGATTTCCTTATCCACAACAATTGCAACAAAGTCCTCATCTTTTGTTTCTTTCATATTAGTCCCTTGGTTTGTTTCCTTTTCCAACGATTTGATTTCCTTGTTGTCTCGTGAATAAAATTAATATGTTACAACTTATACTTTGCATATTATTGCTCTAATATGGCACAATACCTCGAATGAATATTAATTCCAACATCCCTTGTTTATTTCTCTTTATCTCAGAAAACGTTCTCCCGATTTCTCTAGCATTCTCTATTTCTCAATTCTAGGAGTTTATTCTCAATCCTCTTTCTTTCTCATAATATATCCTTCCTTGGACTCTTAATATACCATATCCTTAATCCATGCTTCGTTCGCTCAATCGCTTAATCTCATTGTAAAGTTTCAGCGGTTTCTAGAACGTTTGTTTCACTTCCTCAGTGGTTTTCGTTCCAAATTCTCAAATCACTTATAATAAAATTCCAAAATATTAACTCCTCAATTCCTCAAATTAAATATCTCATTTCTTGATATTACTGATATATAATTCACTACTCGGTCAAATATTACACGAAAATAGAATTTGGAATTTCTGAATTCCGATCGCATTTACATACACTTATTTACTCCGTAGATTACTAGTATAACTTCGGAATATCCACACTACGTCTCGTACATAGGTGGCACGAAAAATTTTCTTAATCCTCAAAATCACTATTCATCCACCAAATCACTATTCATTGATGCACTTCATCATAATAGGAAAAGTTTTAATTCTACCGAAATTTTGGGTTCTTATACCTAGCCTCACCACTACCTATGGTTACAAAGATATGATTGTCTAGTTTTTTTTTTTGCCAAAAGAATCGAGTTAAAAGAGTTTACAGTTTAAGAGTTATGCTAGTTTTAGTGAAAGTGGTTCAAAGGATTTTATCGCAGAAATGTAACCACTTTTATGATGAGTTCGAGACCCTTAATTGTGGAATTAAGATGTGAAATTTTGTGATAAAATGATAAGGATAGTTAGCAAGGTTTGTGTGAAGGTTTCAAGTCAAAAAGATTATTTTTCAATTTTATAAAAATGCGACAGCAGAGGTTGCGCAAGTGAAAACCACTAAGAACGCGACTTAGAAACCAATGTTCTAAATGGTTAGGCATAACTTGAATTCGAGGATTGATTCTGAACCAAACTTATGACTTAAGTATTTGACGATTAACATGGACTTAGTATGAATCTAGAGTGGGCAAGTAATGCCTTGGTTGTGTTTCGCTTACGTGTTTAAACATTGAGTTATAAGTGGATTATCTAGGGGATTAATCGTATGTTTTTTTCGTTTGACTTGTCTAGATTGTCCGACCACTATACCATATATGGGCTATTGCAACGCCAAAAAAGTGTCATATTAGACCCCAAATGTGTTACAATAGAGGTTTTTGCAACGTTTTTGCCAAAATTCAGCGTTGCATCTGCTGCCGTTGTAATAGACCCCTATAGTAACGTTTTATGCACTTATTGCAACATTTTTCAAGTATTACAATAGCCCCATTAGTGCAACACTTTTGGCTTGTTTAGTGACACTTTTATGATGTTGCAATAGACTATTGTAACACCATTTTGTAACATATTTTAGTTAAAAGTGTTGCTAAGTCAATTTATTGCAACATTTTCATGTAACATTTTATCCCCTATTGTGATGCTTTTCATTTTTAGCAACATTTATGTGCAACACTTTTGTTCCTATTGTACTACATTTAGATTTTTTTAGCAACATTTTTGTGCAACACTTTGTATTAGTCTAGTTTGCAATATCCTGATTGAAATGTCAATAAACCAACACAAAAACATATCAAACCAAGAGATAACAAATCCAACATAATATATGTCAATAAATCCCAAACAGAGTCGATCGGCTTATACCATAAGATCATCTTACATGTTAAAGTACCAAGCTAATTTATGAAAACCTATAACACAATGTAATGAAAAAATTACATGTATGTATATCCCTTTCTATACTGTGCAAACTAACAACTTAAATTTGAGGATTCTATCTCTAGTTTGACAGTTATATCAGCAGATGATGGTCTCTGTCAGCTTTGGTAAGTCCCTTAAAGTATGGATCAGCCAGGGCCTGCCATGCACAATAGACAATATCAAACAATGAACAATTATTGAACTTAGTTAGATAATATTGGATACAGAACGATGAGTAATTATTGAACTCTGCTGAAAATAACGGATTAAAAATCGGCTAATATCTGAAAAATAACAGAACTGAAAATCAAGTATGTCACAATAAACCTCTGCAGCAGTTGGTCAATCTTTTGGATCAAAGGCTAGAAGTCTTTCCAACAGTCGCAATGCTAAAGGATCTGCATTAGGGAACTTTTGTGCGAAGGGAACACTTGCTTCTTCTTCATGCTAGTTAGATATCTTCTCGTCTTTTCATTGCGGACCTGATCAATTAGTTTATTACTTAGCTCAGCATTATACCTCGTAGTTACCAATTAGCTCAGCATTATACCTCGTAGTTATCAATTAGCTCAGAATTCTCGGGTTTATCCTAGGATGTATAGAGATAAATTTAGGTTATTCTCTGTGCTTCAGGTGTGTATAAGAAGCTGTTATAAGCAGATTCTTTGTATTTTCACTACCAAGGAACAGAGGTAAGAATTATGTTTGGAAATTTAATATGGCTCATTACTCATGCAAGCACAGCAAATATCATGAAAATTTATATTTATATTTACGAGTTGATAGTTATATTTACGAATTCAGTAAGAAGGTTTGGTGAATGTGTTATAGCACTTAAATTGCACACTAATTTTTGGAAAATCTATAAAGTGACATGATAAGGAAATTTCACGCAACAACCAAAAATTTCACTAAGGAACACGAAACATAAAATTTTTCGGGAAAGATTATTATAGATAACATAAAATTCGATCAATTTTTCCTCTTCAAACCATAAGTTATAGAAGAGTTTGTCACTCAACAATCATATACTTCCTATCTTCCTACTGATGCAAAGAAAATATTGATAAGCTACGCTAAAATAATCAATATGTTGTCTTCCAGTTAGGTATCAAGTAGGTTGTACGTTCATGGTTTTTGATATAACTACTTAAATTCTAGGTAAAGTAGAATGGTAGAAATTTATTTTCTTTAAAGTGTATCAACAAGGAAGAAAACAATTTGTCACCTGATCAGCAAGGAGGGTCATATTTGAACCAGCAGCAAGTGTTACAACTCTGAATTTATCTTGATTTTCAGCAACTATGTCAAGTGTCTGAATAAGATTCTAGAAAGTGTCTAACTTGCAATCAATCTCACACATAAACATACATAGAGAAAACAAAAAGCTATATACAAATACGGTCATGTTCACAAACTATATCGGCCAATAAATTCTACAAAGCACCCAAAAATCATCGAGTCACAGTAATACATATCTCCGGTCCCAAATACACTACAAATCACTTATCTCGAACCTCTATAATATTTCCTCATATTTGAACAAAGTAACAAATACCATATTGCATATACACAAGTACATAACTAAGGAAAAAGGAAAACAGTAAAGGAACTTGAGAAAATCTTTTCAGTATAGAACAAAGTAACTCCAGATTTTCGAAGACCCTGGTGAAAACATAAGGTATGTCCACGAGATATGGACACAAAAAATGGTGTTGATTTCTTAGACCGAGTATAATTCACACACAGACACTCGCGTACTATATAATGCTGGGGTAAATTTTAACAATACATCCCCTAATAATGCTTTTTCGTAAAATCTTTAACTTAGTCTTTATTTCCATCCCACTACTCTAAAAAAGAATCTCTCAGTTGAACAATTGCAAAGCAGCATCAGATATTCAATTGTGTACTAGGATGCTATTCTTGCGAGTGACATTATGAAATTCATTGATTGTTCAGATATTCAGGGACTCTTGCAAATTCAGATCAGGACATACCTGATCTACACTACCAGGTCCAATTATAACAAGTATCACCCCTGATGCATCCATCACGTCCTGTTCACAAAATGGTAAGTAAAAAAGAATTCATATAAAGTGTGAAATTGACCTAATAATTAAGTTGAACCATCGGGCCTATCTGTGTTGTACACACCAAGTTAGAAATAGAGAGTAGGAAATATGGGAGGGAGATTTGTAAAAGAAAATATGAAGGAAACTAGGAAAAAAGAAAAGTAGGCAATAATGGTGATTAAGGCCTGCGTGCGAGAGAAATTTAAGTTTCAAGGAATAGTTGGAAAGTGGCATATATACGCTGGCAACTACTTAAACAATTTACCTAATTTTGAACTGATATTTAGTGTTCAATCTTGTTGGTAAACCAAGTTTAAAAGAATGAGGGGAACTAAAATGCTCATACGCGAAATAAGCATCACCTGATGAATATGTAAAAAAAGTAAAAGAGAGAGAGCATGCAATAATACCTTTTTATCAGCAAGATAAGCAGTCCTTTTTCGACAAAGAACACACCTGACATTCGAATACACCAAATCCTAAAATAAAAACATACCAAACTTAATAAAGCAAGTATAAAGGGCGGTAATAATAATAGTAATAGATTAAACAGGGAAAAGAGAGTACCCAAAATGGCGAGCAAAAGCAACAACAGCATTTCTATCCTTCCACAAATCTGAAATCAAACCAGAGTTTGGAACATCAACTCTAATTTCCTTAACAGCAAACCACAAGAACAAATCTTGAGTTAAAATCCCATTAAATCCATGTTAATCAGTCTATTCAATCAGTTTTGGGGGTTTAGCTTAAAAATATAACAACAAAATCAAAATCAAAATACATATATATATACATGTATAAATCTATATAATTGGAGAAAGATGGGTGATTACCTCTAATTGAAGCTTTAATCGGTTATTGAAGCTCAATCAATTTTGGGGGTTTTACTCTAATCGATATTGTGAGAGAGAGATGGGTAACAGAGATGAGAGAGATAGGCGGTAGAGATATGAGAGATGGGCAAAAGAGATGATAGAGACGGGCAAAAGAGATGAGAGAGACGGGCGGCCGAGATGAGAGAATTGAGTGAGAGAGATGAAAAGTTTTTGTTATTACTTTATGGAATTAGGAAAAGTTTTTTATTTTAATACCAATTTTTACTACCAATTCGCCCGCCCAACCAAATATTTTAGTTCCCGCTTACAACTTTGGGTCAATTTGACCATAAGTGTTTTATCTATTGTAACACTTTTTAAAGTATTGCAATTGTTCTAAAATTTTCAAAATGATTCTTCGGCTTGTAACACTTTCATATTTTATGCAACATTTTTCAAAATCTTGCAATAGACTAGCAAATTTTGTGTCTATAGCAACACTTTTTGCAACACATATGTCTATGGCTTGCAATAGGTCATATATGGTGTAGTGGACATTGTCGCGAACCCCTATCACTTCTCGAGCATCAGGCAAGTTTTCTAAATCTATACTTTGAAGTATTGATTATATAATACTGCTTTTGCCAAGTATAAAGTTGTACAGTTTTGCGATATATCTTATTTCCTATTGAAATAGGATTTGACCTTTGGATTATATAAGATCTTTTGAGTTAAGTATTTATGAACCGGTATACCTTGTAGCTCTAGATATAAGAGCATATTCATTGTTTTCGACTATAAACCGGGAGTCGGTATTTTGAGATATAGAGATAGTTGTGGAAACCCGGAGGGATTCCAGTGGTAGATTATTATTTATTTTGAGGAATGTTATTTATAAACATTAATTATATTTCCATAAAGTATTAATTACTTAGAAACCATTCGAGGACTATTATTTGACTATGATATCATTCGAGGAATGATATTTGCTTACTATATCTTTCGAGGAATGTTATTTGAGTATTATCTCAGTCGAGAAATACTATTTGAATATTATTTCTTTTGAATATACTAATGGAAGGCATAACTGTTTTCGAAAGTATATATTGTGATACTTGATTTACGATTTGGTAATTGGCTTATAAGCTAAATATGAGATATTAGTTATAAGCCGGGTTTTTCAAAGGCCCTTAGAGTAGGGCGTATAATTCACATTCTTTAACATAGACCGGGAGTCGATATTTCCGTATATCTTGAGATTATTTTCTGAGGAAAATATCAGATAATTATTATTCCATTATGATATATTTAATGAATATTATTTTTGGAATATTCATTTAAGGATTTATTTATTAAATGAATATTATTTTATATATTCATTCGAGGGTTATTTATAAGCAATTATTTTGATTAAAAATATTTTTTTAAATATCTATGATTTATTAAATACTATTCGAATATTTATTAAGTATTTTTAAATTCGTTTTAAAAATGATTTATCTTATTCAAAAATTATCTTTGACCTTCAAAATTATGTAAAATATTTTTGAGCCTTATTATGATTATTTTCTTTCAAGGGGAGGTTCCCAAAACTCTGTTTTCCATTTAAATCTATCATATAAGAAGGTTTAAATGTTCGCTCAAAACTTCCAAAATATAAGGGAACCTTACTTGAGACTGTTATTTATTATGGTTGGCTGCCCGGTCATAGACTTTCAAAAAGTATTATTTTCACTCGCAACTTGGTTGCTATACATCAAAATGAGTCTTTTTGTTACTTCCTCAATACTCGAGGAGTAAGATTGATGGAACAAGTTATAATCCATTAACAAGAAATAGCTCAAGAAATATTGGTGAATCTTCCTTTCCAATCAGATACGACTACTTTGTGGAGTCCTATCAACAAGTAATATACTTGGAGAAAGGAGGATGAACTTTACGTTTCAGAGTCATGGATTCTATTCGAACTAGGAGTCGTATAAGGGGCCGAGTAGCACCGGTCCAAGGCCCAACCGTTGGCGAGGAAGTTACTAGAGAGACGGTAGACAAGTAAATCCGTCAGTTCTTTCGTCTACCGGTAGTAAAACCATATTTGTGTTGTACAACTGTGACTGATCATCATAGGTTGGGATAACTGGCACTGTGAATACTCTAGTATTAGTTCATCATCCAAATTTTGATATTTCCTGCAACATGTATCGAAGGGACTTCGATCAGGTTGATGGGTATTTCCTGCAACACGTATCGAAGAGATTTCCGATCAGGTTATTAGGCCACCTGAGAGTTTAAAAGTGTTTGGAAGGTGGCATTCGAGCCAGTTTTACCCCCAAAGCTTATAGCATGGTAGTAACGTGTTTCATGTGGCAAAGCTACACTAGTAAAACGCAGATGCTCAACAAATGATAAGAGTGTGAGCAGGTAGATGTACGACCTGGTCTGACTTACGAAAGACAACCTGTGGAAAACCGCGGGTAGAAAAGAATAAGTGATGAGAAACAAGTTGACAAAAGTAGATTATATTGAATCTAAGTTAAAGGGATCGGCCAGATTCATTTCGGAGAATTTAAATTGGAATAATGTGATGATTATAGAGTAAATGTAACGGGATACCAATAAGGAGGTACCAAATGCAAAAGATATCTCAATAAAGAGATGAAGGTGAAAGTAAATAACAGAAGTAAATAAGAATCAGATAATAAGAAGGATGTGATTGATAAAGAAAAGACTGGGAAAGCAACTATGGAATATGAAGCAAGGAATGTTATGAATGGATTAATAAAAGGGTTTTCTGATGAATTCTCGGGATGACAACCTAATAGTGTTAATATTATAGATATGAAAAAAAGCTAGTAGCGTGACATGGAATGTCAGTAACAATGGTGTCAAGCGAGAAACTAAGATTTAACCTGAGAGGTTCAAAGATTTTCCAAAAGTAAGTGTTGCTAAGGTTGAACCAGAGTACAGGTCTAGAGAATAGTGGAAAAAGCAGCAAGATATGTTGACACGTGAGGTTACGATCAAATAGTATTGGATATAATTATGATTAATTTCTTCCTTAATGAACCTCTATAGTTCAGAGGTAAATTTTGAGTATGATATTTTACAATCATGAAAACTTTCTATAATCCTTTAGAATTCTTTTCTTTTCTTTTCTCTTATTCATCTTCTTTATGAATTGAGAAGAACAACCCTTTAAGGAGGGGAGGTACTGCTACGTGACTATCTGTCTATGTGATAGAAGTCTAAGTGGAATACCATAACCTGTTTAATTGCTTGTCAAGTACTAAAGGCTGGCCCCCTTCTGTACTAACTATGCAATATAACAAATGTTCATTGATCATAGTGATCTCTCAATAAATCTTTCCACTTCTCTATATTGATCTAGATTGCGAAGATTAAAGCGATCAGGAAATGCACAGTACGAGCGAGGTTACCTCCGAATTCGCAGGGTGATAGTGATACCAATGTTACTGCAGGTATCAATAAGGATAAGATTGAGTAAGAGTATAACCCGGATAGTGTGTTGTACAAAAAGTAGCAACGTTGATGGAAAAAGGATAAAGTATGGATTGTAGCACTAGAAGATGTGCTGAGAAAGGGTAGAACGACTATGAATTGACCGGGAAGCTAAAAAGTGAAAGATAGGCAAACGACTCTTTGCTTCCTACCTGATTCCGGGACGGAATCCTTTTAAGGAGGGGAGACTGTAAGAACCCCAAATTTTGGATATAATTAAAACTTTTTATTATGTATTAAGGTAATGGTGAATAGTGATTACGACTACGATGTAACGATTGAGATAATGAATGAAAGGAATAGATTTGGATTCAAATGTTTTTATGCCATGAAGAATGCTAATGGTTGACAACTTAGGTAAGAATAATCCATTAGTCCAGTAGTTCCGTGAAAGGGTTAAGGACCGCCCGAGAAAGAACAAGGACATTGTCATAAATATAGGGAATAAAGGAAGAATAAAGAATGAATAGTGTTTTTGGTGGAAGTAAGAATATTATGAGACGACACTATATAGAAGTATTCGGAACGGATTTCCGAGTTCGTATTAGTGATCCAAGAGGAAAATAAGTGTATGTAAAAGCTGTCGGATTCTGAAAAACCGCACTTTTATTTTCTCCGAGAGTTCCCTGGACACTGATAGACTTACGAATTTAACGAAGGGATTTAAGGAATATAAATTTGAAAGTTAGTAAGAAAGATGGAGAATGATAGTATTAATATTACGAAGATTTCCGGTAAACCCTAATTAGAAATCCGTGAAATATTCCTCCGAACGATCAATGAATTGAGCAATAAACAGACAAAGAAACAAGCAGAGAGTCAAGACATAGTCCTGTGCAAGTGGATAAAGGCAAGTAACCAAGCTAGTTACAAGTTAACTAGCATCATTACAAAACTAACCAAACACTTAGCTTACAACACACACCTTACCACAAGAATGCAACACTTGTCCACTTGATTAGCTCATCCATGACCAAAGCACTTTAATAAAGTGGCTTTAGGCTAGATATTATCCATACAAACAAATAATGCAAGATTAGATGCAAGCAAGACCAAGCAACTCCATTTCTCTCCATTTTGAACAAACTGCCCAGCAGAACCTCCTCCAAGAAGAAAATTCATATCTCCATTTCTATCCATGATAAAATCACCAAATTTTAACCATAGCTTCTCCACTCCATGGGCAACATTATTTCAAAATTTCATGGCAATCTAATGAGTGTAGCCTAGTCAAATACCTTTCCCAAATTGAAGAAACCAAACTTCCTGTTCTTGACAGTTTTCTGTAACGATTTTCAAACAGCCATATCTCCTTCATTACTCAATGGAATTTGGTGTTCTTTAGCTTGTTGGAAAGCTGGTTAGATGCTATACAACTCTCCTTTAGAATCCTTGTCCAGAAAAGCATGGTAAGGGCCTCGTTTTTGCAGATCTTTGAACTGATGAATAATAACCTTCATGAACTAACTTTGATTTCTTGTTTTGTTTGGATGATCTAAGCAATCCTAAGGCTATACAAGGATAAACCAAGGCTTAATCATGTATTAGGATACTCCAGGGAAGGTATAACTCTTAAGAAACCCTAGAACTTATTTTGAGTTTTTGTGATTATTGGATTAGTTTTGATGATGATGTGGTTTTAAGCATATAAGCATGATTATGTAGTTGATTTAGTTCATTTAGCCATATAATGATTAAGAGGATGAGTTGAGATGTTCCTGGACTTATGAGGTGTATATCATGAATGTAAGATGTTTGGTTTGCCCGGTGTGGCTTGGTTGAATTGTTATGATTTTTAGAACGTTCGATATATAGCCGTCGTAATGCCGAATTTTTGTTAACACTTAGAAACCGAGCATGACAGTAAATATAAATTCCTGACCTTGATAATATTATGACTGTTCCTTGTAGATCTCGAGCCATAGATCGTTTTGGTGTGAGAATCGAAACATTCCAACTTACGGTTTAGGAGTTATGGTCAAATTACTAAAATTGGTTCGGAACCGTAAGTAAAAGTTCGTAACTTCAATTGAACCCTCGTAAAGCATGTTACTCAGTGGTGAATCTTGGTAAATAAATACTAGGGGTCATAAGGAAGGTATGAAAAAAAACCACATATCAAACAGATCGTTTTCCGATTTTATAAAAATGTTGGAATCAAAATTAAACGCGAACGAACCCCTAAAAACCCGCTTGGTTATAACTTTGGTAAAACACTTAGAAAACCAACGATAAAACTCGAAGTATAATCTCGGTTCTTAATCGATCGACTTTAGAACTTATACGACTTAAGTATATACTGAGTGTGGGTACGATGACATGTCGTAATAACGAACAAATGTCGGATCGTATCAGTAATAAAAAGAGTTACACTAAAAGGTGTATAACGAGATAATTCGAAAACGTGTTTCGATTTAAGTGAAGTTATACTTAGACTTTTAAAACGTGTTAAGTGGTTAATCTAGAATGTTCTGATTGTTTATAGATCATCGAGCAGACCCAGGACACGCTATCTCCACCCACACCCGATTACCAGGCAAGTGTTCAAAACTTTGAACCTGTTGTTGTGATAATATATATATATGTGATTGCCATTTTACATATGCCATAGCATGCATGCCTATTGTCAAATTATATTATGATACCTGTTCCCTGAATTGATATTGGCTTATAGACTAGATACGAATTATCAGTTATAAGCCAGATTGTTTTGATAAGGACCCTTAGCGAAGGGCATATGATATTCATTCTTAAGTATAGACCGGGAGTCGGTATTTTGAAATATAGATAGTCGTGGAAACCTGGAGGGATTCCAACGGCAGATTATTATTTATTTTAAGGAATGTTATTATTAAACGTTATTTATATTTCCATAAAGTATCAATTACTTGGAAATATTTCGAGGAATGTTATTCGAGTATTATCTAAGTCGAGAGATATTAAATGAATGTTAGTTTCGAATATTCATTTAGAGTTGATTATTTAATGAATATTATTTTGATATTCATTAGAATGTTATTTATTAAATGAATATTACTTTCGAATATTCATTTAAGGTTTATGTACTTGATGAATATTATTTTAAAATATTCATTGGAAATTCTATTTACTTAAGGAATATTATTTGGATTATTCCTTTAAAGTTTTGATTTCTAAATGAGTATTATTTGGATATTCATTTAGAAGATTATTTATTAAATGGATATTAATTTCATATATTCATTTAAGGTCTAACTTATTTATTGAATATTATTTTAAATAATTATTGGAGTTTAATTATTTAATGAATATTATTTTTGAATATTCATTTAAGGGGGGATTTATTTAGTAAATAATTCTATATATTCATTCGAGGATTACTTACGAGCAATATTATGATTTAATAATATTCCGTAATTATTATTGAGTTAATAAAATATTTTTGGAATATTTATTTACTTCTTTTAAATTCTTTTTAAAATGATTTATATTATTTGGAGATTATCTTTCACCTCCAAATATTATGTAAAATATTTCAGAGTCTTTTTACGACTATTTTATCAAGGAAAGGTTCCCAACTCTTTTTATTTTTCATTTAAATCTATCTTAAAAGATTTAAATGCTCGCTCAAACTTCCATATTATAGGGGAACCTACTTGAGCAATGTTATTTATCTTGTTGACTTCCCGGTCATAAATCTTGTAAAACTATTCGTTTCACTCGCAACTTGGTTGCTGTTTATCAATTGAATCTATGAGTAATCTTCTCATCATTCGAGGGGTAAGATTATTGGAACAAGATGGTATCCTTTAACAAGCAGCAGCTTGGGAAATGTTGGTGAATTTTCCTTTCCAACTAGATACGACTACTTTGTGATGTCTTATCAACAAGTATTTCACTTGGGGAAGGGAGGACAAACTCTACGTTTCAATGCTGTGGATTTATTCGAACTAGGAGTCGTGTGTAAGAGGCCGAGTCGCGCGGTCCATCACAAGGCCTAACCATTGGCCAGGGAGTTACTATTAAAGGCAATCGACAAGTGGAGCCGTCAGTTCTTCCTTCTACCGGTATGAAAGGCAGAGTGTGTAAACTTGTAACACTATAACTAATGTAACTCAAACTAAAGGAAAAGATACTTCACCAGAAGACAATCAAGAACAAGAAGTCACAAGAAATCAACACTAAATGAAGACAAGGTAATTGATACAATTCAACATGTTAACTATGATCAATCGAAGAAGAAATCATTGAGAGAAGTTCAAGTTAAAGTTGTTCATGCCTCAGTGATTTGGAAAACCAAGAATCAAGATCATAACTATCAGTATCAATAAGACCAATTGATTTCAAGTGAACAAGAAGGAAAGCAAATATTGGAAAGCCACATTTCTAATTGGATATGGTAATTTATTCAAGAAGCAAAAAACCCTATCAAGACTAGTCACTTATGAACCAGACCGTTGCATCAAGTGTCAGGACATTGATAGCAAGTTTATGTCAGTAATAAAGATCCATATTCAAGAGCTTAGTGAAAAACAAAGAAGACATGAAGATATCACAAGTTCAAGATGTGCATTGAAGTTTCAAGTTGAAGACCAGAATATTTTCTAAGTACTAAATATTCTAGATGACCAAGTAGAAGTTTCTAAGTAGAAGTTCTACTTAGAAATTCGAGATGGCTAAGTAGAAATTCTCAAGTAGAAGTTCTACTTAGAGTGCAGCTTCAACATGACACATGGCATCTTCTGATTGGCAGATTTCCAAGCTTTCAAGATAAGGCAAGATTTATGTGGACATCATTGGGCCACGTACATCTTAGTTTTTGAAGACTACAGGACATAGATTACATGTAGTATAAATAGAAGTACTTGTGTAATATTTTAGTTAGTGAGCAATTCTTGAGAAAAACACAAGAGAAAAAGAGAGAGTGCATTCACAGAGCTTAGTATCATTCACTTCTCTCTGAACTTCTGTTATACTTTGTAATGAATGTTGTAGCAACCCTTTCAAGTTATATATAAGACATATATTCCTTGAATTTGTGTGTTCATTTATTGCATCGTATTTATTGCTTCTCATATTCGAAAAGTTGTATTCACCCCCCCTCTACAACACATTTGGACCTAACAATTGGTATTAGAGGTATATGTTTAACATACAAAACATAGATCCTTGTGTTGAGTAGAAGAATCGTGAGTTTTCATTTTCTAGATCTACTTTTCATTTTCTTGAAAAGTGTGCCTTAAATCGTTTGTATTGAAAACTCATCCGAAAAATTATTTAAATGCTCCAGGTGTGATTATTTAGCTTGGATGTATTTTAATTAATTTTTGTGAATTAATCTGGGTACTTTCATATTTGGTGTTCTTGAGTGTTCATCATCTGTTCTTATCAAAGAAGACAACCCAACAACTTTTTGATCTCCTTTTCAAACAGAAAAATAGTAAAAGAATAAAAAGGTGTTTTTGGACTTTGTGATTTGCATTATTCACGGCCGAAAGTGAAACAAAACATATTCATTACCTAGCACGTGGGTTAGGTGGGTTAGGTGAGTAAAGCATTCAAAGTCAAAAGGTGTTAAAGAGATAATATTGTTTATTCAATATTAAAGTAATCTGCAGAAAAATTATTCTAAGGACAAAAGTTCTACATAGAATTTCTACTTGAGAATTTCTACATAGAATTTCGACTTGGACAATTTCTACTTGGTGATTTCGACTTGAGCAAAATTTCTACTTAGAGAAATTTCGACTTAGGCAAAAGTTCTACATATAAATTCTACATAGCCTAGTCTTGGGTACTTAGAAACTTTTAGTGACCAGAATTGAGATGGCTCCTAAAAATGCATTCAAGATCCCAATGTTCAACAAAGATCACTATGAAGAATGGGTTTTCAGAATGAGACTATATCTAGAGACTGTTAACCCTGAATATCTGGAAGTCCTTGACAAGGGTAAATTTGTCCCAATGGTGGTTATTCCTGCACATACGGAAGGAGGAGTGGTTATACCACCTCGGTCTGAGCCTAAAAAGGTCTCGGAGTTTTTGGATGCTGACAAGGAACAAATAGCTTGTGATACTGCCGTTCGACAAACCTTGATGGAATCTCTTGATCATGAAATGTTTAATATAGTCAAAGGTCTGACTATAGCGAAGAAGATTTGGGACAAGATAGAAGTTGTCATGGAAGGATCTGCAGAGGTCAGAAGCAACAAGACACTCATACTTAAGATGGAGTATGACACCTTTAGAATAAGGAAAGGAGAAGGCATAACAGATGTCTACCTACGATTCAGTCAGTTGGTATTGGATTTGAATCTGAGAGGTGTAACTCTCCCCATGGTTGAGACTAATACGAGATATCTGAGGAACCAGCCAAAAAGCATTGAACATAGGGTCTACGCAATAAGAGAAACCAGAGATCTGCATACAACTTCTCTGGAAGAATATTATGGAATATTAAAGACCTATGAGCTGGAAACACTTCAAGATCAAGCATGGGACAATGATTCAAAGGGAAAAGAAAGTGCATCAGGATTAGTTGCTGATGAGGAAGAGTCTAAGAAGGCAATGGTTGCAGCAAAGCCTAAATCATCACTTGCACCACATCAAGTTGATAATGATGACGAGTGCGCATCTGACAGTGATGATGACTACTACACCCAAGAAGAGCTGGACAACATGGACGATAGTGTCGTGGCATACATGGCAAGGAAGTTCAGCAACATGAGATTTAGAAAGAGCAACCGACCACAGAGAAAATCTTCATCTTATTATCGGGCTGCTAGGGGTGGTGGTAGTTCGTCAGGTTACAAAGGAAAAGGCAAGAATACCAGCTACAAATCTCCTTTGGATTTCAAAATGAAGTTCAAATGCTATAATTGTGGTGAAGCTGGACACTTTGCCTCGGACTGCAAAAAGCCTAAACAGACTTATCCAAAAGAGACATTTGAAGCCCTCAAAAGCAACTATGAAGCACTGTTGAAGGAAAGACATGGAAAATAAGCTTTATTGGTGACAGAAGGAAGAGCTTGGGATGATTCAGATGAGGAAGATGTTACTCATGTAGCAAACTTTGCCCTCATGGCTGAGACATCAGAGGAACCAGAGGTACCAGTTCTAACTCTTAAAGTAGAAATGTCTATTGATGATTATAAGGAACAGAACGGGGCTCTTAGTGAAGAGATCTATATGTTGTGCAAAAGCCTAGACTCTTCTCAAAAGGAACAGAAAACACTTGTTGCCAAATGCAGAATGCTTGAGGCAAAAGTGGAAGAGCTAGAGGCTGCTTGCACTGTAGATACTTCCCTAAGAGACTTTATTACATCTCTGGAACACAAGCTCGTCCTTAAGGAAGAAGTAGAAGCATGTCTTAGGAACAATCTAGCTGAGTTAGAAACAAAATGCGAAGTTAACAAACTAGCTGCTAGTAAAGTGTATGTAGATAATGACACATTTAAGAAAATAACTGGAGTAGGTATAGGACTTGATTATTCTGACCTTCCTAAGAAAGAAGGAAAGAGACCTATTGACCCTAGTTCCAGTGACCTTAAAAAGGAAACACATAGAATTCTTAAATCGGCTGTCAAACCTATCTACAAACATCTTGTTCCTAGAATAGAAGAAGAAGAGACTGAATTGATAGCTAGATATGAGATTGAGATGGAAGATCGTCAGAAAGAACAACCTATAACTCCTATCAAACAAGTGAAAATCAATTTCCCTAGAGATGAATCTAGACTGGGATTAGGAGCTAAGGCTGTTAAACAACAAGGAAAGAGAGAGAAAGGCATAAAAGAGGTTAAGGCTGAACGAATAAAGAAAGCATGTTATCATTGTAAATCTACTGAACATCTTTCTTATGCATGCAAAGCTAACATGAATGTTCCTGTTGCACATGCCATGCCTACCACACATTCAATGAATAATCTGCATCAGAATCATGCACAGTGTGGTCAACCTAATTGTATGCCATGCACTTTTAATATCATGCAAACTTTTGTGCATTTAATGAATGCATCTAGCCAGTCATGCTCAAATACTGTTGCTAGTTCTAATATCAAGAAAAAGTATGGGAGAGCCAAGACTGTCAGTCCTCCTAAAGTTAGGAGTGACAAACCTTCTCCTAAGACTGACAAATCTGTCAAGTCTGAGAAAGGAAAGGAGATAGTCGAAAGCTCTAGTAATTTGAAGAAAAGTGTATCTCCTGTTGTTAAATCTGTTGATTCTCGATCTTATCGAAAAGCCGGGCCCAATCAAAGTTGGGTTCCGAAGAATGTCTAACCAATCTGTCATTGCAGGGCGTTAAGCAGAATAGAAATAAAGTCATATGGGTGCTAGACAATGGAGCATCGAGGCATATGACTGGAAACAAGTCCCTGCTTACAGAGTTGGTTATGAAGGCTGGCCCTTATGTTACCTTTGGAGATGACAGCATAGGTGTGACTAAGGGATATGGCAAACTGAAAACTGGCAATGTCGTCATTGAAGATATTTCCTATGTTGAGGGACTAAAGCACAATCTGTTGAGTATAAGTCAATTCTGTGACAAAGGTTACGAAATTGTCTTCAACAAGAAAGGTGTATCAATCACTCACATCAAGGAAGGCTCACTAGCTTTGAGAGGAGTTCGAAAGGCAGATCTTTTTGTTGTAGATATGGATTCAGCAAATCAGAATGAGGTCACCTGTTTCTACAGCAAAGCCTCGGATGATGAAAGCTAGTTATGGCACAAAAAGTTATCTCACTTAAACTTCAAAACGATGAATGCTCTCGCGAGGCGAGAATTGGTGAGAGATCTACCTCAAATGGAGTTCGCTCCGAAAGGACTCTGTGAAGCTTGTGAAATGGGAAAGTCGAAGCGAGCGTCGCATAAAAGCAAAGAAATTTCTAGTATTACTGAGCCTCTGCAACTTCTTCATATGGATTTGTTTGGCCCAGTGAATGTCCTATCTCTGTCTCGGAAAAGATATGCTTTGGTAATCGTGGATGACTTCTCCAAGTATACATGGGTATTGTTCGCAATGACGAAAGACGAAGTACCTTTCTTAATCATTGATCATATCACTCAAATTGAGAATGTTTCAACACTTACTGTGAAGATGATTAGATCAGACAATGGCACTGAATTCAAAAATGCAGTGCTGAATGACTTCTGTGTATCTAAGGGAATACGTCGTCAGTATTCAGCCCCGAGGACTCCACAGCAAAATGGAGTAGTTGAAAGGAAGAATAGAACTCTGGTTGAAGCAGCAAGAACTTTGTTGTATGATTCAAAACTTCCTTTGTATTTCTGGGCCGAAGCAGTGAGTACCGCTTGTTACACTCAAAATAGAACCTTGATCATAAAAGATAAAGAAAAGACACCATGTGAGCTAATGAACAACAGAAGACCAACAATCAAATACTTTCATGTCTTCGGAGCAAAATGCTATGTGCTTATAGATGATGAAAATCTAGGCAAGTTTGCAGCAAAAGCTCGTGGAGGAATCTTTGTTGGTTACTCTACAGATGTGGTGGCAGCTTATAGAGTGTTCTTGGTGAATGATCGAAAAGTGACTGAAAGTTACAACGTCAGATTCGACGATACCAAACTCTCATCAATTTCAAGAGATTCTAGTGAACCTGAGTCCCTAAAATTTCAGAATCTGGACATAGAAGATCTTGAAGATGAACCTGAGTTGGTTGTTCCATTAAATGTTCCAAGCGTACATGAAGAACCTGAGTCTAGTGAACAAGCTAATTCTACAAGATCAGGAGAGACTTCTTCAGTACCAACCGGCAACAACTCAGGGGGAGTAAATAGCAGCTCAAGGACTACGGTTCAAGGCTCGAGTCGAGTTGACTCTAGTTTTGTAGGAGCTGGCACTAACTCAGGGGGAGTTAGTGAAAATAATCAAAGTAGTCAGCACCCCAACTCAGAAAGTCAAGCTGAATCATCAAGACAATTTCCAGGTGAACGGGTATGGAATAGAGACCATCCGTTTGACTTAATTATTGGTGATCCAGATGCTGGTGTGACTACTAGAAGAACTGCAAGAGCTGACATGGTAAATATCTCCTTATATTCTGGGTTCTTATCCAAGCTTGAACCTAAAGAAATAGAAGAAGCTCTTGGCGATGCTGATTGGGTGATTGTAATGCAAGAGGAACTCAATCAGTTTGAAAGGCAGAAAGTTTGGAAACTGGTACCCCGACCAAAGAACATATCCGTAATTGGAGCTAGGTGGGTATTCAGAAATAAACTGGATGAAAACGGACTTGTAACACGAAACAAGGCTCGTTTGGTGGCAAAAGGTTATTCTCAGCGAGAAGGAATTGATTATGATGAAACCTATGCACCAGTTGCAAGACTTGAGGCAGTCAGAATGTTCTTGGCATTTGCAGCACATAAGAACTTCAAGGTTTTCCAGATGGACGTGAAAAGTGCCTTCCTGAACGGAGAGTTAGAAGAAGAAGTGTATCTGGAACAGCCGCCTGTCTTCGTTGATCCAGAACATGCAGATTTTGTGTATCTACTCTTCAAATCTGTCTATGGCCTCAGGCAATCCCCAAGGCGATGGTATGAAACCCTATCCTTATTCTTAATTGAAAATGGTTTTGTTAGGGGAGTAATTGATAAAACATTGTTTTATAAAGTTGTGAGAAATGACTTAATACTTGTTCAAGTATATGTGGACGATATTATTTTTTGGTCATCAAATGAGCGCTTGTGCGAGAAATTTGCCAAGCTAATGCAGGAAAAATATGAGATGAGCATGATGGGAGAGCTGTCCTTCTTCCTTGGATTACAGATCAGTCAGAGAAAAGATGGTATCTTTATCTGTCAATCCAAGTACGTCAGAGATTTACTCAAGAAGTATAATCTAGAAGATGCATCAGCAGCCAAGACTCCCATGGCAACAGCCACGAAGCTTGATGAAGACAAATCAGGTAAATCAGTTGACATCACAAGCTATCGAGGTATGATTGGCTCACTCCTCTATTTAACTGCAAGTAGACCAGATATAATGTTCGCAACTTGTTTATGTGCTAGGTTCCAAGCGGATCCTAGAGAATCACATCTCGTAGCCGTCAAAAGAATTTTTAGGTATCTCAAGGGCACACCAAATCTAGGGATTTGGTACCCAAGAGATACAGGTTTTAATCTTATTGGCTATTCGGATTCAGACTATGCAGGTTGCAGGATTGATAGGAAAAGCACATCTGGTGCTTGCCAATTTCTTGGCAGAAGATTGGTGTCCTGGCAAAGTAAAAAGCAACATACAGTATCTACTTCTACTGCTGAAGCTGAGTACATTGCTGCTGGAAGTTGTGTAGCTCAAATACTGTGGATGAGGAACCAACTGAAGGATTATGGCATGGAGCACAAGAAAATTCCAATCATGTGTGACAACACAAGTGCCATTGCCATAACCAACAATCCTGTAGATCACTCAAGAACCAAGCATATTGACATCAGGTATCATTTCATTAGAGAACATGTCGAGGAGGGGACTGTGGAGCTACATTTTGTGCCCACAATGCAACAAATTGCAGATATATTCACCAAACCTCTTGATGAAGTAACATTCAATAGGTTGGTAGGTGAATTGGGAATGCTTAACACAAGTTAGTAAAGCCTTCTATCTGTAAAATCCATGTTTATGTTTGTATGTGCAAGCTACTCAATCATTATGTGCTTAGACTTTAACATGCCTAATTAATGATTGTTATAGGTTGCATATAGTGTGTTTTTGCATAAATTCCTTGTGTTTTAAGTGTCTTTTATAGCACAAATCTATGAATTTATGCTTGTTAAATTGCATGATCATAGGGGGAGTTAAATTCATAATATACAAAATATTGCATGATTTTATGATGAATTTACCTATGAGTTTCATGTAATTAGAGGCCTTAGAATTAAAAAACTTCAAAATTTCGAGTTAGGTTCTATCTCGAAACTCATCTAGAAATTCGACTTGAATTTCGACTTAAGCTGTCAGAGTGAAGTTTTGAAAATTCTAAGTCTGGGAAGAATTTCGAGTTGGCTATCTCGAAATTCATCTCGAAATTCGACTTAGAGTTCGAGTTCGAGTTACCAGTGTGCCTAGTTCTATCTTCAAAATATTCGAGATAAAGTCTATCTCGAATTTTATCTCAAAGGTTGAGATGAGGTTTCCATTTAAGGGAATATTTTGAAAAGAAATGAGAATTAACTTCGAGTTAGTCTATCTCGAAACTCAACTCGAATTTCAACTTGATGTTCGAGATAGAGTTCTCAGTTAAGCTAAAGGGAATTTTTCGAGTTACACTCCTAACTCGAAACATATCTTGAATTACCCTGTACTTTTTGGTTCAAGGGGGTATTTTGGAAAGAATTTGAGATTAACTTCGAGTTAGTCTATCTCGAAACTCAACTCGAATTTCGACTTGATGTTCGAGATAGAGCTCTTAGTCTATCTCGAAACTCAACTCGAATTTCGACTTGATGTTCGAGATAGACTTCTAAATCGAAAAGTATCTTGAATTTCCTTGTCTTTCTTAGAAGGGAATTTTCCAAGTTTACTACAATTCAATAATGTTCAAGATAGGATTTCCCTATAGTTTCTGCTGTAAAATTGGTTAAAGTGCTTATTTGTGCTTAATTGTTCGAGTTAACTTCTATCTTGAACTTTATCTCGAAGTTCGACTTGATGTTCGAGATAGAGATGTTCGAGATAGAAATGTTCGAGATAGAGTTCGACTTAGATGTTCCCTGTATGGACTTGGTACTTTTCACATTTTTTAACAGGGACATTTTTGTCATTTCACATTCATCTATATATACATCTCTAACTCGATGCCTAATTCACTTTACCTAATTCTAATTTTCACAGCAGCCTCTTCACAAAACAAGGCGATTTCATAACTTCATACCATTAATCTGTGTTTTGTGATTAAACTCATACTAATCACGAATTACTGCCAATTTTTGGACTAATCTTGACTGTGTTATCCTTAATCTTTGTGTTGGTGTGTTTTGTGTTCATCCATATACACGCACATATACATACACACGAACATATAACTGTTTGTGTACTATTCATAAAACGCGATTTCATATTCACCATTCATAAACACACACGATTTCTCTGGTACACACGAATATTCATCTTCTTTGAATATTCAGATTTAGTAATTGGCTTTTGATTGTTCATCCCGTAGTTTAATTTTCTCTAAGGGACTTTTGTTCTTTTTGATAAATTAAAAGGGATACATCATTTAATTCGTAAATTATTTGTTTTTCAAAATTAAACAAAAATCACATCTTTTTAAAGAAAAACATTTAATCAAAATGGCTCACCAATTTTCACTTGCTAAAAACAACTTTTATAATATTTCTACGGAAATTGGTGATCAACTCCCGCGGTTTAAGTTTTGGATACGATTTCTCAATTTGTACTCCAAAGCTAGCCATGCTTTTACTGCTAAACCTACACTAGTACATGATGCGTTACAGCAATTATGGACTAGTGCGGTTACTTTTGGGAGCAAATCAACCCCCTACGGTTTCAGGTTTACCTTAGCGGGTCAGGAATATGAGGTGACCGAAGAAATTGTCAACAGGGTTCTGGGATTCCCAATTAAAGATGCCTATGATCCAGAACCTACTGCTGCAGAACGCCTCAGATTCTTTGAAGAAATTGGATGTTATCCTCCGAAAGGCCCAATCACAGGAAATATCCAAAAACAATTCTTCCATGTGGAATGGAATTACTTTTTCGAGGCCATCACACGATGTTTTCGGGCACGCGAAAAAGATTTTCATCAAATTCCAATTCCAATGCAAACCTTTGCAGTTGCCCTAGCAAGAGAACTGGATATAAACTATGGACGCATAGTTCTCTCTGAAATAGTGGGCTCAATGGGATCTCCTGCAAGCAGAGACCTCACTACTACTGATGTCGTCTGCTGGTTTCCTCGGTTTCTTCAAATGCTGATCAATGACTTAATACCGAAGGATGCTCTTGCTGTTAGACAGGGATTTGCCAGAAGCCCAACATCTGAATCGCTAGGGATGGGCACTAAGTCACTTTCAACCATTGCTAATCAGGATAAACATCAAGGTAAACCAATGTCTACTCCTGAAAATATTCAAATGTGGCTTAGATATGATGCAGGAGTTACCAATTTGGAGGCATCATCACAAGTTTCATCACATGCTCAAAAT
Source organism: Saposhnikovia divaricata (assembly GCA_036435485.1). Classification (NCBI taxonomy): domain Eukaryota; kingdom Viridiplantae; phylum Streptophyta; class Magnoliopsida; order Apiales; family Apiaceae; genus Saposhnikovia; species Saposhnikovia divaricata. The sequence goes on along the minus strand of CM071597.1, from coordinate 118,767,096 downwards.
CCATCTGTTCATGCTGAGGCATTTGATGAGATTCCTGATGAGGAAAGCGATGATGCACAAGGTAATCAATCAGGTAATCTCTCCCTGCATACTATTCATTCCTCCTCCTATTTTTCTGGTTCCGCGACCCAAGAGACTGCTAACCCGCAGGATCTATCCCAGGGTGAGAGCCATATTTCTGACTCTGAGTCTGATACACATTCCTATTCTCTATCACCTCTGTTAACGGAAGTCAGAAAACCAGCACGTGTATATATACAAGATGATGAGGAGAGTGAAACCGAAGAGCAGCAACTTATTCGAAAGAAAGCCAAACTTTTCCACGCTGCTACTTCACAACCACAGTCAAACCCTAGCGTGTCACACGCAACCACTCCACCTCACGCGAGTGGTTCACCCCTTGAACAATCTGCACATAGGGATTTTGATTTTGGTGAGGATGATGTACCTCTTGAAGATACTGTTACTTCAAGAGGACATGAAGTCTTAAGAACTTCAGCCGTACCTTCACCGGTACGTACTGATGCTGCAAAGATGATCGGTTCTGATGTTGTACAAGAACACTTTGCAGCCGCTCAGCCTGAGATTCCAACTCAGGAACAAACAGAATTTGATCCCATAACTGTCAACAACATTTCTTATCAATTTTCTGCAGGTACTGCTTCATTATTTGGATCAATCATTGAAGACATACACGAGCGTGAGACAGGGAGTGTGTGTGAGAGGTTAGGGAGAGAGGGACCTTCATTTTCAAGGCCCGAAACCGAGCGTCAAATACCAACAGAACGAGTATTAGAGCGAGGTCTCCTAAACCAAACACCGTCCCTTAACATTGAAAATCTTGATACGCGTATGACTTCTATGGAAAATCAAATGAAGCAGTTCGGACAGACGATGGGGCAGTTTGGGATGAACATTGGAAACATCCAAAGGGCTCTAGACGACTACGCAGCAAGAATGGCAAGTCAAGCTACAGCTTTTGATGATTTAACAAATAAGGTCAATGACTTGGGCCATGCTGGTGGTGTCTTAGGAAGCACTCTCAATGAGAGGATGGGGGCATTGGAGTCTACAATGCATACAATGGCTGCGGAGATCAGTAGAATGATGTTCGCAGTCAGGAGTTTTGTGCCCCCGGAGTGCTTCGAGTCGTAACAACCTCCCCCCGATGCTGGTGCAGGTGGTGCAGGTGGTGCTAGTGGAGCGGGAGCCTCTGGTTCTGGTTTTGGAGGTTCTTATGCAGCTGGTGGATCTGAAGACCAAGGAGGAGCTCAGGATAACTCACCTAAGGGGGAGAGTGGAAAGGAGACGAGACAGCAGGCAGTTAACATCGAAGAAATTGAAGAACCCGCTGATCTTGTCAAGGAACCAGAAGTTGAGCCGTCTGTTGATGAAGAGGCTCTTAGGATGAGAAAGGGTAAGGCAGTAATGGTTGATGAACCATTTATTGACCTGAGTCATCAGGAAACAGTACAGAAGGTACTTGACTCAGATTCTGACATGGAAGACGTACCGTTGGCACACGCTATAAAAAGATCTTTGAAGGAACAAGGTGGAGGTGCTGGGATGTCTTCCGGAATGCCTGAAGAATTTCCTGTTGATGAGGAAACCCTTAAAGCTCAATAGTTAGCCTTGGAACAAGCTCAGTTCTATAAAATGAAGATGATGCAAGAACATGCTGCGTTCCTAGAAAAGAAGGTGGAACTACAAGGGAAGCAGTATGATCATGAGCTTGCAAGGCTAGCTGATCCTCAAGTTGATCTGGACAAACGAAGGATAGGGCAGAAATGGGATGAAGCAAGGAAGATAATGATGGGACCCTGTGCAAAAGGAGTTCATAACAAGGATGTAGATGATCTGTTCTACAACTTGAATTTGCAGAATCCAATGACTGGGGACTATATAAATGCTTTGAAGAGACTAATTTCTAAAGTCAGGGTTGGATACAATGCAAATCTTAAGGAGTGGCAGGTTATCTTGTCTTTGGTAGAAGGAGTCCCAACATCTTTCTTATATGTGGATGACCAATTCATTATGAGAAGATCTGCGTCAGAGTTGTTCTTGCTAGCGACTAAAATTCAATACTCTCAATCTGAGGAGCTAAGCATTCTGTACAGGGATCAGTTAATGCAGCTAGCAGAGGACAAGGGTCCAGAATTCTCAGCTTATCCAAATTTTGTCCGGATGGTAGTTGACGGAAAGATGAAGAGGGTTAGCATGGAGGAAAATGATCTAATGGAGTTTTCAGTGGAATCTCTCAAAGCTGTCTGTAGACAAATGATGAGTAAGGGATTCGCTTCTGAGCTTAAAGATAAATCCGTGAAGATCATTGAAAGAGTTATATTCAAGAAGAGCAATGAGGTGTGGAAGTGTGATGTCATTGCTCCAAACCCTCTTGATGACGTGAAGATTGAGCCGGAGCTGATAGAGAAGAAATGGAATATTCTTCAAGCCATGAAGAATGTAGATGAAGCTCTGACTCTTCCTTCTGGAGCACTAGAACAAGGAGAAATAAGGGAGGCTATTGGTGTTCCAGGAAGTGATAGTGTATACTGGATACATGCTTATGTTGAAGATACAGCTGATGCCTTAGTATTCATAGATGCAGACCAGAATCAAACAATCTTGCATATGAGTAGACAATGGCTGCTACGGACTCAAGATGCTGCATTTCTGGAGAGAGTATTATATGTATTCAAATGGGGCGAAGTGGAAGATAAGTTTGTTGAAGAAAAGCAGAGACTCATGAGTTACCTGTCTGAAGTAGTAGTGGAAAAGAAGCGAATGGAGCGAGATGCGACCAGTGTCCACAATACTGACCGTGTCAAGGGCTACCCCAAGATGATCTATTGTCAGTTCAAATCTGATAAATCTCACTGGAAACCTCAGCTCATCATGAAGAACTTCGAGGATATTCCAAAGATCAAGACTACTCAGGAGGTGGACAAACTCAGAAGGCTTTTCAAACATCCTTATCCAGAGCCCAAGAACCCTCTAGAAATGGAAGCTGTAAGTCTGTTGAATGCTAGGTGGAAGCAGCTTAAAGATCCAGTATACAAGAAAGAACAGCAGCAGAAGGAGAAGCGCAAAAGGCAGAAAGAAGAGAGAGACCAAGCTGCTGAAGCTAGAAAGAGGAAACGGAATTAGGGTTAAAGGTCAGAGTGGTGTGAACTTGAAGTTGGAAAAACTTCATGTCTTTCGATTGCTTTAACTCACTTGAGGAAAATTCACCTTAGAGTGAATCCAATAAGGTGATACAAGTTTGACTAAAAGGTATGAAATAATCCAGATGATAGGAATCACTCAAATGATCTTTAATTCGAAGTTCGAATTCTGTTTCTAGTTTAAGTTCTTTGTATTGTTTTCATGTAAATTTCAATTGTAAATTATTCAAGACTGTAATGTTAATTATCTTTTCTCGTCTCATTGTTTAGTTGAGTTATCCTTCATTAATTTGAATGTCATTGTTAGACAATCAAATTGGGGGAGATTGAAAGGTAGAGTGTGTAAACTTGTAACACTATAACTAATGTAACTCAAACTAAAGGAAAAGATACTTAACCAGAAGACAATCAAGAACAAGAAGTCACAAGAAATCAACACTAAATGAAGACAAGGTAATTGATACAATTCAACATGTTAACTATGATCTATCGAAGAAGAAATCATTGAGAGAAGTTCAAGTTAAAGTTGTTCATGCCTCAGTGATTTGGAAAGCCAAGAATCAAGATCATAACTATCAGTATCAATAAGACCAATTGATTTCAAGTGAACAAGAAGGAAAGCAAATATTGGAAAGCCACATTTCTAATTGGATATGGTAATTTATTCAAGAAGCAAAAAACCCTATCAAGACTAGTCACTTATGAACCAGACCGTTGCATCAAGTGTCAGGACATTGATAGCAAGTTTATGTCAGTAATAAAGATCCATATTCAAGAGCTTAGTGAAAAACAAAGAAGACATGAAGATATCACAAGTTCAAGATGTGCATTGAAGTTTCAAGTTGAAGACCAGAATATTTTCTAAGTACTAAATATTCTAGATGACCAAGTAGAAGTTTCTAAGTAGAAGTTCTACTTAGAAATTCGAGATGGCTAAGTAGAAATTCTCAAGTAGAAGTTCTACTTAGAGTGCAGCTTCAACATGACACATGGCATCTTCTGATTGGCAGATTTCCAAGCTTTCAAGATAAGGCAAGATTTATGTGGACATCATTGGGCCACGTACATCTTAGTTTTTGAAGACTACAGGACATAGATTACATGTAGTATAAATAGAAGTACTTGTGTAATATTTTAGTTAGTGAGCAATTCTTGAGAAAAACACAAGAGAAAAAGAGAGAGTGCATTCACAGAGCTTAGTATCATTCACTTCTCTCTGAACTTCTGTTATACTTTGTAATGAATGTTGTAGCAACCCTTTCAAGTTATATATAAGACATATATTCCTTGAATCTGTGTGTTCATTTATTGCATCGTATTTATTGCTTCTCATATTCGAAAAGTTGTATTCACCCCCCCTCTACAACACATTTGGACCTAACACGGTAGTAAACTATATTGGGCTGTACCATCCCCGACTGATCATCAGGGAGTGGGACAGCTAGCGCGTGATAACTCCAGTATTGGTTCATCTCCCAAATTAGGAATTCCCTGCAACACGTATCGAAGAGACTTCTTTCAGGTTGACGGTGTCTTCCGCAACACGTATCGAAGAGACTTCTTTCAGGTTGTAGGACTTCGAAAAATGTTAATAACTGGAATTGCAATATTTTCCTTGCAAGTTCCTCTTTATATGATAGATGATAATATCTGGCTTATCTTTGACATAGCAGATATTCCCACCTATATATGCATTTTGAGTTACCCAGTAACTTCATCGTTCATGTTATTCTGGCATCATTTCCGTAAATGCATGGCATATGGTTTGAAAGATACTTTTGAACTGTTATATATTATCATTCAGTTAAATATTATTGTTGGTGGGCTATTGCTCACCCTTACTTTATTATTATATCACAACAACAGCTTGACCAGATGATTCGCTCAAGGCGCACTCGATGCTGGCGAGGACGATGAGACTACCAGGGCCGAAGAGAAAGCTATTGGTAGGATAGATTCATTCTTTCAGTACCAAATATATGGACTAGTATGACTTATGTAAATGGATGGCAAAGAGTATGTATTCATATTGTAACTCTTTTGGGTTGTAAGAACTCATAATGTGTTTAATAAAATTTGATTGTTACTCTGATTTCATCTCTGGGACTATAACGGGTGTGTTTTATATTGTTGTGTTGGGTTATAAAGATGTAAATTATTTTATGTTGAGGTAAGTTCAAGTATTGTAGACAGAATTGGAGACCGTAACGACCGGATCCCGGACCCCGGATCTGGGGGTGTTACAGCAGCTTTTAGTATTCATCTTATATAGAGATATGAATGGTATGAGAGGATTGTGAGCATCAGAAGGCTAAGTTGGTAATGTAACATTACTTAGAAGTTGTATCAGTGACAGATTCAAAAGACATTTGGGTATTGTAATAAAAATTATTTATTCCGCAATTGTTGTATTGTGTCGTTTCTGAGACTCTAACCTCTGTGTGTGTGTGTGTGAGGCATATATTGTGGGGTCGTGAGCAGGTGAATTATGAACATTGCGAGTAATACAGGTAAGGCAAGGAGTAAATGGATCATGACTACTCTAAATCCCTGACCCCGGATTTGGGGCTGTTACAGAAATGGTATCAGAGCGTCAGGTTATAGTCCTCAGAAACGATAATAGGAGATCGAGTCTTACAATACCCTTAAGAACGATGACAATAACTAGAGTTCAAATCAAGTTTGTAGTCGGGTTACAAGACAAGATCCTGACTGTTTGGGATGAAGCCCGAGAGGGGACTTCTTCTAGGAAACCATACTTAGGACTTCATGGTAAGTCACCTCGATTCGTACGAGTTGTAGATAGATGGGATTCTGAGATACCAGACCCCGAGGCCTTCAAGTAAGCATTTGATGTTGTGCTCCTTGAGATGGATGGAGACCCAATTGATAAAGATGTGGTGTGTTACTTGAGGTCTTATAATAGAACCCGACGAATCTTCAGAGGTCAAATAAGTGACGAGATGAGAGTTTAGAATCGTTTATGATTCATCAAGAGATATGACGAAGAAGATGGAGTAGAATCTCCAAAACAGAAGAGGTAGAGGTAGTATAGCCAATACCGATGGATTGATTCGACTTGAACGAGATCTGTTACTCGTAGTCTGTTGCAGTGCCTAGAGATGCAGCATGCGTAAGAACTGAGACGTTCAAACTTCGTGTATGATTAAGGGCTCTTAGTTACCTTAACTAAGAGAGGCATTACCTTATCTATGGGGTTTAAATCCCCATAATCAGCGATTTTATATGTACTTAGTTAATACGGTACTGAGGAATTTTATTACCTTGAGCAAGATTTTATATGTACGTACTACGCATAGTGTTATTGTAGCACGAGTGCACTAAGACGGGATATGTTTAAGAACAAAGACGGACTGAGAAAGTCTGGGAAAGACTTAAGTAAGGAGGATGTTATGCCATAAGTGTTAAGTTTATGTAGCACACGGGATTGATACGATAAAATGAATGTTTATTATGAAGACGGTTATAATAGTAATTGGGTTTAAGCATGTACTTTCTAATGATGTTCCGAAGTACCGCCTATTCGAAACGAGGAATTCGTCATTGCTTGTGGCGACACCGACATCGAAGTCTTCATATAAGAATAAAACGCTTGCTTGAGATGTTTGCGCTTAGTCGAATAGAACTCCCTGCGATTGCAAATGTCAATGGTTTAATCCTTAGCGACTATTACGAGTCGGCAATGACGTAAGTATCGAGCACCTTAAGGTGTACATGGAAAAGAAAAGTTTTAGAATCGAACGATTATCCGTCAGAGGAGCTAACCTAAAAAGGCATCCATAGAGACCTTGGGAAAACCTCCCCAATCTATAATCTATCTTGGCATCTCCTTAGAGAGAATTTTGATAAAAGATATACTCCTTCTTTGAAGTTGTTTTAAAACACTTGTGTTAAACCATAATCTGTTTCAATTGTGCCAGAGGCTGTCACGATGCCTACTTTCAGGTTTTCGAAGCCTTGTCAAATGATGTTATTCAAGATTTCACTTTCCTTCAAATAACGAATGACCCTATGGTGATACCTCACCACTTGCCTGTTGAATACCAGTATCCTTCCGGCTACCCTTTTCTTGTAAATTGCACCTTGGAATCCGTTCAATTTTTTATATTTATTTTATCCAAGGTGTCCATTTGAGAATTATTTTTCGAAAGACGATAATTAATAATTTGACTTTGAATTGCTTTCATACTTCTCAACTTCCACTGAGACGAACAACCTTATATTTATAGGGGCCACATTGACTATCTGTCTTTGTGATAGAAGTCTGACGGGACACCATCACTTGTGAGTTGTGAAATACAAGAAGGCTAATTACCTTTAGTAATGTCTTAATTGAGACACGCAACATTGAGTTCTTATGATCATATTGATCTCTCACTAAATTCTCTTATCTCAAATAAGGTTACCTTAAAACTTATAACCTTATAATCACCAGTGTGTGACGTCTTCCTTGATATGGGAGCTATCTTTTCAAATATCCATGATTCTTGTTATCTTCATTGTAATCCAAAGGGAGGCCAACCAGGTCGAATAGGTCAAATTCGTTGATAGGAATTAGATTCGCAAAGAAATAGCCTATGACCAGAGCGGATCCCTAAGACGAATAGAATATTGGTGAAATATCAATGATTTAGTTTATTTTCTCCCTCAAAGATATTGTGATAAGTGGAAAGTTGTTCAAACGATATATGTGAAAGGTAGCGATGTGTCTTAAAATTCCAATGATAAAGGTGTCAAATAGAAACCCCCAGAATTCCATGGAACCGCTAACCCAATGGAGGCCAGAGCTTGGCTTAAAGAGAAAAAGAAATCATATGAGTACTGAGTATTGCAGAGAATCAAAAAACGATGTTCGCCGCCTACCTGAAGGGAGAGGCGAGAGGGAGATAGTGTCGTGATTTGGGAGATATTTAGCTTGTTATTTTTAGGGAAATGTTTTCCAGAAATATATGGAGACCCAGATGGAAATAAAAGTTCTAGGGTTAAATGAGGAACCATGACTATAGCAGAGTGTGAGGCCAAGTTATCCGAGTGTTGAGGATTGTTCCGAAGTTGTGGACACATAAGGGGAAAGAGCTCGTAAGCTTCAACTAGAGCTGAGACAATGGATCTAGAATCACGTGGCGATGTTGGAATTAACAGATTATGCTACATTAGTGCAAAAGGTATCAATTGTGGAAAGCTTGGACACAAGGCTAAGGAATGTCCATCTACTGGACCAACTATATCCAGAGTTAATAAGGCTACCTCCAACAAGCAGCCCCTGCCGGAACTTTCAAAGTGACCTTGCGAGATGCCGTAAGAAACATGGACACGATAGTAGGTACCCTCCTACTTAAACTCAGTTGGTATTAACATTTTATTCCAGCACTGCTAAGTACCTTGTACCTTAAGATTTTGCATGACAATTAAACTTTAAGGTTGAACCCTAACGGAGTGATTGCAAGTAAAGATGGTCGATCAAGAGATGTTTTCGTAGAATTGGTACATCCGGGTGGTAAACCAAAAATATGAGATCGACACTGTTAATAAATCTGATCCCTTTCAAGTTGGGAGAATTTGATATAATAATAAGGATGGATTGGTTGGCACCCAATGGAGCCAATTGATTGTAAGGGAAAAGAGTAATAATTAAGGGACGGAGTAAGATTCAGAGATTTTTGAAAATAGTTCAGACTAAGAAATTATTACGCCAGAGATATGAAGCTTATTTAGCTCTTATAGTTGCCGAGAAAAGAAGCACCAAGTATAAAGGAAATTACAGCGGTTTTGGGAGGTTGTACAAGGTTTTAATGAGCTACCAGATATCGATTTGGATGACATGAGTTACCAGATATCGATTTGGATGACATGAGAATGAATACCGAGTATTCGGAGTACAGTGCCGTATCTCCTGTTAGCCCCAGTGGGAATAAAAGAGTTAGCGACTCAGTTACAAGAGTTGCTAGGCAAGAGTATGATAAGACCCAGTGTACCACCGTGGAGAGCTCGGTGTTGCTACAAGAAAGAAAGATGTTAGCATGAGATTGTGTAATGAACATCGAAAGTTGAACAAGCTTACCATTAGGAATAGGTGTCCGTTACCTATGATAGACGATTGTTTGACCAGCTGAAAAACATTATGTATTTTTCCAAATATTTACTTGAGAACTGGATGCCACTAGTTGAAGATTAAATTCGAGGATATACCGAAGACTGCGTTTCGTAATAGGTATAAACATTACGAAATTTTAGAGATGTCATTTGGGTTGACTAATGCACCCGCAACTTTTATGGATTTAATGAATTGGTTTAGAGTTAGTCGCGATAGTTTTCGCGCTAAAAGATTTGGAGACCGTATTAATATGGAGAAAAGTGCGAGATCTAACTGGGTCAAAAGAGCTTGAAATATATATATATATATATATATATATATATATATATATATATATATATATATATATATATATATATATATATATATATTCATCCAGGAATAGCTGAACATGTGACAGGCCAGATAGCATTCCCCGCAAACAAATCCCCAAGAGACTCGCCTTTCTTTCAGAGAGAGAGAGAGAGGAGAGATTAGGTAATAAAGAATGACTGAATACAAGAGGTAGGTTGGCTTTTTGTAAAATGATTAAAGAAGGGGCTGGAACAGCTGGGGGTTGATAGTAGATAACATGAGATAGGGAAAATGGCCGGAATTGACATAGGATTATGACTGTGAGATACACTACCATCCAGGGAAGGCCAATGTGGTGGCCGATGCCTGAGTCAAAATGAGAAAGGGACGGATTCCGAATGTTCGGGAATTAAAGGATGAGATTTTACCAAAGACCCATAGTCCGAGATATTAGATGCACCTAGACGGCACCAAAATGTATAAAGGTTCAAGAGCGCTATTGGCGGCCTACCATGAAAAAGGAAATTGGGATGGCCACTTACCATTAATTAAGATTGCTTATAACAACAGTTACCATGCCAGTATAGGGATACCACCTTACGAGGCCGTATGGAAGTAGATGCCGCCCTTCCTTGTGTTGGGAGGAGGTTGGCAAGAGAAAGATATGGGGACCCAAGTTAGTCCAACAAACCACAGAGACAAAAAATCTTGCCAGTAAGTGGCTAGTGATAGCCCAGAACAGACAGAGACAATATGCGGACCAAGCCCACAAGGATAAAGATAGTACTGCTATCGATAAGCTAAATGGCAAGTTGATGAATGACAAGCAAGTTTATGTTGGTTTATTTCTGTGCAAACAAGATAGAGAATATGAGATTGGAGATTCGTGATGCTGAAGGTATCCACATGGAAAGAATTAATGAGATTTGCAAATGAAGGGAAGTTTAGCCCAAGATTTGTTGGGCCATCTGAGATTTTAAAACGCGTCAGGAAGGTGGCCTACGAGCCAACCTTACCCCCCAAACCTGTAGAGTGGTCGTAACGTGGTTCATGTGTCAATGCTACGTCAGTATACTATAGATGCCCGACATATGGTAGAGTACGAGCAGGTAGATATACAACCTGGTCTGACTTACCACTACGCCATAGATGACTTTACACAACATTTTTACATGGTGTTGCCGTTTGAAAAACTGATGTCGTAGCTATTTTCATCCTTACCTAATACAACACCGAGTATTTGTGTTAGCCTAGACATGATAAGTGTTGGCGTAGATGTTGTATAATATACTTTGAACTACAAAGAATGGTATTTTTTTACAAAGTAATGTATTTTTTAATAATTTTAAAATTAACAAATATGAAAATATAAAAATTTAATGTTTTTAATTAAGAAATTATATATATGTATTAAAAATAATTTACAATAAATAACACTTTACATAAAAAGTAAAAAAAATTGTGAAATGAATTTATTTATTATATTGAAAATATTAAATTAAATAGGAGTGAATGATGATATTTTTGCATAATTTTAAAAGAACAAAATTTGTAAAAAAAAATTTGTTTTCAAAAATTAAATAATTAAAAAATCTTGCATAAAAAAAATGTAATTTTAATTATTAAAACTATTAGTATGAAATAAGATTGAATGCTTATTTTTTTTTTATAAAAGTATAGTTTTTCTAAAATTAATTATTAAAAATAAATAATCATTTTAAAAAGAAATTAAGTTATAAATTTTGTGATAAATTTTATTTTTATTATTAGAACTATCATTTTGAAATATGAGTGAGTGATGAAAATTTTATAAAAAAACTATATTTTTAAAAGTTTAAAAACAATAAATTAAGAAAATTATAAATATTTATTAAAAAAGTTAATTGCTTGTCTTTATATTTGTGAGAGCGGGCTCTGAAAATTCTGAGCGGCAAATAGACCGCCTTCGCCAAAACTTTTTATAATCTTCCCGTTACAAATTTTATTTAAAACTAATGAATTAATAATTATTTTAATTACATAAGTAATTAATTATAATAAATTCATTGAAGTTATTTTTATAAAAATTATTATTCTATCATATAATTGAATTATTTATATTTTATAAATATTACTCCCTCCGTCCCATAAAAAATGTCCTAGTTTTTTTAAGTTTCTGGTACGCATTTCCACGCATATAAAAAACAAAGCTGTAAGTATTATTTTTTCGAGTTTTTTGTTTTGTATAAAAGTTTGAACATCCTATTTTTATACAAAACAAAAAAATGAGAAAATAATATCTACAAACATGTTTTTTATATGCATGGAAATGCGTGCTAGAGACATTAAAAAAACTAAGACATTTTTTTATGGGACGGAGGGAGTAGAATATTTTGAATAAATTTAGAAGAAAAGGATTTTAAAGTAAATTAGTTTATGAAAACTAATAAATTTTGATTAAAATCATTAAAAAATTGTAGAAAATAAGAGTTTTCAATAATTATCGATTATTATAAATTAAATACAATAATAAATTAATTATAATAATTTTATATCAATAAATTAAACTAATTTTATAATATTTTCAAATAAAAAATTAAAATTAATTAAAAAGTGACGTGTATTTGTAGAATTGTACATTTGTACATGTGAATTATTATTGAAAGTCGAGAGCGGGGAACGAAATATGTGAGAGCGGCAAAATAAATCTAAAGATAGATTTATCAATCTCTTCATCCCCTCTCTATCTCTTCCCGTCTCTTTGAAGTTTTTGGTTTATTATGTCTACACAGAGTTATCTCGAATATTTGTATCTCTTATGTTTTATGTTTCGATTTTAATTTATAAATGTTTTCATTATATTTATTAAGTCTGCTTTGTTTTCATTTTCTATATCTAAATGGATAATTGTTGGATTTACGAAACCTCAGTACACGCTATCATGAGATGTTTCATTGTACTTGTGTGTATGTATATAGATGTAATTGTGCTGATTCTAATTACTTTGTACTTGCCAAGTTTTGTCATACGTTTCATAAATTTGAAGTTTCTGTTTGATCTGTGGATAAGCTTTTAAGGATTTTAAGACTCCATCCATTAGAAACAAGGTGAATTTTTGATTATGGTGATTGGATGACCTTATTCTTTACATTATTGATCCTGGAAAAATTAATCCTCTATTGACTTGGTTGTTTTAATGACCTTGTTCTTTACTTTTTTTATTTGCAATATGCAGGCTCCGCTTGGGATGAGCTTAAGCATATACGACATTTGACTGGATTCTTGGTAAATTACCCTCATTTAATGTGCCATTTTACATCACATATAAGATATAGTAAATCTTATTAAATAGATAGATGCAACAAGAGCTATTGGCAGGCATTTTTTCCTTTCTAGTACACAAAGGATACAACTGTGTTTCTGTTATGTTATTTATCCTTCTTATGACCATGAGATGTTTCACTGTACTTGTGAATATATAGACGTAATTGTGCTGATTCTGATTACTTTGTGTTGCAAATCACAAAGTAATCAGAATGCGAAAACATTCCTCGAGAAGAGGTCTTTTGCTATGCACTTTTTTCATTTACAATGTTCTCTATTCTTGCCTACTAAAAATGATCACGTGCAGTCAACTGAAGTTTTTTTCTCTCACAAAGTATTTATATCATGAAGCATGTGCTGTGCCATTTTTATGTCTTTTTCCTTTTTTGGTGCTTCTTAGTTGTTACCTGTTGTAATTCTAGTAAGGGTTCTTTTTAATGTTTCTGTTAAGCTTACTTCCAACCAGTTTTCATAGCACTGTTACAGTTGATTGGAAAAGTTTTCCCTGAAATTATCAACTTATATGTTTCCTGTAGATACATAGATGATATGGAACTTGATGACGCTGTACACACTGCTATCTTGACCTTGAAAGAGGGGTAAGCTTTTATTTTTATTAATTTTTTCACTTAGCAAATATGTATACAAGTGTTTCTTCAAACAAATTTTTATGTGGTCTTTTTTCTGACAAAGGACTCGTTCAGTATTGAAACTCGTAATGGAAACAAGTTTACTTTGCTTGTGTTGTGTTATAAGCAGTTGCACAGTCGTTCTCCAAATTTAATATAACCCCTGCATGCTTGTGCCTAGTATTGTTACATAGAGTAGTTAATGAACCTCTTGAAAGCATTTCTATATTAGCTGGTGGTCAGCATCTGTCTTGTGATGGTGTCGATCATAGCACAGGTTAGTGTATTTTATACATTGTCAACAAAATTTGTTTTTGCCTTGCGATGTACTATATTGGCCTACAAACTCATGCCTTGTGATAAAGATAAAATGGAAATGATGCAGGTTTTCGTAAAAGTTCAGAGGGATGTTACATTTGAAAAATTTCTACTAATAAAATTTTGGAACAGTTGCTAATAGTTTTTTTATTTGCACCTTGTATGATTTGAGAAGACAATGTTTATGAGAATGAATGAGAAGAAAAAAAGGGCAAAGCAAAGTTAATGAAATTGAAGGTCCACGACGAAGTCGATACAAAGGTGAATAAGGTCCGGAGGAACTTGACATGGATACATAGACTCTTTAGTGTTAGACACACTTTTTTGTATTTTCATTTCCTTAAGTAAGGATATTTTCCAAGCTTGTAAACCTTCCTTTGATGTTCTTGTTTTGTTTTAGAGTTGTGGATTATAAATTTTGTAATGGCATAAATGATTATGTTTGGTGAAATGAAAATAACATACCTTAGCTATTGCTGCATTTATTATTGTGGAAAGTGAATATATATATATATATATATATATATATATATATATCTGAATTTAATTTACAACAAATGTGTATCCTATGGCAACACAATTAATCATGTTGGTGTAGGTGTAAAAAATGCTGCAAAATGACCCATTTTACAACAAATGTGTATCCTATGGCAACACATTTGATCATGTTGCTATAGGTGTAAAAAGTGTTGCAACTGACCCTACACCAACGTCGAAAAAGCTAACACCCAAAAAGTGTTGCCGTAGAGATTTTTGAGGCTACGCCAACAGTTTTTGGGCCTTCGGCAACGGTTTTGAAGTGTTGCCGAAGGCCATCTATGGCGTAGTATACGAAGAACAACCTATGGAAATCATGGATAGAAAAGAACAAGTGCTAAGAAACAAGTTTGTCAAGCTAATGAGAGATTTGTGGAAAATCAAGAAGTGGAAGAATCCACCTTGGAATTAGAAAGTGCAATGGGAGAAAGAGTACCCCCAGTTATTCCTAGACTGATTCCGTGACGGAATCCTTTTAAGGAGGGGAGACTGTAATAACCCAAAATTTTGGTAGAATTAAAACTTTTCTTATTACGATTAAGTACATTAGTGAATAGTGATTTCAATGAACGGTGGTTGTAATGAATGGATATTGCTATGGATGATGATCCCGATACATATGTGTATTTTCAGAATAGAGTAATTCAGGGAGTCATAGATTCTATTCGAACTAGGAGTCATATAAGGGGCCGAATAGCGCCAGTCCAAGGCACAACCGTTGGCCAGGGAGTTACTAGAGAGACGATAGACAAGTAAATCCGTCAGTTCTTCCTTCTACCGGTAGTAAAACCATATCTGTGTTGTACAACTGCGACTGATCATCGTAGGTTGGGACAACTGGCGCTGTGAATTGTTAGGCCGAATACACAATTAATAATCAACTTTGTATGAGAGTTTAACAAGTAAAAGCGTTTATGCACTTAAAAACTTCTTGTATTACGAACCCTCTTCGTGATGTAAATATCACAAAGAGCTGCTAGGTTACAATAAAGATAATTCGTTATCGATACCCTTCTAGGGTTAACCTAACTGTATTTATATAACATACAGCTACGATACAATCTCTAATTGATATTCCTAATAATCAGCTATACAATGATATCAATTACAGATTGTCACACGTCTCCTATGTCAACTCGATCTCTTTGATAGCTATCCAATCTTCAAAGATATCCCTTCCATAATTAATCTTCAATCACTGTTGACCAGTAAACGCTTCCTCCAGACAGAGTTTGACAAACTCTGTCGAGCTTCCAACTGTCAGAGTTTACACTAAACTCCGACTGCTTCCAGCTAAACTCTGATAATTCACTGTAACACTTAAACACTGATTAAAACACATCAATTATATTTAACAATCTCCCCCAATTTGTTCATTAGCAAAAATGCACAAGTTAATGACAATAATTGATGATGTCAAAACAAATAAACAAATACAGTGTTTACACAAATTCAGAGTTTAAGCTTCTACTTAACAAAAACTATAGAGAATAAGAAAATTCTTACAGACCTTAATCTCTTATCATTTCAAGATCTGGCATGGCTCTGAGATAATCAATCAGCAATCTTCTTTCTGCATTTTCAAGCTCAATCTTCATAGCTTCATTGATTTCTCTGAGCTGAGGATCACTTTCATCTGTCTGGTAGATAGCAGCCCTAAGATCATAAATCTTGTTCCTTCTCATCTCATTACCCAGTCTGATAAATCTGACTTTTTCTGACTGTGAATTGAAATCAAGTACTGTGATTCCCAAATCAGTCTTTAACTTTGCAGTACCTTTCTTCATTTCAATGAGATTTCCTTTATAATCCCTGTATTTAGGAACATATCTGCTATTATATTTCTCTCCTCTGATTGCCAGATTCTGAGTCATTCTCTTTCTGAGCACATTAGCAACTGATTGAGTCCTTCGACTATTCACCTTGAGAAGATACAGAACATACTCTAGTTTTTCCCAACATTTCAAGCCAATATCATCCTCACCAACTTTAAATACTGTCCCATCAGCCATGAAGTACAAAAGAAAATCCTTGTTTAAACTCTTCTGATGAACTAACTGTACTGATTCCAGTCTGTCCAAACTTTCTTGAGGAACACCACGACCTGGAACAGCCAGTGAAGAAGGATCTCTAGGACCAGTATATTGCCTCTTGTCTCTGTGTGAACCTAGTCCACCCTTATTATTACCAACTTTGCCAGATAAAGCTTTTCCATCAGAAACATTCATAGAGACTCCAGATAATACATTTGGATCAGAAATTGTTCCTTTACCAAAAACCGATTTTAACTGAGAAGAGTGTAAAGGTGTGATCATTGCTTGTGATGCAACAGAAGTTGTAACTTTCTTCTGTGAACTTTCACCTTCAATGCCTTTTAGCTTAAGTTTAGCCTCTGCTGCAATTGCTTCCTTTGAAAACCGAGAACTTTGACTAACATCAGTCCTTTCTCTGATCACAACACCTTTAACAACAGGTCTAGGAGCTTTTCCTCTTTG
Source organism: Saposhnikovia divaricata (assembly GCA_036435485.1). Lineage (NCBI taxonomy): Eukaryota > Viridiplantae > Streptophyta > Magnoliopsida > Apiales > Apiaceae > Saposhnikovia > Saposhnikovia divaricata. The sequence goes on along the minus strand of CM071597.1, from coordinate 118,750,241 downwards.
TACCTTACCAGACTTTAAAGCTTTAAGATGTTCTTCTTGTAAACTCTTTTCTTCAGCTTCAATGTCCTCAATCGTAACTCCTTCCTCATTCTCTTCAATGAACAGCTTAGCAGCCAATTCTTCATCAGTCTGTGGATTAGAAGGTAACAGCAAACTCTTGGTCTTTGAAGTACCTTGAGTATCAGTATTTCTCCCAACAGACTGTGATTTTGATGACTTGCTAGTTCTCAGAGTTTGAGCCTCTTCAGCCTTGTTCTTTCCTTTACTACTTCCATCTCCAGCACTATCCCTTCTGACAACTCTCTCCCCCTTTTTGACATCATCAGGCATTAGAATAGATGTAATTAACTCCAGGGAAGTAGCAATAGAATCAATTTTAGCAGATAAGTCAGATTGATTCTCTTCAACTTTACTCAGCCTGGCAAAGATATTGTCTTGAGCTTTAAAGAATTTTGTAGTCACAAGTTTTGATTCTCTTTCCATTTTCATTTCTCTGGCTACAACCTCATTGCGCAAAGCAGTGATTGCCAATGTAGTATCATCAAATCTTCTATCCAGAGTTTTTACTTGAACTACAGTTGCTTTCAAGCAAGAAAGAATCTCTGGATTGGAGATAGTATCAGCATTTTTCTTAACAAAATCAGCTGCTCTTCCTCGTGGAAAAATACAATCTTCTTTGTACCATTCAGCAGCATTCTTTGCAAATTGTGCTCTCTCAACTTCATGAGAAGTACAAGGTTGAGTGAAAGGTGTATGTTTATTGTCTGTTTGTACTGGTGCAGCATCAGAGTTTGCACTACTTTCACCTTCAGTTTCAACACTTGTAACTTTAGCAGGTTCATCTTCAGCCATAGGTTTAGCAATTTCTTCTGTTGGCTTGTCAAGATTTTCTCCATGTTGCTCAGGCTCAGCAACAGGCATTGACTGAGAAGTGACCTTGGTGACCTGATCAATTTCTTCTCCTCCTTCAACAGTTTGGTGAGCATCAAATATTAACTCACTATGGGATGCCACAACTTCAGAAAGAACAACCGTAGGTTGATCAGCTACACCAATATCAGAGATAGGATCAGAGAATGGCATAAATGAATCAAGAATATCATTTATTGGAGAAAGGCCATCTCTAGCATCCTCTTCTGCAGGCATTTTGTCCTCTGCAGGCACTTCATCCTCTGCAGGTATTTCAGCCTCTGCAGGTATTGCATCTTTCTCAACTTCAACAGGAGGTGTTTGCTGTGAAACAACCTCTGGAGTATCAATTTCTTCATCCACAGAATCAGAGAATATCAGCTTTCTTCGTTTTGCCAGAGGTACATTATCTGAATCCTCTTCACTAGATGGTGACTTAGGCATTTTTGCCCGAACTTTTATTCTTTTCACCCTTCTAGTATAAACAGCTTCAGGAGATTTCCATTTTGATTTTCTTTGTGTCTCTTTCACCTGCTTTAGACTTGCATGTCGTTCAGTAATTGCCTCCTTAACTCTTTGTGCTTTAGACTGTAATTCTGGTGGAGATTGTGTTGAATCAGAGTTTGTGTGTGGAGTGGGTGAAGGTTGTTTTGTAGGTGCTGAGTGAGCAGGTGATTCAGTGTTTGGTTCTGATTGAGGTTCAGGGTGTGGTTCAGGTTGTTGTTGTGGTTGTTCAGGTTCAGATTGTTGTGGTTCTTGTGGTTCAGGTTGTTCTGGTTCTTGTGGTTGATTTAGAAAATTTTGCAGAGCAAGTGGCATGACAAAAGCAGGGAGATTTTCTTTACCTACATCCTTGTTAGTCATATCAGAGAATATTCTCTTATTGACTCTAAAAGGATCAATTTCATCAGCATCATCAATTTCAAGACCAGGTACACAAGCATTAAACAGCATTTGACAAAAACGAGCATAATAAACAGTAGTAGATTCTGACAGTTTATCACCTAAGCTCATCAGAACATGTTGACCAAAATCAAAATTAGTACCATAGAGTAGAGAATACCCGATTTGGAGACTGTCTATCGGAATGGCATCCCAGTTGGTGACTTTCTTCTGGAACGTCCTTGTAATGTAATCAAAGAAGAAGTTCCATTCCTTTCTGAGATTTGGTCTCTTTATACCGCCAAGCTTGTCAAGAGATTCCATGTAACCTATCTCTTGTAGCATCTCTCTCAAATAGGTTTCATTAACCAGAGTATAAGAAGTATGTGTTTCAAACCCCATTGTATCTCGTACAGTCTGTGGAGTAATCACATAGTCTTGGTCTTCATAAGTGAAGATGATGTTAGGAGTTCCATTCTCCCCTCCATCCACATAAACTGAATTCTGCCAGAATGTAGCAATTTGAGATGCAGAGAGAGTAGCAGGTCCAACCAGAGCCTGTCCAATCTCTGAATCCCTCAAGAAGTTCTGCATTAGATGAAACGATTCTGGAACGCGTTGATGATAGAGTGGAGCTTCATAGTTGTTAGGAACAAACCGTAACCCAAGAGCAGTGAATGCTTTAGAAGCCATGGAGTTAAGAAATTTGCAAGAATTTCCAAGAGTAATGTATGTAGAAAAGGTGTTTGCGTGAATGCCCAAGTGAAAAATAGGATAACTGTGAGATGTAAGAATAAAACACAATCGTTTGGACACAAAAGTGATTAAAGTAATTAAAAACCCAATCTCTTATGTAACAAACACTCAATCAGTTCCTTGATTAATGTGTAGTGGGACACGATAATAGATAAGTGGGACACATTAATGGGCGAGTGGGTCACGTGCGCTTATTTTTAAGAAGAGTATTTTGAAAATTAAAACATTAAAATATTTGATTTAAACAAAAATCAAATAATACTCTTTTAAAATATCTGGACCCAAGTAAAACCAGAATTTGAAGCGTTTACCTGTTGCCTTTAATAACCAGAATACAAAGAGTTTAAGAACTTCGTTCTTACCAAACTCTATTTAAGGCCTAGAGACTTGCTCAGATTAGTTCATTAAACCTTTAACCTTTCAGTCTCCCCTGTAAAATCACAAACCCTTCAAACCAAATACTCTGAAAAACAATGGCCAACCTTACCATCAAAGAGAAAAACCTTCATCTTGTCGAGAATAGGGACATCTTCAGCTATACGCGTGAAGAATTTGAAGCGTTTGAGTGGGAAAGGCAGCTTGAGACGCTGTGGCTGCAAATGGATGCCGGTCTGGAAGAGATCGAGAGAGAGAAACCTGCAAGGGTGATCGACATCGATGCTGCCCTCCAATCAACATTGGCATGGCTCTCCTCGAAGGCATCCTCATCCAACACCACCAACCATTGTTAATGAATATGTAAGCAAAAATAACCTTATCCCTTCAACTTCCACCCAAATAAAGTGGCAAAGATGGGATCTGGGAATTTTTGCTAACAATGGTGTGGTTTGGATTGTCCTTTTATTTTCCTGTTGAATAGATTAGCAGATAGAGAGAACAAAAAGATGTAATATTTGCTTGTAATCTCTTTTTTTATCATCAATGAAAAATTTTATTTCTCTAATCTTATTCATTGTGTTCTGCAACTTTTATTTATGTTTTATGAACTGTTCTTCAAGAAAATAAATCAAGAAGAGAATATGAAAACTAATTAAAGTAATCATATAAAGAACACATTCATCAACAATCCACTGATTAACAGTTGTCAAGAACCCTATTTACTCCAAGATTTTCAAATTGTCCAAGTGAAAATTTACCTTAGAGTACAAATCACGAATCAACAGCGTTTGTCAATTCTCCAACTTTATCACCGAAACCCTTTCATAAATTGCACAGTTGTGAATATGTGTGTGTGAAGCAGAGTTTACTAAATCAATTTTTAAAGCATCTAATTTTTCATAAAATCCATAAAGTAAATCAATAAACATTGGATGCACAAACTGTCATAGTAAACACTGATTGTATGATGAAAGCTAAACTCTGAAGTACTCATACTATTTACAGTAACTTTTATTTTATACCCCCTTTATATACATTTTTTTTATTTGTATTTTCATCATTCAATTTTTTTTTTATTTCTTTTTTTTTTTTTTTTTTTTATTTTTCATTCCAGTAATCAGAGGTTGGAACCAGTCACCAAAAATTCAAAAATTTTAGCCCTTATCATTTCGATAAGTTCCTGGGTCATCCTAGTATTTAACTAGTCACCAAAAATCAGAGAATTTTAGCACATATTATATACCAATAGGTTCCTGGGTCATCCTAGTATCCAACATAATCTCAAAGGAGTATAACAACCTATATACATTTTCTTTGGGGTATTGCAGTAAGCATTTTATTCTATCAGAGTATAACTAACAGAGTTTAGAGTTTATCAACATCAGTAGTTTTTCATGTAAGGTAATGCACACAGTATTTATAGACTCAGAGTTTAGGACAAAATGAACTAAGAGATGCTATAAATATGAGCCAGTATCATGCTGTGTTAACTTTCTGCACAATCTAAGATTAGATCACAATAACTCAAAAAGATTCATGATTAATTGCTGAGAATCATGCTTCATACATATTTCTTCATTGGTGTTTTTCACTCAGACAAAAATCAATTCAAAGTTCACAGAGTTTATCAAACTTATTAACAGTGTATGACATACAGACATGCTGACAGAGTTTAACACAGTATGCATAACAGAGTTTAATCAACAGAGTTCACTTAGCATTTAACCAATCAGGAAATATGATTAATACATCACATAAGTAAAGTTTGAATCTAACCAACATTCCTAGTCAGAACCAAAGACCATTCCTAGTTCATTGACCAGTCTTGTAAATGTAGCTTCACTCAACGGTTTAGTGAAGATATCTGCAAGCTGTTGTTCTGTAGATACAAAATGTAATTCAATATTTCCTTCTTCCACATGTTCTCTGATGAAGTGGTACCTTATGCTGATGTGCTTGGTCATTGAATGCTGTACTGGATTACCTGTCACAGCAATAGCACTTTGATTATCACAGTAAATAGGGATATTACTATACCTCAATCCATAATCCAGCAGTTGATTCTTCATCCATAAGATCTGTGCACAACAGCTACCAGCTGCAATATACTCTGCTTCTGCTGTAGATGTGGAGATTGATTTCTGTTTCTTGCTGTACCAGGAAACAAGTCTGTCACCAAGAAATTGACAACTTCCACTAGTGCTCTTTCTGTCTACCTTGCAGCCAGCAAAGTCTGCATCAGAATACCCAAGTAGCTTGAAATCTGATTCTCTGGGGTACCACAGACCTAATGATATGGTGCCCTTGAGATACTTGAAGATTCTTTTTACAGCTGTCAGATGTGGCTCTCTAGGATCTGCCTGAAACCTTGCACAAAGACAGGTTGCATACATGATGTCAGGCCTACTAGCTGTCAAGTATAGAAGAGATCCTATCATGTCCCTGTAGTTTGTCATATCCACTGAAACTCCTGTGTCTTTGTCCAATTTAGTTGCTGTTGCCATGGGAGTTGATGCAGATGAACAGTCAAGCATACCAAATTTCTTGAGAAGATTTCTGGTATATTTTTCTTGATTAATGAAAATTCCATCATCTGTTTGTTTCACCTGTAGGCCTAGAAAGTAACTAAGCTCTCCCATCATGCTCATTTGATATCTGGACTGCATGAGCTTGGCAAACTTCTTACAGAGTTTATCATTAGTAGACCCAAAAATGATGTCATCAACATAAATTTGAACTAAAAGGAGGTCACTTCCTTGATTGAAATAAAACAGAGTTTTGTCAATTGTTCCTCTGTTGAATCCACTTTCTAGAAGAAACTGAGCAAGTGTCTCATACCATGCTCTTGGTGCCTGCTTAAGTCCATATAGTGCCTTATCTAGCCTGTAGACATAATCTGGATATTTGGGGTCCACAAATCCTGGTGGTTGTTCAACAAACACTTCTTCTTCAAGCTTTCCATTCAGAAAAGCACTTTTCACATCCTTCTGGAACACTTTGAATTTCTTGTGAGAGGCATATGCTAGAGAAATTCTGATTGCCTCCAATCTTGCAACTGGAGCAAATGTTTCATCATAGTCTATTCCTTCCTGCTGTGAATAGCCTTTTGCTACCAGTCTAGCCTTGTTCCTTGTGATAACACCTTCACTGTCAGTCTTGTTTCTGAAAACCCATTTAGTACCAACAATAGATCTGTTCTTTGGCCTTGGTACAAGAGTCCAAACTTCATTCCTTTCAAATTCATTCAACTCTTCCTGCATTGCTGTTATCCAGTCTGCATCTTGAAGAGCTTCTTCCACTTTCTTTGGTTCATTTTTAGACAAGAATGCATGAAATAGACATTCACTTGCAGTAGCACTTCTTGTCTTTACTTTTGCATCTGGATCACCAATTATCAAATCAGGTGTATGAGATTTAATCCATTTCCTAGCAGAAGGTAAATGACTTCTATCAGCGTATGATCCTCCCCCTTGATCCATCCTCTCCTGATTTTGTTATGATCTATCTTCGTTTTCTGAGACTCCCCCTGAACTTGACTGCCCAGAGTCAGAATTTGAATTTTCAGAGTTTGAAGCATCAGAGTTTGATCCAGATTTTTCAGTTGACTCAGTATCAGTGTTTGAGTCTTCATCTTGATCATGCTCCCCCTCAACTGGTTCTCCCCTTTGTTGTGACTGAGAAGTTTCTCCAGTGTTTACCAGTAGAGGTTCAGAGTTTGTTTCAACAGAGTCTGTCAGAATTGTTTCATCAGAGTTTCCTTCATCAGAGTTTAAATCTTCATTTTCAAAGTTCAGTTGATCATATTCATCTTTGTCTTCAAGTCCAGTTATCTTCTTATCATCAAAAGAAACATGTATAGATTCCATGATCACTTTAGTTCTCAGATTGTAAACTCTGAATGCCTTTGTTGACAGTGGATAGCCAACAAAAATTCCTTCATCTGCCTTTAGCTCAAACTTGGTCAACTGTTCTGGATGAGTCTTCAAAACAAAACATTTGCACCCGAAAATATGAAAGTATTTCAGGTTAGGCTTCTTTTTCTTCACCATCTCATATGGTGTCTTTCCATGCTTATTGATCAGCGTTGCATTTTGAGTAAAACAAGCAGTTTGAACAGCTTCTGCCCAGAAATAAGTTGGCAATTTTGCTTCATCAAGCATAGTTCTGGCAGCTTCAATTAAGGTTCTATTTTTCCTTTCAACTACACCATTTTGTTGTGGTGTACCAGGTGCTGAAAATTCTTGTTTCACTCCATTGTCCTTGCAGAATTCTTCCATTGTTGCATTTCTGAACTCAGTTCCATTATCACTTCTGATGATTCTGACTTTGTTGCTTGATCCTTTGTCCAGAAGCTTCACATGCTCCATCAGAGTTAATGCAGTTTCATCCTTCTTTGCTAGAAAATACACCCAAGTGAATCTAGTGTATTCATCAACAATGACTAAAGCATATTTCTTCCTTGCAATAGACATAACATTTACTGGACCAAAGAGATCAACATGCAGAAGATGCTAGGGATCAGTGATAGAAAATTCTGTCTTGCTCTTGAAAGATGACTTCCTTTGTTTAGCCTTCTGACATGAGTCACACAGGCCATCAACATTTAACAGAGACTTTGGGAGTCCTCTTACAAGATCCTTTCTGATCAATTCATTGATGTTGTTCAAGTTCAAATGTGAGAGTTTCTTGTGCCACTTCCAACTCTCTTCACTAGACATTCTTGTTGACAGGCAAACAGCTTTTCCATCAGAGTCTATCAAAAGCTTGATTTCATAAATGTTGTTTTGCCTGTGACCAACTAGAACAACCTTTCCTGTAGATTTGCTGATAACTTCACAATATTCAGGTTGAAAATCTACATGATATCCCTTGTCACAGATTTGACTCACAAATAACAAGTCATGCTTGAGTCCTGGGACATGAGCTACATTGTTGATGATGACATTTCCAAGATTAATATTGCCATATCCCAATGTTCTTCCTACATTGCCATCACCATAGGAAACTTTTGGGCCAGCCTTCTCCTCATATTCTGATAGCAGGGCTTTATTTCCAGTCATGTGTCCTGAACATCCACTGTCCACGACTAGGGTTGCCTCCCTGTTGCCCTGCAATCACAAGCAATTACTGAGGATTAGTTTTAAGGATCCAGACTTGCTTGGATCCTTTGGCATTCTTAACTTTGTTAGCTTTTGCAGCGGAATTAACATTATCAGAGTTTGAGCTAACAGTATCAGTGTTTACACTTGCAGTATCAACTTTAACCCATTTCAGATTGGGTTTCAGTTCATAGTAATTATGATAGATAGCATGATATTTTCTGCAAGTATAAATGGAATGCCAAGTGCTTCCACAGTGTGTGCATAAAGTCTGTGGCTTAGTTCTAGCAAAATCCTTCTTTACCTCAGACTTTGTAGGTAAAGAATTTATATTTTTATTTTTCTTGCAGAAATTTGCAAGATGCTTAGTACTACCACAGTTATGACATGTCTTTCTTGGAGCATAACTAGCAAGCATTGGTTTATTTCCTGAAGTGATGCCTACCTTTCCATTTCTGTTCTTGTTTGACACTTTCTGTTTCTCAACAGATTTTAACTCCTTCAATTTATGTTTGAGTTGTTTATCTGTCATTGAACCAATATTAACCTGTTTAACACTAGTTTTTACTGGTTTACTTTTGACAGCTTCCTTTTCATTTTCAGACAAAAATTTACTGGTTCCATGAACAAAATGAGTTCTGACTTTAACTTGATTTTGAAATCTAAGTTCATCTCCCTCATTATAGCCTAGACCAACAGTGTCTGTTTGAAAAATCTGTTGAGTGTCCTTCCCAGAATTAGTCCAAGTCCTAATTTTATTATTTGCTTCCTCCAACTCTGACTCTAGTTGTTTATACTTCTGAAGCAAATTCTGTTCTTTGCAAACAGCATCATCTCTCTCTTTCTGAACTTGTTGCATGTTTTCAAGTTTCTCTTCAACAAGTTTATTTCTTACCTTAAATTCAGAATTTTCAGCTTTTATCCTCTCATTTTCTAAAGTCTGATCCCTATAACTTATATGCAATGACTTAAGATAAATTCTTAATTGAGCAATGTCATCAATATTATAAGCATAGGTAGTTAGAGGTACCTGATTTTCAGAGGATTCTGATTCAGTAGTAGCCATGAGAGCATAGTTCACTTCTTCATCAGAATCTGAAGTATCTGCCCAATCTCTGCCTTTAGTGTAGAGTACCTTTCCAGTTTTACCCTTCTTGCACTCAGGAGCATAGTGACCCATCTCCTTACACTTGTAGCATTGAATTTCAGACTTATCCTTCTTCCCTTTAGAATCTCTCTTATCAGACTTCCTGTAGCTTTTCCTGTCTTCATTTGAATCCCTAGAAAACCTTTTTCCTTTCTTGAAATTCTTGAAGCCCATTTTCTTGAAAGTCTTTACCATCAACACAACCATTTTCCTCATTTCTTCTTCATCATCCTCAGAGTCAGATGATTCAGAAGAGTTTGAATCATAATCAGAGTTTGGTGATTCACTTTCTGAGTGTATGACCAAATCCTTTCCCTTCATTTTCCTTCTTGTTGCCTCTTTCTTCTGAGGCTTCTCTTCAACATTAAGAGCAACAGACTTTCCTTTCCTGCTTGATCTCCTGTTTCTCTGCTCCATTTCCAATTCATGAGTTTTGAGCAGTCCATAGATTTCATCAATCTCTGTTTCAGCAAGATCATAGTTGTCTCTAATAGTGGTTGTTTTCACATCCCACTTTTCAGGTAGAGAAAGAAGAAACTTGAGATTCGAGTCTTCTAGATCATACTCTTTGTTGACCAATGACAGATCATTAATCAGTTTATAGAATCTATCAAATGTTTCTGTCATGGTCTCTTCAGGTTTAGCCTCAAAATGCTCATACTCTTGTGTGAGTATGTTTCTCCTATTCTTCTTAATAGCTGCAGTTCCTTGACACCTGACTTCAAGAGCATCCCATATCTCTTTTGCAGTGGTGCAGTTAATGACTTTGTTAGACATAACATTGTCTAAAGCACTATGCAGTAAATGCCTAACTTTTGCATCCTTAGCAATTGATGATAGATCTTCAGGAGTCATGTCCTTCTTTTCCTTTGGAACCAATTTTGCTTCTTCACCAGCAACTGCAACAGATAGCTTTGTAGGATTGTGAGGACCTTCATAAATCCTGTCAAGATATTCTGGATCTGTAGCCTCCAGAAACATAGTCATCTTGACCTTGCACATAGCATACTCTAATGGCCTCAGAATAGGAACCCTGATTGGTTCATAACGACTCACAGTAGTAGGAGCCTTTTCAGAAACAGTAGGTGTAGGTGGAGGGATTGCTGCCATGATTATTTTTGTGTTTGGATCTTAACCTGTAATAAAGTAACAAATTTGCTCTGATACCACTTGTTAGGCCGAATACACAATTAATAATCAACTTTGTATGAGAGTTTAACAAGTAAAAGCGTTTATGCACTTAAAAACTTCTTGTATTACGAACCCTCTTCGTGATGTAAATATCACAAAGAGCTGCTAGGTTACAATAAAGATAATTCGTTATCGATACCCTTCTAGGGTTAACCTAACTGTATTTATATAACATACAGCTACGATACAATCTCTAATTGATATTCCTAATAATCAGCTATACAATGATATCAATTACAGATTGTCACACGTCTCCTATGTCAACTCGATCTCTTTGATAGCTATCCAATCTTCAAAGATATCCCTTCCATAATTAATCTTCAATCACTGTTGACCAGTAGACGCTTCCTCTAGACAGAGTTTGACAAACTCTGTCGAGCTTCCAACTGTCAGAGTTTACACTAAACTCTGACTACTTCCAGCTAAACTCTGATAATTCACTGTAACACTTAAACACTGATTAAAACACATCAATTATATTTAACATGAATACTCCAGTATTAGTTCATCATCCAAATTTGGATATTTCCTACAACACGTATAGAAGAGACTTCGATCAGGTTGATGGGTATTTCCTGCAACACGTATCGAAGAGACTTCCGATCAGGTTGGCAGGGGTTTGAAAAGTGTTCAAAACTGATGTTACAATGAATCACCTTATAACTTCATCTTTTATCTTATATTTTATGACTCTGTTGATACCTTACATAACATGAGTTGTGATAAGGAGGTTTTTGATATTGGATCACTTTATAACTTCATCTTTGAAGTTATATGTTGATATTTTTCTTATATTTTATATAATAGATATTTTACGGAAAGGTTATCTTGGATTACCTTGTAACTTCATCTTTTATACTGTACTAGAACTTTGTTCATAGTATGAATAATAAAAGTTTGCAGAGATATTAAGTTAATGATATTTGAAGTACTATGATTGTACTGATTTTGAATATATTCCGTTAAGGGAATAATTTCTGTATCAAGATATTTTGGACAATTATTGTCTTATACCCCCTATATATTCAGGGTTTGAATTAAAGGCAGAATTATGCCATACTTTCATTACCTTGCTGAGCTATTGCCCACTCTTGCTATTGTTTTATATATATTATATAGCAGCGAGCAAGATGCCAATGGGACGGCGCATACCCCGCTAGGTGTTTCCATAAATAGTTTCTAGCAGTGATCCCGAGAGTAGTACGAACAAGTCGAATCAGGCTGTAGCTTTTGGTATTCATGTTATATAGAGATTTGAATGGTATGAGAGGATTGTGAGCATCAGAAGGCTAAGTTTCTAGCAGTGACAGATTCAAAAGATATTTGGGTATTGTAATAATAATTATTTATTCCGCAGTTGTTGTATTGTGTCGTTTCTGAGACTCTAACATGTGTGTGTGTGTGAGGCATATATTGTGGGGTCGTGAGCAGGTGAATTATGAACATTGCGAGTAGTACAGGTAAGGCAAGGAGTAAATGGATCGTGACTACTCTAAATCCCTGACCCCGGATTTGGGGCTGTTACAGAAATGGTATCAGAGCGTCAGGTTATATTCCTCAGAAACGATAGGTGATCGAGTCTTACAATACCCATAAGAATGATGACAATAACTAGAGTTCAAATCAAGTTCGTAGTCGGGTTAGAGGACATGACCCTGACTGTTTGGGATGAAGCCCTAGAAGGGACTTCTTCTGGGAAACCATACTTAGGGCTTCATGGTAAGTCACCTCGATTCGTACGAGTTATAGATAGATGGGATTCTGAGATACCAGACCCCGAGGCCTTCGAGTAAGCATTTGATGTTGCGCTCCTTGAGATGGACGGAGACCCGATTGATAAAGATGTGGTGTGTTACTTGAGGTCTTATAATAGAACCGGATGAATCTTCAGAGGTCAAATAAGTGACGAGACGAGAGTTTAGAATCGTTTATGATTCATCAAGAGATATGACGAAGAAGATGGAGTAGAATCTCCAAAACAGAAGAGGTAGAGGTAGGGCCAATACCGGTGGATTGATTCGACCTGAACGAGACCTGTTACTCGTAGTCTGTTGCAGTGCCTATAGAGGCAGCATGCGTAAGAACTGAGACGTTCAAACTTCGTGTATGATTAAGGGTACTTAGTTACCTTACCTAAGAGAGGCATTACCTTATCTATGGGGTTTAAATCCCCACGATCAGCGATTCCACTAAGGATGGTGTTACTACGGTACTGAGGAATTTAATTACCTTGAGCAAGTTTTTATATGTACGTACTACGTATAGTGTTTTTGTAGCACCAGGGCACTAAGACGAGATTATATTTAAGAACCAAGATGGACTGAGAAAGTCTGGGAAAGACTTAAGTAAGAAGGCTATTATGCCACAAGTTTTATGCTTATGTAGCACACAGGATTGATACGATAAAAGGAATGTTTGGTATAAAGATGGTTATAATAGTAATTGGATTTAAGCACGTACTTTCTATAAGAATAGAACGCTTGCTTGAGATGCTTGCGCTTAGTCGAATAGAACTTCCTGCGATTGCAAAAGTCGATGGTTGAATCCTTAACGACTATTATGAGTCGGCAATGACGTAAGTATCGAGCACCTTAGGGTGTACATGGAAAAGAAAAGCTCTAGAATCGAACGATTATCCGTCAGAGGAGCTGACCTAAAAAGGCATCCGTAGAGACCTTGGAAAAAGCTCCCCAATCTATAATCTATCTTGGCATCTCTTTAGAGAGAATTTCGATAAAAGATATACTCCTTCTTTGAAGTTGTTTTAAAACACTTGTGTAAAACCATATTCACTTTCAATTGTGCCAGAGGCTGTCACGATGCCTACTTTCAGGTTTTCGAAGCCCTGTCAAATGATGTTATTCAAGCTTTCATTTTTCTTCAAATAACGAATGACCCTACGGTGATACCTCACCACTTTCCAGTTGAATACAAGTATCTTTCTGGCTACCCTTTTCTTGTAAATTGTACCTTGGAATCCATTCAAATTTTTTTTTTTATTTTATCAAAGGTGTCCATTTGAGAATTATTTTTTGAAATACGATAATTAATAATTTGACTTTGAATTGCTTTCATACTTCTCAACTTCCATTGAGACGAAAAATGCTATATTTGTAGGGGCCACAAGGACTATCTGTCTGTGTGATAGAAGTCTGATGGGACGCCATTACTTGTTAGTTATGAAATACAATAAGGCTAATTACCTTTAGTAATGTATTAATTGATACACGCAACATTGAGTTCTTATGATCATATTGATCTCTCAGTAAATTCTCTCATCTCAAATAAGGTTACTTTAAAACTTATAAACTTATAATCACCAGTGTGTGACGTCTTCCGTGATATGGGAGCTATATTTTCAAAGCTCCATTATTCTTGTTATCTTCATTGTAATCCAAAGGGAGGCCAACCAGGTCAAATAGGTCAAATTCGCTGATAGGAATTAGATTCGCAACGAAATAGCCTATGACCAGAGCGGATCCCTAAGACGAATAGAATATCGTTGACATATCAATGAATTAGGTTATTTTCTCTCTCAAAGATATTATGATAAGTGGAAAGTTGGTCAATGATATATGTGAAAAGAATTGCGATGTGTCGTAAAATTCCAGTGATAACGGTGTCAAATAGAGACCCCCAGAATTCCATGGAACCGCTGACCCAGTGGAGGCTAGAGCTTGGCTTAAAGAGAAAAAGAAATCATATGAGATACTGAGTAATGCAGGGAATCATAAAATGATGTTTGCCGCCTACCTAAAGGGAGAGGCGAGAGGGAGATAGTGTCGTGACTTGGGAGAGATTCAGCTTGTTATTTTTAGGGAAATGTTTTCCAGAAATATATGGAGACCCAGATGGAAATAAAAGTTCTAGAGTTAAAACGAGGAACCATGACTGTGGCAGAATGTGAGGCCAAGTTATCCGAGTGTTGAGGATTGTTCCGAAGTTGTGGACAAAGAAGAGGAAAGAGCCCGTAAGCTTCACCTAGAGCTGAGACAACGGATCCAGAATCGCATGGCGATGTTGGAATTAACAGATTATGCTACATTAGTGCAAAAGGTATCGATTGTGGAAAGCTTGGACACAAGGCCAAGGAATGTCCATCTACTGGACCAGCTATATCCAGAGTTAATAAGGCTACCTCCAACAAGCAGCCCCTGCCGGAACTTTCAAAGTTACCTTGCGAGGTGCCGTGATAGTTAGTCGCGATAGTTTTCACCCTAAAAGATTTGGAGACCGTATTAATATGGAGAAAAGTGCGAGATCTAACTGGGTCAAAAGAGATATATATATATATATATATACATCCAGGAAGAGCTGAACATGTGACAGGCCAGACAGCATTCCCCGCAAACAAATCCCCCAAGAGACTCGCCTTTCTTTCAGAGAGAGAGAGGAGAGATTAGGTAATAAAGAATGACTAAATACAAGAGGTAGGTTGGCTTTCTGTAAAATGATTAAAGAAGGGGATGGAATAGCGGGGTGTTGATAGTAGATAACATGAGATAGGGAAAATGGCCAGAATTGACATAGGATTATGATTGTGAGATACACTACCATCCAGGGAAGGGCAATGTGGTGGCCGATGCCTGAGTCTAAATGAGAAAGAGACGGATCCCGAATGTTCGGGAATTAAAGGTGAGATTTTACCCAAGACCCATAGTCTGAGATATTAGATGCACCTAGACGGCACCAAAATGTATAAAGGTTCAAGAGTGCTATTGGCGGCCTACCATGAAAAAGGAAATTGGGATGGCCACTTACCATTAATTAAGATTTCTTATAACAACAGTTACCATGCCAGTATAGGGATACCACCTTACGAGGCCATATGGAAGTAGATTCCACCCTCCCTTGTGTTGGGAGGAGGTTGGCAAGAGAAAGATATGGGGACCCAAGTTAGTCCAACAAACCAGAGAGACAAAAGAACTTGCCAGTAAGTGGCTAGTGATAGCCCAGAACAGACAGAGACAATATGCGGACCAAGCCCACAAGGATAAAGATAGTACTGCTATTGATAAGCTAAATGGCAAGTTGATGAATGACAAGCAAGTTTATGTTGGTGTATTTCTGTGCAACAAGATAGAGAAAATGAGATTGGATATTCGTGATGCTAAAGGTATCCCCATGGAAAGAATTAATGAGATTTGTAAATGAAGGGAAGTTGAGCCCAAGATTTGTTGGGCCATCTGAGATTTTAAAACGTGTTAGGAAGGTGGCCTACGAGCCAGCCTTACCACCCCAAACCTGTAGTGTGGTCGTAACGTGGTTCACGTGTCAATGCTACGTTAGTATACTATAGATGCCCTGCATATGATAGAGTACGAGCAGGTAGATATACAACCTGGTCTGACTTACGAAGAATAACCTGTGGAAAGCACGGATAGAAAAGAGCAAGTACTAAGAGACAAGGTTGTCAAGATAATGAGAGATTTGTGGAAAATCAAGAAGTGGAAGAATCCACCTGGGAATTAGAAAGTGCAATGGGAGAAAGAGTACCCCTAGTTATTCCTAGACTGATTCCGGGACAGAATCCTTTTAAGGAGGGGAGACTGTAATAACCCAAAATTTTGGTAGAATTAAAACTTTTCTTATTACGATTAAGTACATCAGTGAATAGTGATTTCAATGAATGGTGGTTGTAATGAATGGATATTGCTATGGATGATGATCCCGATACGTATGTGTATTTTCAGGATAGAGTAATTCAGTGATTGATGACATAGATAAGAATAATTTATCATCTAAGAAATGAGTTAATGTAACCTCGAGGGAAGCTGAGAAGTGAGTTAGAGCACTCAAAATAATAACTACGAAACAGAAAGATCAAGTATGCACTAGTGAAGTACAGAGAATCCAAGCATTGTTTATTCCATCATTGACAGGGAAGTCAGTAATATGATAATTGGATTATGAATCGAGGGCATTAAATATTAGAAGTCCAAGAGAGGATATATTATGAGAGAGGAATGAAATTAAGAGTAAAACCCTAAAGTTAAAGGGATCGAGAACATTTTCTGAGAACAAGAAATAAAGAGAATAAACAAGGAATATTGGAATTAATATTTGTTGAGGGATTGTGCCACACTAGAGCATTAAAATGCAACATATAAGTTGAAACATATTGATTTTATTAAATAGACAAAAGGGAATCCAATTGGTGGAAGAAGGAGAAACCAAAGTAGCATGCAAGCAAGTCAACTACAAGATGAGTGGTGTATTTGCACTTTAACCAAAATGGAGTTACATGTTTTAGAGCCAACACTTGTCCAAGTAGAAGAGCAACAAGTGGCACCAATGGATTGCCAACAACACATTATAGACTAGATGAATTCAAAATGTGAGATATAATACATGTATTAAGCCATAAGCATGACAAAAACAAGAAGAAAGAAATCTCTATAAAACTGCCCAGCAGAAACACAAGTCAAAGAAAAATTCATATCTCCATTTCTACCCATTCATAAATAATCAAATTTGAACCATTGCTTCCTCAATATGTGTAGAACATTCGTTCAAAATTTCATGGCTAACAAAGGAGTTTGGCCTAGCCAAATCCCTCCCCCAAGTTGAAGAGTCCGAATTGCCCTGTTACTTGGCAGTTTCTGGACCGACATTTAAATGCCAATAAGTAGAGCTTCAAGAATTCTCTGGTGATGCCCTAGGACTCAAAAGAAAGCTTATAAAGAGCACAAGGTCTGGTAAAAATTTGAGAACCAAATTCTTATTTTTCGATTTGTTATGAATTTTACAAGAAAGGGATGAATTGTAACTCCAAGTTGTGTTCTTGTTTTGATTATCAAGATTTAGCTTCCTAAGGACTATCTAAGGCTTATTGAAGGATCATCAAGCTTTGTTAGTGTTATTAGAGAATCAAGGAACGTATAAACCTCAAGCTTACTTTGTTATATTATGAGTTATATGCTAAGTTTTAAGATGGTTTCAAGATGTGTTCATTTTAGTGTACTTGGTGATTGTTTGGCTTTGTTTTAATATGAAAAATGGTGGGTGTTGGATTGTAGCCACACCACTGACTTTAGAAACATGTGTAGGTTGTTTGTTGAGGTTGTGGATGTAATGTAGGCCCGGTGTGTCTTGGTTATGTTGTGACAAAAATGGAAACGTCCGAGTTATAGCCGTCGTAATGGCAAAATTTCATTAACCCTTAAAAACAGTAATGTTCGAGACCATAAATCATTGTTAGCCTCACCACTGCCTATGGTTACAAAGATATGATTTTCTAGTTTGTTTTGCCGAAAGAATCGAGTTAAAAGAGTTTACGGTTTAAGAGTTATGCTAGTTTTAGTGAAAGTGGTTCAAAGGATTTTATCGCAGAAATGTAACCACTTTGATGTTGAGTTCGAGACCCTTAAATGTGGAATTAAGATGTGAAATTTTGTGATAAAATGCTAAGGATAGTTAGCAAGGTGTTTTCGAAGGTTTCGAGTCAAAAAGATTATTTTTCGATTTTACAAAAATGCGACAGCAGAGGTTGCGCAAGTGAAAACCACTAAGAACGCGACTTAGAAACCAATGTTCTAAATGGTTAGGTATAACTTGAATTCGAGGATTGATTCCGAACCAAACTTGTGAATTAAGTATTTGACGAGTAACATGGACTTAGTATGAATCTAGAGTGGGCAAGTAATGCCTTGGTTGTGTTTCGCTTACGTGTTTAAACATTAAGTTATAAGTGGATTATCTAGGGGATTAATCGTATGTTTTTTTCATTTGACATGTCTAGATTGTCCGACATTGTCGCGAACCCCTATCACTTCTCGAGCATCAGGCAAGTTTTCTAAATCTATACTTTGAAGTATTGATTATATAATACTGCTTTTGCCAAGTATAAAATTGTACAATTTTGCGATATATCTTATTTCCTGTTGAAATAGGATTTGACCTTTGGATTATATAAGATCTTTTGAGTTAAGTATTTATGAACCGGTATACCTTGTAGCTCTAGATATAAGAGCATATTCATTGTTTTCGACTCTAACTCGGGAGTCGGTATTTTGAGATATCGTGAAAACCCGGAGGGATTCCAGCGGCAGATTATTATTTATTTTGAGGAATGTTATTTATAAACATTAATTATATTTCCATAAGGTATTAATTACTTAGAAACCATTCAAGGACTGTTATTTGAATATGATATCATTCGAGGAATGATATTTGCTTACTATATCTTTCGAGGAATGTTATTTGAGTACTATCTCAGTCGAGAAATACTATTTGAATATTATTTCTGTTAAATATATTAATGTAAGGCATAACTGTTTTCGAAAGTATATATTGTGATACTTGATTTACGATTTGGTAATTGGCTTATAAGCTAAGTAAGAGATATTAGTTATAAGCCGGGTTTTTCAAAGACCCTTAGAGTAGGGCGTATAATTCAAATTCTTTAACATAGACCGGGAGTCGATATTTCCGTATATCTTGAGATTATTTTCTGAGGAAAATATCAGATAATTATTATTACATTATGATATATTTAATGAATATTATTTTTGGAATATTCATTTAACGATTTATTTATTAAATAATATTATTTTATATATTCATTCGAGGGTTATTTATGAGCAATTATTTTGTTAAAAATATTTTTTAAATATTTATGATTTGTTAAATACTATTCGAATATTTATTAAGTACTTTTAAATTCATTTTAAAAATAATTATCTTATTCAAAAATTATCTTTGACCTTCAAAATTATGTAAAATATTTTTTAGCCTTATTATGATTATTTTCTTTCAAGGGGAGGTTCCCAAAACTCTGTTTTCCATTTAAATCTATCTTATAAGAAGGTTTAAAAGTTCGCTCAAAACTTCCAAAATATAAGGGAACCTTACTTGAGACTGTTATTTATTATGGTTGACTACCCGGTCATAGACTTTCAAAAAGTATTATTTTCACTCGCAACTTGGTTGCTATACTTCAAAATGAGTCTTTTTGTTACTTCCTCAACACTCGAGGAGTAAGATTGATGGAACAAGTTATAATCCATTAATAGCAACAGCTCGGGAAATATTGGTGAATCTTCCTTTCCAATCAGATACGACTACTTTGAGGAGTCCTATCAACAAGTATTATACTTGGGGAAAGGAGGACGAATGTAACACCCCCAGATCCAGGGTCCGGGATCCGTTCGTTACGGTCTCCATTTCTGTCCACAATACTTGAACTCACTTCAACATAAAATAAATTACATCTTTATGACCCAACACAACAATATAAATCACACCCGTTATAGTTCCAGAGATGAAATCAGAGTAACAATCAAATTTTATTAATCACATTATGAGTTCTTAAAATCCAAAAGAATATCACTATGAATACATACTCTTTGCCATTCATTTACATAAGTCATACCAGCCCATATACTTGATACTGAAAGAATGAATCTATCCTACCAATAGCTTCTTCTTCAGCTCTGGTAGTCTCATCGTCCTCGTCAGCGTCGAGTGCGCATTATGCGAGTCATCTGGTCTAGCTGTTGTTGTGATATAATAATAACGCAAGGGTGAGCAATATCCCACCAACAATAATGTATAACTGAACGATAATATATAACAGTTCAAAAGTATCTTTCAAACCATATGCCATGCATTTACGGAAATGATTCCAGTATAACATAAACGATGAAGTTACAAGGTAACTCAAATTGAATATATAGGTGGGAATATTTGCTATGTCAAAGATAAGCAAGATCTTTTCATTTATCATAAAAGAGGAACTTGCAGGAAAAATATTGCAATTCCAATTATGAATACTTTTCCAATACTGCCAACAATGATAATGTTGCAGAAAATAAATGAATTTGAATGATGAACTAATGCTGGAGTATTCACCGCGCCCGCTGTTCCAATCCTTACGATGATCAGTCGCAGATTGTAAAACTCAATTTAGATTTACTACCGGTAGAAGGAAGAGCTGACGGATTTACTTGTCTACCGCCCTGTTAGATCTCCCCGACCAACGGTTGGGCCAATGGGATGGACCGGCGCTACTCGGCCTCTTACACGACTCCATGTTCTAAAAGAAGTTCTTGACTGTAACACCCCCAGATCCGGGTTCCGGGATCCGGTGGTTACGGTTTCCAATTCTGTCCACAACAATTGAACTTTCCTTAACATAAAATAAATTACGTCTCTATGACCCAACACAACAATATAAAACACACCCGTTATAGTCCCAGAGATGAAATCAGAGTAACAATCAAATTCTTATTAATCACATTATGAGTTCTTACAATCCAAAAGAATTTCAATATAAATACATACTCTTTGCCATCCATTTACATAAGTCATACTAGACCATATTCTTGGTACTGAAAGAATAAATATATCCTACCAATAGCTTCTTCTTCAGCTCTGGTAGTCTCATCGTCCTCGCCCGCGTCGAGTGCGTCTTGTGCGAGTCATCTGGTCTAGCTGTTGTTGTGATATAATAATAAAGCAAGGGTGAGCAATAGCCCACCAACAATAATATATAACTGAACGATAATATATAACAGTTCAAAGGTATCTTTCAAACCATATGCCATGCATTTACGGAAATGATGCCAGTATAATATGAACGATGAAGTTACAAGGTAACTTAAAGTATTTGTTTGTAGAAATATCTGCTACATCAAAAGTAAGCGTGATATTCTCATTGCCATTAAAAGGAGGAACTTGCATGAAAAGATTGCAATTCCAGTTATGAATACTTTTCCAGCTCTGCCAACAGTAATCATGTTGCAGGAAATAAATAAGTTTGGATGATGAACCAATGATGGAGTATTCACCGCGCCCGCTGTTCCAATCTTGATGATCAGTCGAGATCGTACAGCTCAATTTAGATTTACTACCGGTAGAAGGAAGAACTGACGGCTTTACTTGTCTACCGCCTTACTAGCTCTCCCCGGCCAACGGTTGGGCCAAAGGGGATGGACCGGCGCTACTCGGCCTCTTACACGACTCCTAGTTCAAATAGAATTCATGATTCTGAATGTAACGTTCGTCCCCCTTTCCCCAAGTATAATACTTGTTGATAAGACTCTACAAGGTAGTCGTATCTAGTTGGAAAGGAAAATTCACCAATAACTTCCAAGCTGTGGCTTGGTATCGAATATCAACTTGTTCCAACAATCTTACCCCTCGAAAGAGGAGAAGGTAAACAACGACTTAATAAGTCAACAGCACCCGAGTTGCGAGTGAAGAGAATACTTTATGACCGGGAAGTCGACAAGATAAATAACATCTTCCAAGTAAGGTTCCCTTATTATTAGAGAGGTAGACTCAAAGAAGAATGATGTCTGAGAACCTTTCTTGATATAAGATTAATAATAATATGACTCCGAAATATTTTCTGTAATAATCGAAGAAGATAAACCTTATCGAGGTTATTCTAAGTATGGAATAAATATTCAGAGAATATTTATTGAATTAAAATATTTTACAGAATATTTAGGAATATGAAAGAATATCTTTAATCAGAGTATTTCTCAAATAATCCTTGAAGAAATATCTAGAGAATATTTATTGCATAATTAAATATTCAAATGAATATTCAGAATAATATTCATTAATTAATAAGACCTGAAAGGAATATTTAAAATATTTAAAATAATATTCGATGATTAAATAGAACCCTGGATGAATATTCAAAATAATATTCATAATTAATTAGGAATTTAAATGTTTATTGAAAAAGTAATATTCGTTTAATGAATAATATTCTAAATGAATATCAAGTAATATTCATTTAGTAATCCAAGCTTTAAAGGAATATTCGAGATAAGACTCGATAAATAAATCAAGCTTCAGATGAATATTAGAATAATATTCATCAAGTAAGTAATATCTTAAATGAATATTCAAAAGTAATATTCATTTAATAAAGTAATATTCTAAATGGATATTCAAATAATATTCATTTAGTAGTCCAATCTTTAGAAGAATATTCGGAATAATAATCGATAATCTATTCGACTTTGAATGAATATTGAAAAATATTATTCGTCGAATGGTTACGTTCAAATAATTATTTGAAGTAAGGATCGTTAAATAAATAATCTCGAACGAATATTCAAATAATATTCGTCGCCCAAATAATAGAAAATATTTACTTAGATATTTTCTTTCGAGGTAATCTCGATATGTCAAGAAATATTGACTCCCGGTCTATATTTGATGAATAAGATGTATACACCCTTCTCTGAGGGTCTCACAATAACCGGCTTATAATTGATACGATAGCTATCTAATTTATAAGCCAATAACAATCAGGGAACAAGCATAATGATATAACTTGAAAGTAGGCATGCATGCTATGGCATATGTATAACAGAAAACATATATATATATATATATATTCAATCACAACAACAGCCTAAAAGAAGGGAATTGAAACTTGCCTGGTAGTCGAGTACGGTAAGGGGTAGTGGTAGTGGGTCCCGGTTCAGCTTGGTGATCTATAAATAGCCAAAGAATTCGGGATTAATCACTTAACATATTAAAAGTTAAGTTATACTTAATTCGAAACACGTTCTCGAGTTATCTCGTTATACCCCTTTTAGTGGATTCCTTTTTATCACTGATCCGACCCGACATTCGTTCGTTAATACGACATGTCACTGTACTTATACTTGGGACATACTTAAGTCATATGAGTTCTAAGGTCGATCGTTACGAACCAATATTATACTCCGAGTTTTATCGCCCGTTTTCTAAGTGTTTTACCGAAGTTATAAAAGAGTCGTCTTTTAGGGGTTCGTTCGCGTTTAACCTCGACTCGAACATTTTTAATAAATCGAAATATGATCCTTTTGACATACGGTTTTCTTTCACACCTTCCTTTTTACCTCTAGTATTTATTTACCAAGATTCGCCATGACGTTACATAGTTTACGAGGGTTCAATTTCAGTTACGAACTTTCGTTTACGGATTCGAACTACTTTTAGTAATTTGGTCATAATTCCTAAACCGTAAATCAAAATGCTTCGATTCTTTCGCCAAAGTGATCTATGTTCAAAAATCTATCAGTAGGGTTCATTAACTTGCCAAGAACAGAGAGTTATGGCTACTGACCAGTTCGGTTTCTTAGTGTTAATGAAAATCGGGCATTACGACGGCTACGAATCGAGCGTTCTAAAATTCATTACGCAACAACCAAGCCACACCGGGCATCTAATCAATTACTACAGTTAATAATCATCTCTTAAAAGCTCAAGAATATCATGCTTCATCAATATATCATCATAAAGCTAATCTAACCACAAAATCATGCTAACATGGTGGTAGAATACTACTAATATCACTTAATCCAAAATCACCATGAATCATGCATAAACTCAAAGTAAAGCTTAGGGTTTGAAATGATTTATACCTTCCTTAGAGAGTAGTATAACCTTCCTAAGCCTTGATCTATCCTTGGATGATCCTAAGCTAGCTAAATCCACCATGAAAAACAAGAAAAAAACAAGATTAGTTCATAAAACCACTATTCATCCTCCTCTTTGATGAATTATTTGAAAATGGAAACAAGAGAGTTTGGCTTTGAAATTTTTATGGGATCACTTTTAGGAAATGTAAGACTCACCATAATTTTCACAAGATCAAAAGATGGTGGGAAGAGGGGTTTTGATTTTGGAATTAGTGAAGGGCCGAATGGATGTTTTCTTGCAAGGGTGGAGTATTTTGCTTGGTTTCTTTTGATTTCTATGATTTAATCTCATCCACTCTCATCCAATTACAACATAATATCTTGTATAAAGCTACTTTATTAAAGTAGTGAGGTGTTGGATGAGGAAATACCATGACAAGTGTTGAAAATGTGGTGGTTTTAGCCTAACTACATGGTTGCCTTGCTAAGTACTTAGTTGCATTCTCTAGGGTGCTAGTTCCTTTATTCTAGTTTGGTTACTAGATATTTTATACTAGTAGCTTGCACAAGACTCTTGCTTCCTCTGCTTGTTTCTGTGTCCGGTAATTGCCCGTTTCGATTGATCGTTCGTAGGAATATTTCACGGATTTCTAATTAGGGTTTACCGGGAATCCTTTTTAATATTAATACTTTCATTCTCCATCTTTCATTCTAACTTTCCAATTTATATTCCTTAAATCCATTCGTTAAATATTTAAGGCTATCAATGTCCAGGGAACTCTCGGAGAAAATAAAAGTGCGGTTTTTCAGAATCCGACAGCTTTTACATACACTTATTTTCCCTCTGGATCACTAATACGAACTCGGAAATCCGTTCCGAATGCTTCTATATAGTGTCGTCTCATATTATTCTATACTCCCACCAAAACACTATTCATTCTGTATTCTTTACTTGTTCTCTTAGGGTTGTATAATTGTCCGTATTCTCTTTCGATCGTTCCTTAACCTTTTTACGGAACTACTGGATTAATCGTTATCGATCTGGATGAAATGAGAGTATTCTCTTGCTTGAAGTTGCCATATCTTATTCCCTTAGAAGATAGATTATTCTTACATATGTTGTCACCCTTTAGCATTCTTCAAGACATAAACATAATAAAGTCGAATTCCATTCATTCTTTCCAAATATCAATTATTACATTGTAGCCATAACCACTCCTTAGTGGTTTCCTACCTTCATTCTTAAATGAAATATAATAACATCCCAAAATATCAAATCCTCAAAGTTAATATCTCAATTCTTGGATTATAATAATATTTAATCCACTGTCCGGTCAAATATTATACCGAAAAAGAATTTGGAATTTCTGAATTCCGATCGTCTCTGCATTCACTTATTTCCTCTGCGTATTACTAATATGACTTCGAAACATCCATATCACGTCCCGTACATAGGGTGGCGTGAAAAGTTTTCCAACTTACAAAATCAATATTCATCCACCGAAATACTATGCACGTACGGGAAACACTATGCACGTACGGGAAACACTATGCACGTATTCATTTCCCTTCAAGGATCCATTAGCTCCTTCCTGGATGGTAGATTATTCTTATATAGTTCCTCAACCATCGAATTACTCTATTCTGACAATATACCAATGCATCAGGATCATTGTCCAAAGTAATATCCATTCATTACAATCATTGTTCTTTGAAACTACCATTCATTAGAGCTGGTGACCTTGTTGTCGGAATCATTGTTCCTCATTTTATCATTACTTAATAAAAGTTTTAAGGGAAATTCTCAATGGTACCATTGTACTTTTGGCTTTTGCCAATGGTACCATTACATTTTTGACTCCTCTTAATGGTACCCTTAACAAATTGACTTCCTAACAGAAATACCATTCTGTTAGAGAAACGTTATAGAAACGTTAAGTAGGGTAAAAAAGACATGGTACCACTGGCAAAAGCCAAAAGTACGGTGGTACCATTGAGAATTTCCCCGAAAAACGTTGGTTGGCCCCAAACCTGTTAAAAAAATTACTAAGAACAATCTTGGGCATGCTCTATAGTATGCAACAAGAAAATAGGTTGAATCTTGGAACATTTCTTATACATCTTATTGGCTACAAATCTTACTTATGGAAAAAACCTATTTAACTTGCACTATGTTCATAATTATAAAAATTGTGAAAGGCTCAAGGCTAGACTTCTAGATCCTCAGATCCAAGGTCCATCAATCAATTTATTCGCAATCCTTAAGTGATTCACTCACTATGGCAAATCTTACAAATCCTAGTTATCCTTTACTAGTATATGTTGCAATTGCAACAACATCGCAATCTAGTATTTATCATTTTCATACATAAATAATGCCTTAAGTCTTCAATTTACCTTTAAAAGTGTTCATGCAGTTGAAAATATCAACCAACCTTCTTTAGACAAACAACTAAACAAGCAAGAAATGGATACACATGCCACGTCACTTTGCGGGCCTTACAAAGCATACCTTTTAGCATTTGAAAGCCTTGTAATCCCATTTATCACTTGGCATTACAGTTGAGGATCAGTCTGAAACATATGCCAGATCTGATGTTTGGACAAACATAAATACATGAAACCCTGTTGTATAAAAAACCCGATTTTACCAGAAAATGGATAGTATTTTGGATGAACATATGCAATGATGTCTTTTTTACATGTTTTATCAGTTTTTTACATGTTTTATCAATTTTTACATGTCTTTTTTTACCCTACTTAACGTTTCTATAACTTTTCTCTAACAGAATGGTATTTTTGTTAGGAAGTCAATTTGTTAAGGGTACCGTTAAGAGGAGTCAAAAACGTAATGGTACCACTGGCAAAAGCCAAAAGTACAGTGGTACCATTAAGAATTTCCCAAGTTTTAATTATATCCAAAATTTGGGGTTCTTACATTGACTCTGAACGTAAAGTTTGTCCCCCTTTCCGGAAAGACTTGTTGGTCCTCTGAATCTCTTGGGAACTACAACATCAATTATCAAGTACAAAAAAATAAGAAATTAGAACACACTTTCTTATTTCAGTCCTACGAAAAACAGGACACATAAATGACATACCAGTGACCAATATTCATGTAATAATGAAGGAAAAATGAAGAAAGAAAATTACCTTGAGATCCAGGATCTTCTTCCTCTTCATAATCAGGCAAGGCGGTTTCTACACCAACCGTCGTAGTTGCAGGTGCATTTTCAGTTGCAGTAGCCTTAGTAGCTTTTTCCTTTTGGCGTTTCCGCATAGCCAAAAAAGCGGCCATTGAACCTTGTCCAGCAGTTGGTTCTGGTAACACAATGATACCAGGTTCCTCATGAATTGGATTACTCGTTTCCTCCTCAGCTGCATCCTTAGCATGTGCAACATTAGCTCGGGAACGAGTTGTTGGTCCAGCAAGAGACTTGGTCTTCTCAACTTGTTTGGTTCTCTGAAATAAAATTGGATCCCCAATTATGATACTTGTTGATAAGACTCCACAAAGTAGTCGTATCTAGTTGGAAAGGAAAATTCAACATCATTTCTCCCAAGCTGCTGCTTGTTAGAGGATACCATCTTGTTCCAATGATCTTACCCCTCTAATGATGAGAAGGTTACTCAAAGATTCAATTGATAAACAGCAACTAAGTTGCGAGTGAAACGAATAGTTTTACAGGATTTATGACTGGGAAGTCAACAAGATAAATAACATTGCTCAAGTAGGTTCCCCTATATTATGGAAGTTTGAGCGAGCATTTAAATCCTTTTAAGATAGATTTAAATGATAAATAAAGAGTTGGGAACCTTTCCTTGATAAAATAGTTGTAAAAAAACTCCGAAATATTTTACATAATATCTGGAGGTGAAAGATAATCTCCGAATAATATAAATCATTTTTAAAAAGAATTTAAAAGAATTAAATAAATATTCCAAGAATATTTATTAACTCAATACTAATTACGGAATATTATTAAATCATAATATTGCTCGCAAGTAATCCTCGAATGAATATATTGAATTATTTACTAAATAAATCCCTCCTTAAATGAATATTCAAAATAATATTCATTAAATAATTAAACTCCAATAAATATTTAAAAGAATGTTCAATAAATAACTCAAACCTTAAATGAATATTTGAAAATAATATTCATTTAATAAATAATCTTCTAAATGAATATCCAAATAATATTCATTTAGTAATCAAACTTTAAAGGAATATTCGAAATAATATCCCTTAAGTAAATAGAACTTCCAATGAATATTTTAAAATAATATTCATCAGGTACATAAAACCTTAAATGAATATTCGAAAGTAATATTCATTCAATAAATAAAATTCCAATGAATATCAAAATAATATTCATTAAATAATCAACTCTAAGTGAATATTCGAAACTAACATTCATTTAATATCTCTCGATTGAGATAATACTCGAATAGCATTCCTCGAAAGATTTCCATGTATTTGATACTTTATGGAAATATAAATAATGTTTTAATAATAACATTCCTCAAAATAAATAATAATTTGCCGTTGGAATCCCTCCGGGTTTCCACGACTATTTATATATCTAAAAATACCGACTCCCAGTCTATATTTAAGAATGAATATCATATGCCCTTCGCTAAGGGTCTTACCAAAACAATCCGGCTTATAACTGATAATTCGTATCTAGTCTATAAGCCAATATCAATTCATGCTAACATGCTTATAATCATACTAACATCCTAACAAAGCTCAAATCCATCAAGAACAAGCATATCCTTAAAGTAGATCTAGGGTTTCAAGAGTGGTATACCTCCTTGAGAGTGTGAACTAGCCTTACAAAGCTTGGTATGGAACTTGGATTGCCTTAAGCTTGCTAGATCAACCATGAAAACAAGAAAATTAAAGATTAGTTTTCATGAAAATACTATTCACCCTCCTCTTTCCTGATTTTTTTGAAAATGGAAACAAAGGAGTTTGGACTTGAAATTTCTAGGAGATTAGTTTCTTGAAATATAGAGCTCACCTTAAAAATTACAAGATCAAACAAGGAGTGGAAGGTAGATTTCTTCCTTGGAATTTCTTAAAAATTCGAATGGAATATAAAGAGAGGAAATGTTGTTCTTTGCTTGGTTGCTTCTTGGATTATGCATAAAGTGACTTTGCTAGATAATATCTAGATGTTAAAGTGGCTTTATTAAAGTGATGATGCAATGGATGATGAAAATTGCTTGGACAAGTGTTGATCTTTGGTTAATTCTAGGCTAACTTGTAGTTGTTTTGCTAAGTACTAGTTTGATTCCTAAGTATGCTAGTTGCATGAGTCATCACTTGGTTTGCTAGATATTTTCCACCACTACATGCATGTATCTTGATTCCCTGCTTGTTTCTTTGTCCGGTTATTGCTCAATTCTTTGATCGTTCGGAGGAATAACTCATTCGTTTCTAGTTAGGGTCTTACCGGAATCTGTCTTAATATTTATACTATCATCCTCCATTCTCTTTAATAATTCTTGAACCTATTTTCCTTAAATCCCTTCAATAATTCCTTAAGTCTTTCAGTGTCCAGGGTAATCTCGGGGAAAATAAAAGTGCTATTTTTCAGAATCCGACAGCTTTTACATACACTCTTTTTCCCCTTAGATCACTAATACGAACTCAGAATTTTGTTCCGGGTACTTCTATCTAGCGTTGTCTAATAATATTCCTAAATCCACCAAAATCACTATTCACCACTTATTCTTTACTTATTCTTTTAGGGTTATATAGATGTCCTGGTTCTCTTTCGATCGTTTCTTAACCCTTTTACGGAACCACTGGACTGATAATAGATATCGATTTGGATGACATAAGAATAACCTTCCCCTTGGAATTATCAAATCTTAATTTCCTAGGAGATAGATAATTCTTATCTAGATTGTCAACCAATAGCATTCTTAATGACATATAAGTATTTGAATCCATATCCATTCCATTCATTCATTAGAGCTGGTGACCTTGTTGTCGGAATCATTGTTCCTCATTTTATCACTACTTAATAAAAAGTTTTAATTCTACCGAAAATTTGGGTTCTTACAGTCTCCCCTCCTTAAAAGGATTCCGTCCCGGAATCAGGTAGAAAACAACAGTCGTTTATCTGTCGTTTCACCTTTCAGCTTCCCGGTCGATTCTTAGTCGTTCTACCCTTTCTCAGCACATCTACTGGTGCTACTATACGTACTTTATGCTTTTTCCATAAACTTGCTACTTTTCGTACAATACATTATCCGAGTTATGCGCTTACTCATTCCTATACTATTATCCTTATTGATATCCGCAGTGGCTTTGGTATCACTATCGCGCTGCGAATTAGGAGATAACCTTACTCGCACTATGCATTTCCTGATTGCTTTAATCTTCGCAATCTCGATCAATATAGAGAAGTGGAAAGATTTATTGAGAGATCACTATGATCAATGAACATTTGTTATATTGCATAGTTAGTATAGAAGGGGGCCAGCCTTTAGTACTTGACAAGCAATTAAAAAATTTATGGTATTCCACTTAGACTTCTATCACACAGACAGATAGTCACGTAACAGTACCTCCCCTCCTTAAAGGGTTGTTCTTCTCAATTCATAAAGAAGATGAATAAGAGAGAAGAAAAGAAAAGAATTCTAAAAGATTATAGAAAGTTTTCATGATTGTAAAATATCATACTCAGAATTTACCTCTGAACTATAAAGGTTCATCCAAGAAGAAAATAATCATAATTATATCCAATACTATTTGATCGCAATCTCACGTATCAACATATCTTGCTGCTTTGCCACTATTCTATGGACCTATACTCTGGTTCAACCTTAGCAACCCTCACTTCAGAAAATTCCTTCAACCTTTTAGGTTAAATCTTAGGTTTCTCGCTTGACATCATTGTTACTGACATTCCATGTCACGCTACTAGCTTTTTCATATCTATAATATTAACACTTTCAGGTTGTCATCCCGAGAATTCATCAGAAAACCCATTTATTAATCCATTCATAACATTCCTTGCTTCACATTCCATAGTTGTTTTCCCAGTCTTTTCTTTATCAATCACATCCTTCTTATTATCTGATTCTTATTTACTTCTGTTATTTACTTCCACCTTCATCTCTTTATTGAGACATCTTTTGCACTTGGTACCTCCTTATTGGTATCCCGTCACGTTTACTGTATAATCATCACATTATTCCAATTTAAACTCTCCGAAATGAATCTGGCCGTTCCCTTTAACTTAGATCCGATATAATCTACTTCTGCCAACCTTGTTTCTCATCACTTGTTCTTTTCTATCCGTGATTTTCCATAGGTTGTTCTTCGTAAGTCAGACTAGGTCGTATATCTACTTGCTCGTACTCTTATCATCTATCGAGCATCTGCATTTTACTGGCGTAGCCTTGCCACATGAAAACCCGTTATGATCATGCTATAAGTTTTGAGGGTAGAGCAGGCTCGAATGCCACCTTCCAAACACTTTTAAACTCTAAGGTGGCCCAATAAGTCTCATTAATTCTTTCTATGGGAATACATTTAGCATCATGAATCATCAACCTCATATTCTCTATCTTGTTTGCGCAGAAGTACACTACCACAAACTTGCTTGTCATTCATCAACATGCCATTTAGCTTATCAATAGCAGCGCTTTCTTTATCTTTACGTTGTCATCTACTTTCTTAGAAGAATCGCCATCGCTTTTTGTTTATGTAGTGCTTAAATAGTTAATCAGACGGGTTTCAAATCCTTTAGGGAGACAAAGTAATCACTATTCCTTATCCATAAGGAACACTTCTTGAACTTGATGTAGATATTACATGAAGTAGATAAAATTGCAGAAGAGTTTCAAGCACCGCAGCTATGTCAGGTTGATGAAACTATCACTCATGCATCTTCCATAAAAACTGGAAACTTAACAGTTTACTTTGTCAATTTTGTATCATGGTCCTGGTTTGTCTCAAAACGGGACCTTCTAGGGTATGTAATATGCTTACGACGCCATCAGGAACCGAATCTTTACTTAAACTATTATTACCGTTGATTCTTGCACAATCATCAGAAGGAATGTAAATTCCTCCACTCCGATATGACCTTCAAGTGTTGGGTTCCGAGGCATAAAACGCAGCGGAAAAACGTAAATATTACAAAAAAAATTCGAAACCAAAACTCAGGATCCATGTATAATATTGGATAGATTATGGTGAAACAGAATCATACCTGTTAAGATCTTGACTTCAGGAACTCAATGGAGATCCTAGCATTCACGGCTTGTGTCTACCTCTCGGAAAACACCTCTACGGTATCCACACGAACACTGCGGAATGGACGTACTAGCCTCCCTCTTGATGATTCGAGATCTGCTTCTTTTGCTGCTACCTCTTCTAGGGGTTTCACAAAAAACGTGTAACCCTATTAACCTATCATTATCTATTTATAATGAGTTGTTAACAGGCCCATAACAGCAAAACCCAACCCATGTAAAGGTGTAGGATCATTACACCATTATCACTGTGAGTCTTTCTTATGACTTTATTAAACATGAAGAATCTCACTGTGGGTCTGTCCAGTACCATGTACTCCTACATGTACCTATGTATTGACTTTAGTATCTCCATACTTATAACCAATGAGATGTGGTTATTTTTCAAACAACATACTAGTCTATTTATGTATTATTATTGTCCTATAATAATAATACTCGACTAGGGACCTTTTAAGAATATGATATATTATATAATCTCAAGTTCAAGTCATGTACTTAAACTATATAATGTGTATCATGATTCTAAGGACATTTATTATGCTAATAAATATATCGCAGTAATTACAGTCATAATAAATACGTTTATTGAATAATCAAATGACATAAAAGTTTATTCAAAGAAACAATGTATTGCCTCTAGGGCACCTACACTAATAATCTCCCACTTGCATTAGAGCCAATCACCCATGTATCTAATACCCATGGAACTAGTATGACCATCGTGCTTCTGCTGCGACAAGCCTTTGGTCAGTGGGTCTGCAATGTTATCATTTGTGTTTACTTTACATATGTGTATGTCACCCCTTTCATTAATCTCTCGAATAAGGTGAAATCTCCTAATTATATGTTTAGATCGGGTGTGTGATCTAGGTTCTTTAGCCTGTGCAATGGCTCCATTATTATCGCAGTATAGATCAATGGGATCTGCGATCGATGGAACCACTCCCAAATCAGTAATGAATTTTCAAATCCAAACAGCCTCCTTAGCTGCTTCATAAGCTACAATGTACTCAGCCTCCATTGTTGAATCAGCTACTATTTCTTGTTTTGAACTCTTCTAGCTTACAACACCTCCGTTTAGACAAAACACAAAACCAGACTGTGACACAATACCATCCCTGTCTGTTTGGAAACTTGAATCGGTGTAACCTTTTACAACCAATTTCTCCTCTCCTCCATACACCAAGAATGAATCTTTAGTCCTTTTCAGGTACTTTAGAATATTCTTGACTGCCGTCCAGTGACCTTCACCTGGATTAGACTGGTATCTGCTCGTCATGCTCAAAGCATACGAAACATCTGGGCGAGTACAAACCATTGCATACATGATAGATCCAATTAATGATGCATATGGAACCTTACTCATGTGGTCCTTCTCATCCAATGATTTTGGACACTGGTCCTTAGAGATCGTTATCCCTTGAGACACAGGGACAAATCCCCTTTTTGGATTTTGTATACCAAAACGATGCAAAACCTTATCAATGTATGTACTCTGACTTAGACCGATCATCCTTCTAGATCTATCTCTATAGATCCTCATTCCTAGAATGTAGGTTGCCTCTCCTAAGTCTTTCATAGAGAAATTGCTCCCTAATCAAGTCTAAACAGCCTTTAGAGAAGGTATGTCATTCCCCATTAGTAGTATATCATCAACATATAGTACTATGAATGCCACATGGCTCCCACTAACCTTCTTATAAACACAAGGTTCATCTTCATTTTGAATAAAGCCATACTCTTTGACTATTTCATCAAAACGGATATTCCATCTCCTAGAGGCTTGCTTCAATCCATAAATGGATCGACATAATTTACATACCTTGCCAACATTCCTTGGATCGACAAAACCTTCAGGTTGTGTCATGTACACATCCTCTTCAAGGCTTCCATTAAGGAAAGCTGTTTTGACATCCATTTGCCAGATTTCATAATCATGGAATGCTGCAATGGCAAGGAAAATCCTTATGGATTTGACCATAGCCACTGGTGAGAAAGTTTCATCATAGTCAATACCATGAATTTGTTTGAAACCTTTTGCAACCAGCCTTGCTTTATAGGGCTGAACATTTCCATCCATGTCAGTTTTCTTCTTGAAAACCCATTTGCATCCTATGGGTTTTTGTTCGCACTATTACACGCAAGCGTACGCGGTCACAAGTAATATAGAATAAAATTAAGTTTGTTCCCACAGAGACTGATTTTGGTTTTGTTTAGTAGAATAATGCACCTATGCACCAATGTATGATTATACTTCACTGCCTAGACAAATAAAAAATTGGGATTTTGTTTAACTAATTAACTACTATGCAAATTAACAATATTACGAATTAACTAATTACGAGAATTGACTATCGAATTTCTTATATGCAAGAAAACACAGGATCCTAACTTCATTAATTACTTCGCCTAGATCTGACACTTTCAATCACTGCATGCAACGGTTTTGATATTTGATCGGACAACACGAAATTAGTACACGCTACCTGTCAGTATACGTATACCAAACTACCCATACATCCACAAAAGAGATAGAAGATGAATAGACACCAATTATGCTTAGACCCTATATGTCTATAGAATTTGAAAACATAACGGTTGAAGAACAAGTTATCCAATTTGATCACATAGGGCAATATAAGTATTTTCATCTCATACTACGAATCATATTGATAAACAATTATGAACCTATGCTAGCATGGCAAGTTCTAAACCTCAAGATCCACTTTCACTTCATAAGAGATTAACAGATTAGATGTTCGCGACGCATCGAACAATTAAGCATAACCATACGAGGATATCAGATATACGTCACACAGAGATCTTTAAGCATCAAGATACTAAACTGCATAATTAAATCCGTTAGAATCCCATGACAACGATTAGTTCATAATTGAACTGCTCGTCACAATGGGAATTAAGGAAAACATGATAATAAACAAGATATGAAAGAACGTTGTAATAAAATTAGAAGAATAGAGTTAAGAAAACAATTCTAGAATTTAGAATAACGCCTGAGAAAGAATACAAAAGATGTAGTAGAGCGAGATCCGTTGCTTGTCACGAGCTTTAATCTTTCTCCACTTTTCACCATTACAAAATCTATGTTACAATAATAAAATGATACAATGTGTTTAAATAGGCTTACAAAGCCTTGCTACATAAGAAACTACCTTAGAAAACTAATAGAATTTGACTTGGTACAGGAAACTGCCAAAAATACGTTTACAACTCGAATTAGGGCAAAACTGTAAAAATCAGCAAAACTGGCCGCACAGGGGCGCAGTCTGCGCACCTAGGGCGCAGCCTGCGCAGTCCAATTCTGTTCAAGGGCGCAGTCTGCGCACCTAGGGCACAGCCTGCGCAGCAACTTCCTGGAATTCTCCTGTTTTCTGCTGTTTCGCTTCGTTTTGACTCCAAATGCTTCCGTTCTTTTTGCATTAGCTCCCTTATTCAATTCTCTATCTAATGGATCACTATGGTGGTCTGCCACAAGTCTCCATTCTTCACTCGAAAGCTTCAATGCAATTCCAAAATTGACGGAAACAAAAACCCTAATCCACAAACTGGCAATCCTGCACACTTAAGCAAAATACATCAAAACTACAACACACTTAAGTCCAAGACAATCAATTTAAGCCGATATGGAACGTTCCAAGTGGATATAAAATCCATTTATCACACCCCCAAACTTAAACCGATGCTTGTCCTCAATCATAAACAACTAAACACTACCTAATTAGTACCACTTCCGTAGGTCATCACGGTTGCATTTGGCATATGCAATAAGCCCTTTAAACCCCTAGGCAGTCCTAGTGGACGAGTAAGGTCTCGTGAGGGCCTATAGTGAATGTACCCATAAAATTCATCTAACTAAACGATGCAAAAAAATAATGCGATGCATGAATGCAACTAATATGAAAATGCAACGATCCCCTTTAGATTCACCAAAACAAACCAACAAGCAAATATCTCAAAGAATGCAATACATCTAAATAGAGCTCGACTAAGTCCCCGTATACTAACAATACATGAACATAAACATGCATGTGTGCGATGCTCATCAGATATACTCCTAAAACTAAATTAAAAATCATACATGCACCTCGCCAAGACAATCACAGGTTTATAAATATAATACACGGTAAACACTTCATAACCTAGAAACACCTCTATCCTTATCTGAGTTAGCCAGGAATTCATGCTTTATTAGTAACAACTACGACACATAATACTATACACAATAACGCATGCTTATTTAACCGTGCAATGGATGAGACCCCTAAAGGCTTATACAATAATACCCATGTAGCGAGCGTTGGGTTAGTGGATCCCAGACTATAAAAGCCTTAGGTCACTAGGCACAAAGTCCCCTAGAACTTAATTGCTCGAGTATTAAAGAGCTCACCCTAGTTAATTTGCATTTATTCTATTTACATGACTCTTTTTTTTCTTTTTCTTTTTTTTTCCTTTTCTTTTTTTTCTTTTTTTCTTTTTTTTCTGTTTTTTTCAACTAAATTGGAATGAGTGCGTTTCGCTCCATCTCATCCAACCCTAGACTACTCATAAACATGAGCCGGCTACTAGCCAATTTGACACATAACAACTAGCATGAAATCCCTAGTTTTCCCCAAACTTAGATTTTAGTGTTCCAATTTTATCATGGGAATAACGAAAATTCTAAATATAATCAAGTGATTAAATCTTAAAACTAACAAACAAGCATAATTTCAACCTAGCCAAAAAGCAACCTAATGAGACTTGTGTAAAAATTTTGTTTCCATAACATGCAAGTCAATTCCAAGGAACTATAAATCAGCCCTCTATTCATCAATACCACAGTCAATAAAACATCTACCCACTAATCAGAATCAGCTCGTCCTAAGGGATCATGAAAAAATGCAGGCCATGAAAATGCAACTAAAATGAACTCACATGATATAAAAACACAATAACAGAATGTCCTACACGAAATAAACATTCAAAATAACACAACTACGAATGAATTACACTAAACATGCAAAACATGATTTCCTATATGAATACAATGCCATAATAATACAACATACAACACTACGTATCCCCCAAACCACCCCCAAACTTGAAAGATTCAATGTCCGCATTGAATGGAAGTAAATACGAGGGATAGTAGAAAACATACCTACTCATCAGAATCGTCACCCTCCTCGGGTGAATCAGGTGGTGGATACTACGTACGAGCTCCATAAACTGGCTACTGAACTGTAATTCCCGTGGACTGAAAAGCTGTGCTCAAAGCTGCTGTCATATCCTCCGTATACTCCCTATTACTCGCGTGCATCGCATCAATACGCCTGTTAAGGCGCCGAAACTGAGTATCAAGGGCTGACATGTCCACCATACCCTGCTGTGGACCAACTCTCGGAACTCTCGGAACTTGTGGTGGAGCGCCCGCTCCCTGAATACCAGCACCACCCACAAGATAACCTAAACCCCTAGGATGCATCATTAGCATCCTCACAGAAATATCCCCATCCCCTCTCCTGAATCATCTGAACCATCTCAACCGGCCTAGTAGGCAAGAACAACCTCTCCCGAAGAACACCCTTACTCGACAACCTAGCAAATTCTGCTTCGGCTGCAGGAGATACAAACTTTTCCATCTCTCCCCCAGAATTCGAATCCTCATCTGAAGATGGACGACTTCCACTACTACTACCCGTCAACCGTTGCCTTTTAGGAGCCATAGATTCGAGAGTAATCCAATAACAATAAAACAAAACCACAAAGTTCGAATTCCAATATGTAGCAAAAACACAAATTCGTAAGAATAATGAGAAAAGATTAGATCAATACCCAACGAATCGAAGAGGTGTAGATGCTTAAAATCCACAAAAAATTCGAACTAGGCCTCCCTTCAATCTTGAAATTGATAAAGTGATATAGGTTGAATTTTTAGGGTAGGGTAGATGTGTTTATATAGTGGTGTATGTATATAAGGAATTGGAATGGGGTTGGGAATAGGTTTTAGAGAATTTGTAGGATTAGGAGATGTTCTAGGGATTAGAATTGATATGGGGTTGAAGTAGGGTAGAAGATTATGGAAACAAACTGAATTAGGATAGGAAATTATGAGATTTTATGGAAAATTTTCGGTTGGCAGTTTTAGGGGTGCGCAGTCTGCGCAGTCAAGTTCTGTTGGAGGGCGCAGTCTGCACAGTGGAGGGCGCAGTCTGCGCGGTAACATTCTGGATTTTTTTTTTATTTTTAAGAAAACAAATCTACAACAAAAGTAGTCTTCATACTTGGGTTGCCTCGCAAGAAGCGTTTCTTTTACGTCATTAGCTTGACGTTCTTCTTTCGAATCAAGTAGATGCCAAAACGGCAGAAACCTTCTCACGCTGAAATGACCCGCCATAGTAATGCTTCAACCGCTGTCCATTCACCTTAAAGGCATGATCCGGTGTTGTTTCGAAAGTCTCAACAGCTCCATGTGGAAACACCGTCTTCACACTAAATGGACCTGACCATCTCGACTTGAGTTTTCCCGGAAAAAGTTTGAGGCGAGAATTAAATAGCAACACCTGTTGACCTGGCAAGAATGCTTTTGGTACCAACCTTTTATCATGCCACCTCTTGACTTTCTCCTTATACATTTTGTTATTTTCGTAAGCTTGCTCACGAAATTCCTCAAGTTCATTCAATTGAAGCAACCGTTTCTCACCCGCAGCCTTGATATCCAAGTTCAACTTCTTCAACGCCCAATATGCCTTGTGCTCTAATTCTGCAGGTAAATGACATGATTTCCAATAAACCAACTGAAACGGAGACATACCTAGAGGTGTCTTGTAGGCAGTTCTGTATGCCCACACAGCTTCATCCAACTTCAATGACCAATCCTTACGAGACGGATTCACCACTTTCTCCAGAATCTCTCTGTTAGAAACTTCTGCTTGACCATTAGTTTGAGGGTGATAAGCAGTGGCAACATGATGCGTCACATTATACTTTGCCATCAATGAAGTAAACTGCCAATTGCAGAAGTGAGTTCCCTCATCACTTATTATAGCACGTGGTGTTCCAAAACGCGTAAAAATTTGCTTATGCAAGAAATTCAATACCACCTTTGCATCATTGGTCGGCAAAGCCTTCACCTCGACCCATTTAGACACATAATCCACAGCTAGCAAGATGTATTGATTATTGCATGAAGAAACAAAAGGTCCCATGAAGTCAATTCCCCAAACATCAAAGACCTCCACCTCAAGAAGCATGTTAAGAGGCATCTCATTCCTTCTAGATATATTGCCAACCCTTTGACATCGATCACAACTCAATACAAACCGATGAGCATCTTTAAACAAGGTAGGCCAATAGAAACCTGCCTGAAGCACACGAGCTGCTGTCTTTTCTCCACCATAATGGCCACCATAAATGGTTGAGTGGCAATCTTTTAAAACAATCTCTGTCTCACTATACGGAATGCAACGTCTGATCATCTGATCTGCTCCTTGTCTAAACAGAAACGGCTCATCCCAACGGTACCACTTCACATCATGTAGAAACTTCTTCTTTTGAGCACTCGAAAGATCTGCAGGAATCACATTGCTCACCAAATAGTTCACAAAATCTGCAAACCATGGCTCTTCATCTAGCACTCCAAAAAGCTGCTCATCTGGAAAAGATTCATTAATAAGAGATTTGTTATGTGAATCCTTACCGTGGTCCTCCAAGAGTGATAGATGATCTGCTACTTGATTTTCCGTGCCCTTCCTATCTTTGATTTCCACATCAAACTCTTGCAATAACAGCACCCAACGAATCAATCTAGGCTTTGAATCCTTCTTCGACATGAGATATCGAATAGCAGCGTCATCCGTGTACACAATCACATTAGTTCCAACCAAATAAGACCTGAATTTCTCGAAACCATAGACAACTGCTAGCAACTCCTTCTCCGTAGTGGTGTAGTTAAGCTATGCATCATTGAGAATTTTACTAGCATAGTAAACCACATGAAAAACTTTAACCTTTCTTTGCCCAAGCACAGCTCCAACAGCATAGTCACTAGCATCACATATTAGCTCGAAAGGTTCCTCCCAATTAGGTGCGGTAATGACCGGTGTAGTAGTCAACTTCCTTTTCAAGAGCTCAAAAGCTGCAAGGCATTCATCATCAAATTTGAAAGGAACATCCTTCTCCAACAAGTTACACAAAGGTTTAGAGATTTTTGAGAAGTCTTGAATGAATCGCCGATAGAACCCCGCATGACCAAGAAAACTACGAATTCCTTTAACAGAGATAGGAGGAGGAAGATTTTCAATAGTCTTCACCTTAGCCTTATCCACTTCAAGACCCTTACCAGATACCTTGTGCCCAAGAATGATCCCCTCTTGCACCATAAAGTGACACTTCTCCCAATTAAGCACCAAATTGGTCTCCACACAACGCTTCAATACTAAGCTGAGATTATGTAAGCACTCATCATACGAAGTACCAAAGACTGAAAAATCATCCATAAAAACTTCCACATTCGTGCCAATCATGTCTGAGAAAATAGCCATCATGCACCTTTGAAAAGTGGCCGGAGCACCACAAAGTCCAAAAGAAACTCGACGAAAAGCAAAAGTGCCAAAAGGACATGTGAATGTGGTCTTCTCTTGATCTTTCGGAGCAATGCAAATCTGATTATAGCCTGAATAACCATCAAGTAAACAATAATACTCGTGTCCCGCCAACCTGTCTAACATCTAATCAATGAATGGCAGAGGAAAGTGGTCTTTTCTCGTGGCTTTGTTGAGCTTCTGATAGTCCATGCAAACTCTCCACCCCGTGACTGTCCGAGTAGGGATGAGCTCATTCTTCTCATTAGGAACAACTGTCATGCCTCCTTTCTTAGGCACACATTGAACTGGACTCACCCAAGAACTGTCTGAGATAGGATAGATAATACCCGCATCTAACCACTTTAGAATTTCCTTCTTCACCACCTCTTTCATAATAGGATTGAGTCTTCGCTGATGTTCAACAGTAGGCTTAGCTCCTTCCTCTAGCAGAATTTTGTGCATGCAAAAAGAAGTGCTGATTCCCTTAATATCTGCTATGGTCCAACCAATTGCTGACTTGAACTCCCTCAGAATTCGCAAGAGCATTTCTTCCGCACTAGCTGACAAGTTAGAAGCAATAATAACAGGTAATGTAGATGCATCACCAAGAAAAGCATACCTCAAGTGCTCCAGAAGTGGTTTGAGTTCAAGTGTAGGATCTTCTTCAATAGATGGTTTAAGACGCCCCTCCGAATTTTTAAGTTCCGCTAACCCAAGAGATTCAAGAGGCAAGTCAAATCTCCTTTTCCAAGGAGCTGAATTTAGCTGCTGAAGTTGCTTGGCTACTTCCTCATCTTCAAAATCAGAATTCCCGACTAACACTTTCTCTAACGAATCTGACTTAAACAATTGATCAATCTCCGAAGTAAGCGCATAATCAACCAGATCTACCTTCAAGCATTCTTCTTCATTCGTGGGAAATTTCATTGCATTGAACACATTAAAAGTGACATTCTAGTCTTGCACCCTCATGGTGAGTTCCCCTTTCTGCACATCGATCAAGGTTCTTCCCGTAGCCAAGAATGGTCTTCCCAAGATTATGGGAATCTTCTTATCCTCCTCGAAATCCAAGATAACAAAATTCGCAGGAAAAATAAGTTTATCAACTTTCACCAAAACATCCTCCACCACGCCTCTAGGATATGTAACTGATCGATCAGCCAACTGCAAAGAGATGTTGGTTGGCTTCGGATCTGGAAGACCAAGTTGCATGTAAACTGACAAGGGAATGAGATTGATGCTAGCTCCCAAGTCACATAATCACTTCTCCAAAGACAAATTACCAATAGTGCATGGAATAGTAAAGCTACCAGGATCCTTTAGTTTTGGAGGCAATTTCTATTGCAGCACAGCACTGCACTCTTCTGTTAGAGCAACGGTCTCTAATTCCTCGAGCTTCAACTTACGAGAAAGAATACCCTTCATGAACTTGGTATAGCTCGGCATCTGTTCAAGAGCTTCCGCAAAAGGAATGTTAATCTACAACTTCTTGAACACCTCTAAAAACTTAGCAAACTTCTTATCCAAATTCTGCTTCTGGAGTCTTCTAGGATATGGAGGAGGAGGATAAATCTGAGTATTTTTTGTAGACTGCTCCGAAGAAGCTTTAACAACAGGTTCCTTGCTCTTTACCACT
Organism: Saposhnikovia divaricata; assembly: GCA_036435485.1. Classification (NCBI taxonomy): domain Eukaryota; kingdom Viridiplantae; phylum Streptophyta; class Magnoliopsida; order Apiales; family Apiaceae; genus Saposhnikovia; species Saposhnikovia divaricata. Next base: position 118,708,005 of record CM071597.1, on the reverse strand, counting down.
TCACCAACTGGCTGATCAGCCACCAAGTCAGATTTTTCAATTTCGGGTACTGCAAAATTTTCTACTTGCTGATTCTGCACTTCTTCATCTTCGTCAGCTGCTGATTTTGGATCTGTTGTAACCTTTCCTGATCTCAAGGTTATTGCCTTGACCAGCTCTCTGCTTTCCCTCTTGCCTGGATTTGTTTCTGTATCACTAGGAAGAGTTCCTTGTTGCCTAACAAGTAAAGCACTTGCAAGGTGTCCCATCTAGTTCTCCAATGTCTTGAGAGCAACTGCCTGGCTTTTAACCATCATCCTCAACTCATCCATTTCTGATTTTTCATTAGAAGATTGCCTCGCATTAGGCTGGGGCTGTTGCTGCTGAAATCCTGGAGGCTGATATGGTTGCCTTGGGGCATACTGCTGTTGATAGCCCTGATTCAATGGCTTCGCATGCTGTCCCTGAAACTGCTGCTGATAGCGCTGTTGTTGTTGAGGACCTTGAGTATTACTCCAGCTGAAATTGGGATGATTCCGATTATTAGGATGATAAGTGGCTAGAACTGGTACAGCAGGTCTCTGGAAATAACTCACGAACTGTGCTGATTCAGAAGAGATAGCACACTGATTTGTCTCATGTGCACCCGCACATAGCTCACAAACACTAGCAACATGCTGAACTCCATAATTTGCAAGAGAATCCACCTTCATAGTCAAAGTCTTCAACTGACCTGCAATAGCTGAAGCTGTATCCACTTCAAAAATACCTGCTACCTTGCCTTGAGATAGTCTCTTGGTTGGATTCTGATATTTATTCGCAGCCATCATCTCAATCAACTCATACGCCTCATTATAACTCTTTGCCCATAGAGCTCCGCCAGAAGCTGCATCAAGCATGGGTCTAGTCTGTGCTCCAAACCCATTGTAGAAAGAATTAATCACCATCTAGTCAGGCATACCATGATGAGGGCACTTTCACAGCATCTCCTTATATCGTTCCCAAGCTTCACACAAAGTTTCACCAGACTGCTGTGTAAACTGAGTAAGAGCATTCCTGATTGCTGCAGTTTTAGCCATTCGAAAGAATTTGACAAGAAACTTCTGAGCAAGATCATCCCAAGTAGTGATAGAACCTGCTGGTAGAAAATGCAACCAGCCCTTAGCTTTTTCCCTGAGAGAGAATGGGAAAAGCCTCAGCTTTACGGCATCTTCAGACACTCCATTAAACTTGAAGGTGTCACAGATCTCGATGAAATCCCTGATATGCATATTAGGATCTTCCGTAGGAGCACCCCCAAACTAGAGTGAATTCTGAATCATCTGAATAGTACCCAGCTTGATTTCGAAATTGTTAACAGCGATAGCCGGCCTGACAATGCTAGATTGGATGTCCATGATCTTTGGCTAAGAATAATCCTTCAAAGCCTTAGTCTCCTCTGCGGCTGCTATTCGATCACCCATCTTAACTGTTGTTTCAAGTTCTTCCTCTCCTTTATTATCTGCAACTAAATCAATGTCTTCCAAATTATCCCTACGAGTTTGTGAACGTGTTCACATACACGCTCAAGTACCTGAAAATCACACCAACAAACAAGCTGTGTAAGTAACCAATCCAAGTCAGCGAACTCTAACGACCACTAATGACAAGTACATAAACTAATAAAAACAAAACACCGAGTCCCCAGCAGCGGCACCAAAATCTTGTTCGCACTATTACACGCAAGCGTACGCGGTCACAAGTAATATAGAATAAAATTAAGTTCGTTCCCACAGAGACTGATTTTGGTTTTGTTTAGTAGAATAATGCACCTATGCACCAATGTATGATTATACTTCACTGCCTAGACAAATAACAAATTGGGATTTTTTTTAACTAATTAACTACTATGCAAATTAACAATATTACGAATTAACTAATTACGAGAATTGACTATCGAATTTCTTATATGCAAGAAAACACAGGATCCTAACTTCATTAATTACTTCGCCTAGATCTGACACTTTCAATCACTGCATGCAACGAGTTTGATATCTGATCGGACAACACAAAATTAGTACACGCTACTTGCCAGTATACGTATACCAAACTACCCATACATCCATAAAAGAGATAGAAGATGAATAGACACCAATTATGCTTAGACCCTATATGTCTATAGAATTTGAAAACATAACGGTTGAAGAACAAGTTATCCAATTTGATCACATAGGGCAATATAAGTATTTTCATCTCATACTACAAATCATATTGATAAACAACTATGAACCTATGCTAGCATGGCAAGTTCTAAACCTCAAGATCCACTTTCACTTCACAAGAGATTAACAGATTAGATGTTCACGAAGCATCTAACAATTAAGCATAACCATACGAGGATATCAGATATACGTCACACACAGATCTTTAAGCATCAAGATACTAAACTACATAATTAAATCCGTTAGAATCCCATGACAACGATTAGTTCATAATTGAACTGCTCGTCACCATGGGAATTAATGAAAACATGATAATAAACAAGATATGAAATAACGTTGTAATAAAATTAAAAGAATAGAGTTAAGAAAACAATTCTAGAATTTAGAATAACGTCTGAGAAAGAATACAAAAGATGTAGTAGCGCGAGATCCGTTGCTTGTCACGAGCTTGAATCTTTCTCCACTTTTCACCGTTACAAAATTTACGTTACAATATTAAAATGATACAATGTGTTTAAATAGGCTTACAAAGCCTTGCTACATAAGAAACTACCTTACAAAACTAATAGAATTTGACTTGGTACAGGAAACTGCCAAAAATACGTTTACAACTCGAATTAGGGCAAAACTGTAAAAATCAACAAAACTGGCCGCACAGGGGCGCAGTCTGCGCACCTAGAGCGCAGCCTGCGTACCTAGTACGCAGCCTGCGCAGTCCAATTCTGTTCAAGGGCGCAGTCTGCGCACCTAGGGCGCAGCCTGCGCAGTAACTTCCTGGAATTCTCCTGTTTTCTGCTGTTTCGCTTCGTTTTGCTTCATTTTGACTCCAAATGCTTCCGTTCTTTTTGCATTAGCTCCACTATTCAATTCTCTATCTAATGGATCACTATGGTGGTCTGCCACAAGTCTCCATTCTTCACTCGAAAGCTTCAATACAATTCCAAAATTGACGGAAACGAAAACCCTAATCGACAAACTGGCAATCCTGCACACTTAAGCAAAATACATCAAAACTACAACACACTTGAGTCCAAGACAATCAATTTAAGCCGATATGGAATGTTCCAAGTGGATATAAAATCCACTTATCAATTTTACCCCTTCAGGTGGATTAACCAAAGTCCATACTTGGTTTTCGTACATGGAATCCATCTCGGATTTCATGGCTTCAAGCCATCTCTTAGAGTCTGGACTGTTCATAGCATCTTGGTATGTGAGAGGCTCATCTTCATCTATGAGCATCAAATCACCACATTGAGTCAAGAGAAATCCATATCTCTCTGGCTCATGGCAAATTCTACCAGTTCTACGAACAACCTGTGTTTGTTGAGCATTATCATTATCCTGCTCTTGTTCCACTTCAGGTTCAATGCTATTTTGTGGTTCTCGATCTTTATCGAGATCTATAGTTCTCCCACTGTTTCTTTTGGAAACAAAATCTTTTTCCATGAAGACAGCATCTCGAGCAATAAACACTTTCTGCTCAGAAGGACTATAAAAATAATACGCCTTTGTTTCATTAGGGTATCCCACAAAATTGCACTCTTCGGATTTAGGTCCAAGCTTGTCAGATACTTGACGTTTCACAAACGCCTTGCATCCCCAAACTTTCATAAAGCTCATGCCTGATCGTTTCTCCTCCCATATCTCATATGGAGTCTTTTGAACCTTCTTAGTAGGAACACGGTTAAGTATGAAAGCCGCTGTTTCTAGAGCGTAACCCCAGAAACTAATTGGAAGATCTGCATGACTCATCATCGTTCGCACCATGTCCAACAAGGTGCGATTTCTCCTCTCTGAAACTCCATTCCATTGAGGTGTACCTGGCGGAGTGAGTTGTGATACAATACCACACTCCTTTAAATACTCTTTAAATTCGGTGCTTAAGTATTCACCCCCACGATCGGATCGTAAGATCTTAATACTTGCACCACCGCCAACTTGCTTCTCTACTTCAGCCTTGTATTCTTTGAACTTTTCAAAAGAATCGGATTTGTTCTTCATAAGATATACATATCCATATCTACTGAAATCATCAGTAAATGTTATGAAGTAGTAGTATCCTCCTCTAGCCATCACATGCGTTGGGCCACATACATCACTATGTATTAGCTCCAGACGTTGAGTGGCCCTTTGACCTTTACCAGTGAAAGGGGCTTTAGTCATCTTACCAAGTAAACAAGATTCACATTCTTGGTATGATTCAAAATCAAACTTATCCAAATATCCATCCTTATATAATTTGGATATGCGTTTCTCATTTATATGGCCTAGACGACAATGCCAGAGGTATGTTTGATTTGAGTAATTAACTTTAAGTCGTTTGTTTTCTATATTACAGACAGGATTATCTAAATCAAGAACATATAAACCATTAAACAAACGCGCAACACCATAGGTTAAATCATTCAAAGCAAAAGAGCAACTGTTGTTCTTTATTGTAAACGAAAAACCTTTCTTGTCCAAACAAGAAACAGAAATAATGTTTCTGCGAATCGCAAGCACGTAAAAACAGTCTTCAAGTTCTAAAACAAGCCCAGAGGGCAAAGATAAATAATAAGTTCCTACAGCTAAAGCAGCAACTCTTGCTCCATTGCCTGCTCGTAGGTCCACTTCTCCCTTAGCCAAAGTCCTACTTCTCTGCAGTTCCTGCACATTTATACAAATGTGAGAAGCACATCCAGTATCCAATACCCAAGATGTAGAAGTAGACAAATTGACTTCAATAACATAAATACCTGATCCAGAAATCTGAATAGCCTTCATTTTCTTCAGATCCCCAAGTAAACAGGACAGTTTCTCTTCCAGTGACCAGTTTTCTTACAGTAGTGACATTCACCCTTAGCAACCCCACCTTTAGGCTTTAAAGCCTGTTTGGGACCTGACTTTTGCTTGGGTGTAGAATCAGATCCAGTCTTTTTCTTACCCTTCCACTTACCTTTCCCCCTGGCCTTACCTTTATTGCCCACCATCAGTATGGGAGCGGGTTCAGCTGTCTTCATGTTGGTCTCATATGTTCTCAACATATGCAACAATTCAGTAGGTGTTTTGTCAAATTCATTCATATTGTAGTTCACAACAAACTGAGTGAATTTGTTATTCAAAGAATTCATGATTAGGTCAATACCAGTTTCCGCAGCAATCGGGAAACCCAAAGTAGCAAGGTACTCAATGTAACCAATCATCTTCAGAACATGTGGGCCAACTGGTTCACTTGCCCCTTGTTTGCAATTGAAGAGTGACTTACTCGTGTTGAACCTTTCTTGACGAGTTTGGCTTGCAAACATGCTTTGCAAGTGCTCATTGATAGTATATGCATCCATATGCACATGCTGTCTTTGAAGCTCAGCGCTCATAGTTGCCAACATAAGACATGCAACATCATTTGCATCATTCTCATCCCTTGTGTGGGCCGCTATTTCCTCAGCAGTAGCGCCCTCGGGAAGGGGACCTGGCGGAGGGATATCAATGCAATGAAGCTTACGCTCCTGCCTGAGGATAATCCTCAAATTCCTCTGCCAGTCTAGGAAGTTGTTTCCTCATGTCAGCTTGTCCTTCTCAAGGACTGATCGTACGGATAGTGTGTTTGTGTTGTTTGCCATTACTTAGTATCTACAATGATAAAAGTAAAAAATAAACATTAGATTGTCAGAGTTATAAATTATTATGTTCAAATGATTATGATATATTCATAATATGTCTCCCACTATTTTCATCAAATTAATAGCCCTTACTATTAATTCAGAAAGAATATCCCATAAATCTTTTTGGTGAGCCAAGATCCATATTTCATCATGTCCTAAGTCAACCACTGGTAGTCCTAAAAACATGATTATTTAGGTAGACAACAGTTGTCAATTATATCATATATAATTCTTGGATAGTTTGGTGAACAACGATTGATCTTATCTATCTAATAGTTTTTTAACCAAACTCTATGCTTCTAAGTTCATAATAGTTGAATATAACTGTTTATTTTCATCTTATTATGATGACTCAGTTAAGTTAGACCCAATGATACAACGGCCGAATATAACCGTTTATATTCGTCGCATCTCACCACGTTAGACAGGAGTCCCCTACCATTGACAGCCCTTCCCCTTATCGATCTAGGATTCGATGAGTGTTCATTCATTGGAAAGCATCTAATTAAAACTTAATATTTTGTTAAGGGGTTTAGAAAATTTATAACGATCATGATCACATCATAAAGAGATCCTCAAATTTTTCTTGAACCAAATATTTCAAATTGACATCTTAAATTGTTCATTTCCCAGGTAGATGGGGATCCTAATGGTCACACTTAATTCCCATTAACCTTACGAATACGCATATCCGCTTTTCTCAGAAAATCCCAATTTTTGATATCAAAAATCCATATTTAATTCCGTGTTTTAGAAATCCATATTTCATAAACAGAAGAATCTCATGATCGTTTGTTAATTTTAAAATCTTGAATCGTTACAGATTTTATCTTGTTTAGCATGGCAAGCATGGCATGGGTGACGTACCTAATACATGCATACATTATTAATCTAATTAAAGCATGCATCTTCTACTCTACTCATACATTCCATACATCATATGTAAAGTGCGTAAAGTAAACGTGCAATGGTTATGGCCCAATCCTAGCTTCCACACAACGATTCCGATCAAACTATAGTTACTGCCTATCATATCATATACAATCAGACATCACATATACATATAAACTGATCATATAACAGTTATATAATCAATCCAAATCCAATTCAGATTCTGTTTATACAACATCATTAACCCACTGTTCTTCCAATTCCGATTTAATCAAGGCAGATTATAAACATGGCAGGCATGGTATCATCATATCATATTATTAACAGATTCATTATATCAATAATATAATATAACTGTATCATGGCAAATTCATCAAACATGCATACTCGTAAAAATACAGTAAACACGTAACCAAATCAGCCCCTTATACATGTAGCTCTGATGCCATTGTTGGGTTCCGAGGCATAAAACGCAGCGGAAAAACGTAAATATAACAAAAAAAAATTGAAACCCAAACTCATGATCCATGTATAATATTGGATAGATTATGGTGAAACAGAATCATACCTGTTAAGATCTTGACTTTCACGAACTCAATGGAGATCCTAGCGTTCACGACTTGTGTCAACCTCTCGGAAAACACCTCTACGGTATCCACACGAACACTGCGGAATGGACGTACTAGCCTCCCTCTTGATGATTCGAGATCTGCTTCTTTTGCTGCTACCTCTTCTAGGGTTTTCACATAAAACGTGTAACCCTATTAACCTATCATTATCTATTTATAATGATTTGTTAACAGGCCCATAACAGCAAAACCCAACCCATGTAGGTGTAGGATTAAATAATAAAATGAATTTCTATTATTTAATTAATAATTAAGTCATACTTAATTATTATGGACAGATATTATTCCTATAATTCGAATTTATATTATCTCAATTAATTAAGTCTCACTTAATTAATATAATAAAATTCAAATAATCATCAATTAATTTAAATCCATAATTTAAATTAACTATTCCTTTACGTGCTCTATGTGTGTGACCCAATAGGCTATTATTTAATTTGCAATAATTTTATTCTCCAATAAAATTATAAACAATGAGCGGTATCTAGTAATACATCATTGCTACCCAATTAAACAATAATTAAATCGTGAATTGATAAAACCTTTCGTGATTAATGTTTCTGTGTAATATAATCCATTTAACCATATATATTATAGATTAAACTCGAGGCATGTATTTAGTCATCCTCTTCAACATTTAATCCGGGTTTACTTGATCCATGAGTAGACTATTAAAAACAAATCATTATTTGAGCACGGCCATGCATTTTATAGTCTCACTCAATCAAGAGGCCAATAATATCTCTCCTAATTATAGGAGGGTTAAATCCTTTATCTATCATTCATATTTCTCATGCGACTCATGATATACCCGATGTGCACTTTTATCATCACCCGGTCAAAGGTAACTTTTAATGTAGTCAAAGTATATTAATCCTCGTATAGAAATATAATGATCTCAAGTCAAAGGATCATTACACCATTATCACTGTGAGTCTTTCTTATGACTTTATTAAACATGAAGAATCTCACTGTGGGTCTGTCCAGTACCATGTACTCCTACATGTACCTATGTATTGACTTTAGTATCTCCATACTTATAACCAATGAGATGTGGTTATCTGTCAAACAACATACTAGTCTATTTATGTATTATTATTGTCCTATAATAATAATACTCGACTAGGGACCTTTTAAGAATATGATATATTATATAATCTCAAGTTCAAGTCATGTACTTAAACTATATAATGTGTATCATGATTCTAAGGACATTTATTATGCTAATAAATATATCGCAGTAATTAAAGTCATAATAAATACGTTTATTGAATAATCAAATGACATAAAGGTTTATTCAAAGAAACAATGTATTGCCTCTAGGGCACCTACACTAACATCAAGGTCCTTCCAAATATCATATTGTTCCTTCGGTATGCACATTTGTAATTATTCCTCTATACTTAGACTGTCGGCCACCTCATTGGCCTTTCTTGATAATAATAATTTCTTGTAATCAATGTTCTCTGGATACCTTCCAACTCAATTATTTTTTTTACCTCATTCCCATCACTGTTGGGTGAAAGCATTCTCCCTTAAGCTCTGCTGAAGGAGAAAATATTTATCAGCCTTTCTCCATAAGTCATTGTTTCTACCTTTCCGTCGGAACGTTATCAAAGTTACTCTCAATCATACATAGGATATTTATTCTCTTAGTTCTTTCTTGTTCTAGGATAATCTCAACCTTCTTTGGTTCCATCCATACCTCATCATGGTTTCATACATGCCTCATCTGGCATTATTGTTATTGTGTCTTCCATTCTCTACCAAACTTCTAGTTTGAAACTCAGAATATAACTTTTTCCTTGTAAGGTTGCTTAGGTCGTCCTCATCATTCCTCCTGCATTTTCTAGGTATAGGGTATATCACAACGTCATTGATCAATACTCTACTAATTCTATCTATGTTCTTTCCAGAACTCTGTTTTAATAATCCTTACAGGTCATTGTTGCCTTAGCAAATCCAACTCATAACATCTGAATTCAAAATGTCTTTATTAAGGTTAAGGCCACCCCTTGTGCATTCCCCAGGGTTTGTCTTAATTTATGGATATCCTATCCTTAATTCAACTGCCAAGGAATTCTTGCATCCTATAATTGGCAACCAAATCATGTATCCTAAATAAGGGTCTCTTTTCAATTGTTCTCATTTGATAATCGATTTGTAGCTTAATACTAACCTCTTCTTTCAGGTAGTTGTCAGCCTATTTGACCTTCCAAAAGACAACGTATGTCTATCTGCTCTCTTACAGAACTTGGTAATGGTAGCAAGGATGCTTTGGAAGATATTGGTCGAGTTCAACGTGAATCTCTTAGTACTTATCGTTCTTCTCAAAGGTACTTACCTTAGGCAAAATTTCTACAGCATACTGATCAATCTCTGACCATTTCTATACTCTCTTCATAAACCTTCATTTTTTATTTTCCTCCATCATAATATATTCATGGTATTCATAATACCCTAACATCATACATCTCAAGTCACTATACGTTATTTTTACTCGTAGTCTTGGACAATCGTATACACATGAATCACTTTAGTACGGGTGACCCCATCCCAAAAAGGTCTCGTAAATTCCCAATCAAAACATGGGTTGCCAGGGTTCAGCAGAAGATTCCTACGATCTCATTAATGTTTCCTTTATATTAGAAGCCCTTGCAGTCGGTGCTTACTTAGAAGCAACCCTGCTTTGTCCTTTAATTGCTGGTCTAGTCACTTTATAATCCTTTGTGACTTGGCCTCAACTGGCCACACTAAAAATAAAAAATATATGATTTTAGGGGTTGGCTAATATCATTACTTTTCTAGCAATTGCCGGCATAGTGCCTTCTTCTTTGATACCTTTCTACCTTTCCAAAACTTTACTTCATATAAGTCTTAATCAACTACTCGGCACCGTCTCCGATCACCTTTCCTCTACTTTTATCTTTTCAACTATTCTTATCAACCCCACGTGCCACACAAGCTTACCATTCCTGGCATAACAGCATTTTCATTTAAGTCAATCCCGGAATTCCTCAGTCTGGCTGGTTTCTTTCTTATATTTCCTGTTTCCGTCCAATCTCAACTTCATCATTATATTTCTACAATCAATCGCGATAATCGGGGTCTGTCCACCAACCCATATAGCGGCTACCTTACCCAATTCACGGGGTTCGCCCCAGTTCCTACTCTCTTCCATGACGTTCTCTGATAATCAGAAAGACAAGGTTTGCCAAAATTTGCCGAACTCCTTTCCAGAATCAGGGAAATTTTGGTCAATCTATCCACCTACTGGTAACATTAAGGAGACCAGTTTCGAAACATGAATAATAATTCTATGAACCTCCAAGCAGGTAGAATCATAAGCAGTCATAGTTAACGAAATAATCGTCATTAGATTGGAAGTTTACCCATTGGAGAGGAACCAATTATATACATCCCTTAGAAGGGAATCAACAGCTTCAAATTGAAACCTGTCACAACGTCCTGATACCTATACGTCCTGATATTCAATATTACCAAATGTCAGTCTACCTAACCACTAGTCTCAAAAGGAACATTACAGTCGGAGTTGGTTGTTCCACACAATTGGCACTACTAAGGCCATCCGACCTGGTGGACCGTGCTGTCCGAATGCATCCACAAGTACTTTGTTGTGCTGTACAAGCACACATCCTAATCCTTTATGCGAAGCATCGTTGGAAGCACAAAGTCTCCTTTTTCCATTAAGCAATGCCAACTCTTGGTCATTACCAATTTCATCTTTTAGCCCCAGGAAGATTTTCTCACATTTTTCCCTTTAACTGCTGATCGTATTACTTGATCCATTATAATTCCGCGTCGGAGTAAACTTAAGGTAACTACTATAATCCATTCAAAGAAAAGAAGGAATTTAATATTCCTCTGAATCACATGCATCTAACGTTTCTGGTTCATCATTTAACTGTGTTGAAATAACCCTATACTCAGTCTCTGACAGTAGTCTCATTACGAGTTCATCTTGACTCACTGGTCTTATCTTCCGGTAGGTTCTGAGATCATGGTTCATCATTTAACTGTGTTGAAATAACCCTATACTCAGTCTTTGACAGTAGTCTCATTACGAGTTCATCTTGACTCACTGGTCTTATCTTCCGGTAGGTTCTGAGATCATTGTCTTGCTTACTACTTCTTTATATAACTTTATCCAATCATGCTGTCACTTCCCAATGTCTTTACTTTCTAACTAATTCATTCATAAAAGGAACATTTCCCTGAATAAAACCACCTCATTAACCTCAGTTTGGTTCCATAATTTATAACCTATGACATCTGCCTTCTCATGGCAAATTATTACTAACAATATTCATACTAATTCATTTATCAAATGATATGGCACTTACTGCCTCCTTCTCAACTATTCCTAGGGACTCTACTCCTTATCCGATATCGCTATCTTTGATAATCATACTTCCCTCTAGCTCTTTCTTCGTTAATATGAAAGTTTCTAAGGATTCTCATCTATTCCCGTATAAGATCTCAAGTAATTCTTCCAATCCGTCTTACTTGCTGGTACTACATCCAGTAGTCCGGCTACGAATCCAAAATGAATCTTCAGTTCTCTTGCTAATAGCTCAATTCTTTATGCTCACATTTCTGAGCACCATACCTTAATCATCACAGGCTTACTGGTTGCGGCCCTCATTCCTCAAGGGTAATCTCCTTATCTTAACAGGACTGTCCTTATCTTCTGGAACCTCTTCCGGGTCTCCAGTAGGGTACTCCATCGAATCTACCCGCTGATCTTCAGCATATAAAGCATCATCGCGCTGCTGCTCGTATGCCTCAAGGTCTGTCGCCTTACTCGTCGATACGATATCGAGCTAAGTTACTATCATGATACTTAAGAGTTCCCATAAGGGTTTTATATGTCATCACTACATTAAGTAGTCCGACTATGAACTTGGCAAGAGTTCTTATTATCTTAGTGAATTTATTGTTTTAACGTCGCCTCATCTCTGGGGTTTATAACGTACGCTCTAATACCATTTTTGTAACACCCCCAGATCCAGGGCCCGGGATCCGGTCGTTACGGTCTCTATTTTTGTCCACAATACTTGAACTCACTTCAACATAAAATAAATTACATCTTTATGACCCAACACAACAATATAAAACACACCCGTTATAGTCCCAGAGATGAAATCAGAGTAATAATCAAATTTTATTAATCACATTATGAGTTCTTACAATCCAAAAGAATTTCACTATGAATACATACTCTTTGCCATCCATTTACATAAGTCATACCAGCCCATATACTTGGTACTGAAAGAATGAATCTATCCTACCAATAGATTCTTTTTCAGCTCTGGTAGTCTCATCGTCCTCGTCAGCGTCGAGTGCGCCTTGTGCGAGTCATCTGGTCTAGCTGTTGTTGTTATATAATAATAATGCAAGGGTGAGCAATAGCCCACCAACATTAATGTATAACTGAATGATAATATATAACAGTTCAAAAGTATCTTTCAAACCATATGCCATGCATTTACGGAAATGATGCCAGTATAGCATAAACGATGAAGTTACAAGGTAACTCAAATTGCATATATAGGTGGGAATATTTGTTGTGTCAAAGATAAGCAAGATCTTATCATTTATCATAAAAGAGGAACTTGCAGGAAAAATATTTCAATTCCAATTATGAATACTTTTCCAATACTGCCAACAATGATAATGTTGCAGAAAATAAATGAATTTGAATGATGAACTAATGCTGGAGTATTCACGGCGCCCGCTGTTCCAATCCTTACGATGATCAGTCGCAGATTGTATAGCTCAATTTAGATTTACTACCGGTAGAAGGAAGAGCTGACGGATTTACTTGTCTACCGCCCTGTTAGATCTCCCCGGCCAACGGTTGGGCCAATGGGATGGACCGGCGCTACTCGGCCTCTTACACGACTCCAAGTTTGAAAAGAAGTTCTTGACTCTGAACGTAAAGTTTGTCCCCCTTTCCCCAAGTATGATACTTGTTGATAAGACTCCACAAAGTAGTCGTATCTAGTTGGAAAGGAAAATTCAACATCATTTCTCCCAAGCTGCTGCTTGTTAGAGGATACCATCTTGTTCCAATAATCTTACCCCTTGAATGATAAGAAGGTTACTCAAGGATTCAATTGATAAACAGCAACCAAGTTGCGAGTGAAACGAATAGTTTTATAGGATTTATGACCGGGAAGTCAACAAGATAAATAACATTGCTCAAGTAGGTTCCCCTATATTATGAAAGTTTGAGCGAGCATTTAAATTTTAAGATAGATTTAAATGAAAAATAAAGAGTTGGGAACCTTTCCTTGATAAAATAGTCGTAAAAAGTCTCCGAAATATTTTACATAATATCTGGAGGTGAAAGATAATCTCCGAATAATATAAATTATTTTTAAAAAGAATTTAAAAGAATTAAATAAATATTCCAAGAATATTTATTAACTCAATACTAATTACGGATAAATCATAATATTGCTCGCAAGTAATCCTCGAATGAATATATAGAATTATTTACTAAATAAATCCCTCCTTAAATGAATATTCAAAATAATATTCATTAAATAATTAAACTCCAATAAATATATAAAATAATGTTCAATAAATAAGTCAAACCTTAAATGAATATTTGAAAATAATATTCATTTAATAAATAATCTTCTAAATGAATATCCAAATAATATTCATTTAGTAATCAAAACTTTAAAGGAATATTCGAAATAATATCCCTTAAATAAATAGAACTTCCAATGAATATTTTAAAATAATATTCATCAGGTACATAAAACCTTAAATGAATATTCGAAAGTAATATTCATTTAATAAATAAAATTCCAATGAATATCAAAATAATATTCATTAAATAATCAACTCTAAGTGAATATTCGAAACTAACGTTCATTTAATCTCTCGACTGAGATAATACTCGAATAGCATTCCTCAAAAGATTTCCAAGTATTTGATACTTTATGGAAATATAAATAATGTTTTAATAATAACATTCCTCAAAATAAATAATAATCTGCCGTTGGAATCCCTCTGGGTTTTCACGACTATTTATATATCTCAAAATACCGACTCCCGGTCTATATTTAAGAATGAATATCATATGCCCTTCGCTAATGGTCTTACCAAAACAATCCGACTTATAACTGATAATTCGTATCTAGTCTATAAGCCAATATCAATTCATGCTAACATGCTTATAATCATACTAATATCCTAACAAAGCTCAAATCCATCAAGAACAAGCATATCCTTAAAGTAGATCTAGGGTTTCAAGAGTGTTATACCTCCTTGAGAGTGTGAACTAGCCTTACAAAGCTTGGTGTGGACCTTGGATTGCCTTAAGCTTGCTAGATCAACCATGAAAAAAAGAAAATTAAAGATTAGTTTTCATGAAAACACTATTCACCCTCCTCTTTCTTAATTTTTTTAAAAATGGAAACAAAGGAGTTTGGACTTGAAATTTTTAGGAGATTAGTTTCTTGAAATATAGAACTCACCTTAAAAATTACAATATCAAACAAGGAGTGGAAGGTGGATTTCTTCCTTTGAATTTCTTAAAAATTCGAATGGAATACAAGGAGAGGAAATGTTGTTCTTTGCTTGGTTGCTTCTTGGATTAGGCATAAAGTGACTTTGCTAGATAATATCTAGATGTTAAAGTGGCTTTATTAAAGTGATGATGCAACGGATGATGAAAATTGCTTGGACAAGTGTTGATCTTTGGTTAATTCTAGGCTAACTTGTAGTTGTTTTGCTAAGTACTAGTTTGATTCCTAAGTATGCTAGTTGCATGAGTCATCACTTGGTTTGCTAGATATTTTCCACCACTACATGCATGTATCTTGATTCCCTGCTTGTTTCTTTGTCCGGTTATTGCTCAATTCTTTGATCGTTCGGAGGAATAACTCATTCGTTTCTAGTTAGGGTTTTACCGGAATCCGTCTTAATATTTATACTATCATCCTCCATTCTCTTTAATAATTCTTGAACCTATTTTCCTTAAATCCCTTCAATAATTCCTTAAGTCTTTCAGTGTCCATGGAAATCTCGGGAAAAATAAAAGGGCTATTTTTCAGAATCCGACAGCTTTTACATACACTCTTTTTCCCCCTGGATCACTAATACGAACTCAGAATTTCGTTCCGGGTACTTCTATATAACGTCGTCTAATAATATTCCTAAATCCACCAAAATCACTATTCACCACTTATTCTTTACTTATTCTTTTAGGGTTATATAGATGTCCTGGTTCTCTTTCGATCGTTCCTTAACCCTTTTACGGAACCACTGGACTGATAATAGATATCGATTTGGATGACATAAGAATAACCTTCCCCCTTGGAATTATCAAATCTTAAATTCCTAGGAGATAGATAATTCTTATCTAGATTGTCAACCAATAGCATTCTTCATGACATATAAGTATTTGAATCCATATCCATTCCATTCATTCATTAGAGCTGGTGACCTTGTTGTCGGAATCATTGTTCCTCATTTTACAACTTAATAAAAAGTTTTAATTCTACCGAAAATTTAGGTTCTTACAACGAAATTTACGTTTCAGAGTCATGGATTCTATTCGAACTAGGAGTCGTATAAGGGGCCGAGTAGCGCCGGTCCAAGGACCAACCGTTGGCCATGGAGTTACTAGAGAGACTGTAGACAAGTAAATCCGTCAGTTCTTCCTTCTACCGGTAGTAAAACCATATCTGTGTTGTACAACTGCGACTGATCATCGTAGGTTGGAACAACTGGCGCTGTGAATACTCCAGTATTAGTTCGTCATCCAAATTTGGATATTTCCTGCAACACGTATCGAAGAGACTTCAATCAGGTTGAAAGGTATTTCCTGAAACACGTATCGAAGAGACTTCCGATCAGGTTGGCAGGTGTTTGAAAAGTGTTCAAAACTAATGTTACAATGAATCACCTTGTAACTTCATCTTTTATCTTATATTTTATGACTCTGTTGATACCTTACATAACATAAGTTGTGATAAGGAGTTTTTTTATATTGGATCACCTTATAACTCCATCTTTTAAGTTATATGTTGATATTATGCATATATTTTATATAGCAGATATTTTACGGGAAGGTTATATTGGATTACCTTGTAACTTCATCTTTTATATTGTACTAGAACTTTGTTCATAGTATGAATAATAAAAGTTTGCAGAGATATTATGTTAATGATATTTGAAGTACTATGATAGTACTGATTTTGAATATATTCCGTTAAGGGAATAATTTCTGTATCAAGATATTTTGGACAATTATTGTCTTATACCCGCTATATTTTCTGGGTTTGAATTAAAGGCAGAATTATGCCATACTTTCATTACCTTGCTGAGCTATTGCTCAAACTTGCTATTGTTTTATATATATTATATAGCAACGAAGCAGGATGCCAATGGGACGGCGCATACCCCGCAAGGCGTTTCCATAAACAGTTTCTAGCAGTGATCCCGAGAGTAGTACGAACCAGTCGAATCAGGCTGCAACTTTTGGTATTCTTCTTATATAGAGATATCAATGGTATGAGAGGATTGTGAGCATCAGAAGGCTAAGTTGGTAATGTAACATTACTTAGAAGTTGTATCAGTGACAAATTCAAAAGACATTTGGGTATTGTAATAAAAATTATTTATTCCGCAATTGTTGTATTGTGTTGTTTCTGAGACTCTAACTTGTGTGTGTCTGAGGCATATATTGTGGGGTCGTGAGCAGGTGAATTATGAACATTGCGAGTAATACAGGTAAGGCAAGGAGTAAATGGATTGTGACTACTCTAAATCCCTGATTTCGGATTTGGGGCTGTTACACTGTGGCTTATATGGCTTATCTCTTCTGAAATTTATATTCTTGAATCTTTTAGCCATATATGCCGTGGCTGGGTTATCCATCCTTTTAATCTCTTCTAGTGAATAGAAGTCTTCATCTTCAACATCTTTGAGCTGTAGAACCACTTTCTCCTCATCATCCAACACCTCCTCAATCTTCAGAGATGGTACTTGTGTTGGTTGTGAACTTTGTGAGGATTCACTTGGCAGAGAGACAAGTGGATCATGAGCTACAAAGGCACCAGACATGTTTGCCATCTTTCCTTTGGCTCCAGTTTAAGTAGCTCTCTTTTGAAAGAGTTCAAGTTCATATGACTTAAGTACACCGTAAAGAGTCTCAAGAGAAACATCATTCAAGTTTCTCCCTTCTCTTATGGCAGTGATTTTGTGCTCATGGTGCTCAGGAAGAGTTAGCAAAAACTTGACATTAATCTCTTTTTTGTCATAGAACTTTCCATGAATTTTTAACTCAGCTATTAGCTTACTGAATCTTTCAAACATGTGAGTGAGCTCTTCACCAGGCTTAGCCATTAAGGCTTCATATTGTGACACAAGAATTTGTCTTTGATTTTCTCTGACCTCTTCACTTCCTTCACACAGCAACTCTATCTTGTTCCACATCTCTTTAGCAGATGAGCATCCCATAACATTTCCACACATGGCTTTGTCCAATGTGAGAGAGTCAAGCAAGATGAGTTGTAAGTAGTCATCCAAGGCTACCTTTTCTTTCTCAGACTCTGTGTATTCTGAGGGTCTCTTGGCAATCCAGTGAGTTGGAATTACTTCACCATTCATAGTGGGAGCAGCTACTTCTTTTTTAGGAATGAAGGGGCCATTCTCAAGGATTCCCAAGTACAGTGGATGTGTAGATTTGATAAATAACAAGATCTTTCTTTTCCAAAAGTTGTAGTTCTCTTTATCAAATACTGGAATCTTGATACCACTTGATTTTTGTATACTCATCATGATCTCAGATTAGTATATCAATCTGCTTGCTCTGATACCAGTTGTTGGTCCCGGAGTATTGCAGAAGGGGGGGTTGAATGCAATATTGATAAATTCAAATATTTACTTCAACAACAATAATAAAGATTCTAATCTATCAGTATATGAAATGCAAACACAAGTGATAGCTCAAGATATTCTCACAAAATAAATGTTTTATTTATTTTGCAAAGTGTTGCTACAACCTTGAGAAAAAGTGTTTTCTCAAGCTTCGGTTTCTTGAGTGATTACAAAGAAAATGAATTCACGAATACTTAGAAAGAATGAGAGACGATACTCTATGTAGACTAATTTGCTCTAACTTCTCTATCACATGGGTTGTGGAGCTGCTGTCATTTTCAAGTGGCAGCTCCTTACAATTTGCACACACATGTGACTTTCCTAAATTGCTATACAAACAGAGTTATCATAATATGTAAAGAAACCTAGATTCTTTCTAATTCAAGCTAATACAATTCTAGTAGATGTGGATTTGTCATACTCTTGAATTGACGAGCTTTGTCTTGTGATCTCTCAAGCTTCTGTCGTAGTCTTGCAGGTCTGCTACAATTTTTGACAAGTTGCAGCAAATCTGTTTCTTGAACATCTAAAATGTCATGGGTTTGACTGAGATAAATCCCCAAATCAAATAATTTAGTGAGACAGTAACTTTAACCACCAAGTCTGTTGTCAAGAGAATGTTCCTTGGTTGACAGTATGAATCCCCGCCAATGTTGCTGCCAGGAATTCCAGACTTGCTGTCAAACGGTGAGAATGTTGCTGTCTCATGCTTCCGCCAATGTTGCTGTCAGATTGAGTCTGTTGTCGTGACTTGAAACATGCTGTCTTCTTGTAACCTTACTGTCAATGCTATGACAGTAAAATTTATTCTTGCTGTCGAACTGATGTAATCTTGAGGCTTGAACAATTAATATTACAGCAACTAATTTGGTCACAAGAACACACTCTGGCTATGACAGTATGTTCTACTTAGTGAAAAACTAAGTATAGGGAAATCTAGTTAAGTTGTCTCTATGCTATCACCCATAAATCCTAATAGTATTGCTCCAAGATAAATAGATTGTGGTCTAAGGAGTTGTAAAGGCTTCTCTGCCTACTATAAAGGAGTTTCTTTGTAGTAGTGAAAATCTCGAGTCCGGGGAGGAGCTCGGGGACTGGAGTAGGGGTGTTCGAAACCATTAGGGGTTGCGGGCATCACGAACCAATATAAAATCAACCGTGTGCAACTCTCTTATCTTTCTCTCTTTATTTTCCGTACTTATTTACTTGTTGACAAGTAACGAAGTTTAAAAAGAGGAAAAAAATTTCAAAAATCCAAGGTCTAAATTTTAAAAAGGTGATAAGCTATTCAACCCCCCTTCTAGCTTATCTTACCCACATACGGGACCTATTAATTGGTAGTAGAGTAGTGCTTTTAACCGTATTTTACGATTATTGTGATAATTGGAAAATACAACAAAAAGTAGATCCTTATCAGGTTTATTGACTGTTGAGAAAGTCTTTAAATAAACCGTAAAAAGGACATCTTTTTGATGGCTTATTTGAATACTATTGGTTGCGGAGAAGGACTTTCTAGTTCTCGACCACCACTTTTTGATGGCACTAATTTTGCTACTTGGAAAGCAAGATTTAGAATTTATGCTAGATCCCAAGGAGTCAAAGTTTGGATGACCATAAAAGATGGTGTTGACCTCCCTACTAA
Organism: Saposhnikovia divaricata; assembly: GCA_036435485.1. Classification (NCBI taxonomy): domain Eukaryota; kingdom Viridiplantae; phylum Streptophyta; class Magnoliopsida; order Apiales; family Apiaceae; genus Saposhnikovia; species Saposhnikovia divaricata. The sequence goes on along the minus strand of CM071597.1, from coordinate 118,688,093 downwards.
AGAAGTAAATGGTGAGGATGTTGAAAAGAAAGTTAGTGAATATACTCCCAATGAAGAAATTTGAATGAATATTGCCGCGAAAGCGGAAATGGTTCTTACTAGTGCACTTGCAGAAAAAGAGTATAAACGAGTTAATAATTGCAAGTTCGCACAAGAAATGTGGAACAAGTTGGTTATTACTTATGAGGGTACAAAAGATATTAAAGAATCCTGGATGGATACTTTAATACAAGAATATGAAAATTTTAAACTCCTCGAAGGTGAAACCATCATCGATATGGAAACGAGGTTTACTCGTATAATCGATGAACTTGCACAGCTTAGAAAGGCATATACTATAAATGAGAAAAATCGTAGGATTTTAAAAGCCTTGCCTCCAAGTTGAAAAGTCAAAGTTACCACAATAAAAGAAATGCATAACTTGAATTCATACTCCATCAATAGCTTATTCGAGAAATCTTCGTGCTTACGAGGAAGGTAACATTCCGGAAAAGGCCCTTCCGAAATTGGAAGAAAAAAGAAAGAATATGGCTTTAAAAGCAATACTTATCGATGAAGATGAAAATGACAGTTAGTTAAACGAAGAGTTGCAAAATCTCGATGAACAAGAGATTGCACTACTTTCGAGACAACTACATCGGGTTTTGCAAAGTAAAGCTCAAAGGTACGAAAAAGGATTCCTTAAGTCGAGTAATCAACAATGAATATTTAACTCAAAAGGAAGGCCTAACTATAAAACTAATAACAATTTTCTGACCACGAGTTTTAACAAAGGCAAAGGTGTCCAACAAGAGAATAATGCTTACAATAATAATAACCATTCAAATTATTCGAATAATTATTCTCCACCTAAGCCTAAGGAATCGCCAAGTGAGGAAACACATGATTTGTGTTTCAAATGTAAACAACCCGGTCACTTTAAACGGGAATGTCCAAAGTTGGCTAAAGACGAAGTCTTGTAGCCGAAAATGGATGGGATTTAAGCAAGGTTGAAGAAGCCCCCGAACAAAGTGAAGAAGTTGTTAACTTGTGCCTGATGGCGATTGGTGATGATGCTACACCAACGGAAATCTCCACTACAAATCAAGAGGCAACCCTAAACTCTACTACTAATGTGGCATCTTGTAGTAGTGTTGATATTTAATTAGATTTGTCTAAAGTGGATCATACAAATTTGGGTGTTTCGGAGCTTATTAATCTTGTAAAAATGTTGAAAATGAGTCATGATGAAATTAGCCAAAAATACATCACAGTTAGTCCTGAAAGGAATAAAATACGGGATGTGAATCTTGAGCTACAAAAAGAGGTCACTCGTTTGACCAATATCCATGTCAAAGATGTGGAATATTACGAATTTATGTCATCTCAGAATGAGCGCTTGAATCTTGAAAATACTAAGAAGGATGAAATTATTCGAAATCTTGAGATTGAGAATATATCCTTGGTTCTTCAAGCCGAAGAGATGGAAAATGAAAAAGTTCAATTATCTACTAACACTAGTGATCTCCATGTTAAGATGTTGAATTTAAAGATTCGAAATGAATCTTTGATTCGTGAAAATGAGACACTAAGAGAAAAGATAAAAGAATTCGAACAAGCTCTAACGGGAGATGTTGAGAAAGAGCTACACGAAGCCCTGAAAGAAAAAGAATTAGATTTTCAAGTTACGTTATCCGTTAAAGATTTCGAACTTGCAAATCTTAATGATTTACTCGAAACCGAATCAAAGGAACGAGAACATGTTGTCTCTGAACTTAAATCGGTTCTCGTGGAAAATCAAAGGCTTCAAAATGATAATAGCAAGCTCTTGTCTCAAGTCTTTGATCGAGCAAATTTATCTTTAATAACAAGATTAGCCTCTTGTTAGGCGAAAAAGAAAATCTTGAGAAAACCGTTAAGCAATTCACCAAGAGTAGTACTATATTGGAAAATATGTTATTTAACTCAAGGGAATCATTTAATCGAGAAGGTTTAGGATATAATGCGAACTCTCCCCCTAAAAGAGAAGTTCCACCTCCTAATACTTCAAGGAATACTCCTCCCAAATCATCTTCACCTAAATGTTCATATTGCATTGTTAGTGGACATCTAAGTCTTTATTGCAAATCCAAAGAAGGTCAGAGAAAAGGGAAGTATAAATGGATTCCTAAAGGTGAAAGTTCGAGAAATGATAAGAAAACTAAAGTTGTTAAAAAGAAAGAAAATGTGGTTAAAAATGATAAAAGGCAACCGAAGTTTACTTATCAACAAAAACCGATTAGTTTTCAACAAAGGAACATGCAACATCAAGCTAGTACTAGTACCAATAATGCTAGTTCTTCTAAAGTTCCAAATCAAGGTTATAAAGCTAGAAATTCAAATGGTTATGGTTATGCTCGTAAAATAAATGCATTTTCTATGCCTAGGAATGCGAGTCATTTTAATGCTAGATCGGGTCAACATACTAATGAAAGTCATCATGCTTATTCTAGAATCAATAATGCTCATGTTAGGAACAATCATGTTAATTATCGTGCTAATAATTATTCTAGAGATTCCGTTATCACTATATTTCCCCGTAGATATAACGCCCTAGAAAATTTCGAATTTAAAATTATTTATTTAATATAAATTATGAATTATATTATGTGAATATTGTTGTAAAGGTGAAATGTATGTGAGATGGTGTTTATGTGATTATATGAAGATTTGGGTAAGATGTGAAGGTTTGTGTAATTTTATTTGTATTTTTGAGGATTTAAATATATTTAAATCATGTATTTTAATCCTCTATCAATTTTATAAAATTATCGGAGGGATTAAAAATCATGAAATCTTTTGAAATATTTCCTTTATATATTTATTGAGTTTTTAAAATTGTTGGGTGAATTAATTTGGGTGTTGTGGTATTTTAAAATGATTTTAAGAGTTTTATTGTATTTAAATGATCAAAATTTGTAAAATTCATATTTAATTCATTTTTGATCCGAAAAATATTTCAAAAATATGTGTGTGCTCGTAATTTTATATTCTTTATTTTAAAAATGAAAAGTGTAATTTTCCGTAGGTTTTATTCAATTGTGATTTATAGAAGTCGGTTATTAGTATATAATTGGGCCGAAAAGAGAGTAGAGTGGAAATAAGAGGAATTGGGCCAAACCCATTAAGTAAACCAGCAGCCCATCAGTTAGAACAATCGAGAAAACGGGGGGGAGAAAAAAAAAAAGAGAAAAGGGGAAGAAGAAGAAGAGAGATTGGGGATTAAATTGAGAGTTTATATGTGTGTATATGTATGTATGTGTGTGTATATGTAAAGAAAGGTGGGTGAAGGGGCTGTGCAGCAAAAGGGGACGTGGAAGCAGGAGGAGGCCGCCACCGCGGCTGTGGCTCGCCGGCGGTGGGGCAGTGCTTCGTCGGAAAAAAAAGCTGGCCGGTGGGATGACGGTGGTACGAGGAGCAGCGCAGCGTGGTGGTGGGAGAGATTGCAGCATAGAGAGAGAGAGAGAGAGAGAGAGAGAGAGAGAGAGAGAGAGAGAGAGAGGGAGAGAGAGAGAGAGAGAGATGAAGGGAGAAATTTGGAGGAATATTCATCGGAATGTATAAAATTTTATTTAATTAATTAATTATTTATTTTATTTTATTTTCCCGATGTAATTATTTAATTCCTCATTTTAGATTAATTAGGTAATTGTTGTAATTAAATTATATTAATTGCGATAGCATTGTTGTAATTAAATTAGAATTAAGTGTGATGCAATGATTTAATTTTCGTAGTTTATTTTGGAAGAGTTTATAATTGTTTATTAAATGTGGGTTCCATTATTGCTTTGATTAATTGTTTAGTTGATTATATTGGTGGGTAAATTATATTAATAGTGGTGGTATTTAGTTTTAATATGTTAGTTTGAATTATTAAATTTGTGGATGTCGAGCTTCCGATTATTTATTGATGGTTCAGTCGGGAGTTGTATGGTTGTTAGTTGATGATTGTTGTTGTTGTATTATATATAAGTTATATGAGTTGGCTAGTCGTAATTGTCTATGTGCTAAGTGATATAGGTCGAATAGTAATATTTGTTAAGTGCTTTAATTGTCAGATTTTGGTGGAGGGCCATGTGTGATCAAGTGGTTTTGATTAAGGAATTATATAATTGCCTGAGTTGTATATTTGTATAAATGTTAAGTGGTGGTTTCTGAAAAATACCACTGGCCCTAGAGGTTGTGTGGTTTGTTTTAATTTAGTTTTCAAATGTAATTTATAGTAAAGTTAAGTTATCAATTTATTTTTCTTACGTGTTGAGGTGCCGCATGTCTGGGCGGGTAAATTTCTTTACATGTTTAGTTGCCGCATGTCTGGGCGGATACTTTTTCTTATGTGTTTAGGTGCCGCATGTTCGGGCGGGTACTTTTAATTATTTGTTTACTTTTATGTTGCTGCCAGAGAAGCAACTATATTTTAAGTGATTTTGAGTCAAAAATTGTTGAGTTGGAAAACAGGTGGATAGTCTTATTTACGAATACCTCATGCCGAAATTTTCTAAAATTCCCCTGCAAATCTATTTAAAATCTATTTAATTTATTGGATGTCAATGATTTAAAGTATGCTATGCTTTATCGAGAGTTTAAGAGAATATGTAATAGTTGACATGAGAATTTGAGGTGTGATTTTGCTGGGAAGTGGTTTCCACTGGATAATATTCTAGAGTTAAGTGGCTATCTGTGTTAGATGTTTATTTAATCTAGTTGATTGTACTAAAGCTATTTTGTGAATATGATTGTATATGTTTATATATGTTATATGTTTATATATGTTATATTTTGTGAATATGACACGCATGGGTAGATTAGAGCAAACAATAAGGTTTTGCTTGGTTTGATACTAAAATAGCATTTGACCTTGTAAAGGTACGAATAGGAGACCTGGTCAAGAACATTGCGCGGGTAGACGGAAAGACGAAGAGAAGGACAAGTATCAAAGTTGACGGATGTATGGACGTGGAAGTTGGTGAGTTATGAAGTAGAAATGGAGGTAGGGCCAATTAAGAGGCTAGCAAGTAAAGAATAGAGTCGGATGTGAAGTAAGTCATGGATCGATGATTACGATCGAGAACTTCGTATAACGAGGCAAGTGTTGTTGCTCCTCAGTCCTCACTTATTGTTCAAGTGATGACATTCCATTCCGGTTAGTATATAATGATTCGGTCAAGTTATATTTAGAAAATGATGCAATTATTCGAGCAGCATGCAAATGTCTATTTTCTCCACCTTTGGTTCAAATTTAAATTCTCAAATGATTTTACAAAGGGACTTTTCTTCAAAAATACTTTAATCATGGCATGTTATTGGATTCCTCAGTGGAAGGCCATTTCTTTTATCTTCTTCAAGAATGTTTAAAGAATATTCCAAATAAAGAAAAAAAATCCAAGATTTTAAACCTTATGAAAACCTGCTGGTGTAATTCCTGATTTTTAACATATTTTCAAATTTCACCAGTGGACCCCCTTTTGGAAATGTTTTCTTCAACTAAACTGCAATTAATTATCCTGAGATTATTTTACAAATAATCATTTAAACTGCTTTACTCAGTTATGATGATTCAAACCTTATTATGTGTTGTAAAATTTCATTAAATGCGTAATACTTGATTATGTCCCTGCTCCAACTTAGGATTTCAATTGTTGGCAATCTTGTTACGATTTATATTTTATATTGTTGCCCAATTCGATTTTCTCTTTAATCAAGCAGTGATGATATGTCCTCAATTATTCATATCTATCTTGTCAATACTTATTCAAAATATTGTTCTTTATATTCTCCACACCATTTATTATCGAACTCATCGGTATTTATTGAATATCTTGATTATTGGGTTATCACCCTGTATTCTATCGAACTTGTCGATACCTGTTGTTGTTATTGCTTATTCATTTACCCCTAAATATTTGTATCGAACTTGTCGATACCTTTTAAGATTGTTGTTCTTCATTTATTACCCAATTGTTGTGTCGAACTTGTCGACACCTGTTGATCTTGAATCCTTCATTGACTCTTGGATTATGGGTTGTTGTTTTGGAACGTGAGTTTCCAGTTAGTTGGTTGGCAAGGGTTGTCGATTGTTCCGACACCTAGTGTGTGACGCCCCCAAATCTGAGGTCAAAGATTCAAGTCGTCACATCACCATCCAACCATATCATACCTGTATTAACTTTACAACTCAACAATACATCCATCCAGACCTCAATCTTACGCACAAACAAGTAAGAGCCTCAGAAACGATAATCAAAAGTAACACTAAATATTACAATTCATCTGTACAATCCAGAATCTTACGGACTTCCACTTTTACAACTACACTTGAAGACAAGTCTTACTATTACAGTTGAAAACCTATCAGACTTACTTTGTAGCATTTAACAGGAACTAAATCGTCTCTAGGGTAATTCTTCTACTCCTCTTCTGCTGGTGCGGAGTTAATCGGCCAAATTCTTCTCTTTCTGAAAAGTTTTTATAAAGCAAGAATGAGCTACATAATGCTCAGCAAGTTCACCATTTTGAAAAATAATAATGTGGTTTATTTCGAAAACATTCCCAACTATATGGGTATATATCTCAGATTTCAAAACATAATTGGACAATATATATGTCCGAGTTTGAATAAAACATCTATACTCACTAAGGAGCTTTAAGAATAACATATGAACCCTTTATAAGGTTCCCATTTCAATATATCTCAAGTTTGAAAATATATACATATGAGTATATCATTTTCGGCAAAACACTCTACGGTTAACATACTGTACAGGGAATACATCATTGCAAACCTCTTTCCTTCCATTAGCTTAGAAGGTTTCTCATTCAAAAACATTTCATTCTTTGAAATAATTGCAAGAGTGCACTAACACGTGCCAATCTTTATAGAAAATCTTGCGGTTCTAGATACTGCACGATGTCAATATTTTTCTTATCAAAAACCACACTATCGGCAACTTGGCACTTAGGCCCAAGAAGCAGTGTTTGAGTATTTTTCCAAAGTGGAGGATGGGACTGGAAGAAAACATAAAAACCTGACAGGGATTGACGATGATCAGTCGCCACATCCAAGTCCAATAATCCGTGGGTCTTCTCTACCGGTAGAAGGATAGAAACTACATCCGTAACTATCCTCGGGTGAAAACTACATCCGTAATCACCCTCGATGAAAACTACATCCGTAATCATCCTTCGACAACACCTGGGCCGGAATAATAATTGATGGACCGCCTGGCTCACGGCCGCTTACACATCCCGGGAATCGTTCGTCAACGATTCCCACACCTGCTAGAGTCCCCTTTTTCTTTTTCTTTTAAAAACTTTATTTTGATTGAAAACTGAGTAGTTGAGGTCCAACATCAGTCGACCGATAATTCTTGAAATCGTACAAGAAGAAAAACCTGACCGGGGGTTTTCGAAAATGTTTTGAGTTCGAAAGAGTTCGAGTTTGAAAGTGCTAAAGGTATCTTGGATTAGCTTTGTCTTTAAAATAATGAACAATAATTAATAAATGATATTTTAAGATTTAATATTAATAATTAATAAAATAATTATTTAATTAAATAAGTTTTTAATCCAAGATAAGTATTTTTGAGTATTTATGATGGTATAAAAATAAATACTTAAGTATACGATACTTCCCGAATGACCCTTCGGGTTTTCACAATTTAATCACGATATAATAATACACCGCTCCCCGGTCAATGGTATATTTGGACCGCTACGACTTCTATTGCCAGAGTCGTTGTCCGAAAAAAACATTTCATTCTAAGTTCAAGGGGGTACAAACATATATGTGCATATATCTCAATTTTCATCATAACCTCAATAAGCATAAGCATATAATACGATTGAAAATTACAAACACAACAGTGAAAGTCCTTATATATGTAAGTTTTGAAAAGTAAACTTGTCTTGGTGAGGTTGGGGTGGTCGAGCTTGCGGAGTGGGATGATGATCTATACATAACCAATAGTCGTTCGTTAGTACCTTAACAGTATCTTTTTAATTACGAGGTTTTAGGGGACACAAAATTAACTTAATGACTTCGTCCTATGACTCTCTAGCCCCACTATAGGTTCATGTCATCACTCGATTATGCTCGTCACTTATTCGACTTAATTTGGTTACCATATTTGAAGCGTATTAATTCCCCCTTAAAATCATACTCCACTTACGACTTTTTGACTTGCGCGAATTTTACTCTTACATTTTTATAAAATAGAAAAATACATATTGTAATCCAATTCTTTTTGGGTAGCCTTCACCACTACAATTACTAGCTCTCCTAATTTTTCCATGATCCTACATGAATTTTTAGGGGTTTAAAGAGGGCTCACAAGTGGACCATTTAGTGCAGTTCGGATTCCAGAACCACTCCTCACTTCTCAGGCCATAACTCAAAATCTATACATCACCTAGTCATGAAACTTATATTTCTGGAAACTACATTCAAATACCTTTCCAACCATATGCATTAGGACCTCAGGGGACAAGATTTAGGGGTTCAAAACCCTCCTACAAGACAGTACATGTTCCCAGAAAAATTTACACAGCTTGTTTTCTCACTTAACCATTCAAGAATCCTATTTATCCATCACAACCATCATCTAAATCACCAAGATCATACTCTATAGCACACATGGAGTTATATACACTAACCACAAGCTTAAAAATCACAACAACAACATTTAAACTCAAGATCTTCATCATCCATAACTCATATGACCAAGATTCACACTAAAATCCATGGATCTATCATTATACACCATAAATAATTCATAACCAAGAGGGGTTAGAGTTTTATACCTTCTTGAGTATCTAGGAGCCTTGGGTAAGCTTTACAAGTCTCAAGAACACCTTGGATGAGCCCCTACAATCCTTACAACTCAAGATCTAAAAGAAAACTAAGCATGGTTACTATTCATCTAAACTTCAACAAATTATAACTCAAAATCTAGTGGATGAAAGGGGTTGAAATTCATAGCATACCTTCCTTATAGAGTGTAGAGGACCTAGGAATTTTATCTTGAATTGTGAGTGATGGGAAGTTGAAGAAAAATTTTTCTTCTCCTTCCTCTAGAGCTTGGGCCGAGAGCTATGTAATGGGGAGAGAGAGAGAGTGGTTTGCTTGGGTGATTTTCAATAAAGTGATATGTAATTGTGATGTATATTTGTTATATGTATTATTGTCACATGTTGCAAGCCTAGTACTAGCTCCCTAGGTGCCAACCATGCTTCCTTGTCTCCTTGAACAATGCACCCTTAACTAGTTACTATTCCTCTAGTTGCTTTTGCATTCCTAGTTTGCTTTTCTAACAATCTAGATACATGAAGCTTGCATGTAATATCTTTCCTTGTATTACTATTCCTCCACCAATGCTTGTCACTTAATCTTTAATTCATATTGTATATTAATTAACTCCTCGTAATAATATTTTGTCGCGTAGAGATTTTCCTTGTAATTCCTTAAGTACTTAATTGTGTAAATTCCTTAAATATCCATAACTCCTTTTCATAGTCTCTTAAAATCTCCTAATACTCTAATAACTCTCAAATCCCAAGTTTTTATGAATCTTAATATTAGTAGGCCTCTTGCCTTCAACAATCTTCCCTTTTTCTTACACAGTGAATATAACAACATAAATTCTCAGATAATCAAAACCATTACATAACATAGGTGACTCAAAAGGTCCCTAATTCACAATATCATAAGCCTTTACATATTTAAAATATTACAAAAATCAGGGTTCTTACATAGTGCGTTGGATACAGAATTGGAAATGTTTTTAAAACAGATGTCCCTTCGGGGAGACCATATTAATGGTCAACAGATATCCCTTCGGGGAGACCATATTAATGGTCAACAGATGTCCCTTCGGGGAGACCAGTTTAATGGTCAGAAGTTGAGGCCAATGTGTGCCGTGGATCCACTTTGAGGGACTTTGCTGTGTACATTGTCCGGGATTAGTGTGAGACTGATTAGCCGCCTAACTCCACTATTTTTTTTTAAATAAATAAAAATCCAATTCTAATCTATACATTGAGACTGAGTTGTTTTAATATACCTGATTCCCTTGAAGCTTATTTCAATTATATTTTTCTATCAGAACTTTTATCAGTTCTCATTGCTGATGCCCCTTATTCTAGTGGAGCAATGTTGGCTCATCCTGACGATGCGATGTTAAATTTCTTTAGCTACTTTTTTTTCGCAGCACATATGATGATTCTTCTTGTTTTTCAGAACTCATAACTGTCGTTGATATTGTTATCACTATTTACACTTGCTGAGCATTGTTGGCTCACTCTTGCTTTAATGTTTATTTTCTCCAGTTAATAGAGATGATTAGTGGGCCTTGTGGTCAGTCGATATTACTCTTACGGCAGCGAGAGGCAATGTTCGAGTTGTTGATTTCGTCGGATAATGGTTCTGGAACTTGTCAAGGTTGGATATCTAGTTCAGTAGCGATCTTAGATAGTTACAAAATTTTGTATAAGAATTCTATTCTGAGGTTGGATTGTAATAATGTAAACCATAACCTGTATGCGATCTTGGTTAAGGGGTTTCTATTATTATATCATGTTTTATCAGGATTGTATGATGTTATATATGGTTAGTGATCCCAGATCTGTACCCCGGATTATGGGATGCCACAGTTGGTATCAGAGCTACAGGTTATGGTCACTGAAACAGAATAGGAGGGTTAGTGTACATGTATAAGATAGACGTCGGGTCGAACGGTTTAAGATAAGGATCGCGTTAGGATACTTCGGCAATTGATGCGACGTTATACGGTCTTTTGGCATATCGCGCGAGTGGGAGTTCGAATCGTTTAAGGATTGGGCTATGAGCGAAACAGCGAACCCGAAGCAGTAGAAGCTAAACGGGCAGCTGGAGCCATCAGTCCGGGGGACGTTATTCCAAGATTTTGCGTAGAATCTAGAACTTTCTACGATATTAGTTTCGATGTGAACGTTTTGGAGATGGTACGAGAAGGTTAAGAATACGAAGTGGGAAGTGATTATTAGCAAGAATTGGAAGTTAAGCGTTGCTGTGCACCCTTAATCATTGAGTCCATTCAGTTTATTGTCTAGAGAAATTTCATATTCTTCTTTTGAATTGTCGTAAATTATTTCTCGGTGGTATCGTGGCTGAGGCATTCGTTGCGCAGTGACGGTCCAAAATCGAGAATGAATTGAGATCTTATTTATTCAACTCATTATTGTCAAGCCGGTTTTGGCAGCTAAGTATATCAGTGCTTAGTCGACAAGAGTGAGATTATGAATAATTAGGAATTTCTTGAATGTTTGCTTGATCAATCATTGATGCATCTATTGAAAAGTCCTCTATTCATCCATTGATGATGGGTTTCGTATATCAGATTTATTCGAAATCCCATTCTTTTTGAAATATTTATATTTTCAGATGGTATTTGATCCAGCTTTACATGAAGATTTTTGAAACTCTTGAATCCCTTCCCTTTTCATGAATGCTTGATTTTCTTCATTCCAGCTGAGATGAATAACCTATGCAGATGGGGGATTTAGGGACATCTTATCTTTGTGATAGAAGTCCAGTGGGACGCCACTGATTGTGTTTGTCATGAAGGTACTAAAGACTGGCCATCTTTATGTACTGTGGTGCTTGACTAAGTGACAAATGCAACCTGAAAATAGTTCAAAGATCATATTGATCTCTCGGTTGAACTCCTTTATAAAAGTTTTATCAAATAAACTAGGTCTATATTTATATTTGATGCCCCATTCATTTTATTGACCTCCTTTGTCAGAAATTCGATGGTTTCAAAATTCCTAATGATGAGGAGATTCGAAGATAGGCGTGACGACATCTTAATTGTGTTAGTGTAGGTGCCATAGTGGCAATACATTGTTTCTTTGAATAAACCTTTATGTCATTTGATCATTCAATAAACGTATTTATTATGACTTTAATTACTGCGATATATTTGTTAGCATAATAAATGTCCTTAGAATCATGATACACTTTATATAGTTTAAGTACATGACTTGAACTTGAGATTATATAATATATCATATTCTTAAAAAGGTCCCTAGTCGAGTATTATTATTATAGGACAATAATAATACATAAATAGACTAGTATGTTGTTTGACAGATAACCACATATCATTGGTTATAAGTATGGAGATACTAAAGTCAATACATAGGTACATGTAGGAGTACATGGTACTGGACAGACCCACAGTGAGATTCTTCATGTTTAATAAAGTCATAAGAAAGACTCACAGTGATAATGGTGTAATGATCCTTTGACTTGAGATCATTATATTTCTATACGAGGATTAATATACTTTGACTACATTAAAATTTACCTTTGACCGGGTGATGATAAAAGTGGACATCGGGTATATCATGAGTCGTATGAGAAATATGAATGATAGATAAAGGATTTAACCCTCCTAGAATTAGGAGAGATATTATTGGCCTCTTGATTGAGTGAGACTATAAAATGCATGGCCGTGCTCAAATAATGATTTGTTTTTAATAGTCTACTCATGGATCAAGTAAACCCGGATTAAATGTTGAAGAGGATGACTAAACACATGCCTCGAGTTTAATCTATAATATTTGGTTAAAGGGATTATATTACACGGAAACATTAATCACGAAAGGTTTAATATGGATCACCATTTAAATTATTATTACTTGGGTAGCAATGATGTATTACTAGATGCCGCTCTTTGTTTACAATTTTAATTGAGACTTTAAAATCGTTGCCAACGTAATAATAACCTATAGGGTCACACACTTAGAATGTCTTAAAAGAAGTTTTAATTTAAATTGAGAATTTAAATTAAATCATTATTAAATAAAGAATTGGGTATTTAATTAATTGGACTGGTCCTAATTAATTATCTAAGTAAATTCTAATTTAATAAAGTAAGAACAGAATTGGGTTTAAGGAAATCCAATAATAAAATCAAAATAAAATTAGAATTGGGTTTAAGGAAGCCCAATTCGGTTTTTTGATTTTAGCCCACTATCTCTCATATAAATACATGATGATGTATTACTTTGAGGCTAGGGATTTCATAAAATCGTTTTATTAAAAACCCTAGCAGCTCTTTGAGAGGCTAGAGAGATAGAGAGAGGCTGTTCTTCGCGGGCTAGTACCTGGCTCCTCGGATCGTTGGACGGTCGGACATTCGTGTGGATTACCTTAGAGACACAGATCTTGACGTGAAGATTGTGTGTGGTGATTACAAGCTAGGATCTCTGTTGAGTTCGTGAAAGTAAAGCTTTTTAAAGGTATGATTCGTAATCTCCATAATCTGTCCATAATTATACATGGATCCATGGTTTGGGTTTCGAAAATTTATTATTTTATTTACGTTTATCCACTGCGTTTTATGCCTCGAAACCCAACAATGGCATCAGAGCTACGTGTATAAGGGGCTGATTTGGTTACGTGTTTACTGTATTCGATGCATGTATGCATGTTATATGAATCTGCCATGAAACAGTTATGAGATATGTCGATTATAATATGTTATGTCGTTCATATATGATTCTGTTATGTTGAATATTATGATATAATGATACAAGCATGTTTACAATCTGTCATGACTGATAAGTATACGATTTTTGTATGTTATGCATGTTGTCATCTCCTAATGATCCTAGTATTCCTTTGTTTGTACTTCCAATTTCAGCTAGAATTGAGACATCAACAATATCTGATCAATCTAAAGAGGAGTCAGGATTTGTAGATGTTAGTACACAGAATACTGGTGAAGGACAGGATGATCATACTTCAGCTCCAGATCAGAAAGATGAAGATATTTGTACTTCTACTCAAGTATTATTACTTGAATATCATTATCAACAAGCAACTTCTTCTACAAGACTTGAAGATAATGTTCTTTCTGCATCTGAATCTGAAGATACAACAAGCACTTCCAACATTGAAGTCAATTCTGAAATTCTTAAGGACATTCAGAAATCTCAAAGTGATATTCAATCGAGACTTCAAATTCTTGAAAATAACCAAGTCACTATCATGGACAATCAAGCAGTTCTGATGAATCTCATTTGTTCTGTTACTGAATCTCTTGGAATTCATGTTACTGATGTCAAAAAGGGGGAGATAAAGACAATTCAAAAACAAAAACAACAACAGGCTGGGGGAGATAAACAGACTGGGAACGGAAACAAGGGTGACAAAGTTGGTAAATTTCATCATGGAAGTGTTAATGGAAAAGAAACATCATATAGTTGAATTCTTTCTTCTAAGTACTAGATACATGTCTACATCTGAAGAAGGAGGTACTTAACTTCATGATCTTGAATTCATAAATTCTATTTTGGTTGTATTGTTATATGTTTTGACAACTACAACTTAGATTTATGCTTCAGATTCTAAAGCATAAATAGGGGGAGATTGTTAGGAATAATTCATAAGTTGTGATGTTAAGAATAGAATTTTGGTAATACTTCTTGTATATCCTGATCTTATAAAGGATTAAGCACTTTGTATGGGATATATGTGTTAGACAGTAATATGTAGAGTTCAGTCAGGAACAGTGCGTTAGAGACTACATGTCAGGAACAGTGTATCGAGGACTACATGTCAGGAACAGAGGAACAGATCCTGATACAGCAAGTCAGATCCTGATCAAATATTGATGGGATAATCAGATCCTAATGCAATGGGAAATCCTGATATCAGTCGTGTTACTGATGATGTCAGTCGTGTTACTGATGATGTCATTATGGATGCTACAGAAACTGGCAAGTGCTATAAAACAGGATCTTTGTTTTGGAAAACAAGCAAGAAGATATCTTGAAGGAAACGAATTATCTATTGATGGAAACTATCAATTGGACGGCAGAACATTGTCATAGATAGATTATAATTCTGTTATTAGTTGATAGGTAGCAATATAAATACTCTCTCAATATCATTGTAAAAAGTGCGTGTGAGCAAGTGAGTTCGTAAGATTTGTATTCGAGAGTTTAAAACAAACAGAGAGAGAGTTTCGTATTGTCAGCAGCTGCTAAAGGTATTGTACACCTTTGGTAGAGTTTGTATTTGATTATTTTAATACAAACAAAGTTTGATTCATTCATTTATTCTTGTTCATATAATCAAGCAAAAATCAGACACGATTATATAACTTGTATTCACCCCCCCTTCTACAAGTTATTCGAGTTAACAATTGGTATCAGAGCAGGTTGATTTCGAGTAATCATAAAGATCTACAATCATGTCTGGTTACAAGGATGGTAATAGTAAGATCCCTATGCTCAAGAGAAATGAATATACTCTATGGGAAGTGAAGATGTTGCATCACTTGGAAGCAAAATATCCTGATTATCTTGACAGAATCAGAGATGGGCCTTTTGTTCCAACAAGGCTTGTTCCTCAAGAAACTGTCGAAGGAAAAGTTGTTCCAGAACATACAGCAGAGAAGCCTAAATCTGAATGGACAGATAAGGAAAAGGAGAACGTTCTTAAGGATGTTAATGTGAGAAACATACTATTCAACAGTCTTGATTCTGTTCTCACTAACTATGTTCTCTCTTGTAAAACTGCTAAGGAGATATGGGACAATCTAAAGGTTCACTGTGAAGGAACGAAACCTGTCAGGAAGAATATGAGGACACTTCTCATACAACAGTATGAGTACTTTGAATCCAAGTCTGGTGAGTCACTTACTGACACCTTTGATAGGTTTACTAAACTCATCAATGAGATGGCCATGCATGGTAAATATTATGACTTGGAGGATATGAATAATAAGTTCATGAAAGCACTTCCTAATTTCTACAATGAGAAGATATCTGCAATTGAGGAAGCTAATGATCTTGATGAGATATCATTAGAAGCAGTTTATGGAAAATTGAGAGCTTATGAACTTGACAGGCAGCAGAAAAAGAGCAGGAGTGAAGGAAAGATGAAAACTGTTGCACTCACTGCTCAATCTGAATCAAAGAAGCTTCCAGAAGAAAAGTCTGAATCTACTGAAAGAGACTTGAGGAAGAAGAAGAGCAAAGAAAGTTCTGAGTCAGAGACTGAAGATATAGACTCTGAAGATAATGATTCTGAATCAGAGATGCAAGAACTCTTTGCTATGTTTGCTAAAGCTTTCAAGAAAGGAAGATTCAACAGGAGAAGATTTAGCAAAGGCACTTTTCAGAAGAGAGAGGAGAAGAAGAATGACAAAGGGAAGAGTACAATTATCAAGCTTGATAAAGCCAAGATCAAGTGCTTTAATTGCAGTGAGCTTGGACACTTTGCTAGTGAGTGCAAGAAGCCTAGGAATTCAGGGAAGGGCAATGTACTCATGGTCACACAGAAGGATTGGACAGACTTCAGTGATTCTGAAGATGAATTGGATTATGACAACATTGCATTGATCGCAAGCCTGGATCTCCAAAAAAAACTTCTTCATCTTCTGTTAAGATATCACTTCACTCTCTTGATTCGTTTGACAGCTTAGATTCTGATGATATTAGATCTATTCATGTTGAGTTTAAGAATCTTATGACTAATTTCAAAATTCTTGCTAGTGAAAAAGATGAACTCAAGGCTAAGAATGATGAATTATTTAGTAGAAATAATTTTCTTGAATCTGAGTTAATTCAAATGGAAGAATATAAGTTAAGTTCTGATAGAGCTAAGCATGATTATGGTGTTATTCTTGAGGCTTATGACTATGTCAGAAAAGAACTAGAGGAAGAGAGAGATGTGATTAAAACCATTAACAATTCTGGTAAAAAGACTCAAGAAATCATTGAAAATCAAATTATGGGTAAAGTTAATGGTTTAGGTTTTGATAAGGCTAGGCAAGAAGATATTGTAGCTATTGTCAGTGATGATAGTAAAACTGAAGCTAGCACATCTAAGTCTGAAGGTAAGAAGATAGTTTCTGAACCTAAACATGTTAAATTTTTTGATTCTAAAGGTACCCCAGTAGTGCGCAAAAGAATTAACAATAGCAATTCAGATGAAAAAGTGTTAGAAAAACCTAAGAATGTCAACATAGGTTTTCTATCTAAGTCTCAGTTGAAACAGAGACTAGAAAGTATTTCAGAGTCTAGCAAGATCAGAAGAAATAGGAATGGAAAAGAAGGTATTAACAAAGAAAATAATTACAAGAATGTACCTGATGCACCTAGGAAGAAATGCTATAAATGTGGAAATCATAATCATTTAGCCCTAGACTGCAATCAAAAACCTTCTTGGAAAACTGAGTCCAGATTCCCCAAGACTCAGAGAATTCAATACCAACCACAAGAACCCTGTTATCATTGTGGTAGTTTACTTCATTCCATTTATATGTGTAAGGAATATCATGAACTGTATTATGACTATTATTTTCTGAAATCTGAAACTCCTAGTCACAAACAGTTTGTGAAATCTAAGTCTAAGGTTGCCTCTGCAACAGGTAAATCAAAAGCAAAATCTTCAAAGCCTGTTGGATCAAAAGTTAGTAAGAAAGGATCCAATCAAAGTTGGGTCCTAAAAAATTCTAACTAGATACTTTTTGTTTGCAGGGCACTGGAAAGAAGCATTCAATTATCTTGGACAGTGGATGCTCTGGACATATGACTGGAAAGAAGTCCCTGCTTACAAAGTTTGAGAGGAAAGCTGGCCCAGTAATATCCTTTGAAGATGGCAACAAAGGAGAAACTCTGGGATATGGCTCAATTATTTTGGGGAATGTCATCATAGAAAATGTAGCACTGGTTGAAGGCTTGAAACACACACTTTTAAGCATAAGTCAACTGGGTGATAAGGGTTACCAATCAATCTTTGACAGTAAGGGATGCAAAATCTTGAATATGAAGAATGGAGACATTGTTCTGACTGGTCAGAGAGATGGTAACATATATGAAGCCAGCTTGAGTGACACATCTAAAGGAACTGTCAGATGTCTTTACAGCAAGGCATCAAATGAGGAAATCTGGAACTGGCACAAGAAGCTCTCACATCTTAATTTCAAGAAGCTTAATCAACTTGTTAAGCATCATCTGGTGAGAGGCCTACCTCAGGCAAACTATGTGCAAGATGGACTTTGTGATGCTTGTCAGCTTGGTAAACAAAGAAGAACCACTTTCAAGAGCAAGATAGAAAATTCAATTACTGAACCATTTCACATGCTGCATCTTGATTTATTTGGTCCAGTAAACATTATGTCTATCAACAAGAAAAGATATGCTTTAGTATAGTGGATGACTACACAAGGTTCACATGGGTATTCTTTCTACACAACAAGGATGAAGCTCCTCAGCAAATCATTGAACTTGTCAAGAATATTCAAAATAGCTCTGAGTACAAGGTCAAAGTGCTCAGAAGTGACAATGGTACAGAATTCAAGAATTCTACAATGGAGGAGTATTGTGCAGACAGTGGAATTACTCAACAGTTCTCTGCACCTGAAACACCTCAGCAAAATGGTGTAGTAGAAAGAAAGAACAGAACTCTCATAGAGGCAGCAAGAACCATGCTTGCAGATGCAAAGCTTCCAACCTATTTCTGGGCAGAAGCTATCAACACTGCATGTTTCACTCAAAACTGTACCTTGGTAAATGCTCATGGTAAGACTCCCTATGAGATGATCAAAGGAAAGAGACCAAGTGTGAAATACTTTCACATCTTTGGATGGAAATGCTATGTCCTGAAAGTTCATCCAGAACAACTTGGGAAATTTGAAGCCAAATCGGATGAAGCAATATTTCTAGGATATTCAGCATCAAAATCCTTCAAAGTATACAATCTCAGAACTCATATTGTTATGGAATCAATTCACGTTGCATTTGATGATAAGAAGTTTGGAATTTTACAAACTGATGAAAGTCATGACAATTTGGAATTTGAAAATCTTAAGTATTCTGAGATTCCCTCTAGCGATGATGAAGGTTCTCCAGAGGAAATCTCTATTGTTTCTCAAAGGAATGCTACTGTTGAGGGGGAGCAATTCAATCAAGGAGAACATAGGACTGGTCAGGATCAGACTGGTCATTCAGAGTCTACTTCATCAGGAACTGATCCTTCAGAGTCTAATGAAGGAAGATCAGGAACTAGCAGCAGTATTGAATCCACTGATTCTACTGATCAAGGGGGAGCTTTTGAAGGCAGAGAAAGTTCTTTTACAAGAAATACCACTAACTTAGGGGGAGAGTCTAACAGGAGCAATCTACCACTTGTTAGAAAATGGACAAGGGATTATACTGAGGATTTGATTATTGGTGATCCAAATAGTGGTGTTCGAACTAGAAGATCAATTCAAAATGAATGCTTGTACAGTTGTTTTCTCTCAAAGAATGAACCTAAGAAGGTTGAAGAAGCCTTACAGGATCCTGATTGGGTAATAGCAATGCAGGAAGAATTGAATGAGTTTGAGAGGAACAAAGTTTGGAAACTGGTACCAAGACCTAAATATAGATCTATTGTTGGTGCTAAATGGGTTTTCAGAAACAAGCTAGATGAATCTGGTATGATTGTAAGAAACGAAGCAAGACTGGTAGCCAAGGGTTATTCTCAGGAAGAAGGAATTGACTGTGATGAAACCTTTGCACCTGTAGCAATATTGGAAGCAATCAGAATGTTTCTTGCATTTGCAGCTCATTCAAAATTCAAGGTATACCAGATTGATGTAAAGAGTGCTTTTCTAAATGGCAAGCTTGATGAGGAAGTATATGTGGAACAACCACCTGGTTTTGTTGATCCAAAGTTTCCAAATCATGTCTACAAACTTGACAAGGCACTCTATGGACTGAAGCAGCCACCAAGAGCATGGTATGAGACTTTGTCTAAATTTCTTCTTAAAAATGGCTTCACAAGAGGTACAATTGACAAAACTCTATTCTTTAGAAAGATAAAAGGTGATTTGCTTTTAGTTCAAGTTTATGTTGATGATATTATATTTGGTTCTTCTAATGAAAAGTTATGTGCTAAGTTTAGCAAGCTTATGCAGTCTAAATATCAGATGAGCATGATGGGTGAACTAAATTACTTTTTAGGCTTGCAAGTCAAACAAACTGAGACTGGTATTTTTATTAATCAGTCAAAGTATGTCAAAGATCTTTTAAAAAGGTTTGACTTTCAAAATTGTGCAATTGCAAAGACACCCATGGCAAGAACCACTAAGCTAGACTCTGATCCTAAGGGAAAGAGTGTTGATAACACTAGCTATAGAGGCATGATAGGTTCACTGTTATATTTAACTGCAAGTAGACCAGATATAATGTTCTCTACCTGTTTATGTGCTAGATTCCAAAGTGATCCTAAGGAATCTCATTTAATTGATGTGAAGAGAATTTTTAGATATCTCAAGGGAACTCCAAATCTTGGTAGGTGGTATCCAAGAGAATCTGATTTCTCCCTAATTTGCTATTCAGACTCTGATTATGCAGGGTGTAAAATAGACAGGAAAAGCACTACAGGTACATGTCAATTCTTGGGAAACAGATTGATTTCTTGGGCAAGCAAGAAGTAGCAATCAATTTCAACCTCAACTGCAGAAGCTGAATACATTGCAGCAGGCAGTTGTTGTGCTCAACTCCTTTGGATAAGAAATCAGTTGATGGATTATGGTATGACACTTAATAATATTCCTATGTTTTGTGATAATACTAGTGCTATCAAAATTGCAGAAAATCCAGTTCAACACTCAAGGACTAAGCACATTGATGTCAGGTATCATTTTATTAGAGAACATATTGAAAATGGTACTGTGGAACTTCATTTTGTTCCTATTGACAAACAGCTTGTAGATATTCTAACTAAACCACTTGATGAGGCCACATTCATTAGATTGGTTAGTGAGTTAGGAATGTTAAATTTTTAGATCTTTAACATCTGCACAAGTAGCAAGGTATGTTGTTTCAACTTATAGACTTGATATTTTTTCAAGATCTATACTTGATGGTTAAATGCTTAAGCTGTAACACTTTACTTTGATAAATTACAGTATGATAGACTTGTTAATAAACATCAGGATTGCTATCAGTATACTGACGTCATCAGTATTGACATCAGGATAGTATCGTCAGTATCAGGATTGTGAAGTTTGTATGTCTTACTGTTTCAAATTCTGAAGTTCATGTTATCTAGTGGTTCAATTCTGAGTTTTGTTAAGTCTATGTTAGCAAGTGTTATTACATGCATACTGATAATTTATGTCATTATTCATGCGAGTCAATAAACAACGATAGACAAGTAGATATTAAGGAAACTTGTATTTTCATTAATCAAAAGCATTACATACATGAAAATGAAATACAATTCTTCTTTTGTCTAACTACTACTGATGATTCTGTTCTTGTCTAAAGTTGTTGCTACTTCAATTCTCAACGATCGACTTCAGGACAAGGAGCATCTCAAGATTGGATTCCTTGTCAGGGCGACTTGAATGAGAGCAGCTGACTCATCTTCATGCTTATTGAAGAAGATGAATAGCATCTCCATCAAGATCAACCTCAGACTCTTCACCAAATTCTTCATCCTCAAGGTGTGAAGAGATTAGAGGAGGATTGTATCCAACTGGTAGATGTTTTAGAGGAGATTCGTGGAAATCATCTGGGTTAAGATTAACCATATCTGACTTGATGAGAAAAGTCATCTCTTCTAAGAGATAGTTCACTTGCTCCTGATCATCAAGAGTAAAGAACTTCCCAGTGGTAATGAACCAAAAGCTAGGGTTCATATGGAGATTTGGGTTGAAAGCCATGATGGAAAGAGAAAAGAATGAAAAGGTTTTGGAGAATGGAATAAGACGTCGGTCCCTTTTATAGAAAGACATGGAACGCTGAAAAGTCATTTGGGAGATATTAATGCATTCAGTTATAATTATGTGTGACTGTATTTCTTGTATTTTCAAGAAATATTGAATGAATTTAACCAATTTATTTTGTTATTTCTTTTACAGGTAAAAGAATATGCTACGTGGAAACTCCATTTAGTCTCTGGAATCAGGATGATATTGATCAGGAATACGAGTGTATTCACATTAGGAATAGTAATTCTCTTTATTCAGAAATCACATTGAATCGTGTGATTATCCTGATGAGTAGATCACATCATGAAAAAGAAGCTGATCAATATTGATTTTTATCTTGATTTTACCTTGACTTATTTACTTGAAATTATTTTTGGATTTTATTTTCCAAAAGTCATGGGTAACTGCATTTTTCAGGGACTGACACCTGTCAACCTACGTGTCAACGTGGGATAATGGGTTTGAAGGATTTTTGAAATATAATTATTTTGACACTCTAATCGTGTAATTGCTTTCTCTAATTTCATTCTCTAAAGCAAAAACACTCTCGAGTTCTCAAAATCACTAATCAATTTCAAAGATTTCTTAAGTTCTTTTCAGATCAAAATGGCAACTAAAAGAAGACTACCCAAATCAGTAGCTTTCAAGTTTGGTGACTTTGATTTTATGATGAACAATCATGTTGTAGCTATCACCAACAAGGATGGGGTGTCAACTGATTTTCACCTGATAATGGACTTTATGGCGGAAGGACCATTAAGGTATGCCTTGACGGCATCTCCACAAATTAATCAAGTAGTTGTTTCACAAGCTTGGGAGAATGCTGAGGTAATTGATTCTACTCAGATTCAATCAGGTAAGATTGTTCTACACTTAGGACAAGACTCATTTGATCTTACTGAATCTGTCGTTAATTCAGTACTTCGCTTACCTGTTAGTACAAATTTTGAGAATGTACCATCTGATGATGATGTGAAAACTATGTTATCTAAATTAGGTTATGATGGACCTTTAGATAACATGAGCCAGTTAAATAGATCTTTTCTTAGGAAAGAATGGTCTTTCTTCTTTGATCAAATTTCAAAATGCTTTACTGGTAAATGTAGTTCTTTTCAACAAATTACAACTGTTACATCACATATTGCATATGCTTTGCTTTATAACAGAGTAATTAATTTTGGTCACATTATCTTAAGTCAGATGCGTATAAAACTTGGGTCAAGAGATCATGACAGGAATATGGTTTATTATCACAGATTCTTGCAACTGTTTATTAACCATTTCATTCCTGATGTTGAAGCTAGATTTGGTAGAGAGTATTGTGTTTCTTCTTATGTACAGCAAAAGAGAATTTTCTCTGACATTACAAAGAAGGACAATGAAAAGAATCTAGATGAAATACCTGCATTACATTATCCAAATCATGTTCAGGTACTTCTAAGAACTTATCTTCCTACTATCTATAATTCTTCTTTCTTTGGTGGTGAAATGACTCAGGAATCTCAATTGGAGGAGAACCCCCCTGTGTCTACGAAAGTAGCCAAAAACATTACAGTCTCTGAAACAATTCTAGAACCAAATTTTGATCCACAGCCTATTGTTTCAAAGAAGCCAACCTCTGGTGTTTCTCAAAAGACATCAGTTGTAAGGAAGAGAAGATTTGTCATTTCAAGTAGTAGTTCTAGTGAAGATGATGATAATATATCTCTTGCTGAGAGAGCAGAATTGAAGGCTGCAATTCAACTTTCTAAGCTAGGACAAAGAGATGGAACACCTAGTCAGAGCCAGGCTGCAGTCTCCCAAAAGGCTGTAGTTCTTAAAAAGGGAAAACAGTTACTGGATACTGTCTCTCAAAAGACTGTGTCTATTGAAAAAAGATCTCATCCCAAGATCACTTCTGTGTCTACACCTCTTGAGTCTTTGTTAGTCACAGAGGCATGCCTGAATACATCTAATAACAAGCCTAAGTTGTCTGTAATGCTATGCATTACTTACATGACCTATTAACTGAGGGAACCTCTAGTTGTAGAGTTTCTACTTGTTTTGTACTTGTAATAGGCATCAAATTCTAGCTGTGTAACTGTACCTATTAAGTCAAGAATAATGCTTGAAAGAAGTTCCAAGGTTCATGCCTCATGCAAGGAGATAAAGACTGCCAAATAATCACAGTTGGGATTTGAAGAAATGAAGAATTTGCCTAAGTACCAATTCGAGAAGTACATTTGTCTATTCGAGAAGTCAGGGGTTCGATATCTCAGAAGACACTATTCGATATCTCTGAATACACTGTTCGATATCTCATTTGATATCTCAGAGATTCGATATGTCTATTACTCTGTTCGAGAACTCAAGGAGTCAACAAGTCAAAGGTGATATTCGAGTTCTCAAAAGGGTCAACAAGTCAATGCTCTATTCGATATCTCAAAGACTCAAGATGCTATTCGACATCTCAGGGATTCGATATGTCAAAATGCTCTATTCGATATCTCAAGGACTCCCAGAGAAAAGAGCTATTCGAGAAGTGATTCGATATGTCAATATAACACTATTCGAGAACTCAGAGTTATCGATTAAGTCAATTCTAGTTATCGAATCAGTCACTTAGCCACTTCTCGAATACATTCTTGAAGACAAAATACTGAAGAATTGTACAAGTCAGAAACCTGCAACAAGCCAAGACGATTTATTTGACTATGTACTATAAAGCACGTTGGAAAGCCTACAAAGAAGCTTGAGAGATAAGTTAGGGGACAAGGAGCTAAAGAATTGGATCTGAACAGGCTTTGCAAAGTCAAATCTGTAGCCGTTTGGACTCTTACTTAAATGAGATAGACAGACTGGAAATTATTTTGTTTACCTACCTTATTTGTAGTAAGTAGGTGTATCCATGTCTATAGGGATACAGCCTCACTTCCTTAGCAAAAAAAGTTTTTCAAGAAACATCACAAGAAATATCTCTCTGAGTAAAACGAAGCTGAGAATACTATCATTTGTATTCACAGATTGTAGCAAAATCTTTATCTAATAAAATATTAGATTAAATTAATATTGTGTTGTGTTTGTCTTTGTTATCCGCACTTACATATCTCACACACTCAACACATATCTTGCTGCAAAGATTCAAGAACGAAGAAAAGTTCAAGAATCCATTCACCCCACCCTCTGTATTCTTTTACTGTATTCAATACTCAACAAGTGGTATCAGAGCAGGCTGTTTAATCTAAACAGAAAACGATCATGAGTTCGAATACACCAAAGACTACAGGTACGGTAAAGGTCCCTAAGTTCGACAAAGAGAATTACAACCTCTGGAAAATAAAAATGTTGTTGTTCATCAAAGCTGCCAATCCTCTCTACCCTGACATCCTCAAGAATGGTCCATTTGTACCCCAACAAGAAATTGCTGAATCTACAGTGGGCACAATAGTCATTCCTAGATCATATGTTGCAAAAGAGCCATCCAAATGGACGGACTCAGAGAAGGAAAAGGTTGCCCTAGACAATCATCTCATGTTGCTGATCATAGACTCCATGGATATGTCGATGTTTGCCAACATAGCATCATGCACATCAGCCAAGGATATGTGGAACCACATCGAGGTGTTATGTAAAGGGACAGAGGAGGTAAGAGAGAATAGGAAACAGATACTGGTCACACAGTATGAGGCTTTCATGGCACAGTCCAAAGAAAGTATTACTGATATGTTTGAGAGATTTCACAAGCTGGTGACTGAGCTTCAAATGAATGGGAAGGTTTACAGCACTAAGGAATTAAACATGAAGTTTCTACTATCTGCACCAAACCATCTAGAGCAAAGGGTCATATCTCTAAGAGAAAGAGATTTGAACAAAGTCACATATGATGTGCTCTATGGGGTTTTAAAGACTCATGAGCTTGAGCTGCTTCAGAAGAGGGCTATCCAAGCCAACCAAGGCAGAATGATAAACACATCCTGTGCCTTAATTGTCAACAAATCTGTTCAAGACCTGGAAGCATCTATAAGTCAGCTGAGAATAGAAGAGATAGTAGATGATGAAGAAACTGAAGAAGAAGTGACTGAACCTGTTGATGAAAAGGAAGAAGATGAGTTCTACACTCTTGAAGAGTTGGATGCCATGGAAAACACTTCATATGCTTTTATGGCTAAAAAAATTCCAAAACATCAGATTTAAGAGGAATTAGCCCTTCAAGCCTAGATCTCAAAATCATTCATTCAACAAGAGCAAGGCACCTGTGAAAGCAAACAAAAATAGATTCAAAACCAGCTATGTGGATAGGTCATCTGTGAATGTTATAGATGCAATGAACTAGGGCATTTTGCCAGTGAATGCAAGAAGCCTAAAAAGAAGAATAAGGAGTTTCTTGAGCTTGAAGCTAAGTATGAGGCTCTGCTAAAGAAGCATAAACCAGGTAAGGCCTACATAGCTGAAGAGAAGTGTTGGGATGATTCTGATAGTGATGGAGAAGAACAAGAATTCTGTAACTATGCCTTGATGACCAACTCCAAGGAAGAACCATCTGCATCAGACTCTCAGGTACCATCCCTCACTACCATAGACATGTCTATTTCTGAATACAAATCTATGGTTGAACAACTATCTGTTGAGATGTTTAATATTCATACTAGTATGACTGCTGCTAATGAAGAAATTGCTAAACTGTCTACTAAGAATGAACTGTTGAACAAAAGAAATGAGGAACTAGAACTAACTGCTATGCAAGTAGAAAACCTTAAACAAGAAATTGAATATCTAAAGAATAAGGTTTTATGTGCTAGTCAAGTTGAGAAAGCTCTTAGGGATGAACTAGCTGAAAATGAATTTAAATTGAAAACATTTAAGAATTCCTCTAGTCTATTGCAGTCCTACCATGAGAAAAATCTAGCTAGACCTAAGGCTGCCATTGGACTTGATTATGACACTCTTAAACAGAGGAAAGGCTATGCAGTCATTGAAGATGACATTGTTGTTCAAGAGGAAGTGCCTCAGGTTTTGAAAAAGACTGAGAACCCAATATTTAAAACACCAACACTTGAGATTGATGAGGATGCCTTACTCATTAAGCAAATGTTGGATGTTGAAGATAAGGCACAATCAAATGAACAACAAGCATCCTCTAAGAGTGAGAATGTCAAAACCAAAGCCAAGGAGCCAGTAGGAGGTAGACCTAGACCTGAGAAATTTGTGAAGTTTGTTTCAGCTAGGAATAATGAGTTTGAGAAGAAAGTGGCTAAAAAGAAACAAAATAGGAATGGCAAATTGGGGATTAACAAGGACAACAACTATGCTTATGTGCCAAATGCCCCTAGGAAAGTTTGTCAAAACTGTTTTAGCACTAATCATTTAACTCATGCATGCAAGAAACCATCTGGTAGTGTTGCTAAACCATTCTATGATTGCTCTGTGCCTTTAAGACATAGAGACTCTCCTTTCTGTGATAAACTTGATTGTATGCCATGTAACATGAATGTAATGACTAGTTGTTTTAATTTGAGAAGACAATTCATGGAAGGTTGCATCAGTCACAATGTTCACATACACTACACAAGAACAAAGTCTTCAAGTCCTCCTAAAGTTAGGAAGGTACCTCTGTCACCTAAGTCTAAGAACCCTAATTCTAAGACTTCTAACAGTGACAAGAAGACTAACATCAAGAAAATTGATAAGCATTCTGTTTATGATAAAACTGTTGCTAAGCCACATGGACCCAAACTTGTTTGGGTACCAAAGGAGAAGTAATACCTTTGTGTTTGCAAGGCAAAGAAAGTGAAAAGAAGGTCATGTGGATTTTGGACAGTGGATGCTCAAACCATATGACTGGTGATATGGCCCTGCTATCATAGTATGAGGAGAAGGCTGGCCCAATGGTTGCTTTTGGAGATGACAGCATTGGAAACACATTGGGATATGGGAAGTTGGAAATTGGAAATGTCATCATTGAAAATGTAGCACTGGTCAAGGGGCTCTAATACCCATGTAGCGAGCGATAGGTTAGTGGATCCCAGACTATAAAAGCCTTAGGTCACTAGGCACAAAGTCCCCGCGAACTTAGTAGCTCGAGTATTAAAGAGCTCACCCCAGTTAATTTTGCATATAAACAATTGAAACTTTTTTTTTTCTCTCTCTTTTTTTTTATGCAATCTGGAATGAGAATTCTCAATTCCAACCCTAGACTACTCATATAAATATGAGCCGGCTACTAGCCATTTGACGCCTAGCCATTATTGACAATTATTTACAATTTAAGCATGAAATCCCTGTTTTCCCCCAAACTTAGACTTAAGTGTTCTAGGCCATCAAGGGAATAAAGAAAATTCTAACTATAATCAAGTGATTAAATCTCAAAACATCCAAACAAGCATGACCTCAACCTAGCCCAAAAGCACCCAATGAGACTGTGTAATTAGTTTTGTTTCTGAAACACATAAGTCAATTTCATAGAAACTATAAGTCAACCCTCTATTCATCATTACCACACTCAATTAGACACCTACCTACCAATCAGAATTAGCTCGTTCTAAGGGATCATGAAATATGCATGCCATGAAATACAACTAATATGAACTCACATGGTATACGAAACAAAAAACAGAATGTCCTATATGAAACACACGTAACTAACACGCACAAACATGCATAATTTACTACTACTAATATGCAAAGCATGAAATCCTACATGAACACATAATACAACAACTACTAATCCTTCAAACCACCCCCAAACTTAAAATATTCAATGTCCTCATTGAATGGAAGTAAATACGAGGGATAGCAGAAAACATACCTACTCGTCCTCATCCTCTGATGAATCAGTATCTGGCGGTGGGTAAGGTGTACGAGCTCCATAGACGGGCCACCGGGCATGAATACCCGCATCTCTCAAAGCTGTATCCATATCCTCAGCATACTCCCGGTTACTAGCATGTATAGCATCCATACGCCTGTACAAACGTCTAAAGTGAGCATCCAAAACCCTTGGTACTCTCGAAACCCGTGGCTGAGCGCCCGCTCCCTGACCACTAGTACCAGCACCACGAACATCATACCCAAGCCCCCTAGGATGTGGGATTCCACCTTGCCATTCCGGCATCCGATCAATAGACACGTCAACAATGGAAGGCAAAGGTGACTGCAACTCCTCATCCGCACCCCAGGTAACACCACTAACCATACACAACCCAACTATGATAGAAGCATGGGGCATCGATGACAGTGCACTAGACTTTAAACACCTGCGAATATTCTGCTGAACAATATGGGCGACATCAATGTATTTTCCCTTTAAAATGCCCCAAAGAATAATCGCTCTATCAGCTATGACCTCACCCGTATGAGAAGTAGGCATAATATTGGCACAAAGAAATAGATACCATGCTCGTGCAAACTTTTTCATAGCAGAAGACAGAAAAGAAAGAGGCTCATTAGTTCCCAATTTATACTTCCAACTTGTGCCGGGAACACAAAGTTCACGAACAATAGCCTCCATATCCACATCATCACTAGTCTTCAGTGCCCAATTTTCATCCCCCACAAGCTTATGTGGTTGTCCCAAAATCGGACGAATAGCATCTGATCTATAATCCACCCGTTTACCACGAACCATACACACACCATTATGCTCATCTTTAGCATTCGCATAAAACTCCCTAACCAAATTCACCGGAACCGGAGTAGGTGTCTTACAAATCTCTCCCCAACGTAACTCACTAATCACCTCAACCAACCCATAATGACGAGATGGCAAAAACCCCCTTTCCTTCGCCACCGGCCTTGACAACAATCGATTATACTCAACCTCCGCCTCCGGAGAAGAAAATCTCTCCACCCTACTAGAACTACCCCTCATTCGCTTAGGAGCCATAATAATCAAAATCCCACTCAACAATAATTCCACCAACAACCACCAAGCAAAAATCAAACCAAAAATACCCAAATAACAAGACTAATTTAAAACCCTCAATTTACAAGAACACAAATTCATAGTAAAAAAAAATAAAATTAGAGAAGAAATATACCCACTATGAATCAAAGAGGTGAACTTGTACAACTTCCCCCAAACTTGAATCCTTCTTGAACTTCAATTTTTAGAGATGTAGATATGGAGAGAGTGAATTGGGAATCCGGATTTGGCCGAAAAAGAAGCAACGCTATAGGTGTATATATAATGGAGTGATAGGATGAATTTAAATTTGATTGTGGAAAGGAGAAATTGGAATGGGTTTGAATTTGATGTAGGATAGAATTAAGAATTAAGAGAAAAAGAATTTAAAAAAGGGAGAAAAGAAATTTGGGGAAAAGATTTTTTTTTTTTTATATGTACACAGGTGAGAATCGAGAAACACACTGCATACAAGGCAGACTGCGCGCGGCTGGCGCAGATTGCGCCTAATGCAGTAACGCAGGCGCAGCCTGCGCGTCTTACAGAAACGCAGGCGTAACCTGCGCGACCAGTATTTTTTTTTTTTCGCAACACTCACAACACTCATTTTTTTTTTTCATATACAACAAATACTACATCACTTGGGTTGCCTCCCAAGAAGCGCTCGTTTAATGTCATTAGCTTGACATTCTTCCGAAAAATCACGAACAAGATAAAACTGTGGCAACCTTCTCGCGGTTCACCATTCCTCCATAATACGGCTTAAGTCTCTGTCCATTTACCTTGAAAGCATCATCAATAGAACCCCTAAATATCTCCACTGCTCCATGTGGAAACACGGTTTTGACTGTAAACGGACCTGACCACTTTGACTTGAGCTTACCCGGAAAAAGTTTAAGGCGAGAATTATAAAGCAAAACCTGTTGGCCCGGCACAAACGACTTATGCACCAACTTCCTATCATGCCACCTCTTCATTTTCTCCTTGTACATCTTAGCATTCTCGTAATCCTACTCACGAAATTCTTCGAGCTCATTTAACTGAAGTAGACGTTTGTCACCCGCAGCTGAAATATCTAAGTTTAACTTCTTCAACGCCCAATAGGCCTTGTGCTCTAACTCTGCCGGCAAATGACAAGCCTTACCAAATACCAACTGATAAGGAGACATACCTAGGGGTGTCTTGTAAGCAGTTCTATACGCCCAAACCGCTTCGTCTAACTTCAAAGACCAATCCTTCCTTGACGGATTTACCACTTTCTCGAGAATTCTCTTGATCTCACGATTCGAAACCTCCGCTTGACCATTAGTTTGAGGATGATAAGCTGTGGCTACACGATGAGTCACATTATACCTTGCCATCATAGCAGTAAATTGACGATTACAGAAGTGTGTCCCCTCATCACTGATTATAGCTCATGGAGTTCCAAAACGCGTGAAAATCTGCTTGTGAAGAAAATTCAGCACCACCTTAGCATCATTGATCGGTAAAGCCTTCACCTCGACCCATTTAGACACGTAATCCACTGCTAAGAGAATGTACTGATTGTTGCAAGACAAAACAAACGGACCCATGAAATCAATTCCCCACACATCAAAAATCTCAACTTCAAGGATCGTACTAAGAGGCATCTCATTCCTCCTGGAAATATTACCAACCCTTTTACATCGATCACAACTCATCACGAACCTATGAGAATCTTTAAATAGAGTCGGCCAATAGAATCCTGCTTGAAGTAATTTCTGAGCTGTTTTATCACCACCATAGTGGCCTCCATATGTGGTAGAATGACAATCATGCAGAATACCTTCCGTTTCACTATACGGAATGCACCTCCTCAAAATCTGATCCACACCAAGCTTGAACAAGAATGGCTCGTCCCAACGGTACCACTTCACATCATGCAGAAACTTCTTCTTTTGAGCATAAGAAAATTCCGGAGGAATAACATTGCTAACCAAATAGTTCACATAATCTGCAAACCATGGCTCTTCACCTTGCACTCCAAAAAGCTGCTCATCTGGAAAAGATTCATTAATAAGAGATTTGTTATGCGAATCCTTACCGTGGTCCTCTAAACGTGAGAGATGATCCGCTACTTGATTTTCCGTGCCTTACCTATCCTTGATTTCCACATCAAATTCTTGCAAAAGAAGCACCCAACGAATCAATCTAGGCTTTGAATCCTTCTTTGACATGAGATATCGAATAGCAGCATGATCCGTATACACAATCACCTTCGTACCAAGCAAATAAGACCTGAATTTCTCGAAACCGTAGACAACTGCTAGCAACTCCTTCTCCGTAGTAGTGTAGTTGAGCTGTGCATCATTGAGGGTTTTACTAGCATAGTTGTAAGAACCCTAATTTTTGTAATATTTTCTTTTATATAATATCATATGACATTGTCAATTTGGAACCTTTTTAGTCATCCCTGTTATTTAATGGAATTGATTGTCTGAGAAATTATGTTGTTACATTCACCATGTAAGATAAAGGGAAGGTTGTTGAAGGCAAGAGTCTTATTGTTAGCAAGATTTATAAAACTTGGGATTGAGAGTGATTAGAGTTTTAAAAGATTTATTAAGAATTATGACGAAGAGTTATGGATATTCGAGGAATTTACACAATTAAGTACTTAAGGAATTACAAGGGAAATCTCTACATGACAAAATATTATTACGAGGAATTAATTAAGATACGATACGAATTAAAGATTAAGTGACAAGCATTGGTGGAAGAATAATGATACAAGGAATGATATTGCATGCAAGTCTCATGCAACTAGGTAGTTAGGAAAACAAACTAGCAATGCAAAGATAGCAAGAGGAATAGTAACTAGTTTGGAACATGGTCCAAGGAGACAAGGAGGTATGGTGGTCTAGACACTAGACTTGCAACATGTGATACATATACACACACCTAATACATATCAACCACACTTTTCACTTTATTTCAACCAACACCAAAAGCAAAACAAAAAACTCTCTCTCCCCCCTAGCCATTGTTGCTCTCGGCCAAAGCTAGAAAAGGGGAAGAAAAATTTTCTTTCTTCCACTTCTCTTCACTCTTAATTCAAGGCAAAAATCCTAGGTACTCTACATCATATAAGGAAGGTATACTATGAATTCCAACCCTTTTCATCCATTAGTTTTCGAGTTATAAATTGTTGAAGTTTTGTTGAATAGTAACAATGTTGAGTTTTCATTTAGATCTTGACTTGTAAGGATTGTAGGAGCTCATCCAAGGTGTTCTTGAGACTTGTAAGGCATACCCAAGGCTCCTAGATACTCAAGAAGGTATAAAAACCCTAACCCCTCTTGGCCATATAGTATTTGTGATGTTTAATGTTTGATCCATGGTTATTAGTGTAAATCTTGGACATATAAGTTATGGATGATGTAGATCTTGAGTTTAAATGTTGTGGTTGTGATTTTTAAGCTTGTGGTTAGTGTATGTAACTCCATGTATGTTATAAAGTATGATCTTGGTGGTTTAGATGATGGTGGTGATGTGTATGTAAGATTCTTGGTTGGTTAAGTGGTAAAAGCATGCTGAGTAATTTTCCAGGAACTTGTACTGTCTTGTAGGAGGGTTTTAAACCCCTAAATGTTGTCCCCTGAAGTCCTAATATATATTGTTGGAAAGGTATTTGAATGTAGTTTCCAGAAATATAAGGTTCATGACTAGGTGATGTATAGATTTTGAGTTATGGCCTGAGAAGTGAAATGTGTTTCTGGAATCCGGACTGCACTAAATGGTCCCCTTGTGAACCTTGTTTAAACCCCTAACAATTTAGGTGGGATCATGGCAAAATTAGAGAAGCTAGTAAATACAGTGGTGAAGGCTACCCAAAAAGAATTGGATTAAAATATGTATTTTTCAATTTTATAAAAATGTTAGAGTAAAATTCGCGCAAGGGAAAAAGTCGTAAGTGGAGTGTAATTTAAGGGGGAATGGATATGATTCGGATGTGGTAACCAAATTAAGTCGAATAAGAGGCGAGCGTAATCGAGTGATGACATAAACCTATAGTGGGGCTAGAGAGTCATAAGATGAAGTCATTAAGTTAATTTTGTACCCCCTAAAACCTCGCAATTAAAAGAGATATTGTTAAGGTACTAACGATCGGCTATTGATTATGTATAGATCGTTCCACTCCGCAAGCTCGACCACCCCAACCTCACCAAGGCAAGTTTACTTTTCAAAACTTACATATATAAGGACTTTCACTGTTGTGTTTGTAGTTTTCAATCGTATCAAATGTTTATGCTTATCGAAGTATTGATGAAATTGAGATGTATGAGGACAATATGTTTGCACCCCTTGAACTTAGATTGAAATGCTTTCTTCGGACAACGACTCTAGCAATAGAGGTCGTAGCGGTCCATATATACTATTGACCGGGGAGCGGTATATTATTATATCGTAATTAAATTGCGAAAACCCGAAGGGTCATTCGGGAAGTATCGTATACTTAAGTAATTATTTTTATATCATCATAAATACTCAAAATACCTATCTTGGATTAAAAGCTAACTTAATTTAATAATTATTTTATTAATTATTAATATTAAATCTTAAATTATCATTTATTAATTATTGTTCATTATTTTAAAGACAAAGCTAATCCAAGATACCTTTAGCACTTTCAAACTCGAACTCTTTCGAACTCAAAACATTTTCGAAAACCCCCGATCAGGTTTGCTTCTTATACGATTTCAAGAATCATCGGTCGACTGATGTCGGACCCCAATTACTCAGTTTTCAATCAAAATCAAGTTTTTAAAAGAAAAAGAAAAAGGGACTCTGGCAGGTGTGGGAACCGTTGACGAACGATTCCCGGGATGTGTAAGCGGCCGTGAGCCAGGCGGTCCATCAATTATTATTCCGGCCCAGGTGTTGCCGAAGGATGATTACGGATGTAGTTTTCATCGAGGGTGATTACGGATGTAGTTTTCACCCGAGGATAGTTACGGATGTAGTTTCTATCCTTCTACCGGTAGAGAAGACCCGCGGATTATTGGACTCGGATGTGGCG
This sequence comes from Saposhnikovia divaricata, assembly GCA_036435485.1. Lineage (NCBI taxonomy): Eukaryota > Viridiplantae > Streptophyta > Magnoliopsida > Apiales > Apiaceae > Saposhnikovia > Saposhnikovia divaricata. The sequence continues at coordinate 118,653,397 of CM071597.1, read as the reverse complement.
ACTGATCATCGTCAATCCCTGTCAGGTTTTATGTTTTCTTTAAGTCCCATTCCTCCATTTTGGAAAATGCTCTGACACTGCTTCTTAGGCTTATGTGCCAAGTTGCTGATAGTGTTCTATTTTGATGAGAAAGATGTTGACTCTATGCAGTATCTAGAACTGCAAGTTTATTTTGAAAACAAGGGCACGTATTGGTGCACTTTCGAAATTTATCAACAATGACAAGTGATTTTATAACTGATTGATACAAACGAGTTTAATAACTGCTAAACATATGTATTGTTATATTGCTTACCTTATACATATATATCTTGCTGAGCTATAGTTGCTCACTTTTGCTTGTTTTCAAATTTACAAACACACCAGCTAAGAGAAATGGCAAGACCCAGACAGACTGCCCGAAAGCAGGTGACTAGACCCGAGGCAGCAGTTGAAATTCCACCGGTAGGCCCCATTAGCCGGATTGGTTGGCAACTTTTGTTAGTACGTTTTATTTATAAGTATGACCTGTGCAAGGCAGTGTACCGTAACAAACATTCAAGCCGCCAACTCCGCTTCATATCGAAGTGTTGCTGGTAGCATAAATGCTATTTAATTCGGTCTGTAATAACTCTGAAACTTTTACTTTTGCTTAATCAAGTGTATGACGTTTCTGAGACTCTAACCTGTGTGTGTGTGTGCGGTGTGAGTTTTATTGTGGGGTCGATGGCTGTTTTATATATTATGTGCAAGAACAGGTATGTTATTAATGGAAAATGGACCGTGAGCGCCTAGGTCTCCGACCCCGGATCTAGGGGCGTCACAGAAATGGTATCAGAGCGAGGTTATAGTTCTCAGAAACGATAGTAATTTAAGAAAGTAACCCTAATAATAATAACAATAATAGTAACCCTAATAACAACCCTAATAATACTTAGAACTCCCATCGAGTTTGCAGTCGGGTTATCGGATAAAGCCCTGACTTTAAGGCCCGTGAGGGAACAACTCCTTAAACCTTTCTTTATGGTTAGTGACCCACCTTATTTCCCTTGTGTAGATGGAGGAGATACCAGACCCTGAGGCCTTTGAGAGAGAGCATGATGAGGCACTGATGCGAGATACCGAGGATCCTGAGGAGGATATGGGTGCTGACCCTGAGCTTGGCCCCTGGATTACGCTGATAGGAGATACTGATGATGAGGATCCTGATGAGGAGCCCTTTGAGCCTGAGCCTGTTACCCCCTCTCCTGTAGCTACTGACGAGGAGAGTGTGAGATCCGGTGAGGGCCGTGTTGTGTCACCCCCACCCTCTCCGCAGTCATCGAGCCCTGTTTCATCGGACGGTGACTCCGAGGATGATACTTCTGGCGAGGAGGAGCTTGACCCTACCCCTGCTCCTGCTCCTGCTACTGCTCCTGCTCCTGTTACTGCTCCTGCTCCTGTACCTGCTCCTGTTCCTGTCATACCACCCCCGCCGATGGACCTACCCCCAGTGTCGGGCACTGAGCACGCCTACGTGGTGTAGTTCCTGACCCGAGACTTACTTTCTGCAGAGGCCAGACTTAACGAGGCGAGGCGGGCACTAGTAGAGGAGCGCGAGGCGCAATTGAGGATTCAGGCTGAGATGAGGACTGCTGTTGCTAGGAGGACTAGGGCTCGACTCCATAGGATTGAGAGGAGGAGTCGCGCGAGGATTCTTGGTTTAGGGATCCGCGGGGGCGGAGTGGTCCAGGCTAGGGATGCTAGGCGTGTTGTGCGTCGTGCATTTTCCCGAGTGAGGGCTTTGCTCCATCGCGATGCGGCCCCATGATGTGTTACGGATAGCTCAGTCCTCTAGGTTCAGATGACATTAGTGTGTCGATTTTGCGGGATAGTTGACTTGTGCAGTGGTATCCTTTCTGACCAGTGGATGAGTAGACTGACCTACAGATATGTAGATGTGACTTCGGATAGTATGTACGGATGTAGCCCTATTTTTTTGTAGCCCTGACTATTCAGATGATGTACTTGTTATTGTTCCACTTTTGCCAGACTTTGACATCGGAACTATGTATTAGGCTCTAACATCCAAACTTTGTGATAACTCTTGTACCGTACTTATCTAGTTTCAGTTTCCTTGATATTGTCTCAACTGCCTTACTTTTCGATGCCATGCTTTACTGTTTTGATATACAACTGTGAATATACAATTGCTACAAGCCGCAAATGCAACCATGCTGTTTCAAATTTACAATATGCGATTTCAAACTGTTCTCTACAAATTCCCAAAATGTTCCTACAAATTTTAAAATAAATTTTTCAAAAAAAAAAAAAATTTTGAGGTTTTGAATTCTTGAAAACTCCGGCAAATGTTTTCGCATCCCATAGAGATTTTCCCCCAAAAATGTTTTGACGTTTTATCTCCAGCATCGGGTTATTAAAACTTTTGCAACTTCCACCCTTATGAGGAGGAACGATACGTTCCTGACCCGTGTAAACGCTGTCAGGTAATTAGAAAACCCTAACCCATTTCTTGTTTCATTATCAGAATCATGCCACCCAGAAGAATGAACACTCGAGCTCACCCGGTCAGTTCTGAAGGCCAGGGTAGCCACCATGGGACCGGAGGCCACCAGAACCATGAAGGGGAGAATGTTAACCTGAGTGAGGATGAGGGCAACGATCATAACTTGTTTGATGACTCTGAGTATGACGAAGAAGAAGCTGGTGATGACACCCGAGAGGTGGAACATCCAAGGGGAGGCCCTATGGAACAGTTCATGGAACTACTTAGGCAGAACTTGGACCGTCCCCCGGTTCAGCAACCACCCAGCAATGCTAATGCAAATGCTTTCCGGAACTTCAAATCCCTGAAACCCCCAGAATTTAAAGGAACTGCAGATCCGGTTGAGGCCAGAGCCTGGCTAAAGGAAATGGAAAAATCTTTCGAGATACTAGGTGTCGCTGAGGAGCAGAAGACTGTTTTCGCCACCTACCTCCTGAAGGGTGAGGCAAACTATTGGTGGGAAGCTAAGAGGAATTTGGAAGGAAGAGGTGTGGTGACCTGGGAGAGGTTTAGCGAGCTGTTCTTGGAAAAGTACTTTCCTAGGTTCATGGAGACACAAATGGAGCTAAAGTTTTTGGAACTCAAGCAAGGTAACATGACGGTGGCCGAGTCTGAGGCCAAATTTACTGAGCTGTCGAGGTTTGTGCCGGAATATGTGAACTCTGAGGCAAAGAGGGCCCGAAGGTTTCAATTGGGGCTAAAGCAATGGATTCAGAATCATGTGGCGGTTCTTGAGCTGACAGACTATGCCACCCTGGTATAGAAAGCATCAATTATTGAGGCTGGGAGTGAACAGATGCAGAAGGAGAGGGAAGGGAAGAAGAGGAAGTTTGATAGTCGAAAGGGGAACTCTGCGGGTGGGAGCTTTCCGAGCAAATTTAAGTGAGGGGCGATGTCCCAACCCAGCGGAAACTTTGGAACCAAGAGAGCTGAAAGTTGGAGTGTGGGCCAGAGCGGCCGACCACAGGGATCGTCTTACTCTACCCCATCCCGAGCCCTACCCCCGGATTGCAATAAGTGTGGAAGGAAACATGCGGGCGTGTGTAATCAACAGGATGTGAAGTGCTTCAAGTGTGGGCTGAGAGGACATTATGCTAACGCCTGTCGAGGAACTAGTAACAACACCAGTGCCGGAGGTAATTGCTTCAAGTTTGGGAAACCAGGGCACCGAATGAGGGAATGTATGTCCTCTGGGCCAGCTGCGTCAAGAGTGAGTGGAACTGCTTCTAACAAGGCCCCTACTGCAAGAACTTTTAACATGACGGTGCAAGATGCCGTGAGGAACACGGATGTGATTGCAGGTACCCTACTACTCAACTCAGTTAAGGCAAATGTTTTATTTGATTCGGGAGCTACCAAGTCTTTCATATCTCTAGATTTTGTATGTCAGTTAGGCCTTAAGGCTGAACCATTGAAAGATAGACTGCAAGTAGAGATAGCTAATCATGAAATTATCCCTGTTAGCCAAGTATGTCCAGGTTGTGACCTAGAAATAGGAGGGCGACACTTTCGGGTAGATTTAATACCTTTTAAACTAGGAGAGTTTGACGTAATAGTAGGTATGGATTGGTTAACAACCCACGGAGCCCAGATTGATTGCGTAAAGAAGAAAGTAAGTTTGAGACTGCCAGGGGATGAGGAAGTAGTGTTTATTGGAAAACGGAAAAACCAAAAGTTCCTGAAATGATTCAAGCTAAGAAGCTGTTGCGTAAAGGATGCGAAGCCTATTTAGCCTATGTGAAGGATACCAAGAAGGAGGCACCAAACCTACAGGAAATCCCTGTCGTTAATGAGTTCGCGGACGTATTTCAGGATGATCTTCCCGGATTACCACCTGATAGAGACATCGAGTTCGCTATAGACTTAGTTCCGGGTACGGCCCCAATTTCGAAAGCCCCATATCGGCTAGCCCCAGTGGAGATGAAAGAGCTAGCCACTCAGTTACAAGAGTTGTTGGATAAAGGGATGATAAGACCTAGTGTGTCACCGTGGGGAGCCCCGGTGTTATTCGTGAAAAAGAAGGATGGTAGTATGAGATTATGTATAGACTACAGGGAGTTGAATAAGGTGACTATAAAGAATAAATACCCCTTGCCCAGAATAGATGACCTGTTTGATCAACTAAAGGATGCAGTTTATTTTTCTAAAATTGATTTGAGGACCGGGTACCACCAGTTAAGGATTAAGCCAGAAAATATACCAAAGACGGCCTTTCGCACCCGGTACGGACACTATGAGTTCCTAGTGATGTCATTTGGGTTAACGAATGCCCCTGCAGCTTTCATGGACTTAATGAATCGAGTCTTCAAGAAGTACTTGGACAAGTGTGTTATAGTCTTCATCGATGACATCTTGATTTATTCCAAGACGAAAGAGGAACATGCAGAGCACTTGAGGATTGTATTGGGAGCATTGAGAGAAGAAAAGTTGTATGCTAAGTTCTCGAAGTGTGAATTTTGGTTGAAGGAAGTTCAGTTTTTAGGGCATGTGATTAGCGAACAAGGCATTCTAGTGGACCCAGCCAAAATAGAGGCTGTATCAAATTGGGAGAGACCAACCACTCCGACAAAGGTGAGAAGTTTTATAGGATTAGCTGGCTACTATAGAAGGTTTGTCCAAGATTTTGCCAAGATAGCAGCCCCTTTGACCCGACTAACTCGCAAGACCGAGAAGTTTGTGTGGACTGAAAAATGCGAAGAGAGCTTTCAAGAGTTGAAAAAGAGGTTGGTGACAGCACCAGTACTAGCCCTACCTGATGATAAGGGAGATTTTGTGATTTATAGCGATGCATCCCATAAAGGTTTAGGGTGTGTACTTATGCAGCACGGTAAAGTGATTGCGTATGCGTCCAGACAACTCAAGGAATACGAGATGAGATACCCCACCCATGATTTGGAATTAGCGGCGATAGTTTTCGCTTTAAAGATCTGGAGACATTATCTTTATGGAGAAAAGTGTGAAATCTACACGGATCACAAGAGCTTAAAGTACATATTCACTCAGAAAGAGTTAAACATGAGGCAGAGGAGATGGCTAGAGCTAATCAATGATTATGATTGTGAGATTCATTATCACCCAGGGAAGGCCAACGTGGTGGCCGATGCACTTAGCCGAAAGGAGAAACTCAAGATGATAACGTCAGTGGACGAATTGATCAAGGACCTTGAGAAACTGGAGATTGAAGTGAGGTTACCAGGAATTGGACAAGAGAGTCTAATGGAAATAAGATTCCAACCACCGCTATTGGAAAAGATTAAGTTATGCCAGGAAAAGAAGATAGAAGAAGAAAAGAATTCGATGGAGAAAATTTTGACTGGCGAGGAAATTAAGTGTGAAAAGGACGAGAATGGAATTATGAGGTACGCATCTAGGATATGGATCCCGAACGTTCAGGAATTAAAAGACGAGATTTTGCAAGAGGCTCATAGTTCAAGGTACTCAATTCACCATGGAGGCACTAAGATGTATAGAGATCTGAGGGAATACTATTGGTGGCCAAATATGAAGAAGGACGTGGCAGAGTGGGTAAGTAAAGGCCGAACACCAGAGGCTCAGTGGATTGTTGCAACCCTTAGAGATACCCGAGTGGAAGTGGGAGCATATTGCGATGGACTTTGTGGTCGGACTACCAAGGACCAAGACTAATCATGACGCCATTTGGGTAATTATCGATAGATTAACCGAGTCAGCACATTTTCTTCCAATCAACGAGAGATACACTGTCGACAAGCTGGTGGATATTTACTTAAAGGAGATCGTGGTAAGGCATGGGGTTCCTGTGAGCATTGTATCAGATAGGGACCCAAGGTTCAACTCCAGGTTCTGGAGGAGTTTTCAGGATTGTGTGGGGACCAAGTTAAACATGAGTACTGCAAACCACCCCCAATCAGACGGACAGAGTGAGAGAACCATCCAGACCATAGAGGACATGTTGAGAGTATGTGCCATCGATTTTAAGGGAAGTTGGGATGACCACTTGCCGTTGATCGAATTTTCCTACAACAACAGTTACCATGCGAGTATAGGAATGCCCCCATATGAAGCTTTATACGGGCAAAGATGTCGATCTCCCTTATGTTGGGAAGAGGTTGGAGAGCGGAAGATTTTAGGGCCTGAATTGGTCCAACAGACAAGAGAAACTATCGAACTCATAAGAGGACGGCTGGTAGCGGCCCAAGACAGACAGAAGAAGTATGCGGACCAGACCCGCAAGGACAAAGAATATGAGGTAGGAGAGTTTGTGATGTTAAAGGTATCACCGTGGAAGGGATTGATGAGATTTGGTAAGAAAGGGAAACTTAGCCCGAGATTTATTGGACCTTTTGAGGTTTTGAGGCGAGTTGGGAAGTTAGCCTATGAATTGGCTTTACCCCCAAGCTTGCAGCAAGTACATAATGTGTTCCATGTGTCCATGCTACGACCCTACCATACCGACTTTCGGCACGTGATAGAATATGATCAAGTGGATCTGCAGCCAGACTTAACCTATGCGGAGCAACCCGTAGAAATCATGGATAGAAAAGAACAGGTGCTGAGGAACAAGGTTGTCAAACTAGTGAGGGTTCTGTGGAGGAACCAGAATGTCGAAGAATCAACATGGGAACTAGAGAGCACGATGCGTGAAAAGCACCCCCAACTGTTTTCAACCTGATTCCGGGACGGAATCCTTTTAAGGAGGGGAGGCTGTAAGAACCCTAATTTTTGTAATATTTTCTTTTATATAATATCATATGACATTGTCAATTTGGAACCTTTTTAGTCATCCCTGTTGTTTAATGGAATTGATTGTCTGAGAAATTATGTTGTTACATTCACCATGTAAGATAAAGGGAAGGTTCTTGAAGGCAAGAGTCTTATTGTTAGTAAGATTTATAAAACTTGGGATTGAGAGTGATTAGAGTATTAAAAGATTTATTAAGAATTATGACGTGGAGTTATGGATATTCGAGGAATTTACACAATTAAGTACTTAAGGAATTACAAGGGAAATCTCTACACGACAAAATATTATTACGAGGAATTAATTAAGATACGATACGAATTAAAGATTAAGTGACAAGCATTGGTGGAAGAATAATGATACAAGGAATGATATTTCATGCAAGTCTCATGCAACTAAGTAGTTAAGAAAACAAACTAGCAATGCAAAGATAGCAAGAAGAATAGTAACTAGTTTGGAACATGGTCCAAGGAGACAAGGAGGTATTGGTCTAGACACTAGACTTGCAACATGTGATACATATACACACACCTAATACATAGCAACCACACTTTTCACTTTATTTCAACCAACACCAAAAGCAAAACAAAAAACTCTCTCTCCCCCTTAGCCATTGTTGCTCTCGGCCAAAGCTAGAAAAGGGGAAGAAAAATTTTCTTTCTTCCACTTCTCTTCACTCTTAATTCAAGGAAAAAATCCTAGGTACTCTACATCATATAAGGAAGGTATACTATGAATTCCAACCCTTTCCATCCATTAGTTTTCAAGTTATAAATTGTTGAAGTTTTGTTGAATAGTAACAATGTTGAGTTTTCATTTAGATCTTGAGTTGTAAGGATTGTAGGAGCTCATCTAAGGTGTTCTTGAGACGTGTAAGGCATACCCAAGGCTCCTAGATACTCAAGAAGGTATAAAAACCCTAACCACTCTTGGCCATGTAGTATTTGTGATGTTTAATGTTAGATCCATGGTTATTAGTGTAAATCTTGGACATATAAGTTATGGATGATGTAGATCTTGAGTTTAAATGTTGTGGTTGTGATTTTTAAGCTTGTGGTTAGTGTATGTAACTCCATGTATGTTATAAAGTATGATCTTGGTGGTTTAGATGATGGTGGTGATGTGTATGTAAGATTCTTGGTTGGTTAAGTGGTAAAAGCATGCTGAGTAATTTTCCAGGAACTTGTACTGTCTTGTAGGAGGGTTTTGAACCCCTAAATCTTGTCCCCTGAAGTCCTAATATATATTGTTGGAAAGGTATTTGAATGTAGTTTCCAGAAATATAAGGTTCATGACTAGGTGATGTATAGATTTTGAGTTATGGTCAGAGAAGTGAAATGTGTTTCTGGAATCCGGACTGCACTAAATGGTCCCCTTGTGAACCTTGTTTAAACCCCTAAAAATTTAGGTGGGATCATGGAAATATTAGAGGAGCTAGTAAATGCAGTGGTGAAGGCTACCCAAAAAGAATTAAATTAAAATATGTATTTTTCAATTTTATAAAAATGTTAGAGTAAAATTCGCGCAAGGGAAAAAGTCGTAAGTGGAGTGTAATAATTTAAGGGGGAATGGATATGATTCGGATGTGGTAACCAAATTAAGTCGAATAATGGCAAGTGTAATCGAGTGATGACATAAACCTATAGTGGGGCTAGAGAGTCATAAGACAAAGTCATTAAGTTAATTTTGTACCCCCTAAAACCTCGCAATTAAAAGAGATATTGTTAAGGTACTAACGATCAGCTATTGATTATGTATAGATCGTTCCACTCCGCAAGCTCGACCACCCCAACCTCACCAAGGCAAGTTTACTTTTCAAAACTTGCATATATAAGGACTTTCACTGTTGTGTTTGTAGTTTTCAATCGTATCAAATGTTTATGCTTATCGAAGTATTGATGAAATTGAGATGTATAAGCACATATATGTTTGCACCCCTTGAACTTAGATTGAATGCTTTCTTCGGACAACGACTCTAGCAATAGAGGTCGTAGCGGTCCATATATACTATTGACCGAGGAGCGGTATATTATTATATCGTAATTAAATTGCGAAAACCCGAAGGGTCATTCGGGAAGTATCGTATACTTAAGTAATTATTTTTATATCATCATAAATACTCAAAATACCTATCTTGGATTAAAAGCTAACTTAATTTAATAATTATTTTATTAATTATTAATATTAAATCTTAAATTTTCATTTATTAATTGTTGTTCATTATTTCAAAGACAAAGCTAATCCAAGATACCTTTAGCACTTTCAAACTCGAACTCTTTCGAACTCAAAACATTTTCGAAAACCCCCGGTCAGGTTTGCTTCTTGTACGATTTCAAGAATCATCGGTCGACTGATGTCGGACCCCAATTATTCAGTTTTCAATCAAAATCAAGTTTTTAAAAGAAAAAGAAAAGGGGACTCTGGCAGGTGTGGGAACCGTTGACGAACGATTCCCGGGATGTGTAAGCGGCAGTGAGCCAGGCGGTCCATCAATTATTATTCCGGCCCAGGTGTTGCCGAAGGATGATTACGGATGTAGTTTTCATCGAGGGTGATTACGGATGTAGTTTTCACCCGAGGATAGTTACGGATGTAGTTTCTATCCTTCTACCGGTAGAGAAGACCCACGGATTATTGGACTCGGATGTGGCGACTGATCATCGTCAATCCCTGTCAGGTTTTAATGTTTCTTTAAGTCCCATTCCTCCATTTTGGAAAATGCTCTGACACTGCTTCTTAGGCTTATGTGCCAAGTTGCTGATAGTGTTCTATTTTGATGAGAAAGATGTTGACTCTATGCAGTATCTAGAACTGCAAGTTTATTTTGAAAACAAGGGCACGTATTGGTGCACCTTCGAAATTTATCAACAATGACAAGTGATTTTATAACTGATTGATACAAACGAGTTTAATAACTACTAAACATATGTATTGTTATATTGCTTACCTTATACATATATTTCTTGCTGAGCTATAGTTGCTCACTCTTGCTTGTTTTCAAATTTACAAACACAACAGCTAACAGAAATGGCAAGACCCAGACAGACTGCCCGAAAGCAGGTGACTAGACCCGATGCAGCAGTTGAGATTCCACCGGTAGGCCCCATTAGCCGGATTGGTTGGCAACTTTTGTTAGTACGTTTTATTTATAAGTATGACCTGTGCAAGGCAGTGTACCGTAACAAACATTCAAGCCGCCAACTCCGCTTCATATCGAAGTGTTGCTGGTAGCATAAATGCTATTTAATTCGGTCTGTAATAACTCTGAAACTTTTACTTTTGATTAATCAAGTGTATGACGTTTCTGAGACTCTAACCTGTGTGTGTGTGTGCGGTGTGAGTTTTATTGTGGGGTCGATGGCTGTTTTATATATTATGTGCAAGAACAGGTATGTTATTAATGGAAAATGGACCGTGAGCGCCTAGGTCTCCGACCCCGGATCTAGGGGCGTCACAATAGTAAACACATGAAAAATTCTATCCTTCCTTTGACCAAGCACAGCTCCAACAGCATAGTCACTAGCATCACACATAAATTCGAACGGTTCCCCCCAATTAGGTGCGGTAATGACTGGTGTAGTAGTCAACTTCTTCTTCAAGAGCTCAAAAGCTGCAAGACACTCATCATCAAACTTGAAAGGAACATCCTTCTCCAAGAGATTGCACAAGGGTTTAGAAATTTTTGAGAAGTCTTTGATGAATCGCCGATAGAAACCCGCATGACCAAGAAAACTGCGAATTCCTTTAACAGAGATAGGTGGAGGAAGATTTTCGATTGTTTCAACCTTAGCCCTATCCACCTTAAGTCCTCTACCAGATACCTTGTGCCCAAGAATAATTCCCTCTCGCAGCATGAAGTGACACTTCTCCCAATTAAGCACCAAGTTAGTCTCCACACAACATTTCAAAACCAAGCCAAGATTATGCAAGCACTCGTCATATGAAATACCAAAAACTGAGAAGTCATCCATAAAAACCTCCACATTCGAGCCAATCATGTCTGAGAAAATAGCCATCATGCACCTTTGAAAAGTAGCGGGAGCACCACAAAGTCCGAAAGAAACCCGTCGGAAAGCAAAGGTACCAAAAGGACATGTGAATGTGGTCTTCTCTTGATCTTCCGGAGCAATGTAAATCTGATTGTAGCCTGAATAACCATCAAGGAGGCAATAGTACTCGTGGCCAGCAAATCTGTCTAACATCTGATCAATGAATGGAAGAGGAAAGTGATCTTTTCTCGTGGCTTAGTTGAGCTTCCTATAGTCCATGCAAACTCTCCACCCCGTGACTGTTCGAGTAGGGATGAGCTCATTCTGTTCATTAGCAACAACTGTCATGCCCCCTTTCTTTGGCACACATTGAACCGGGCTCACCCAAGAACTTTCTGAGATAGGATATATAATACCCGCATCAAGCCACTTTAGAATTTCCTTCTTCACCACCTCTTTCATAATCGAATTAAGTCTCCGCTGATGCTCAACAGTAGGCTTAGCTCCCTCCTCTAATAAAATTTTGTGCATGCAATAAGAAGGGCTGATTCCCTTGATATCTGCTATAGTCCAACCAATTGCTGACTTGAACTCCCTCAAAATTCGCAAAAACTTTTCTTCCGCACTATCTGACAAGTTAGAGGCAATAATGACAGGTAATGTAGATGCATCACCAAGAAAAACATACCTCAAGTGTAAGAACCCAGATTTTGGGTGGAATTAAAACTTTTATGTATTTAATGATGTAAGAATGAATAGTGGTTACGGCTACAATGTAATAGTTGATATTTGGAAAGAATGAATGGAATTCGACTTTATTATTTCTATGTCTTGAAGAATGCTAAAGGGTGACAACATAGGTAAGAATAATCTATCTCCTAAGGGAATAAGATATGGCACTTCCAAGCAGGAGAATATTCTCATGTCATCCAGATCGATAACGATTAATCCAGTAGTTCCGTAAAAAGGTTAAGGAACGATCGAAAGAGAATACGGACAATTGTACAACCCTAAGAGAAAAAGTAAAGAATAAAGAATGAATAGTGTTTTGGTGGGAGTATAGAATAATATGAGACGACACTATATAGAAGTATTCGGAACGGATTTCCGAGTTCGTATTAGTGATCCAGGGGGAAAATAAGTGTATGTAAAAGCTGTCGGATTCTGAAAAACCGCACTTTTATTTTCTCCGAGAGTTCCCTGGACACTGATAGCCCTAAGTATTTAACGAATGGATTTAAGGAATATAAATTGGAAAGTTAGAAAGAAAGATGGAGAATGATAGTATTAATATTAGAAAGATTCCCGTTAAACCCTAATTAGAAATCCGTGAAATATTCCTACGAACGATCAATCGAAACGAGCAATAACCGGACACAGAAATAAGCAGAGAAAGCAAGAGTCTTGTGCAAGATACTAGAATAAATATCTAGTAACCAAGTGGGCAAGAGTAACTAGATTAATTGGAACATAACTAGTACTTAGAAATCAAAACACTTGGTTAGTTTTTAACCATGCAAAACACAACACTTGTCCTCCAAAACTCATCATCCATGACATCACACCCCACTAACACACCAAGATGAGATATTATCTCTCAAAAAGTCACTTTATGCAAGATTGAACAAAGAAAAATCAAGAAACCAAGCAAACACTCTCCATTCTCTTTTTCTTCAAAACTTTCGGCCAAGGAGCTAGAAAAGAGGCTTCCAACCATTGTTTGATCTTCAAATTTTTAGGGTAAGTACTACATATCAGAGCTTAGATCCCCTAGAAATTTCAGCCTCAAATTAACTTTCTTTCATTTTCAAATAAATCATCAAAGGTGATGATGAATAGTGTTTTCAAGAACTAATCCTTGTTTTTCTTGTTTTCATGGTTGATCCTAGCTAAGTTAAGGCTATCCAAGGGCAATACCAAGCCTTGTGATGCTAGTAAATACTACAAGGAAGGTATAATACTTGAAAACCCTAGACCTACTTTGAGTTTTAAGCATGTTCTTGATGGATCTAGCTTAGTTATGATTATGTTCATGTTATAAGCATGCTTAGTTAGTGATTTAGTGATTTGATTAACATGATGATTTTGATGCTAAGATCAGTAGCTTCTGCACTTGTTGAGATTCTTATTATGTGTATAAGTTGTTTAGATGCCCGGTGTGGCTTGGGTTGTTGATTGTGATTTATGGAACGTTCGTATTATAGCCGTTATAATGTCGAAATTTCGTTAATCATTGAAAACCGTGCATCACAGTAGGCCTAATGGCCGAAACTGGACAAGTATCTAACATGGCCTTGTAGACCTTGAGTCGTAGATCATTTTGGAAAAAGAATCGAATCAAACAGACTTACGGTTTAGGATTTATGACCGATTTACTAAAAGTAGTTCGAATCCGTAAACGAAAGTTCGTAACTGAAATTGGACCCTCGTAAAATATGTAAAGTCATGACGAATCTTGGTAAATAAATACTAGAGGTAAAAAGGAAGGTGTGAAAGAAAACCGTATGTCAAAAGGATCATTTTTCGATTTATTAAAAATATTCGAGTCGAGGTTAAACGCGAACGAACCCCTAAAAGACGACTCTATTATAACTTTGGTAAAACACTTAGAAAACGGGCGATAAAACTCGGAGTATAATATTGGTTCGTAACGATCGACCTTAGAACTTGTATGACTTAAGTATGTCCCAAGTGTAAGTACAGTGACATGTCGTATTAACGAATGAATGTCGGGTCGGATCAATGATAAAGGGAATCCACTAAAAGGGGTATAACGAGATAACTCGAGAACGTGTTTCGATTTAAGTATAACTTAACTTTTAAAATGTTAAGTGATTAATCCCGAATGACTTGGCTATTTATAGATCACCAAGCTGACCCGGGACCCGCTACCACTACCCCTTACCGTACTCGACTACCAGACAAGTTTCAATTCCCTTCTTTTAGGCTGTTGTTGTGATTGAATATATATATATATATATATATATATATATATATATATATATATATATATATATATATGTTTTCTGTAATACATATGCCATAGCATGCATGCCTACTTTCAAGTTATATCGTTATGCTTGTTTCCTGATTGTTTATTGGCTTATAAATTAGATAGCTAACGTATCAATTATAAGCCGGTTATTGTAAGACCCTCATAGAAGGGCATATCCATCTTATTCATCAAATATAGACCGGGAGTCAATATTTCTTGACATATCGAGATTACCTCGAAAGAAAATATCTAAGTAAATATTTTCCATTATTCGGGCGACGAATATTATTTGAATATTCGTTCGAGATTATTTATTTAACGATCCCTACTTCAAATAATTATTTGAACGTAACTATTCGACGAATAATATTTTAATATTCATTCAGAGTCGAATTATTTATCGATTATTATTTCGAATATTCTTCTAAAGGTTGGACTACTAAATGAATATTATTTGGATATTCATTTAGAATATTTTTCATTAAATGAATATTACTTTTGAATATTCATTTAAGATAGTAATTACCTTATGAATATTATTTTAATGTTCATCTGAAGCTTGATTTATTTATCGAGTCTTATCTCGAATATTCCTTTAAAGCTTGGATTACTAAATGAATATTACTTGATATTCATTTAGAATATTATTCATTAAATGAATATTACTTTTTCAATAAACATTTAAATTCCTAATTAATTATGAATATTATTTTGAATATTCATCCCGGGTTCTATTTAATCATCGAATATTACTTTAAATATTTTAAAAATTCCTTTCAGGTCTTATTAATTAATGAATATTATTTTGAATATTCATTTGAATATTTAATTATGCAATAAATATTCTCTCGATATTTCTTCTAGGATTATTTGAGAAATACTCTGATTAAAGATATTCTTTCATATTCCTAAATATTCTGTAAAATATTTTAATTCAATAAATATTCTCAGAATATTTATTCCATACTTAGAATAACCTCGATAAGGTTTATCTTCTTCGATTATTACAGAAAATATTTCGGAGTCATATTATTATTAATCATATATCAAGAAAGGTTCTCAGACATCATTCTTTTTTTAGTCTATCTCCCTAATAATAAGGGAACCTTACTTGGAAAATGTTAATTATCTTGTCGACTTCCCGGTCATAAAGTATTCTCTTCACTCTCAACTCGGGTGCTATTGACTTATTAAGTCGTTGTTTACCTTCTCATCTTTCGAGGGGTAAGATTGTTGGAACAAGTTGAGATTCGTTACCAAGCAGTAGCTTGGAAGTTATTGGTGAATTTTCCTTTCTAACTAGATACGACTACTTTGTGGAGTCTTATCAACAAGTATTATACTTGGGGAAAGGCGGACGAACGTTACATTCAGAATCATGAATTCTATTTGAACTAGGAGTCGTGTAAGAGGCCGAGTAGCGCCGGTCCATCCCCTTTGGCCCAACCGTTGGCCGGGGAGAGCTAGTAAGGCGGTAGACAAGTAAAGCCGTCAGTTCTTCCTTCTACCGGTAGTAAATCTAATTTGAGCTGTACGATCTCGACTTATCATCAAGATTGGAACAGCGGGCGCGGTGAATACTCCATCATTGGTTCATCATCCAAACTTATTTATTTCCTGCAACATGATTATTGTTGGCAGAGCTGGAAAAGTGTTCATAACTGGAATTGCAATCTTTTCATGCAAGTTCCTCTTTTTAATGACAATGAGAATATCTCGCTTACTTTTGATGTAGCAGATATTTCTACAAACAAATACTTTGAGTTACCTGGTAACTTCATCCTTTATATTATACTGGCAATAACCTCATTAATGCATGGCATATGGTTTCAAAGGATATTTTGAACTGCTGTATATATGTATCACTGTTCAGTTATATTATTGTTGGTGGGCTTTCGCTCACCCTTGCTTTGTTCATATTATGTCACAACAACAGCTAGGACAGATGGCTCGCATCAGGCGCACTCGGCGCAAGCGGGTTACCCGACCCACCGGACTCCCCACTGAGATGTTAGCCGCCATTGCTGAGGTAGCTTAGTTAGACAGCTTTTGTTTCCTGTTTAACTATATGTATAATTAATGTAATCAACGGCAAAACTGTTAAACTTATGATGTTATCCTTTTGGGATTGTAATAACGTCTATTCGTAACCCTTTAATGTAAGACTTATTTCAATTTCATCTCTGGGACTATAACTGTTGTGCGTGTGAGTGGATATTATTGTGGGGTCACAGCATGTGATTTATTTATTGTGGACTCAAGTCAAGTATTATGAATGGATGTAAGACCGTAACCACCAGATCCCTGACCCCGGATCTGGGGGTGTTACAGAAGTGGTATTAGAGCGTACGTTATAAACCCCAAAGATGAGGCGACGTTAAAACAATAAATTCACTAAGATAATAAGAACTCTTGCCAAGTTCATAGTCGGACTACTTAATGTAGTGATGACCTATAAAACTCTTATGGGAACTATTAAGTATCATGATAGTAACTTAGCTCGATATCACATCGACAAGTAAGGCAACAGACCATGAGGCATACGAGCAGCAGCGCGATGATGCTTTATTATATGCTAAAGATCAGCGGGTAAATTCAATAGAGTACCTTACTGGAGACCCGGAAGAGGTTCCAGCAGATAAGGAAAATCTTGTTAGGATAAGGAGCTTACCCTCGAGGAATGAGGGTTGTAGCCAGAAAGACTGAGATGATTAAGGTATAGAGCTCAGAAAAGTGGGCATAAAGAACTAAGCTATTAGCAAGAGAACTGAAGATTCATGTTGGATTCGTGGCTTGACTACTGGAGGTAGTACCAGCAAGTAAGGCGGATTGGAAGAATTACTTGAGATCTTATACGGGAATAGATGAGGATCATTAGAGACTTTCATATTAACGAAAAGAGTGCTAGAAGGATGTATGATTATCAAAGGCATCGATATAAGGCGAGGAGCAGAGTCCCTAGGAATAGTTGAGAAGAGGCAGTAAGTGCCATATCATTTGATAAATGAATAAGTATGATATTGTCAGTAATAATTCGCCATGAGAAGGCAGATGTCATAGGTTGTAATTTATGGAACCAAATTGAGGTTGATGAAGTTGTTTTATTCAGGAAAATGTCCATTTTATGAATGAATCAGTTAGAAAGTGAAAACATTGGGAAGTGACAGCATGATTGGATAAAGTTATATAAGGAAGTAGTAAGCAAGACAATGGTCTCAGAACCTACCGGAAGATAAGACCAGTGAGTCAAGATGAACTCGTAATGAGACTATTGTCAGAGTCTAAGTATAGGGTTAATTTAACTCAGTGAAATGATGAACCAGAAACGTTAGATGCATGTGACACAGAGGAATATTAAATTCTTTCTTTTCTTCGAATGGATTATAGTAGTTACCTTAAGTTTACTCCGACGCGGAATTATAACGGATCAAGTAATACGATCAGCAGTTAAAGAGAAAAATGTTAGAAAATCTTCCTGGAGCTAAAAGATGAAATTGGTAATGACCAAGAGTTGGCATTGTTTAATGGAAAAAGGGAGACTTTATGCTTCCAACAACGCTTCGCATAAAAGATTAGGATGTGTGCTTGCGCAGCACGACAAAGTACTTGCGGATGCATTCGGACAGCATGGTTCACCAGGTTCGGATGGCCTTAGTAGTGCCAATTTTTGTGGAACAACCAACTCCGACGGTAATGTTCCTTCTGAGACTAGTAGTCAGGTAGACTGACATTTGGTAATATTGAATATCAGGACGTATAGGTATCAGGACGTTATGACAAGTTTCAGTTTAAAACTGTTAATTCCCTTCTAAGGGATGTATATAATTGGTTCCTCTCCAAGGGTTAAATTTCCAACCCGATGATGATTATTTCGTTAATTATGACTGCTTACGGTTCTACCTACTAGGAGGTTCATAGAACTATTCTTCAGGTTTTGAAACTGGTCTCCTTAGTGTTACCAGTCGATGGATAGATTGACCAAAATTTCCCTAATTCTGGGAAGAACTTCAACTAATTTTGGCAAACCTTGTCTTTCTGATTATCAGAGAACATCATGGAAGAGAGTAGAAACTGGGGCAAACCCCGTGAATTGGGTAAGGTAGCCGCTACATGGGTTGGTGGACAGACCCCGGTTATCGCGATTGATTGTAGAAATACAATGATGAAGTGAGATTGGACGAAAACAGGAAATGTAAGTAAGAAACCAGCCGGACTGAGAAACTCCGAGATTGACTTAAGTGAAAAGGCTGTTATGCCAGGAATGGTAAGCTTGCGTGGCACGTGGTAGTGATAAGAATAGTTGAAAAGATAAAAATAGAGGAAAGGTGACCAGAGACGGTGCCGAATAGTCGATTAAGACTTATATGAAGTAAAGTTTTAGAAAGGTAGAAAGGTATCAAAGAAGGCACTATGCCGGCAATTGCTAGAAAAGTAATGCTATTAGCCAACCCCTAAAATCATATATATATATTTTTTTTTTTTGTGGCCAGTTGAGGCCAAGTCACAAAGGATTATCAAGTGACTAGACCAGCAATGAAAGGACAAAGCAGGGTTGCTTCTAAGAAAGCACCGACTGCAAGGCCTTCTGATATAAAGGAAACATTAATGAGATCGTAGGAATCTTCTGCTGAACAACCCATGTTTTGATTGGGAATTCACCAGACCTTTTTGGGATGGGGTCACCCGTACTAAAGTGACTCATGTGTATATGGTTGTCCAAGATTACGAGTAAAATGGAAGTATAGTGACTTGAGATGTATGATGTTAGGGTATCGTGAATACCATGAATATATTATGACGGAGGAAAGTAAACAATTAAGGTATATGATGAGAGTATAGAAATGGTCAGAAATTGAACAGTATGCTGTAGGAATTTTCTCTGAGGCAAGTACCTTTGCGAAGAACGATTAGCACTAGGAAATTCACGTTGAACTCGACCAATATCTTTCAGAACATCCTTGCTACCATTAACAAGTTCTGTAAGAGAGCAGATAGACATACGTTGTCTTTTGGAAGGTCAAATAGGTTGACCACTATCTGAAAGAAGAAATTAGCAGTAAGCTACCGATCGATTATCAAATAAGAATGATTGAAAAGAGACCCTTATTAAGGATACATGATTTGATTGCCAATTATAGGATGCAGGAATTCCTTGGCAGTTGAATTAAGGATAAGATATCCATAAAGTAAGGCAAACCCTGGGAAATGGACAAGGGATGGCACTAACCCTAATAAAGACATTGTGAATTCAGATGATATGAGTTGGATTTGCTAAGGCAACAATGACCTGTACAGATTATTAAAAAGAGTTCTGGAAAGAACAGAGATAGAATTATTAGAGTATTGATCAAAGACGTTTTGATATACCCTGTACCTAGAAAATACAGGAGGAATGATGAGGACGACCTAAGAAACCTTACAAGGAAAAGCTAATATTTTGAGTTTCCAACTGGAAGATTGGAAGAGAATGTAAGACACAATAACAATATACCAGATGATGCATGTATGAAACCCTGAGGGAGTATGGATTGAACCTATAAAGGTTGAGATTATCCTAAGATATGGAAAGAACTAAGAAAAGAAGTATCCTAAGTAGGATTGGGAATAAATGTGATAAAGTTCCCATGGGTAGGTGGAAGCAATGACTTATGGAAAAAGACTGATAGATATATTTTTCTCCTTCAACAGAGCTTAAGGGAGAATGCTTTCACCCAACAGTGATGAGAATGAGGTAAAAAAAAAATTTGAATTGAAATGTATCCAGAGAACAAGGATTACCAGAAATTATTATTATTAGGAAAGGCCAATGAGGTGGCCGACAGTCTAAGTATAAAGGAATAATTACAAATGTTCATACCGAAGAAACAGAATGATATTTGAAAGGACCTTGAAGGTCATATCGGAACGGAGGAATTTACATTCCTTCTGATGATTTTGCAAGAATCGATGGTAATAGTAGTTTAAGTAAAGATTCGATTCCTGATGGGTCTTAAGCATATTACATACCTTAGAAGGTCCCGTTTTGAGGCAAACCAGGACCATGATACAAAAAATTGACGAAGTAAACCATTAAGTTTCCAGTCTTTTATGGAAGATGCATGAGTGATAGTTTCATCAACCTGACTTAGCTGCGATGCTTGAAACTCTTCTGCAATTTTATCTACTTCATGTAATATCTACATCAACTTCAGGAAGTGTTCCTTATGGATAAGGAATAGTGATTACTTTGTCTCCCTAAAGGATTAAAACCCGTACGGTTAGCTATTAAGGCACTACGTAAGCAATAAGCGATGGTGATTCTTCTAAGAAAGTAGATGACAACGTAAAGATAAAGAAAGTGCTGCTATTGATAAGCTAAATGGCATGTTGATGAATGACAAGCAAGTTTGTGTTAGTGTACTTCTGTGCAAACAAGATAGAGAGAATATGAGATTGACGATTCATGATGCTAAATGTATTCCCGTGGAAAAAAAAAATTTAATGAGACTTAGAGAGAAGGGCAGTTGAGCCCGAGACTTATTAGGCCACCTGAGAGTTTCAAAGTGTTCGGAAGGTGGCATTCGAGCCAGTTTTACCCCCAAAGCTTATAGCATGGTAGTAACGTGTTTCATGTGGCAAAGCTACACCAGTAAAATGCAGATGCTCAACAGATGATAAGAGTGCGAGCAGGTAGGTGTACGACCTGGTCTGACTTACGAAAGACAACCTGTGAAAAACCGCGGGTAGAAAAGAATAAGTGATGAGAAACAAGTTGACAGAAGTAGATTATATTGGATCTAAGCTAAAGAAATCGGCCAGATTCATTTCGGAGGTTTTAAATTTGAAATAATGTGATGATTATAGAGTAAATGTGACGGGATACCAATAAGGAGGTGCCAAGTGCAAAAGATGCCTCAATAAAGAGATGAAGGTGGAAGTAAATAACAGAAGTAAATAAGAATCAGATAATAAGAAGGATGTGATTGACAAAGAAAAGACTGGGAAAACAACTATGGAATGTGAAGCAAGGAATATTATGAATGGAATAATAAATGGGTTTTCTGATGAATTCTCGGGATGACAAACTGATAGTGTTAATATTCTAGATATGAAAAAGCTAGTAGCGTGACATGGAATGTCAGTAACAATGATGTCAAGCGAGAAACCTAAGATTTAACCTAAAAGGTTGAAGGAATTTTCTGGAGTGAGCGTTGCTAAGGTTGAACCAGAGTATAGGTCCATAGAATAGTGGACAAAGCAACAAGATGTGTTGACACATGAGATTGCGATCAAATGGTATTGGATATAATTATGATTAATTTCTTCTTTGATGAACCTCTATAGTTCAGAGGTAAATTCTGAGTATGATATTTTACAGTCATGAAAACCTTCTATAATCCTTTAGAACTCTTTTCTTTTCTTCTCTCTTATTCATCTTCTTTATGAATTGAGAAGAACAACCCTTTAAGGAGGGGAGGTACTGCTACGTGACTATCTGTCTATGTGATAGAAGTCTAAGTGGAATACCCTAACTTGTTTAATTGCTTGTCAAGTACTAAAGGCTGGCCCCCTTCTGTACTAGCTATGCAATATAACAAATGTTCAATTGATCATAGTGATCTCTCAATAAATCTTTCCACTTCTCTATATTGATCGAGATTGCAAAGATTAAAGCGACAGGAAATGCACAGTGCGAGTGAGGTTACCTCCAAATTCGCAGTGGGATAGTGATACCAATGTTACTGCAGATACCAATAAGGAAAATAGTATATGACTGGGTAAGAGCATAACCCGAATAGTGTGTTGTACGAAAGGTAGCAGAGATTAATGAAAAAGGATAAAAGAATGTATTGTAGCACTAGTAAGATGTGCTGAAAAAGGATTGGGATTGATTAAGGATTGACTGGGAAACTGGAAAGTGAAATAACCCACGAGTACTCAATTGTCTTCTACCTGATTCCGGGACGGAATCCTTTTAAGGAGGGGAGACTGTAAGAACCCAGATTTTGGGTGGAATTAAAACTTTTATGTATTTAATGATGTAAGAATGAATAGTGGTTATGGCTATAATGTAATAGTTGATATTTGGAAAGAATGAATGGAATTCGACTTTATTATTTCTATGTCTTGAAGAATGCTAAAGGGTGACAACATAGGTAAGAATAATCTATCTCCTAAGGGAATAAGATATGGCAATTCCAAGCAGGAGAATATTCTCATGTCATCCAGATCGATAACGATTAATCCAGTAGTTCCGTAAAAAGGTTAAGGAACGATCGAAAGAGAATACGGACAATTGTACAACCCTAAGAGAAAAAGTAAAGAATAAAGAATGAATAGTGTTTTGGTGGGAGTATAGAATAATATGAGACGACACTATATAGAAGTATTCGGAACGGATTTCCGAGTTCGTATTAGTGATCCAGGGGGAAAATAAGTGTATGTAAAAGCTGTCGGATTCTGAAAAACCGCACTTTTATTTTCTCCGAGAGTTCCCTGGACACTGATAGCCCTAAGTATTTAACGAATGGATTTAAGGAATATAAATTGGAAGGTTAGAAAGAAAGATGGAGAATGATAGTATTAATATTAGAAAGATTCCCGGTAAACCCTAATTAGAAATCCGTGAAATATTCCTACGAACGATCAATCGAAACGAGCAATAACCGGACACAGAAATAAGCAGAGGAAGCAAGAGTCTTGTGCAAGCTACTAGAATAAATATCTAGTAACCAAGTGGGCAAGAGTAACTAGATTAATTGGAACATAACTAGTACTTAGAAATCAAAACACTTGGTTAGTTTTTAACCATGCAAAACACAACACTTGTCCTCCAAAACTCATCATCCATGACATCACACCCCACTAACACACCAAGATGAGATATTATCTCTCAAAAAGTCACTTTATGCAAGATTGAACAAAGAAAAATCAAGAAACCAAGCAAACACTCTCCATTCTCTTTTTCTTCAAAACTTTCGGCCAAGGAGCTAGAAAAGAGGCTTCCAACCATTGTTTGATCTTCAAATTTTTAGGGTAAGTACTACATATCATAGCTTAGATCCCATAGAAATTTCAGCCTCAAATTCGCTTTCTTTCATTTTCAAATAAATCATCAAAGGTGATGATGAATAGTGTTTTCAAGAACTAATCCTTGTTTTTCTTGTTTTCATGGTTGATCCTAGCTAAGTTAAGGCTATCCAAGGGCAATACCAAGCCTTGTGATGCTAGTACATACTACAAGGAAGGTATAATACTTGAAAACCCTAGACCTACTTTGAGTTTTAAGCATGTTCTTGATGGATCTAGCTTAGTTATGATTATGTTCATGTTATAAGCATGCTTAGTTAGTGATTTAGTGATTTGATTAACATGATGATTTTGATGCTAAGATCAGTAGATTCTGGACTTGTTGAGATTCTTATTATGTGTATAAGTTGTTTAGATTCCCGGTGTGGCTTGGGTTGTTGATTGTGATTTATGGAACGTTCGTATTATAGCCGTTATAATGTCGAAATTTCGTTAATCATTGAAAACCGTGCATCACAGTAGGCCTAATGGCCGAAACTGGACAAGTATCTAACATGGCCTTGTAGATCTTGAGTCGTAGATCATTTTGGAAAATGAATCAAATCAAACAGACTTACGGTTTAGGATTTATGACCGATTTACTAAAAGTAGTTCGAATCCGTAAACGAAAGTTCGTAACTGAAATTGGACCCTCGTAAAATATGTAAAGTCATGACGAATCTTGGTAAATAAATACTAGAGGTAAAAAGGAAGGTGTGAAAGAAAACCGTATGTCAAAAGGATCATTTTTCGATTTATTAAAAATATTCGAGTCGAGGTTAAACGCGAACGAACCCCTAAAAGACGACTCTATTATAACTTTGGTAAAACACTTAGAAAACGGGCGATAAAACTCGGAGTATAATATTGGTTCGTAACGATCGACCTTAGAACTTGTATGACTTAAGTATGTCCCAAGTGTAAGTACAGTGACATGTCGTATTAACGAACGAATGTCGGGTCGGATCAATGATAAAGGGAATCCACTAAAAGGGGTATAACGAGATAACTCGAGAACGTGTTTCGATTTAAGTATAACTTAACTTTTAAAATGTTAAGTGATTAATCCCGAATGACTTGGCTATTTATAGATCACCAAGCTGACCCGGGACCCGCTACCACTACCCCTTACCGTACTCGACTACCAGACAAGTTTCAATTCCCTTCTTTTAGGCTGTTGTTGTGATTGAATATATATATATATATATATATATATATATATATATATATATATATATATATGTTTTCTGTAATACATATGCCATAGCATGCATGCCTACTTTCAAGTTATATCGTTATGCTTGTTCCCTGATTGTTTATTGGCTTATAAATTAGATAGCTAACGTATCAATTATAAGCCGGTTATTGTAAGACCCTCATAGAAGGGCGTATCCATCTTATTCATCAAATATAGACCGGGAGTCAATATTTCTTGACATATCGAGATTACCTCGAAAGAAAATATCTAAGTAAATATTTTCCATTATTCGGGCGACGAATATTATTTGAATATTCGTTCGAGATTATTTATTTAACGATCCCTACTTCAAATAATTATTTGAACGTAACTATTCGACGAATAATATTTTAATATTCATTCAGAGTCGAATTATTTATCGATTATTATTTCGAATATTCTTCTAAAGGTTGGACTACTAAATGAATATTATTTGGATATTCATTTAGAATATTATTCATTAAATGAATATTACTTTTGAATATTCATTTAAGATAGTAATTACCTTATGAATATTATTTTAATGTTCATCTGAAGCTTGATTTATTTATCGAGTCTTATCTCGAATATTCCTTTAAAGCTTGGATTACTAAATGAATATTACTTTATATTCATTTAGAATATTATTCATTAAATGAATATTACTTTTTCAATAAACATTTAAATTCCTAATTAATTATGAATATTATTTTGAATATTCATCCAGGGTTCTATTTAATCATCGAATATTACTTTAAATATTTTAAAAATTCCTTTCAGGTCTTATTAATTAATGAATATTATTTTGAATATTCATTTGAATATTTAATTATGCAATAAATATTCTCTCGATATTTCTTCAAGGATTATTTGAGAAATACTCTGATTAAAGATATTCTTTCATATTCCTAAATATTCTGTAAAATATTTTAATTCAATAAATATTCTCTGAATATTTATTCCATACTTAGAATAACCTCGATAAGGTTTATCTTCTTCGATTATTACAGAAAATATTTCGGAGTCATATTATTATTAATCATATATCAAGAAAGGTTCTCAGACATCATTCTTCTTTGAGTCTATCTCCCTAATAATAAGGGAACCTTACTTGGAAAATGTTAATTATCTTGTCGACTTCCCGGTCATAAAGTATTCTCTTCACTCTCAACTCGGGTGCTATTGACTTATTAAGTCGTTGTTTACCTTCTCATCTTTCGAGGGGTAAGATTGTTGGAACAAGTTGAGATTCGTTACCAAGCAGTAGCTTGGAAGTTATTGGTGAATTTTCCTTTCTAACTAGATACGACTACTTTGTTGAGTCTTATCAACAAGTATTATACTTGGGGAAAGGCGGACGAACGTTACATTCAGAATCATGAATTCTATTTGAACTAGGAGTCGTGTAAGAGGCCGAGTAGCGCCGATCCATCCCCTTTGGCCCAACCGTTGGCCGGGGAGAGCTAGTAAGGCGGTAGACAAGTAAAGCCGTCAGTTCTTCCTTCTACCGGTAGTAAATCTAATTTGAGCTGTACGATCTCGACTGATCATCAAGATTGGAACAGCGGGCGCGGTGAATACTCCATCATTGGTTCATCATCCAAACTTATTTATTTCCTGCAACATGATTATTGTTGGCAGAGCTGGAAAAGTGTTCATAACTGGAATTGCAATCTTTTCATGCAAGTTCCTCTTTTTAATGACAATGAGAATATCTCGCTTACTTTTGATGTAGCAGATATTTCTACAAACAAATACTTTGAGTTACCTGGAACTTCATCCTTTATATTATACTGGCAATAACCTCATTAATGCATGGCATATGGTTTCAAAGGATATTTTGAACTGATGTATATATGTATCACTGTTCAGTTATATTATTGTTGGTGGGCTTTCGCTCACCCTTGCTTTGTTCATATTATGTCACAACAACAGCTAGGATAGATGGCTCGCATCAGGCGCACTCGGCGCAAGCGGGTTACCCGACCCACCGGACTCCCCGCTGAGATGCTAGCCGCCATTGCTGAGGTAGCTTAGTTAGACAGCTTTTGTTTCCTGTTTAACTATATGTATAATTAATGTAATCAACGGCAAAACTGTTAAACTTATGATGTTATCCTTTTGGGATTGTAATAACGTTTATTCGTAACCCTTTAATGTAAGACTTATTTCAATTTCATCTCTGGGACTATAACTGTTGTGCGTGTGAGTGGATATTATTGTGGGGTCACAGCATGTGATTTATTTATTGTGGACTCAAGTCAAGTATTATGAATGGATGTAAGACCGTAACCACCAGATCCCTGACCCCGGATCTGGGGGTGTTACATCAGGTGTTCCGGAAGTGGTTTGAGTTCAAGTGTAGGAGCTTCCTCAATAAATGGTTTCAAGCGCCCCTCCGAATTTTTAAGTTCCGCTAACCCAAGAGATTCAAAAGGTAAATCAAATCTCCTTTTCCAAGGAGCTGAATTTAGCTGCTGAAGTTGCTTGGCTATTTCCTCATCTACAAAATCAGAGTCACCAACTAAAACTTTTTCCAAAGAATCTGACTTAAGCAACTGCTCCATTTCCATAGTAACTGCAGAATCAACCCAATCCACCTTCAAACATTCTTCTTCATTTGAGGGAAATTTCATTGCATTGAAGACATTTAAAGTGACATTCTGGTCTAGCACCCTCATGGTGAGTTCCCCTTTCTGCACATCAATCAAAGTCTTTCCCGTAGCCAAGAATGGTCTTCCCAAGATTATGGGAATCTTCTTATCTTCCTCGAAATCCAAGAGAACAAAATCAGCAGGAAATATGAGTTTATCAACTTTCACCAACACATCCTCCACTATGCCTCTAGGATATGTAACTGAATGATCAGCCAACTGCAAAGAGATGTTGGTAGGCCTTGGTTCCGGTAGACCAAGTTGCATATAGACTGACAAGGGCATGAGATTGATGCTAGCTCCCAAGTCACACAAGCACTTCGCAAAAGACAAATTACCAATAGTGCATGGAATAGTAAAGCTACCAGGATCCTTTAGTTTTGGAGGCAATTTCTGTTGCAACACAGCACTCCACTCTTCTGTTAGAGCAACGGTCTCTAATTCCTCGAGTTTCAACTTACGAGAAAGAATCCCCTTCATGAACTTGGCATAGCTCGGCATTTGTTCCAGAGCTTTGGAAAAGGGAATGTTAATCTGCAACTTCATGAACACCTCTAAGAACTTAGCAAATTTCTTATCCAACTGCTGCTTCTGGAGTCTTCTAGGATAAGGAGGAGGAGGATAGATCTGAGTGTGCTTCGTAGACTGCTCCATGGAATTTTTAACAGGTTCCTTGCTCTTCTCTACTTCACCACCTTGCTGATCAGCCACCAAATCAGATTGAGCAATTTCGGGCACTGCAGATTTTTCAACCTGCTGATTCTGAACATCTTCATCTTCTTCAGCTGCTGATTTAGGGCCTGCTGTAACTTTTCCCGATCTCAAAGTCACAGCCTTCACCTGTTCTTTGCCATCCCTCCTACCTGGATTTGCTTCCGTATCACTAGGAAGAGTTCTTTGTTGCCTACTAAGTAAGGCACTTGCAATCTGTTCCACCTGGGTTTTCAAGACCTTTTGAGAAGCTTGCAGGTTCTTCACCATCATCCACAAATCATCCCTTTCTGGTTTTTCATTAAATGATTGCCCCGCATGAGCCTGGGGATGTTGCTGCTGAAATCCCGGAGGCTGATATGATTGCCTTGGAGCATACTGCTGCTGATAACCTTGATTGAATGGCCTTGCTTGCTGACCCTGAAACTGCTGATAGGGCTGCTAAGGTTGTTGAACACCTTGGTTGTTGCTCCAGCTGAAGTTAGGATGATTCCTGTTGTTTGGATGATAGGTGGCTGGTACTGGTACAACAGGTCTCTGAAAATTACTTACAAACTGTGCTGATTCAGAAGAGATAGCACACTGATTCGTCTCATGTGCGCCCGCACATAGCTCACAAATACTAGCAACCTGTTGAACTCCATAATTAGCAAGAGAATCCACCTTCATCGTAAGATCCTTCAACTGAGCTGCAATAGCTGAAGCTGTGTCAACTTCAAGAACACCTGCTACCTTACCTTGAGAAAGCCTCTGTGTTGGATTCTGATATTCATTAGCAGCCATCATCTCAATAAGATCATAAGCTTCCTCATAGCTCCTCGCCCACAGAGCTCCACCTGATGCTGCATCTAGCAAAGGCCTAGACTGTGCTCCCAACCCATTGTAGAAACCATTAATAACCATCCAATCAGGCATGCCATGATGAGGACACTTTCGTAGCATCTCCTTATAACGTTCCCAAGCCTCACACAAAGATTCGCCAGATTGCTGTTGAAATTGAGTTAACTGGTTCCTTATTGCTGCAGTTTTCGCCATAGGGAAGAATTTAGTAAGAAACTTCTGAGCAAGATCATCCCAAGTAGTAATGGAACCAGCTGGTAGAGAGTGTAACCAGCCCTTAGCCTTATCCCTTAAAGAGAATGGGAAAAGCCTCAACTTGATAGCATCATCCGACACACCATTAAATTTGAAAGTGTCGCAGATCTCGATAAAGTCCCGGATGTGCATGTTAGGATCCTCTGTCGAAGCACCCCCAAACTGAACCGAATTTTGCACCATCTGAATTGTGCTCGGCTTGATCTCAAAGTTATTCGTTGCAATAGCTGGCCTGACAATACTAGATTGTATGTCAGTAATCTTCGGCTGCGAATAGTCCTTCAAAGCCTTGACTGCTGCTGGTAAATCTGCCATCTCTACAGTAGTTTCAAGTTCCTCTTTCTGATTATCTACTACAAGACCGTCTTCTGCCAGTTTTTCCTTACGTGCCTGCAAACGTGTTCACATACCCGTTCAAGTACCTGAAAACACCACGAAACAAACAACTAAGTAAGAAATCCGAGTCAGTGAACGCTAACGACCACTGATGACAAGCACATAAACTAAACAAAACACCGATGATCCCCGGCAGCGGCGCCAAAAACTTGTTAGCACAAAATTACGCAAGCGCACGTAGTCACAAGTAATATAAATAAAGTTCGTTCCGCAGAGATCTGGTTAAGTTTAAATCAGTAAATATGCCTATGCAACAATGTTTGGTTTTAATCCACTACTAAGACAAATAACAAGAATGAGGTTTTAATTAACTAAATTAACTAGGATGCAAATTATTAAGCTAAGAATAATTAACTAATGAGAATTAAATATGAATTACTTATATGAGATAAAACATGGAATCCTAATTTCATTATTTACTTCACTTAGTGTCGCAGCCTTTAATCAATACAAGTGATGGATTTGATATCTGATCGGATAACACGAAACAAGTAAAAGTTACCTCTCGGTATACTAGCACCAAACTACACATACATCCACAAAAGAGATAGAAGATGGG
Source organism: Saposhnikovia divaricata (assembly GCA_036435485.1). Classification (NCBI taxonomy): domain Eukaryota; kingdom Viridiplantae; phylum Streptophyta; class Magnoliopsida; order Apiales; family Apiaceae; genus Saposhnikovia; species Saposhnikovia divaricata. Next base: position 118,623,490 of record CM071597.1, on the reverse strand, counting down.
TAGACACCAAATATGTTTAGACCCTATATCTCTATAGAATTTGAAAACATAAAGGTTTAAGCACAAGTTATCCACTTAGATCACATAGGGTAGCATAATATCTCTATTTACGCCACAAATCATGATGTTAAAACATCAACCTATCCTATGCTAGCATGGCAAGTTCTAAATCTCAAGATCCACTCTCGTTTAGCAAGAGATTAACATATTAGATGTTAGCTACGAATCTAAATTCATGAGGCACAACCATACAAGGATATCAAGAATTCACCACACATAAATCTTTAAAGCATATAAACTACTAAGCTACATAGATAAATCCATTAGGATCCCATGACAACGATTAGTTCATAGCTGAACCGTTCGTCACCATGGGATTAGATGAAAACATAATATTAAACAAGATATGAAAGAAAGAAGCGATAATATTAATAAAAACAAGAGTTGAGAGAACAAATCTATAATCCAAAGTATACAAAAGATGAAGTAGATCTAGATCTTTGCTTGTCACCGAGCTCGAATCCTTCTCCACTCTTCTCTCTTGCGGTTCTACGTTACAATAATAAAAATCTGATACAAATTACATGGTAGGATGTGTTTAAATAGACTCTAGAAGTCTTGCCCAATAAGCAATTACCTTCTATTACAATTAGAATTCGATTAAGGTACCAAAAGCTGCCCAAAATACAATTAGAATTAGAAAAAGGGCAAAACTGGAATTTTTCTGCATGGCATATCATAAAACACGTGCGCGATTTTATTCAGCACGTCCCCTGCACCTGCTATCTATCCCAGGTTGTAGAAAATCTCTCAAGCTTCGCGTGAGCTGTAAGATCGCTGAAAACGGACTTCTAGAACTCTAGATATGGCCAAAACAGTGTAGACTGCGCAACCTTCCCGGAAAATCCGAATTTTAATCAATTAATCCTCCAAACACGATAGAAGCATCACCCATAATCGACATTCTTGTAAGTCTGCACAACTAAGCAAAACACATCAAAACTACAATAAACTTGAGGCCAATTCAATCAATTTAAGCCGAATTTAAGCGATCCAAGTGGATATAAAATCCACTTATCACCCCGTGTCTCAACGGATAACGATCTCTAAAGACCAGTGTTCGAATGTATAAGCCTTTTGGGGTCTCATCCATTGCACAGTTAAATAAGCGTGCTTGTATATACGTGTCATAGTAGTAGTAATAAAGCATGAATTTCTGTCTACCTTGGATAAGGATGGAGGTGTTCTTAGGTTATGAAGTGTCTACAGTCTATTCTATTTATAAACCTGTGATTGTCTTGACGAAGAGCATGTATGATCTTTGACCTAGTTTTGGGAGTATTTCTGATGAGCATTGCACACACGCACGTTTCTGTTCATGTATTGTTAGTATACGGGAACTTGGTCGAGCTCTACTTGGATTTAGTTGCATTCTCTAAGATATTTGCTTGCTAGTTGGTTTTGGTTAGTTTGAAGTGGATCATTGCATTTTTCATATTAATTGCATTCATGCATTGCATTGCATTAGGTTAAATGGATTTTGTGGGTACATTCACTAGTCAAAAGGGAGTTAGTGAGAGGCATGCCCACACTTGAATTTTGTCAAGAAGGAGTGTGTGAGGCTTGTCAAAAAGGAAAGATGAAAAGATCAAGCCACAAGTCAAAGACAGTGACATCAATAACCAAGCCCCTACAACTAATTCATATGGACTTGTTTGGGCCTGTCAATATTATGTCACTAGGAAGGAAGAAGTATGCTCTAGTGATGGTTGACGATTTCACAAGGTATACATGGGTAGAATTTCTGGCATCAAAGGATGAGGCTCCACAAGTAATCATTGAGCATATAAAGAAAATTGACATGGAAACAAAGGCCAACAATGCAAGTGTGATTGCATTAAGAAGTGATAATGGAACAGAGTTCAGAAATGCCTTCCTTGAAGCATTCTACAAAGAGAATGGTATTTCTCAACAATTCTCAGCTCCAAGGACTCCACAACAAAATGGAGTTGTTGAGAGAAAGAATAGAACTGTGATTGAGGCTGCTAGAACAATGTTACTTGATGCAAAGATGCCTACATGTTTTTGGGCTGAGGCTGTGAGCACTGCATGCTATATCCAAAACAGAATCCTCATCAACAAAAACACTGGAAAGACACCTTACAACTTGATGACTGGAAAGAAGCCTACTCTAAAGTATGTTCATACTTTTGGAAGCAAATGCTTTGTGTTAAAAGACAATTCAGAATATGTTGGAAAGTTTGATATAACGCCCCAGAAAAAAAAATCGTAATTATAAATATTAGTATTTAATGTTAAATGTGGATTATATGGTATAATTTTTTTTTTTTCAGGATAAAAATATGTGATATCGTGTTTTCAGGTTTATATGATGATTTATGTGAAATGTGAGTCTGTGTATTTTTATTTGAATTTTTATGATTAAAATTTATTTAATATTATGCCTTATAGATCTTTAAATTTTTTTTATAAAATCATTGGAGTTGATAAAAATCACGAAATCTTTTGTAATATCATCTATGTGTATTTAATTAGTTTTTAAAATTATTGGGTGCATTAATTTGGGAGTTTTGGTATTTTTGAAATGATTTTAAGAGGTTTATTGTATTTAACGGATCAAAACTTGTAAAATTCATAATTAATTCATTTTTGATCCTAAAATTATTTTAAAAATATGTGGGTGTTCATAATTTTACACTCTTTATTTTAAAAATGAAAAGTGTAAATTTTCATCAATTTTCAATTTAAATTTGATTTTAAAAATTAATCTAATTGATTTTAGATATCTTTTCAGCATTTTAAATTACCAATTGGCCTTAACACTTCAAATCCCTAATTGGGCTGTGTTTTTTTCCCCCAATTGATATACCGACTCTATTTTTTTCTAGAACTCTCCTGAGTCATCTCTCTCAAAGTCTCTAATCTCTCTCAATTTTTCTCTTTCTCGCAATCTCTCCCCTGAACCTCTCTCTCCCTCTGTACAGTCTCGGTTCCCTCTCCCTCGCCCCTGCAAGTGTCGCTTGTGGATGTTGTGTGTGTGTGTATAAGCAAAGGTTGTGTATATATATATATATACGGCTAGGTATGTGTGGATTCGCGTGGGGGTGTCGAGCTTGGGGCTTTGCAATGGTTGTTGGTTTGATTACAACAGTGGGTGTGTGTAATTACATCGTTGTGTGTGTAACTTTGTGTGTGCGTGTGTTTGTGCCGTGTGTATATCGCCGTGTGTATTGTTTTAGTGTTGATGCTTGGACTGGTATGTGCTGCATATGCGAGTTCTTGTGATTGAATTTTGGGGTTTTTTTTTTGTTCGATTGTATGGTCTGATTAATACTATGTTCAGATTTGTGTTGGCTGGTCTCCTGTGTACTGTGCCGCGTGTAAATGTTGTTTTATTTGTCTAATGGATTTAAGAACCGAATGATTGAGTATTGGAATTGTGATGGGTTTCGTTTTTGGTCAGTACCTAATCGCAGTTTTATGATGAATTCCGGTTATAAATTTTATTTTATGCTGGAAAGATTTAAGTGTGAATTTTTAGTGATGATTTGTATTTACTTTACTGTTTCGGAAATAGTGAGATTGTAATATGAGTGGTTTGATGTATGAATGATGCTAACTAGTGATTATTATTGATTGGTTGTCGGTTGTGTTCCGACGGGAAGTGTACCCGAATAAAGGGGATGCCGTCAAAATTTTCTAAAAATATTATTTATTATTTTACATTTTCTTGAGTATAACCTATAAGTCATTAGTGGAATAATATTGGATTATGTGAATTGTTCTATTGTAAATAATTGCATGGATTTACGATTTAAATTTAAATTGTTAATTTAATTTTGATTTAATAAATTATAAATAGTGTACATCTACGTGTTGTAGTTGGATTGTGAATTGTACAAGGATACCGATAATTATGTAAAATTATAAGTTGATTTTGGGTTTATGTATTAAAGCGGCTTTGGGTCAAATGTTATAAATTGTTAGGTGTTAACTAGTTACATTGATAATTGTTAGAGATTAGCGGATGTGCCATATAATTAGTAAATTGTATGATTGATAATTATAACTACCATTAGGGGTAGTAGCTCGATTCTAAGTGTTAAAGTGGAATGTACATACTACGATTTGGTTTGAGAAGTTGTATATACTGACAGGTTAGGACCTATTTTAAAGGAGGTGCTGTCCAATTTTTATTAAAATTACTTTATGATCTTTATAGTATTTTGACAAAGATGTCTGGTGTGCAAGTGTTATATGTGTGTTATGAGATATAAATGTAAGTTAATAATAAGTGCTAAGTGCCTACGTGGTTTATATGGTTATACTGTACTTTTTAAGAATATGATGGTTAAGTGCCAATACGTGCTATGTGAATTATTTGGTTTAGCTGATTATACGAGAAGTATTTTATATGTGTAGTTATATATATATATATATATATATATATATATATATATATATATATATATATATATATATATATATATATGTTTATACGAACTGGGGAACGTTGAGTAGTTTAGAAATAACAGTGAGATTTTGGTTGGCTCTGTACTGAAATAGTACTTTACCTCTCTATAGGTACGAGTAGGAGGCCGACTGAGATCCAACGCACGTATAGAAGGAATCAAGAAGAAGGAGAGAATCCTCGGAATTGACGAGGATAATAGCAGAGTGGCGGACAAAATGTAGAGGAGAGATAAGTGTATAGCCGAGCAGAGATCGATGTATAAAGAAGAAGAAATTAATGTAAAGTGAATGACGAATCACTGTGATGGAATTGGAAACTTCATGTATTAAGGCAAGTGTTTTTCCCCACTTCTCGTTCAAGTGGAATTATTGTTTAATTATGTTATTCTGATATCATCTCAATTTATTGCCGATACCTGTTAAAGTCATTGTTTCTCTATTGTATCACCCCAAATTGTTGTGTCGACTTTGTCGACCCTTATAGTTATTGTTGTTTCTTAAGTTATACTCTAAATCCTTATGTCAATCTTGTCGACAATTGTCCTATCGTATTTCTTCAATTATATTCCTTATTTCATTTCAAATAGCTTCCATCTTTAATTAATACACAAAGGTCTATACTCAAAGTATTTTATACCTATTTAATTCTCTTTAATTAATATTCAAGCCTAAATACTTTAAATTATTTTACAAATATTCTTTTCCTTTATTAATATTTTAATACTTGATATTTTAAAGGATTTCTCAATAATATACCATTTTATATGTCTTCAAAGGAATTTAAAAGATAATTTTTTTTAATCAGAGGAAATTCAATATTTGAACATTCGATCCGACTCTTTAAGAAAAATCCCTAGAGATAAATTATGATTTTTTTTCCTCAATAAATATTCTTCGAGAACGGTTTATTTCAAAATATTGTATAACTAATTATTCTAAAATTATTATCGTTATGAACTACCTTAAACTAATTCGAGGTTTATATTGTCGTTGAAGCATGTGTTGCTCAATGATGATTAAAGCCGAGAATGATTTGAGATCTTCTTATTATTCAACTCATTATTGTCAGGCCGGTTTGGCAGCTAAAGCCTATCAGTGCTTACCCGACGAGAGTGAGATTTTGGATAATTAAGAATTTCTTGAATATTTGTTTTTAGCTATTTAAATCTTTTATGTGGTTTCAAACTATATAATGAGACTCTACCATTTTGGTAATATTGGACAAAATAAAATTTAAAACCAAATGCTGTAACTCAAATCTTCCTATGAACTTCAGATTTCTTCATTCCTTGATTATTTTATAAATGGCTGTTCAATTTTGAGCATCTTATCAATTGCTTTATTCTTTAATTAATTATGTTCCCTTGTTGATATATGATTCTGTTATGTTGAACCATACCATGTTTAGTAAATCTTATTGCCTTGTTGTTTATAACTCTTTATATCAAATGCTTCTCGGACCCTTCATCTTTTATTTGCTGCTTATTAAAATGGCGTAATTATTTAAAGATGTTTTTAAATTTTCTTATACTGGGCTGATATGTTATCAGTGAGTATAAAGGACTTAAAAATGAAATGTTTTAAATTATTAATAAACAGTTATAAATTGGTAAAAGCGTAAGAGGCTAGGGTGGTCCTAGTCCAACACTTTCATTTAGCGTAAGAGGCTAGGGTGGTCCTAGTCCAGCATTAAAGGCCAATGTGTTGCCTAATTGGGAACCCAATTTCAAAGGAAGGGGGACTTTACGTGGCTGATCACCCGTATTGTCCGTAATCATGATAATAATACAAACAACTTAAATGTCTTAAAAAGGTTTTATGAAAAGTATGTTTGAATGATGGAATGGTTTTAAAGAAAAGAATGTTTTGATAAGATATATATGTTTCAAGATAAATGTTCATTAGTTTCGAAATCGTGGATATCAGAGTTAGTCGTTTCCTATCTTGATTAAAATTTGGAAACTCAATAAAACAATGAGATTAAGGATGGATAGAAGTTTCCCAGTTATTCCCTTCGCGAGTAACATTGTACGTTGAAAGTGGAGTAAGAATAATTGGGGGATTTCTTGATATTCTTTTTCTCAAAGTTTTATCTGAGACAGTGATGGTTTGTAGTAAATGGAAAAGTTTTACCTTATGATTTAAATTGAATGATCTCTTGAGATAGGGTATTCATTGATATTGTTCATCAATGAATTATTGAGATATTGTTGTTTCGCTATATTATTAACTTGCTGAGCATTGTTGGCTCACTCTTGCTTTATTTTCCTAACCTTTCAGTTAGGATTAAGGGTGGATGTCTACATCTTACAAATCATATGAGAGAAATGAGCCAGCCTTTACAGGATAGATCTCGAAGTCAGAGCGGGTAAGCACCGATTGGAATTAAGCTTCAGATTAGACGGTATATAAATTGTATTCAGGGTAGTGAAAGAAATTGTAATAATTTGTATAGTTTAGATTCTTGTTTCATACCATAACCTAGAATCGATCCTCGGTGAGGAATGTGTATTAAGTTTTAATTGTAATTGTTAACTGGAATTTGGTTTGGGTTGAAATACAGGTGGATAGTCTGATTTACGAAAATTTTCTAAAATCTCCCTGTATCAAAGTCTATTTTATTATAAAAAGTATATTTTCAGAATCGGGAAGTCGAGGCGCTACAGGTTGGTATCAGAGCGACAGGTTATGGTCACTGAAACAAGTTAGGATAATTAGGTGTAAGTTCTTAGGTGAGAGGTTAGGTGGAACGATTTAGGATAAGATTCGCCTTAGGATATTAGGAAGACTGCTGCGACGTTATTTGGTATTTCGACATTTCGCGCGAGCAGAAATTCAATTCATCCGGAGATTCAATTCTGGACGAGGCAGATAGGTCATAACAACATACGCTAAATAGATGACCGGAGCTATCAGCTTGGAAATGCTACGTGCAGACCTTCGTGTACCTTCTAGAATTTCTTTTCCGACTTTAGTTATCCCGTGAGCGATATAGGAAGTGCGAAAGGATTGTAAACAAGATGTGAAATACTATTCATGGCATGTGTTGGAGTAAGGGTGTGGTTATTCAGTACTACCAGCTGTTGAATTCATTTAAGGAGATTTAACCTTCGTTTCTGTTTCTCCTTATTTTGATAATACCCCATCACCTTTGATAATCAACTATACTTCAATTGATGACGAATTTTTTTCAGATTCATTTAAACACAATCCTATTTTTCAGAGATACCTTTATTTTCCAGGGGATCACTTGATTCAACTTGATTCATATAAATTATTGAGACCCTTGAATTCTTTTTATTTTCCCCGAATATTTGATATTTCTTATTCAACATTATATATATATATATATATATATATATAAACTTTTGAAACTTTTGAATTCTTTTTGTTACTTCCTGAATACTTAACCTTCTTTACTCAAACTGGGATGAACAACCCTATGTATATGGGGGATTCAGGGACATCTTATCTAGGTGATAGAAGTCTGGTGGGACGCCACTGATTGTGTTTGTCATGAAAGTACAGAAGGCTGGCCCCCTTCTTGTGCTATGGCGGTTGACCTAAGTGACAAATGCAACCTGAAATTAGTTCAATGATCATATTGATCTCTCAGTTAAATTCTTTTATAGAATTCTTACCAACAAAACTCATCTTATATTCATACACGTTAATACCTGTTTATTCTATTGATCCCTTTTGTTATAAACCTTTGTGATTTTTAAAAGTTATCAATGATCGAGAGCAGTAAAGATGGAGACGATGAAATTTTGAGTGATGTAAGCTACATTTACGTCGAATGAAAATTTGATGAGTAGGTTTGAGAATTGAGGTTAAAGTAGAGATTGAATATAAAGTTAGATTACTTATTGGATTGACAACACACATACAAGATTCGATAATATGGAGAACTGAGTATGCTTAAGGAGCGGAGGATAAGGACAGGAGGGGAGCATATAAATGATTTCCAGGTACGAGCTTTGCAATTGGAAGAACTATAATTTTCAGGATATGACGAAAGGATCGAAATGAATGCCGTGACGACGAAGCAGTAATGAATCGGGAAAGGACTAAGACGCTAGTGGAGATCGAAACCTTTGACGGACCAGGTAAGAATTATCAAAATTTGTCAAAGATATTACCAAGATAGCTACAATATTAGACAAGCCTACCAATCAGGAAACGAAGGGATAAACGTGGAAAAAGCTTTCAGGAGTCAAGGAAGAGATTGAAAACCGTCCCAGTGTTAGTGCAACCGGACGAACAAGGAAATATTGAAAATACCCCGGGAATAGTTTGAATTGCTAATAGGATATATATGTTTTAAAGTAAATGGTGCCTCAGTAAAACAATGGGATTAAGGATAGATAGAAGTTTCCTAATTATTCCCTCCTCGAGTAACATTGTACGTTGAAAGGGGAGTAAGAATGATTATGGGATTTCTTGATATTCTTTTTCTCAGAGTTTTATCTGGGGCAATCTGAATTATGAGTAGGAGTGTAGAAGTGGTATCAATTGACATTTGTTTTAAAGATTTATTTATTTACTTGTTTATTGCGAGGCAAGGAAGATTTCTTCATTTTTATGTTTGCTGCAAATCAAGGTGGGTTTTGTTTCAAGATTGTATATGAATGAATTGTTTATGATGATGGGGCTAGTACTTGAGGCATTGTGTACAGGGCATAGTTCATTATACGAATAGGTCATGTCCGATTTTTGGTAGAAAAGGGATCGTCATGTGCGAGTGATAAGTATCTAGAAGTAACGACAGATGCAAATCAAAGGTTTAACTTATGTTGGAAACTGCGGGCTTACAGGATGAGCCTAGCGAGATATGGAATGATATAAAGGAATTCTTAAATGAAATAAGTGACTAGGAAATTGAAAGAGTAATGTTGGAGAATACCGCATTTGTTTTCTTACGGTAGATTCTGAGGACAGAATCCTATTAAGGGGGGAAGGGTATAACGCCCCAGAAAAAAAAATCGTAATTATAAATATTAGTATTTAATGTTAAATGTGGATTATATGGTATAATTTTTTTTTTTTTCAGGATAAAAATATGTGATATCGTGTTTTCAGGTTTATATGATGATTTATGTGAAATGTGAGTCTGTGTATTTTTATTTGAATTTTTATGATTACAATTTATTTAATATTATGCCTTATAGATCTTTAAATTTTTTTTATAAAATCATTGGAGTTGATAAAAATCACGAAATCTTTTGTAATATCATCTATGTGTATTTAATTAGTTTTTAAAATTATTGGGTGCATTAATTTGGGAGTTTTGGTATTTTTGAAATGATTTTAAGAGGTTTATTGTATTTAACGGATCAAAACTTGTAAAATTCATAATTAATTCATTTTTTATCCTAAAATTATTTTAAAAATATGTGGGTGTTCATAATTTTACACTCTTTATTTTAAAAATGAAAAGTGTAAATTTTCATCAATTTTCAATTTAAATTTGATTTTAAAAATTAATCTAATTGATTTTAGATATCTTTTCAGCATTTTAAATTACCAATTGGCCTTAACACTTCAAATCCCTAATTGGGCTGTGTTTTTTTCCCCCAATTGATATACCGACTCTATTTTTTTCTAGAACTCTCCTGAGTCATCTCTCTCAAAGTCTCTAATCTCTCTCAATTTTTCTCTTTCTCGCAATCTCTCCCCTGAACCTCTCTCTCCCTCAGTACAGTCTCGGTTCCCTCTCCCTCGCCCCTGCAAGTGTCGCTTGTGGATGTTGTGTGTGTGTGTATAAGCAAAGGTTGTGTATATATATATATATATATACGGCTAGGTATGTGTGGATTCGCGTGGGGGTGTCGAGCTTGGGGCTTTGCAATGGTTATGGGTTTGATTACAACAGTGGGTGTGTGTAATTACATCGTTGTGTGTGTAACTTTGTGTGTGCGTGTGTTTGTGCCGTGTGTATATCGCCGTGTGTATTGTTTTAGTGTTGATGCTTGGACTGGTATGTGCTGCATATGCGAGTTCTTGTGATTGAATTTTGGGGTTTTTTTTTTGTTCGATTGTATGGTCTGATTAATACTGTGTTCAGATTTGTGTTGGCTGGTCTCCTGTGTACTGTGCCGCGTGTAAATGTTGTTTTATTTGTCTAATGGATTTAAGAACCGAATGATTGAGTATTGGAATTGTGATGGGTTTCGTTTTTGGTCAGTACCTAATCGCAGTTTTATGATGAATTCCGGTTATAAATTTTATTTTATGCTGGAAAGATTTAAGTGTGAATTTTTAGTGATGATTTGTATTTACTTTACTGTTTCGGAAATAGTGAGATTGTAATATGAGTGGTTTGATGTATGAATGATGCTAACTAGTGATTATTATTGATTGGTTGTCGGTTGTGTTCCGACGGGAAGTGTACCCGAATAAAGGGGATGCCGTCAAAATTTTCTAAAAATATTATTTATTATTTTACATTTTCTTGAGTATAACCTATAAGTCATTAGTGGAATAATATTGGATTATGTGAATTGTTCTATTGTAAATAATTGCATGGATTTACGATTTAAATTTAAATTGTTAATTTAATTTTGATTTAATAAATTATAAATAGTGTACATCTACGTGTTGTAGTTGGATTGTGAATTGTACAAGGATACCGATAATTATGTAAAATTATAAGTTGATTTTGGGTTTATGTATTAAAGCGGCTTTGGGTCAAATGTTATAAATTGTTAGGTGTTAACTAGTTACATTGATAATTGTTAGAGATTAGCGGATGTGCCATATAATTAGTAAATTGTATGATTGATAATTATAACTACCATTAGGGGTAGTAGCTCGATTCTAAGTGTTAAAGTGGAATGTACATACTACGATTTGGTTTGAGAAGTTGTATATACTGACAGGTTAGGACCTATTTTAAAGGAGGTGCTGTCCAATTTTTATTAAAATTACTTTATGATCTTTATAGTATTTTGACAAAGATGTCTGGTGTGCAAGTGTTATATGTGTGTTATGAGATATAAATGTAAGTTAATAATAAGTGCTAAGTGCCTACGTGGTTTATATGGTTATACTGTACTTTTTAAGAATATGATGGTTAAGTGCCAATACGTGCTATGTGAATTATTTGGTTTAGCTGATTATACGAGAAGTATTTTATATGTGTATATATATATATATATATATATATATATATATATATATATATATATATATATATATATATATATGTTTATACGAACTAGGGAACGTTGAGTAGTTTAGAAATAACAGTGAGATTTTGGTTGGCTCTGTACTGAAATAGTACTTTACCTCTCTATAGGTACGAGTAGGAGGCCGACTGAGATCCAACGCACGTATAGAAGGAATCAAGAAGAAGGAGAGAATCCTCGGAATTGACGAGGATAATAGCAGAGTGGCGGACAAAATGTAGAGGAGAGATAAGTGTATAGCCGAGCAGAGATCGATGTATAAAGAAGAAGAAATTAATGTAAAGTGAATGACGAATCACTGTGATGGAATTGGAAACTTCATGTATTAAGGCAAGTGTTTTTCCCCACTTCTCGTTCAAGTGGAATTATTGTTTAATTATGTTATTCTGATATCATCTCAATTTATTGCCGATACCTGTTAAAGTCATTGTTTCTCTATTGTATCACCCCAAATTGTTGTGTCGACTTTGTCGACCCTTATAGTTATTGTTGTTTCTTAAGTTATACTCTAAATCCTTATGTCAATCTTGTCGACAATTGTCCTATCGTATTTCTTCAATTATATTCCTTATTTCATTTCAAATAGCTTCCATCTTTAATTAATACACAAAGGTCTATACTCAAAGTATTTTATACCTATTTAATTCTCTTTAATTAATATTCAAGCCTAAATACTTTAAATTATTTTACAAATATTCTTTTCCTTTATTAATATTTTAATACTTGATATTTTAAAGGATTTCTCAATAATATACCATTTTATATGTCTTCAAAGGAATTTAAAAGATAATTTTTTTTAATCAGAGGAAATTCAATATTTGAACATTCGATCCGACTCTTTAAGAAAAATCCCTAGAGATAAATTATGATTTTTTTTTCCTCAATAAATATTCTTCGAGAACGGTTTATTTCAAAATATTGTATAACTAATTATTCTAAAATTATTATCGTTATGAACTACCTTAAACTAATTCGAGGTTTATATTGTCGTTGAAGCATGTGTTGCTCAATGATGATTAAAGCCGAGAATGATTTGAGATCTTCTTATTATTCAACTCATTATTGTCAGGCCGGTTTGGCAGCTAAAGCCTATCAGTGCTTAGCCGACGAGAGTGAGATTTTGGATAATTAAGAATTTCTTGAATATTTGTTTTTAGCTATTTAAATCTTTTATGTGGTTTCAAACTATATAATGAGACTTTACCATTTTGGTAATATTGGACAAAATAAAATTTAAAACCAAATGCGGTAACTCAAATCTTCCTATGAACTTCAGATTTCTTCATTCCTTGATTATTTTATAAATGGCTGTTCAATTTTGAGCATCTTATCAATTGCTTTATTCTTTAATTAATTATGTTCCCTTGTTGATATATGATTCTGTTATGTTGAACCATACCATGTTTAGTAAATCTTATTGCCTTGTTGTTTATAACTCTTTATATCAAATGCTTCTCGGACCCTTCATCTTTTATTTGCTGCTTATTAAAATGGCGTAATTATTTAAAGATGTTTTTAAATTTTCTTATACTGGGCTGATATGTTATCAGTGAGTATAAAGGACTTAAAAATGAAATGTTTTAAATTATTAATAAACAGTTATAAATTGGTAAAAGCGTAAGAGGCTAGGGTGGTCCTAGTCCAACACTTTCATTTAGCGTAAGAGGCTAGGGTGGTCCTAGTCCAGCATTAAAGGCCAATGTGTTGCCTAATTGGGAACCCAATTTCAAAGGAAGGGGGACTTTACGTGGCTGATCACCCGTATTGTCCGTAATCATGATAATAATACAAACAACTTAAATGTCTTAAAAAGGTTTTATGAAAAGTATGTTTGAATGATGGAATGGTTTTAAAGAAAAGAATGTTTTGATAAGATATATATGTTTCAAGATAAATGTTCATTAGTTTCGAAATCGTGGATATCAGAGTTAGTCGTTTCCTATCTTGATTAAAATTTGGAAACTCAATAAAACAATGAGATTAAGGATGGATAGAAGTTTCCCAGTTATTCCCTTCGCGAGTAACATTGTACGTTGAAAGTGGAGTAAGAATAATTGGGGGATTTCTTGATATTCTTTTTCTCAAAGTTTTATCTGAGACAGTGATGGTTTGTAGTAAATGGAAAAGTTTTACCTTATGATTTAAATTGAATGATCTCTTGAGATAGGGTATTCATTGATATTGTTCATCAATGAATTATTGAGATATTGTTGTTTCGCTATATTATTAACTTGCTGAGCATTGTTGGCTCACTCTTGCTTTATTTTCCTAACCTTTCAGTTAGGATTAAGGGTGGATGTCTACATCTTACAAATCATATGAGAGAAATGAGCCAGCCTTTACAGGATAGATCTCGAAGTCAGAGCGGGTAAGCACCGATTGGAATTAAGCTTCAGATTAGACGGTATATAAATTGTATTCATGGTAGTGAAAGAAATTGTAATAATTTGTATAGTTTAGATTCTTGTTTCATACCATAACCTAGAATCGATCCTCGGTGAGGAATGTGTATTAAGTTTTAATTGTAATTGTTAACTGGAATTTGGTTTGGGTTGAAATACAGGTGGATAGTCTGATTTACGAATATTTCATGCCAAAATTTTCTAAAATCTCCCTGTATCAAAGTCTATTTTATTATAAAAAGTATATTTTCAGAATCGGGAAGTCGAGGCGCTACATTTGATGCAAAAGCATTTGAAGGAATTTTTCTTGGCTACTCTATCGAAAGAATTGCATACAAAGTTTATGTCATCAGTCAAAAGAAAGTTATGGAAAGCATAGATGTGACATTTGATGACAGCAAACTACCTGGATTAGAAGAAGCAAATGATGAAAATAAAGATCCTTTGAAGTTTGACAATCTTGATGATTCTGATGAGGAGATTGAAAATGAATTGGAGCCTACAATCCAACAAACTCAAGTGAATGAGGAACCTGTGTTAATCAACAATGAAGAAACAAGAATCCAAGACACACCTGTGATTAGTGGCAACTTCACAGGCGGAGGAAATGTAAATGATCATGATCTGGATGATGAAGCAACATCAACGCTGAGAAATCAATCTGAACATACAAGGAAATGGGATAGATCACATACTGCAGATCAGATAATTGGAGATCCAAATAAAGGAGTGAGGACAAGGAGAGCAACTCTAAATGAATGTCTCTATGGTTGCTTTCTATCCCAAGTTGAGCCTAAGAAACTTGATGATGCATTATTGGATCCTGATTGGATAATTGCTATGCAAGAGGAGCTAAATCAATTTGAAAGAAGCAAAGTATGGGAACTTGTGCCTGCACCAAAGGATAAAACCATTGTTGGAACAAAATGGGTTCTAAGGAATAAGATGGATGAAAATGGTGTAGTCATAAGAAACAAAGCAAGGTTGGTTGCAAAAGGATACTCTCAATCGGAAGGCATTGACTATGATGAGAATTTTGCCCCTGTTGCTAGACTAGAGGCCATCATAATTTTCTTGGCATTTGATGCACATTCTAATTTCAAGGTTTATCAAATGGATGTCAAGAGAGCATTTCTGAATGGGGAGTTGGAAGAAGATGTATATGTGCAACAGCCACCTGGCTTTGAGGATCCACAATTCCCTCACTTTGTCTACAGATTGCTTAAAGCATTGTATGGACTTAAGCAAGCTCCTAGGGCATGGTATGACATACTATCAAAATTTCTACTGGAAAATCAATTCACTAGAGGCACACTGGACAAGACACTGTTTTACAAGAAACATGGTGATGATATTATCTTAGTTCAAATCTATGTGGATGATATCATATTTGGCTCTACAAATGAGAAGCTGTGTGAGAAATTCTCTAAGCTCATGCAGAGCAGATATGAGATAAGTATGATGGGAGAATTAACATTCTTTCTTGGGCTGCAAGTTAGTCAAAGGAAGGATGGCATTTTTATAAGTCAAACCAAATACATCAAGGATCTATTGAAGAAATTTGACTTGGAAGAATGCTCACCTGCAAAGACACCCATGGCCACTGCCACCAAGTTAGATGAAGATGTTAAGGGCAAGAAGGTAGATATTTCAATCTACAAAGGCATGGTTGGTTCTCTACTCTACCTCACTGCTAGTAGGCCAGACATCATGTTTGCAACATGCTTGTGTGCAAGGTTTCAATCAAATCCAAAGGAATCACATATGACAGCAATAAAGAGGATTTTTAAATATCTGAAGGGCACACCAAACTTGGGGTTATGGTATCCTAAGGACACAGGGTTCAATCTGGTTGGTTATTCTGATGCTGATTATGCTGGATGCAAAGTGGATAGGAAAAGCACCTCAGGTAGCTGCCAGTTTCTTGGACAAAGGTTAGTCTCTTGGTACAGCAAGAAACAACAATCTGTGTCGACTTCCATAGCTGAAGCTGAGTACATAGCTGCTAGAAGTTGCTGTGCTCAAGTGCTTTGGATCATAAACCAACTTAGAGATTATGGACTTGTGTTGGAAAGAATTCCAATCATGTGTGACAACACAAGTGCAATCTCTATAGTTTCCAACCCTGTCAATCATTCTAGGACAAAGCACATTGACATTAGATATCACTTCATAAGGGAGCATGCAACTAATGGAACCATTGAGTTACATTATGTTCCCACAGAAAAACAACTAGCTGACATATTCACTAAGCCATTAGATGAAGCCACCTTCACAAGGTTGGTTAGTGAGATTGGAATGTTGAATTCTTCAAATTCTGGCTAAGTGAATATATCAACTAGATTGTTGCAACAGTAAATACTTACTTTATCAAATGCTCGATATTTTTGAAGTAAGTATTGGATGGAGTATGATTTATAAATATTCTATAATGCTGCATATGTTGAAAATCATACATCTTTAGCTTGAAATTTCTATGAAATTTTAAGAGAATCACTATTTAATTTGGTAGAATATTCTTCAGTGAATATTTCTGGTAAATTTTAAAAGATAGTGAAAATTAAATTTATGAGTGAAAAGTATAGTTCGATAAGTCAGACTTCTCGAATGGTTCATTGTTATGTCATGGCTCGAGTTCTCGAATAGGCCTATCTAGAACCCTCTTGAGTTCTCGAATAGTGTCTTTTGGAGAAATCGAATAGCACACTCTGAGTTCTCGAATAAAGTATTTTAGTTCTCTAGTGATGGAGTTCTCGAATACTGTATTTGAGTTATCGAATCATTTGAAAAGGCTGATTTTTCGCTGACACTTAATCGCTTTTTGGATTTATATTCAAAATTTCATTTCGCTCATAAAAACATATTTTATTTAGCTTAGAATTATTTTTTGAGTTAAATAACTGCCAGCTGTGAGTTACAAACTGCCTGAGATATCGAATAAGACATTCTTGACTTATCGAATAGTTGTTTTATACTTCTCGAATGACTTGTCGATACAGATCATATATCTAATCGACAACTCAGGTTATTCATATATATACAATTTCACAACTGTTCAACTCATTTCGTTCGATTTCTCAAGCATCTAAACTCCTAAAACCTCTGAAAACCCTAACTGCGAATTTCTTCTTCAACCTTAATTCTCTTTTCTTCTCTACCCAAATGGCAAATACTCAACTCACCATACCATCTCAAACTAATTTCATCGCAATTACCAGTGATGTGGAAGCACCAAATGCCAATTTCAAGTGCTTTGTTCGATGGTTGTCTGAATCTTACATCAAGGGTGCACTCTCAGCCAACCCAACCCTGTACGTAGACTTATTAGAACAATTCTGGAGGACAGCTACTGTGGAGGTCATCGCCCTTGAGAATGCTATCACCTCATATGTTGTCTACTGCAAGATTCAAGGCGAGGATATTTCTATCACTACTGCAGACATGAATCAAGCCTTGGATTTGAAGCAAGAGGCATTTGACTCCCTGGCCACCGATGCTGAGTTGGAAGAATTCTTTGAATTTATCAACTACTCCGATGCTATTAAACTTGGGAAGCTGAATAGGAAGTACTTGAGAAAAGAATGGAGCTATGTTTTTGCTACACTCCTTCATGTATTCACTGCAAGGAAATCGAGCTTTGACCAGATTAGTACACCTGTGCAGCAGCTTGCCTATGCCTTGGCTCATGGGAGAAAGATAGATGTTGGACATCTCATCTTACAGGAGCTATATGGGAGACTTGGTAAGAACACAGCCAAGAGAGGTACTGAAATTTTCTTTCCTCGCTTTATTCAGTCAGTACTTAATTTTAAAAATGCTTCATTGATTGAATTTCCTGGAAGAGATAAAAGTAAAATAGGCTATCCTAGGTCCATGACCAAACTCATTTTTGGTAACTTGGAGACTAGGAATGATGTGGATGTAAGGCTTAAGATAACTCCCCACATGGAGGGTTTGTTTAGGTCTTACCCCCACAACATGCCAATATTTGAATCTAAGTCTCAGTTAGCACAGCCATAGCAAGAAGAACAAAATGCTAACCCAAGGCTTGCTAACCAACCCTCTCAGACAAACACTCTACCAAACACAGAGCCAACTGCATCATCCTCTCAAAAGGGTGATGTTAGTAAAAAGAAGAGAAAACAGGTTGCTTCTGAACCTTTAAACATCTTAACTGAAGCAGCCTTGGCTGTAAAACTAGGTTTAGAATGTGAGGAACCTGAGTCACCTATCTTTAGCCTAAAGAAGAAGAAGAAATCTAAAACCACCTCTTCAGTCACCCAAATGGCTGAAGTTGTAAAATCAGGGGCACACAGCTCACTAGATGTATCCTCTCAACAGGGTGCATCTATAGAATCAAGCATCCTCCCCAATGCACCTACCTGTAAAGAGTCAGCACATGGGAGTGATAAGGCTGGCACAACACTGAGTGGAGAGCACATCACAATTGAAACTCCCTCTATCTCTCACGGGGAGCTGCCAAAATCTAATCTACAACACACTTCTCTTCCAGAATCTACCACTCATATTTCTTTGGAGCCTGCAACTCAAGCAATTGAGGAGCAAGGCATTAATCATCAAGAATTCTTTTCTCTTGATGAGCCAATGGATTCAAGTGACTTGGTGCATGACACCTTGCTCACCACCCAGGTACCACATTTAGATGGTCAGGGAATGCATGCTGGGGCATATCCTAATTACACCATCACAAACACAGAGGATTCACTAGTTTTCACTAGAGACTCTGTGCCTGTGTCACCTACTGTTGTAACTCATCCCACTCTTGTGGAGACAACAGTAGTAGAGTCTTTCCATCCGGTTACAGAAGTTGCATCTGTAATTGAGGAGTCTAGCTTGCCTAGCTCTAGCTCTCACTATATGTCTCAATGGCTGAAGCCTGTGCAACATGACAGTGCTTCAGGATCAGGGTCTGTTCCACCATAATTGACGGTTGAAGCACTCCAAAGCTTAATTGTGGATCAGATCCCTGAGTTCACAAAGATTGCTCAGCACCTTCTCACTGCAAACATGCCCAATCCAGACTATGAAGCTATCCTCTTATGCCACAGAGATGATGTATAAATGCAAGAAGGCAAAGATCATAGATGAAACTGAGAGAGATGGAAATGTAGATGCTTGACTACAAGGCAAAAATGACATCCCTCTCTCAGAAGGTCTCCAGTACCTCAGAGAGGAGTACATCACTTCACTAGGGTCCAATGCCAAATCTCTCGCCCCTAATGATGTGTATGAGGCAGTCAATGACACCTACAAAGGCATTCTCAAGGCTGCACGCTACCTTGGCAAGGGCCTAAAAATAGAAGTTCAAGTAGTTTGCACAGCAACAACTCAAGAGGTGCATGAGATAAAAAGGACTTTTGATGCTAAATTCCCTCAAATGGAGACTGTTCTCAAGGACATTCGAACCTGCAAGGCTACTTGTACAAAGATGGATAATGGTTTAGCCATTCTATCAGATACTGTCAAAGGTCTGGGGCACAAATTTCAAAATCTTTCTGATCAGACAACAGAAGCCAATGCCATGCTAAGAACTATGTTTGCAAATCAGTATGGAGACAAAGCTGCCTACTGAAGTCCCAGTGCATTCTATGTCTAAGTTTGAAGTGCAGAGACTGAAAGAACAATCCTTATCTGGCTTCAAATCTACTAAACTGTTCACCAAGGTCAATGCTCTTGAAAGGGAAGTAGCCTCTCTCACCCAGTCTAATGCTCATCTTACAAACACTGTCACTACTCTGACTGAGCAGTTGAACACTCAAGCCACCACCATAGCTGATGTTCTTCTGCATCAACAGTCCATGTTAGCTGATATGATGAAGCACATGGGTCTACCTCTGCTTGATGAATCTTTAACTCCAAAGGTCAATCCGACAGCCTCTGTGCCTGACAACAAGCCTAAGGGGGAGAAGAGGACATCATGATCAAATCGAAAGGGGGAGAGACCATTAGAAAAGGGCATCAAGTTCAATGAGGGTGGCCATCAAAGAGCTTCAAAATCTTTAACTCATGTGTCTGGAAAAGGAAAATCCAAAGTTGATGAGTCTCCTACTTCTCTCCCAGTTGTCACTCTACCAACTGTGCACATCACTACTCCTAGTGGTCAAAAGCAATCTATCACAACCACAGTGGTTGCAGTGAGTATGCCATCTGACAAACCTCCATTCTCCATATCTAAGAGTGCCAAGCCAGTAGAAGTGAAGGTGGTCACTGAGGCCAAGCTACAAGAAATTGCAAACTCAAATGTCTATCATGATGATGCATTCTTGGAGTTTCTGAAAGTCTCAAGAGAACAGGCTGGTGATGCTTTATCATATCATAGGAGTTTGAAGAGTCAGATTGACTATCTCATTGTAGTACCAAGGAGAGTTGATGGCCTATGGCTCAAAGATATAATGATGGTAGGAAAGAATAAGATATGACACTTAACCATCAACACTCTATAGGGTCTAAAGCACTCAGAAGTGGATGTGTTCCTTGGACTGATTGAAAGGAAGGATGAAAACAGCAAGAGTCTCTTTGATGAGTTAAGGGATGGTCAACCAGCAAGGCTACCTGAAGTATTCACAATACCTAGAACCATCATCTATCAGGCTGCAACAAGAATTGATGATATCAAGCAGCTGGTCATTCCTAAGCATCTAATTCCTCAGAACAAATCTCTCATTGTTGCCATCATTGAGCAGCTGAACAAGAAGAAGGGTTTAAGAACAGCAGAAGAATTGGAAGCTATATCTTATCTCAGGTCATACATTGCAACTGGCATTGTACCTGAATCTGCTAAGTTCAACCCAAGCAAGGATGGTGATCAAGACAAGGATGGAGATAGAAGTGATGGAAGGAGAAGACATCACAGGAGTGATAAGGGTGATGAAGATAAAAAGAAGAAGAAGGATGACAAGGAGAAGAAGAATGATGATGACCAAGGTAAAGTCTCTGAGAGGAAAAGTGGAAGACAGCAAGCCTTAGGCATTGCTAACAGTAACCTCACCAAAACACAAGACTCTAAGTCTAGGGTGAATACTGTTAGTAGTGATCTACCAAAATCTACATCTATGGCTTCTGCAACTGTCTTGCCACCTCAAGAAGAGAAGAAGATTCAAGTCAAGAAACCATCTGTATGTTTCAAAAAGCAAACTACTAATGGAATACTGCAATGGTCTACAAACAAAGGTCACATACTGCTGCCAAGTAATCATGTAAAAAGAATCAAATTCAAGCAAGCTGCAAGGAAACCAAAGCTATCAAAATCAAAGACCCTGACAATCTATCCAGGCTTAAAACTCCAACCACTAGATGAAGATTTTGATGAAGACCAACTGCAATTCTTACAAGCTCAAAGAATCTATCATGTTGCCATTGTTGATAACTGCCTTGAGATCAAATATACTGATGGAAGGGAGGAGAAATTCAAACAAGGAGGATGTCAACACTGGGGCAAGCTACATGACATAGAAAGAATCATTGCATTGTTGAGCTCAGAAGATAAAGTGGAAAGAGTATGGAAGCTGGAGCTAATTGATTTTGTGAAGATGAAGAGAGATCATGAGGAGAGAATCAGAAAAGAGTGTTTTGAGAAATGGCTAGCAAGGGAGAAAGAAATTGAGAGACTGGAGATTAAAGCAGAAAAGCTAAGGGCAAAGGGATTGTGTAGAGTTCAGTTTGAACCCTATTTGGTGAAGTATATGAGGAGAAATAGGGATCAGGTCCACATCAGAATGAACCTACTCAACCACAATCCTGCAAACATTCTGAAACCAGTACTTGAAGATTTCAAAGACTCAATTTTGCTTGAAGAATTGGATGCTATGGCAGAAATAATAAAAGCTATGGATGAGAATACAAGGAAGGAGAAAGAAAGAAGACAGAAAGCATATGAGGATTTGCAAGCCAAAGCTATGGAAAGGGAAACAAATGACAATGGCTAGTACTTAATCATAGGCTGTAAGATTACTCACCCTGTAGTTCTATCCACATTGCTAATCAAAATTCATACATGTACTGTCAAGTTTTATCTTTATGTATGTTAGGCTTGTTATCAGACATGAAATTGTGACTAAGGGTCTTACTCACAATTTGTGGGAGATTGTTAGTCACAGAGGCATGCCTGAATACATCTAATAACAAGCCCAAGTTGTCTGTAATGCTATGCATTACATACATGACCTCTTAACTGAGGGAACCTCTAGTTATAGAGTTTCTACTTGTTTTGTACTTGTAATAGGCATCAAATTCTAGATGTGTAACTGTACCTATTAAGTCAAGAATAATGCTTGAAAGAAGTTCCAAGGTTCATGCCTCAAGCAAGGAGATAAAGACTGCCAAATAATCACAGTTGGGATTTGAAGAAATGAAGAATTTGCCTAAGTACCAATTCGAGAAGTACATTTGTCTATTCGAGAAGTCTAGCATTCGAGAAGTCAGGGGTTCGATATCTCAGAAGACACTATTCGATATCTCTGAATACACTGTTCGATATCTCATTCGATATCTCAGAGATTCGATATGTCTATTACTGTAATAACCCGAATTTGGATAGAATTAAAACTTTTCTTATTGTGGTTAAAGAGCACTAATGAATGGTGGTTTCAAAGAACAATGATTGTAATGAATGGATATTGCTTTGGACAATAATCCTGATGCATTGGTATATTGTTAGAATAAAGTAATTCGATGGTTGAGGACCTAGATAAGAATAATCTACCGTCCAAGAAGGAGCTAATGGATCCTTGAAGGGAAATGAGTACGTGCATAGTGTTTCCCATACGTGCATAGTGTTTCCCGTACGGGCATAGTATTTCCCGTACGTGCATAGTGTTTCCTGTACGTGCATAGTAATTTGGTGGATGAATAGTGATTTTGTAAGTTGGAAAACTTTTCACGCCACACTATGTACGGGACGTGATATGGATGTTTCGAAGTCATATTAGTAATACGCGGAGGAAATAAGTGAATGCAGAGACGATCGGAATTCAGAAATTCCAAATTCTTTTTCGGTATAATATTTGACCGGACAGTGGATTATATATTATTATAATCCAAGAATTGAGATATTAACTTTGAGGATTTGATATTTTGGGATGTTATTATATTTGATTTAAGAATAAAGGTAGGAAACCACTGAGGCAGTGAAACAAGCGTTCTAGAAACCGCTAAAACGTTATAACGAGATTAAGCGATAAAGCGAATGAATCATGGATTATGGATTGAATTCATATCAAGATTAAATATCTTATATGATCATCAAGAGTATTATATCAAGTGGATGGATTGATTTAATCAAAGATTAAATCAAGAGTAATTAGGATTTAAGTGATTAAAACACTTAAATCATTTCCAAAACAAAACAATTAACCAAGCTTGTCCAAGACTCTTGGCTCTTGCCCCAATGCATCCAACTCAGCCCACCCAACTGATAATATCAAGATATTAGATCAAAGCTAGTTGAATTAGTCAAAGGAAGAAAAGAGAAAGCAAGAAACACCATATCTCTCCAAACTGCTCAGCAGGAGCAAGGTTCAAAGAAAAATTCATATCTTCATTTCTATCCATGATAAAATCACCAAATTTTAACCATAGCTTCTCCACTCCATGGGCAAGATTCTTTCCAAATTTCATGGAAATCCAAGTAGTATAGCCTAGTCAAATCTATGCTTAAAGTTGGAGGACCAAAACTGTCCAGGTTCTGATCAGAAGAAAGATGGGGCTCAAAACCCTAGCTCCCATGGTTGGATTCTTGTGTTCTATAGCTCAAAAGAAAGCCCTTGAAGAGTATAAGGTGTGGTAAAAATTTTAGAACCAAACTCTTAGTTTTTGATTTTATATGATTTTTACAAGATTGACGATGAATAGTGGATCTTAGAAACTAACTTTGTTTTCATGATTTCTTTGGATGATCTAAGGTTTGATTAAGCTAGAAAAGGACCATACCAAGCTTATTAAGGTTATATAATACTCCAAGGAAGGTAGATCTCTTGAAACCCTAGCATTTGATTTGAGATTTATGAATGTTTTTGATGGATTTAGCTTGGTATGATTATAGTGATAATTATAAGCATGATTATGTAATTAGTTATATGATTTAAGATGCATGATGATTTTGATGCTAAGATCAGTAGCTTCTGGACTTGTGAGATGATTATTATGTGTATAAGTTGTATTGATTCCCGGTGTGGCTTGGGTTGTTGATTGCGATTTTTGGAACGTTCGTATTATACCCGTTATAATGCCGAAATTTCGTTAATCATTGAAAACCATGCATCACAGTAGGTCTAATGGCCGAAACTGGACAAGTATCTAACATGCCCTTGTAGATTTGAGTCGTAGATCATTTTGGAAAAAGAATCGAATCAAACAGACTTACGGTTTAAGATTTATGACCGATTTACTAAAAGTAGTTCGAATCCGTAAACGAAAGTTCGTAACTGAAATTGAACCCTCGTAAAATATGTAAAGTCATGACGAATCTTGGTAAATAAATACTAGAGGTAAAAAGAAAGGTGTGAAAGAAAACCGTATGTCAAAAGGATCATTTTTCGATTTATTAAAAATATTCGAGTCGAGGTTAAACGCGAACGAACCCCTATAAGACGACTCTATTATAACTTCGGTAAAACACTTAGAAAACGGGCGATAAAACTCGGAGTATAGTATTGGTTCGTAACGATCGACTTTAGAACTTGTATGACTTAAGTATGTCCCAAGTGTAAGTACAGTGACATGTCGTATTAACGAACGAATGTCGGGTCGGATCAATGATAAAAGGAATCCACAAAAAGGGGTATAACGAGATAACTCGAGAACGTGTTTTGATTTAAGTATAACTTAACTTTTAAGATGTTAAGTGATTAATCCCGAATACCTTGGCTATTTATAGATCACCAAGCTGACCCGGGACCCGCTACCACTACCCCTTACCGTACTCGACTACCAGGCAAGTTTCAATTCCCTTCTTTTAGGCTGTTGTTGTGATTGAATATATATATATATATATATATATATATATATGTTTTCTGTTATACATATGCCATAGCATGTATGTCTACTTTCAAGTTATATCGTTATGCTTGTTCCCTGATTGTTTATTGGCTTATAAATTAGATAACTAACGTATCAATTATAAGCCGGTTATTGTAAGACCCTCATAGAAGGGCGTATACATCTTATTCGTCAAATATAGACCGGGAGTCAATATTTCTTGATATATCGAGATCACCTCGGAGGAAAATATTTAAGTAAAAATTTTCCATTATTTGGGCGACGAATATTATTTGAATATTCGTTCGAGATTATTTATTTAACGATCCTTACTTCAAATAATTATTTGAACGTAACCATTCGACGAATAATATTTTTCAATATTTATTCAAAGTCGAATAGATTATCGATTATTATTCCGAATATTCTTCTAAAGATTGGACTACTAAATGAATATTATTTGAATATCCATTTAGAATATTATTTTATTAAATGAATATTACTTTTGAATATTCATTTAAGATATTAATTACTTGATGAATATTATACTAATATTCATCTGAAGCTTGATTTATTTATCGAATATTATCTCGAATATTCCTTTAAAGCTTGGATTACTAAATGAATATTACTTGATATTCATTTAGAATATTATTCATTAAATGAATATTACTTTTTGAATATTCATTTAAATTCCTTATTAATTAATGAATATTATTTTGAATATTCATTTAAATATTTATTTATTCAATAAATATTCTCTTGATGTTTCTTCAAGGATTATTTGGAGAAATACTCTGATTAATGATATTCTTTCATATTCCTAAATATTCTTTAAATATTTTAATTCAATAAATATTCTCTGAATATTTATTCCATACTTAGGATAACCTCAATAAGGTTTATCTTCTTCGATTATTACGGAAAATATCTCGGAGTCATATTATTATTAATCTTATATCAAGAAAGGTTCTCAGACATCATTCTTCTTTGATTCTACCTCCCTAATAATAAGGGAACCTTACTTGGAAAATGTTATTTATCTTGTCCACTTCCCGGTCATAAAATATTCTCTTCACTCGCAATGCGGGTGCTATTGACTTATTAAGTCGTTGTGTACCTTCTCATCTTTCGAGGGGTAAGATTGTTAGAACAAGTTGATATTCGTTACCAAGCAATAGCTTGGAAGTTATTGGTGAATTTTCCTTTCCAACTAGATACGACTACTTTGTAGAGTCTTATCAACAAGTATTATACTTGGGGAAAGGGGGACGAACGTTACATTCAGAATCATGAATTCTATTTGAACTAGGAGTCGTGTAAGAGGCCGAGTAGTGCCGGTCCATCCCCTTTGGCCCAACCGTTGGCCGGGGAGAGCTAGTAAGGCGGTAGACAAGTAAAGCCGTCAGTTCTTCCTTCTACCGGTAGTAAATCTAATTTGAGCTGTACGATCTCGACTGATCATCAAGATTGGAACAGCGGGCGCGGTGAATACTCCATCATTGGTTCATCATCCAAACTTATTTATTTCCTGCAACATGATTACTGTTGGCAGAGCTGGAAAAGTGTTCATAACTGGAATTGCAATCTTTTCATGCAAGTTCCTCTTTTTAATTACAATGAGAATATCACGTTTACTTTTGATGTAGCAGATATTTCTACAAACAAATACTTTAAGTGCATGGCATATGGTTTGAAAGATACTTTTGAACTGTTATATATTATCGTTCAGTTATATATTATTGTTGGTGGGCTATTGCTCACCCTTGCTTTATTATTATATCACAACAACAGCTAGACCAGATGACTCGCACAAGGCGCACTCGACGCGGGCGAGGACGATGAGACTACCAGAGCTGAAGAAGAAGCTATTGGTAGGATATATTTATTCTTTCAGTACCAAGTATATGGTCTAGTATGACTTATGTAAATGGATGGCAAAGAGTATGTATTTATATTGAAATTCTTTTGGATTGTAAGAACTCATAATGTGATTAATAAAAATTTGATTGTTACTCTGATTTCATCTCTGGGACTATAACGGGTGTGTTTTACATTGTTGTGTTGGGTCATAGAGATGTAATTTATTTTATGTTAAGGAAAGTTCAAGTGTTGTGGACAGAATTGGAAACCGTAATGACCGGATCCCGGACCCCGGATCTGGGGGTGTTACAGAAGTGGTATCAGAGCGTACGTTATAAACCCCAGAGATGATGCGACGTTAAAACAATAAACTCACTAAGATAATAAGAACTCTTGACAAGTTCATAGTCGGACTACTTCAAGTAGTACTGACATATAAAACCCTTATGGGAACTCTTAAGTATCATGATAGTAACTTAGCTCGTTCTCGTATCCACTAGTAAGGCGACAGACCTTGAGGCGTACGAGCAGCAGCATGATGATGTTTTATTATATGCTGACGATCGGATTGTGAATTCGATAGAGTACCCTATTGAGGACTCGAAAGAGGTTCCAGCAGAGGAGAATCCTATTGAGGATGAGGAGTTTACTCCAAGGAAATGAGGGCTGTAGCCAGAGGGATAGCGAGAGTTAAGATTATAGTTGTTGTGCTAAAAATAAAGACATTTGAATCGCAAGTGCACAATTCGTTTCGTTGTAAAATTTAATGATTCGTTCCACAGGGACTAATCTTTCGCAATCCTTAATTTCTTACTTAATCGAATTAGAACAAATGGGTTTTCGAATTTTTTTTTATTTCTAATAATTAAAACCTAAAAGAAAATTTAACTACCTAAAACTAATTAAAAAAGAAATTTAATTTTATTCAAAAAAAATGAATTACTCTAAAAATTCTAATTATTCTAAAAATCCTAAATTATTTTTAAAACTAAAATTGTTCTAAGCAATTCTAAATTCAAATTGAAACTAGATTTTATTTCTAAATATTTATTTTATTTCCTTTTTTTTAGTTCAAAAATTTATAATGACTCACTAATTTAAACTAAATTAAAGACAGCAAATGCGGCCAAATCCAACACAAAAACCATCAAAAGCAAATGGGCAAACAACTCAGCAACTCAGTACACTAAACTGACTCACTAATTGACTCAGAACTTGGAGCAGGCACACACGCAGAGATGAAAAAAAAAACAATGAATCAAAGCAATAAAAAGAACAAAACTAGTTACTCATAACTCAGAAAATTCACACAGAACAATCATAAAAAAAAAACAATTCGAACCCAGAACGTAACGACTCGAAACACTAAAAAAAAACACCAAACTTAGCCACAAAGATCATACGCAAAGAACAAAATCCTAGTAATTAAACAAACTCTGAAGTTAAACAATGAGGTGGCTACATAAGATGACTTGTGAATTATTAGATCCAACTCAGAGGCTGTTATTCCCAAAGTAAGAATTTCTAATGCAAACAAAAGAATCAAGGAATGGTTCGCTGGTAGAGGGGCAAAGCATTCAGAGCTTTACGTTCAGCTTTCTCCTGAAGTACCTTTAAAACACAAGCCAAGAAGCAACTAAGTAAATTTATGACACCACATTTAGTATATCAACATCGCTACTACAAAACAAACACTTAAACATCATTACAAAACCAGTAAAATAAACACCAATTCACACAAGATACTCGAACAAACACAAAACTATGATCTCAGCAGTGACTCGAAGAACACCAAAACGAATTCAGAAACTCGAAGAAAACTGGTAGATAATTCCAAACTCGTTAACTCAGACAATCGAAATAACCATCAACTCGGTAAACAAAACTCTGAGAAAACAGCATACAAAACTCAGGTTCGACGAACTTGGAACTCAGTAAACCAATTCACTAATCAATTCGAACCAAACTGATTACCAAATACACGCGACAGAGCAATGAACTCACACACCAACACAAACCAACTAAAACTGACAGCAAATTGAATTCAACAAAAGGGGAAACAAAACGACAGGAAATTGAATTCGACAGGAAATTGAACAGGGGAGTGAATCGATGGTTTTATAGGGAGAGAGAGAGAGAAAAAGAGAGAGAGAGGGGGGGGGAGAGAGATGGGTTTGGGAAGAAGAGTATGAAATTACACTAAAACGATATTATCTATGAAAATTTAAAAATGAAAATAAAGATATTATCTAGAAAATTGAAATTACACTAAAACGATAATTTAAAATTTAAATGACCCACAATAAAATTAATTTTTAAAGGGGCAAACTACGAATTTAAAACGACGAACAAGAAAATAAAGTTTAGTTATTTTCGACCCCAAGTGGTTAGCAACGGGATTTACGAAAATAACGAAACAAGGCAACAATAACAAAAGAGCAAGATAAGAAGTAAAGAAAATAAAAATTGCATTAATTATAATAGGAGTGTTTACAAGATTTGAAACTAAGAAAAATACAAGAAAAATAAACCTAACCTAAAATCTAAGTTACCAAATACAAGGGGGGTGAGGGGGTATTTATAGGATAGGAATTAGGGTTAAGGGGGGTGTTGGGTAAATCCCCACCATACATTTGGGTTGTGTGGTGGTGAAATCCTAGCCATCTATTTGTTTCCTTCCCCCTTAAGCTTTGAAGAGTTGATCTTGGCCATACACTTTTCTAATGTGTTGGGATGATCTCCACCTTCCACTTGTCTTGAAATATTCCTTTTGCTCCAAGCTCCTAATTCTTTTCCTTCTTTCATTTTTGGTCCTTTTTCTTCCTCCTTTTTCCCTTCCTTGCACTTTATTTATTTATTTTGTCATTTCTTTATTTATTTACGATTTACCTGAAATGCAACAAAATAATTTATTAAAACACGAGTTCAAGCAATAAATAGGTAAATAAAATATGCAAAAATGTGCACTTATCAAATGCCCCCATACCTATCTTTTGCTCGTCCTCGAGGAAAATAAAAACAAAATGAAAATCTAGATGCAAAGTCCTATACTCCTTTTCGTAGGTGTGACGGTTGCATTTGGCATATGCAACAAGCCCTTTAAACCCCTAGGCAGCCCTAGTGGACGAGTGAGGTCTCGTGAGGGCCTATAGTGAATGTACCCACAAAATCCTTCTAGCTTGTATAAAAGATCACATGGCAATGCACACCACACATACATTTCCTCTCATGATACATCAACTTAAGAATCAAAATGAAGTTGCAAAGTCTTTGTGTGAAAAGTGCAAGGGTTCACATAGTCTACTCAAAGAACCATGCAAGAGTGATCATAAGTTCATGTCAAGTGCAAAAATCATTAGTAACCATGCTAAGTCTACAAGGGCACACCTTAGAGTCAAAACTTGAGATCTCATATGCAAAACAATCAATACCTCACATTTCACTCACCAAAGAATATTCACTCAAGAACAAGGGTAAGTGTATCACTCAATTCCAACAAAATCAAATGCATGCTTGACACTTGGTATCATTCCAACTTAAATCACAACATACATTAATAATGACAATCAAAAGGTCTTTATTAGGGTTGTAATGGGGATAGGGACAAGGTATGTCAAGAAAGGCCAAAATAAGGTGAAGTGTCAAAAGCTAGTAGTAACCTTGAATATCATGCACAACACTAAACTTCCTCCCCACACAATTTATTTTCATTTTCAACAAAAAGCCTTGAATAGTCGAATGAAGGAGGATTACAAAATCATAAGTATGCTCTCATATGTAAATTTTTTTCATTTTCATTTTCTTTTTTTTTATATATATAAAGGAAAATGATAAATGCAACAATAATCCTCCTTTAGATTTAATTTTGAAAATCGACTATCAAGGTAACAACAAATATTTCCTCGAAAGTTATGAACAATAGTAAACCCTATTTCATACACCTTATTGCTCCCTCAAATTCCTACTAGCCTTTGACAAAATGGGATCAAGAATACGTAAGGCTGAACAAGAAAAAGGTCTTAGGCGAGTAATGTGGTGTGTCACCGAAAGAAAATGATTAGGCTCAAAGGGTTAACTAATTGATCATATAAGAATGGTGTGGATAATTTGGAAATATAGTATTCCTAAGTGCCTTTATCCTTTTGTCATCAATTAATGTCATGTATTTCAAGAAGGAACTCAAACAAGTGCTAGCGATGCAAATGACAAGTGGACACTCAAGCAAACGAATATAAATGCAAAAGATGTGCATATAGGCTCAAAACTCACTTGGTGTGGTAGAACATAATCAATCTCAAGTAATGGTATCCTCAATGCACCTACTTGTACTCAAAGCATGAAGACCAAATCATCTTACACCTAATCATGCCCTTCTAATTTCATGCACAATTCAATTAAGTCTACTAGCTTCACCTTGCTAGTGTAAGTGTGTGAACAAGAACTTTAGCAAATCACTTCTCAAACAAAAGTTAATGGATCATAAGATTATCATAGCATGCAAGGGTGCATCAAGCAACTAGCAATCAATTAACAAGACTAGAATACGAAAAGAACTCTTTTTGATTTTTTGATTTTTTAATTTTTTTGGATTTTCTGATTTTTATATTTACACTAAAAACCCTCCCCCATACCTAGATCATGCATTGTCCTCAATGTATGTGAATGCAAGAGAAAAAGAGAAATGATAAAGGAGCAAGTTGAGGAAAATACCTGATAAGGGATGACGGAGACTGAAAATTTCTAAAAACTACAAAAGAAAACAACACACACACGCAACTCCTCCCCCATACCTATCTTACACGAGGGGAGGCAAAAGAACAAAATCGACTTAGCCGATGCCGGTAGGATAATTAGGGTGCAACTTTGAGAAAATAACAAGAAATTTGTGAAAATTTTTATTAGCACAGATTTTCTCAATTAACATTGAATCATTCAACCCTAAAGAGCAATTGTCAATAATGTTCTCCCTAAACCAACTTAAGGCTTCTTTATTTTGTTTAAGCAAATTAGAGATAATGAAAGTTTGGTTAGGGTTAGAATCACTAGGAATAACATGAGACAAGGGTTCCTCTTTCCCTAACGGCTGTTGATCAAATTCGGGATGATAAAGAGTTAAGGCAAATGCGGGTGGTGTACCCACGAGACTCTTAAGAACAGAAGTGTGAAGAACGGGCTCACTACAAACAACCGGGTGGGGTCTCATACTTGGAACGATTTTCTAACAAATCCCCTAAGAACTCACCGAATGTAGGTGGTTCACCAACGGAAGTTTTGACAATGGGTTCAACAATAGCATCCTCGGGTTTGGTCTCCCACGGGGAACAAATGGCATCCAACTCTCTCAACATCTCTTCCGAAGTCATATCCCTTAACGAATCAACATACTCTCGGTTACACTCATGGTTGACTTTGAAATCCTCATTGAGAAGAGACTCAATTTCACTATCCTCAAGGTTAGACCAATTAACAATGTCATTAACAAGATTAACCGCTATTGGTTGCTCGTAAAGCTCATTGGGTTCTTTTCCGACATTAAATATGTTAAGGTTAATTGTCATATTACCAAAAGTGAGTTTCATCGAACCATCCCTACAATTAATCAAGGCATTGGATGTAGCAAGAAAAGGTCATCCAAGAATGATCGGGATTTGGTTCTTAGGATTCGTGACGGGTTGAGTCTCGAGGACAACAAAGTCAACCGGAAAGATGAATTCACCAACCTTAATTAGTACATCCTCAATTATTCCCTTAGGCATTTTGACAGAACGATCGGCTAATTGAATTGTCATGTTCGTCTTTTGAAGTTCGCCTAAACCTAGGGCTTGGTAGACCGAAAATGGAAGCAAGTTCACACTAGCGCCTAAGTCAAGTAACGCCTTGTCCACAAAGGTATTGCCTATGACACATGAAATTGTAGGACAACCGGGGTCCTTATATTTCACGGGAATTTGATTTGAAAGAATTGAACTAACATGAGAAGTCAAAAAGGCTTTCTTAGGGACATGAGTGGAACGTTTATGAGTACACAAATCTTTTAGACACTTAGCATAAGAGGGAATTTGTTGAATGGCATCTAAAAGAGGAATGTTGATCTCGACTTGTTTGAAAACTTCCAAAATCTTCTCTACTTGAGGTGATTGTTTGCGAGGGATGAGTCGTTGAGGATAAGGAGCTTTAGGCTTAAAGACTCGTTCGTTAGACACATCGGGAAGAGAAGTGGAAAGTGGAACGATATTCGAAGATTTGTTAGGTGGTGAGGATGATTTAAGAGAAGAATTTGATGACTCGGGAGTGGATTTCGACGATGAAGGGTCACGAGTTAAAGGTGTGAGATTAGATGGCTCGAGAGGTTCGGAAGTTGGAGTAAGGTTTGAATGATCAAGTGTAGGGTTCGGTTCAACATTTGACTCTTCTTCTTCTTCTTCTTCCTTGGAAGACTCGACACCTACTTGATTATTAACTTGGTTTCCCGACCTAAGAGAGATGATAGCATTAACATTTTCGTGAGGTCTTTGGTTGAGAGGGAATTTAGGGTTTACCTCTGGTTGACTCGGGAACTTATTCTTCTCTCGCTCACACATGGCGTTGGCTAATTGACTCACTTGGACCTCTAACTTAGATAAGGCTTGAGTACTAGCATTTAAAATTTGCCTATCTTGAGTCAGGGTTTGCATGAAGGTCTGTTGAGATTGAGCCAAATTAGTCGTTGATTTTAAAAGCGCATCAAGAGTCTTTTCCAAAGAAGTAATTCTCTTATCCGACTCATTAAAGCCGGGTGGGTGGGCGGGTGCTTGATTTGGATAAGAAGGTTGAGTCGGATAAGGACCGAGATTTTGAGTAGGGTTTGGAAAGGGACCTTGATTTGGAGTCGAGAAAGAATTTTGATTAGGCCTTTGAAAAGATGGAGTATTTTGAAACGAAGGTTGAAAAGAAGGCGGATTTTGGTAATTTGGCCCTTGATTCCACGAGAAGTTCGGGTGATTCCTCCACCCGGGATTGTAAGTAGGAGCAAACGGATCGTTCCTAGTGGGTGGTTGAGACACCGCATTAACTTGATCAAAAGCCGGATAGTCCGAAAAACCTTGATTAAAATTAGAGCTCATAGACACATTTGAGGGGGCCTTACTAGTTTCTAGGGCTTCGAGTCTCCTAGTTAGAGTGGCTAATTTGGCATCGGTTGCAATCGAACTCCCAATCGAATGCAAACCCTTAGATGAACTAGACGACTCATTAGACTTGTTAGGTTCCCTAGTAGACTCCCACAACATGGTCTTCTCGGCTAATTCTTCGAAAAATTTCCAACCCTCGTCCTCATCTTTCTCCATGAACTTTCCTTGGCACATAGATTCCAACAACGCGGTTGTTGGTCCATCTAAGGCCTCATAAACGATCTTACAAAGCCTCCATTTTTCTATTCCGTGGTGGGGGCATTGTGATAAAAGATTATTGAAACGATCAAAATATTTCCAAAAAGACTCATTTTCCTTTGATGAAATTGATTTATCTCGTTTGTAATTCTTGTAGTCTTATGGTTTGGAAAATATTTTTTAAGAAAAATTACCACAAATCCCTCCGACGTGGAAATAGAATTAACCGGTAGGCTATACGACCATTTCTTAGCATTTTCTTTAAGCGCAAAATTAATGAGTCTAAGCCTAATCGAGTCCTCGGTTAATTGTTGGAGCTTTTGTAAGGCACAAACCTCCTCAAATTCATGGAGAAAGAGATACGGGTCCTCACCCTCGCTCCCGTTAAATTTAGGTAGCATACTGATGTGGTGAGCTTTAATTTCGAAATTATTACCATTAACAGGAGGAAGGGTGATACACGAAGGTTGGGCGGAACGAGTTGGATAGCAACGGTCCCTAAGAGACATGGCCATGTTTACTACGGGTTCGGAATAATCTAAAGACTCGGAATTAGACGATGAAGAAATCTCAAATGATCTCACTAGTCTAGAAGAATTATCCCTAGTCCACGTAGTTCGCATAAACCACAAAAGGAAACACGTAGCAAGTAAATGCGAAAAATTAAAACACACAAAAAGAAAGGGTGTAAAATTAAAAGAAAAATCCTAAACCTAGGGTTCCCTAATAAAATAACTAGACCTTTCTCCTAACTGTAAGGGCTACCAAAAACTAGGTAAATCAATAATTATTCGAACCGGCTTGGCCAGGTAGGTGCAAGCATTGCCAAGAGGCTAAACACCAACCTAGACACCAAACCTTAATTGGCCAGGTCAGCTTTCGCTTTCCTAGACACCAAAAAGTAAGAATAATTAAAGATTACTTCGTTTCTTAAGCACCTTCCTAATTGAGCGCGAAATTCCTAGGGGCAAACGTCTAATTAATTTTATTAACGGCTAGGTATGCAAAATGAGGGATTAAATTGTTTTTGGGCTAAGGAAAGAGTGATGAAATCCATTCCCTTATCTTTTTAAGAGGTTTTGCCCTTAATGTTTATTTACAAAAATGATGCAACAAACAATGATATATACAAAAATTATAAACAAATATGGATGCTTACACTACGTGATCTAACTAAAGAAAAGAAAGAATTTAACGTACCTTGGGGTCCTCCAGCGATCACCACAATTATAGGTACGAAAAATTAAAAACAAGAAAATAAAAAATCTAGATGATATGCCCTAAGTGATTAAATGCATGATGCAACAATTATGTATTTACAACTAATTTTTTTGGATTTTTGATTTTTCAATTTTTTTGTGATTTTTGAATTTTCTAATTTTTTTTGTGTTTTTCGAATTTTCTAATTTTTTTGTGTTTTTCTAAAAATAAAAAGGGCGAAAAGAGTGAGATACGGTTACCGAAGCTTGCTTTCCATAAATTCCAATTTTTCCACGCTTCGTTGAGAAGAGTTCCGAAATCTCAAGCTTTCCTAAAAAGAACGAAATAAAAATAAGCCAAGAAATAAAACTAACTCGAAAAATTAAAAATTAAGGCGCGAAAAATAATTAGTCCCCGGCAGCGGCGCCAAAAACTTGTTGTGCTAAAAATAAAGACATTTGAATCGCAAGTGCACAATTCGTTTCGTTGTAAAATTTAATGATTCGTTCCACAGGGACTAATCTTTCGCAATCCTTAATTTCTAACTTAATCGAATTAGAACAAGTGGGTTTTCGAATTTTTTTTTTATTTCTAATAATTAAAACCTAAAAGAAAATTTAACTATCTAAAACTAATTAAAAACGAAATTTAATTTTATTCAAAAAAAATGAATTACTCTAAAAATTCTAATTATTCTAAAAATCCTAAATTATTTTTAAAACGAAAATTGTTCTAATAATTCTAAATTCAAATTGAAACTAGATTTTATTTCTAAATATTTATTTTATTTCCTTTTTTTTAGTTCAAAAATTTATAATGACTCACTAATTTAAACTAAATTAAAGACAGCAAATGCGGCCAAATCCAACACAAAAACCATCAAAAGCAAATGGGCAAACAACTCAGCAACTCAGTACACTAAACTGACTCACTAATTGACTCAGAACTTGGAGCAGGCACACACGCAGAGATGAAAAAAAAACAGTGAATCAAAGCAATAAAAAGAACAAAACTAGTTACTCATAACTCAGAAAATTCACACAGAACAATCATAAAAAAAAACAATTCGAACCCAGAACGTAACGACTCGAAACACTAAAAAAAAACACCAAACTTAGCCACAAAGATCATACGCAAAGAACAAAATCCTAGTAATTAAACAAACTCTGAAGTTAAACAATGAGGTGGCTACATAAGATGACTTGTGAATTATTAGATCCAACTCAGAGGCTGTTATTCCCAAAGTAAGAATTTCTAATGCAAACAAACGAATCAAGGAATGGTTCGCTGGTAGAGGGGCAAAGCATTCAGAGCTTTACGTTCAGCTTTCTCTTGAAGTACCTTTAAAACACAAGCCAAGAAGCAACTAAGTAAATTTATGACACCACATTTAGTATATCAACATCGCTACTACAAAACAAACACTTAAACATCATTACAAAACCAGTAAAATAAACACCAATTCACACAAGATACTCGAACAAACACAAAACTATGATCTCAGCAGTGACTCGAAGAACACCAAAACGAATTCAGAAACTCGAAGACAACTGGTAGATAATTCCAAACTCGTTAACTCAGACAATCGAAATAACCATCAACTCGGTAAACAAAACTCTGAGAAAACAGCATACAAAACTCAGGTTCGACGAACTTGGAACTCAGTAAACCAATTCACTAATCAATTCGAACCAAACTGATTACCAAATACACGCGACACAGCAATGAACTCACACACCAACGCAAACCAACTAAAACTGACAGCAAATTGAATTCAACAAAAGGGGAAACAAAACGACAGGAAATTGAATTCGACAGGAAATTGAACAGGGGAGTGAATCGATGGTTTTGTAGGGAGAGAGAGAGAAAGAGAGAGAGAGAGAGAGAGAGAGGGGGAGAGAGATGGGTTTGAGAAGAAGAGTATGTACTGGGTTTCTTCGAAAGGAAAAAAAAACAGTGTACAAGACTTGATGGCTTCGAATTAAACAATGGCAAACAGGTAAACAAAATAAAACTATGAATTAATAAAATTGGAAAAAAAATTTTGGTTTTTTTTTTTGAAAATTAAAAAATGAAAATAAAGATATTATCTAGAAAATTGAAATTACACTAAAACGATAATTTAAAATTTAAATGACCCACAATAAAATTAATTTTTAAAGGGGCAAACTACGAATTTAAAACGACGAACAAGAAAATAAAGTTTAGTTATTTTCGACCCCAAGTGGTTAGCAACGGGATTTACGAAAATAACGAAACAAGGCAACAATAACAAAAGAGCAAGATAAGAAGTAAAGAAAATAAAAATTGCATTAATTATAATAGGAGTGTTTACAAGATTTGAAACTAAGAAAAATACAAGAAAAATAAACCTAACCTAAAATCTAAGTTACCAAATACAAGGGGGGTGAGGGGGTATTTATAGGATAGGAATTAGGGTTAAGGGGGGTGTTGGGTAAATCCCCACCATACATTTGGGTTGTGTGGTGGTGAAATCCTAGCCATCTATTTGTTTCCTTCCCCCTTAAGCTTTGAAGAGTTGATCTTGGCCATACACTTTTCTAATGTGTTGGGATGATCTCCACCTTCCACTTGTCTTGAAATATTCCTTTTGCTCCAAGCTCCTAATTCTTTTCCCTCTTTCATTTTTGGTCCTTTTTCTTCCTCCTTTTTCCCTTCCTTGCACTTTATTTATTTATTTTGTCATTTCTTTATTTATTTACGATTTACCTGAAATGCAACAAAATAATTTATTAAAACACGAGTTCAAGCAATAAATAGGTAAATAAAATATGCAAAAATGTGCACTTATCAATAGTGCTCAGAGAAGTGAGCACAAAGAACTGAGATATTATTAAGAGAATTGAAATTTTATGTTGGATTTATAGCCGGACTACGAGAGGTAGTACCAGCAATTAAGACAGATTGGAAGGAAAACTTGAGGTCTTATATGGGGATAGATAAAGATCCTTAGAGAATTTCAGATTAATGAGAAAGGAGTTAGAATGAGGCATGATTATCAAAGACGTCGATGTAGGACGGGGAGCACCCAGGAGTAGTTGAGATAGAGGCAACAAGTGCCATATTATCGGATAAATGGATTAGTGTGAATATTGTCAATGGTAATTCGCCATGAGAAGGTGGATTTCATGGGTTATATTTTATGAAACCAAATTGAGATTGTTGAGGTGGTTTTATTCAGCAAAATGTCCATATTATGAATGAAGCAGCTTCGAAAGTAAAGATAGTGGAAAGTGATGGCCTGATTGGATAAAGTTATATAAAGTAGTAAGCGAGACGATGATCTCAGAAACTACCAGAGGAAAAGACCAGTGGGTCTATGATAAACTCGTAATATGACTACTATCAGGTACTAAGTATAAGTTTATTTTTAACTCAGTAAAATGGTGAATCAGGAACGTTAGATGCATGTGATTCAGAAGAATATTAAATTCTTTCTTTTCCCCGAATAGATTATAGTAGTTACCTTAAGTTTATTCTAACACTGAATTGCAAATGGATCAAGTAATGCGATTAGTGGTTAAGAGGTAATAGAGAATGTTTTAAGATGAAATTGGTAACGACCCGGCGTTGGTGTTGCCGAACGGGAGAAGGAAGACTTTATGATACACTATGATGCATCTCATACAGGTTTAGGTGGTGTGCTTATGCAGCACGGCAGAGTAATTGCGGATGCATTCGAACAGCACGGTACACAAGACTAGGATGGCCCTAGTAGTGCCAATTTTTATGAAATGACTAACTCCGACGGTAGTGTTCCTTCTGAAACCTGTGGTTAGGAAGACTGACATTTGATATTATCGACAACTAAGATGTATATGTATCAGGAAGAGGTGGCATGTTTCAGTTTGAAACTTTTGATTTCCCTTCTATGGGATATATATATTTGGTTCCTTTCTAGTGGTTAAACTTCCAACTTTGTGTCAATAATTCCGTTATTACAACTGCTTATGATTCTACCTGCTTGGATGCTCATAGAACTATTCTCTAGGTTTCGAAATTGATCTTCATAGTGTTACCGGTGGTTGGATAGATTGACCAAAATTTCCTTGATTCTGGAAAGAAATTCAACGAATTTTGGCAAACCTTGTCTTTCTGATTATCAGAGAACATCATGGAAGAGAGTAGAAACTGGGGCGAACCCCGTGAATTGGGTAAAGTAGCCGCTATATGGGTTGGTGGATAGACCCCGGTTATCGCGATTGATTGTAGAAATACAATGATGAAGTGAGATTGGACGAAAACATGAAATGTAAGTAAGAAACCAGCCGGACTGAGAAACTCCGGGATTGACTTAAGTGAAAAGGCTGTTATACCATGAATGGTAAGCTTGCGTGGCACGTGGGATTGATAAGAATAGTTGAAAAGATAAAAGTGGAGGAAAGGTGATCGGAGACGGTGCCGAGAAGTCGATTAAGACTTATATGGAGTAAAGTTTTGGAAAGGTAGAAAGGTATCAAAGTAGAAGGCACTATGCCAGCAATTGCTAGAAAAGTAATGCTAATTAGCCAACCCCTAAAACCAGATATTTTTATTTTAGTGTGGTCAGTTGAGGCCAAGTCACAAAGGATTATCAAGTGACTAGACCAGCAATAAAAGGACAAAGCAGGGTTACTTCTAAGTAAGCGCCGACTGCAAGGGCTTTTGATATAAATGAAATATTAATGAGATCGTAGGAATCTTCTACTGAACCCTTTTCAACCCATGTTTGGATTGGGAATTTACTAGACTTTTTGGAATGGGGTCACCCGTACTAAAGTGATTCATGTGTATATGATTGCCCAAGATTACGAGTAAAAATGGAAGTATAATGACTTGATATGTATGATGTTAGGGTATTATAAATACGATGAATATATTATGACCAAGGGAAGTAAACAATGAAGGTTTATAAAGAGAGTATAGAAATGGTCAGAGATGGATCAGTATGCTGTAGAAATTTTGTCTAAGGCAAGTACCTTTGAGAAAAACGATAAGTACTAAGAGATTCACGTTGAACTCGATCAATATCTTCCAGAACATCCTTGCTACCATTACCAAGTTCTGTAAGAGAGCAGATAGACATACGTTGTCTTTTGGAAGGTCAAATAGGCTGACAACTATCTGAAAGAAGAGGTTAGCATTAAGCCACCGATCGATTATCAAATGAGAATGATTGAAAAGAGACCCTTATTAAGGATACATGATTTGATTGCCAAGTATAGGATGCAAGAATTCCTTGGCAGTTTAATTAAGGATAGG
Source organism: Saposhnikovia divaricata (assembly GCA_036435485.1). Lineage (NCBI taxonomy): Eukaryota > Viridiplantae > Streptophyta > Magnoliopsida > Apiales > Apiaceae > Saposhnikovia > Saposhnikovia divaricata. The sequence goes on along the minus strand of CM071597.1, from coordinate 118,582,717 downwards.
ATATCCATAAATTAAGACAAACCCTGGGGAATGCACAAGGGATGGCATTAACCCTAATAACGACATTATGACTTCAGATGATATGAGTTGGACTTGCTAAGGCAACAATGACCGGTAAGGATTATTAAAAAGAGTTCTGGAAAGAACATAGATAGAATTATAAGAGTATTGATCAATGACATTCTGATATACCCTGTACCCAGAAAATACAGGAGGAATGATGAGGATGACCTATGAAACCTTACAAGGAAAAAAAAAGTAATATTCCGAACTTCAAAATGGAAGTTTGGTAAGGAATGTATGACATAGTAACAATAATGCCAGATGAGGCATGTATGAAACCCTGAGGAAGTATGGATTGAACCTATAAAGGCTGAGATTATCCTAAGATAAGGAAAGAACTAAGAAAAGAAGTATCCTAAGTAGGATTGGGAATAAATGTGATAAAGTTCCCACGGGTAGGTGGAAGCAATGACTTATGGAAAAAGACTGATAAATATATTTTTCTCCATCAGCAGAGCTTAAGGGAGAATGCTTTCACTCAACAGTGATGGGAATGAGGTAGAAAAGTTTGAATTGGAATATATCCAGAGAACAAGGATTACCAGAAATTATTATTATCAAGAAAGGCCAATGAGGTGGCCGACAGTCTAAATATAAAGGAATAATTACAAATGTTCATACCGAAGAAACAAAATGATATTTGGAAAGACCTTGAAGGTCATATCGGAGTGGAGGAAGTTACATTCCTTTTGATGATTGTGCAAGAATCGAAGGTAATAATAGTTTAAGTAAAGATTCGATTCGTGATGGAGTCTTAAGCATATTACGTACCTTAGAAGGTCCCGTTTTGAGGCAAACCAGGACCATGATACATAATTGACGAAGTAAACCGTTAAGTTTCCAGTCTTTTATGGAAGCTGCATGAGTGATAGTTTCATCAACCTGACATAGCTGCGATGCTTGAAACTCTTTTGCAATTTTATCTACTTCATGTAATATCTACATCAAGTTCAGGAAGTGTTCCTTATGGATAAGGAATAGTGATTTCCAGAGAACCTACCCAGAGTACCACTCGATCGAGAGATTTGATTCCTTTCGAATTAGGGAGAAATTGATATTATAATAATGATGGATTAGTTGATACCAAATGGAGCCAAATTGATTATGAGGGAAATAATTTAAGGATAAAGACGGAGTCAGAGATTTTGGAATCTAGTTCAGACTAAGAGATGATAACGCCAGAGAAATGAGGCTTGATTAGCTCATATGGCTGACCCCGAGGAAAGAGACACCAAGTATAATTATAATGATTTTGGGAGGTTGTACAAGGTTTTAATAAGCTACCATATATCGATTTGGATGACATAATAATGAATATCGAGTGTTCAGATCCTAGTGCTGCATCCCGTTAGCCCAGTAGGAATAAAAGAATTATCAACTCAGATGCGAGGATTGTTAAATAAGAGTGCGATGAGACTCAGTGTGCCATCGTGAGGAACCGGTGTGTTGTAAGAAAGAAATATGTTAGCACAAGATTATGCATCGAACCTCGAGAGTTGAATGAGTCAACATTGAGTATAGGTATTGTTGTAGAAGATTGGCTGAGCAGCACAGGGACGTTGTGTATTTTCCAAACTTATTAGGAAATGGGACATCATCAGTTGGAAGTTAAAAATCGAAGATATACCCAAGATTGTGAATCGCACTAGGTATAGACACTATGAAATTGTAAGTGATGTCATTTTGGGTTGACTATTGCACCAACAACTTTTTGGAATTTAATGAATTGGTTGTGAGTTATCTGAGATAGTTTTCGCCCTAAGTATATCGAAACATCGTATATATGAAGGAAAGGTGCGAAATCAAAAAGGATCAAACATGATCGACTTTCAGACCTATCAGATCTGAAAATATGTGTGCTTGTGTGTATATGAAGATTATGATTTGTGATAAAAGGATTAAGAGTCCTCGAACCAGACAACATTCCCCGTAAACAAATTCCCCAAGAGATTCGCCTTTCTTTCAGAAAGGAGAAGAGATGAGATAATAGAGAATGACTGAATGAACACAGGAGGTAGATTGGCATTCTGTGAGATGATTAAAGAAGAGGTTGGAATACCGGGGGTGATAGTAGTTAACAATGAGATAGCGAGGCCGAAACAGTGATGGCCGACGAGCTCATTGCTAGACATCAAGAGTTACTCGAATCGGTTGTTAGAATACTCGAACTAGTTTTAATACGGAGTACCCCGTCGACAATAGGGTTGACATTTATATAATGGAATTGGGAAATATCTAGAATTAATAGAGGATTCTGACAAGCAAGTTTTTGTTGATGTATTTCTGTGCAAACAAGATAGAGAATATAAGGTTCGAGATTTGTAATAAGAAAAGGTATCCTCGTGGAAGGAATTAACAAGATTAGAATGAAAGGAAGTTTAGCCCAAGATTCATTGGGCCATCTGAGAGTTTAAACGCGTCAGGAAGGTGGCCTATGAGCCAGCCTCACCCAAACCGGTAAAATGGTCATAACATGGTTCATGCGTATGTGCCTCATCAGTATACTATAGATGCCCGGCATATGATAGAGTACGAGCAGATAGATATACATAATCAAATCTGAACTACGAAGGACAACCTGTGGAAATTATGAATAGAAAAGAGCAAGCGCTAAGAGATAAGGTTGTCAAGCTAGTGAGAGATTTGAAGAAAATCAAGAAGTGGAAGAATCCACCTGAGAAATAGAGAATGCAATGGGATAGAAGTAACCCCAGTTATTCCTAAACTGATTCCGAGGACGGAATCCTTTTAAGGAGGGGAGACTGTAATAACCCGAATTTTGGATAGAATTAAAACTTTTCTTATTGTGGTTAAAGAGCACTAATGAATGGTGGTTTCAAAGAACAATGATTGTAATGAATGGATAATGCTTTGGACAATAATCCTGATGCATTGGTATATTGTCAGAATAAAGTAATTCGATGGTTGAGAACCTAGATAAGAATAATCTACCGTCCAAGAAGGAGCTAATGGATCCTTGAAGGGAAATGAGTATGTGCATAGTGTTTCCCATACGTGCATAGTGTTTCCCGTACGTGCATAGTGTTTCCCGTACGTGCATAGTATTTCCCGTACGTGCATAGTGTTTCCTGTACGTGCATAGTAATTTGGTGGATGAATAGTGATTTTGTAAGTTGGAAAACTTTTCACGCCACCCTATGTACGGGACGTGATATGGATGTTTCGAAGTCATATTAGTAATACGCGGAGGAAATAAGTGAATGCAGAGACAATCGGAATTCAGAAATTCTAAATTCTTTTTCAGTATAATATTTGACCGGACAGTGGATTATATATTATTATAATCCAAGAATTGAGATATTAACTTTGAGGATTTGATATTTTGGGATGTTATTATATTTGATTTAAGAATAAAGGTAGGAAACCACTGAGGTAGTGAAACAAGCGTTCTAGAAACCGCTAAAACGTTATAACGAGATTAAGCGATAAAGCGAATGAATCATGGATTATGGATTGAATTAATATCAAGATTAAATATCTTATATGATCATCCAGAGTATTATATCAAGTGGATGGAATGAATTAATCAAAGATTAAATCAAGAGTAATTAGGATTTAAGTGATTAAAACACTTAAATCATTTCCAAAACAAAACAATTAACCAAGCTTGTCCAAGACTCTTGGCTCTTGCCCCAATGCATCCAACTCAGCCCACCCAACTGTTAATATCAAGATATTAGATCAAAGCTAGTTGAATTAGTCAAAGGAAGAAAAGAGAAAGCAAGAAACACCATATCTCTCCAAACTGCTCAGCAGGACCAAGGTTCAAAAAAAAAATTCATATCTTCATTTCTATCCATGATAAAATCACCAAATTTTAACCATAGCTTCTCCACTCCATGGGCAAGATTCGTTCCAAATTTCATGGAAATCCAAGTAGTATAGCCTAGTCAAATCCATGCTTAAAGTTGGAGGACCAAAACTGTCCAGGTTCTGATCAGAAGAAAGATGGGGCTCAAAACCCTAGCTCCAATGGTTGGATTCTTGTGTTCTATAGCTCAAAAGAAAGACCTTGAAGAGTAGAAGGTGTGGTAAAAATTTTAGAACCAAACTCTTAGTTTTTGATTTTATATGATTTTTACAAGATTGACGATGAATAGTGGATCTTAGAAACTAACTTTGTTTTCATGATTTCTTTGGATGATCTAAGGTTTGATTAAGCTAGAAAAGGACCATACCAAGCTTATTAAGGTTATATCATACTCCAAGGAAGATAGATCTCTTGAAACCCTAGCATTTGATTTGAGATTTATGAATGTTTTTGATGGATTTAGCTTGGTATGATTATAGTGATAATTATAAGCATGATTATGTAATTAGTTATATGATTTAAGATGCATGATGATTTTGATGCTAAGATCAGTAGCTTCTGGACTTGTGAGATGATTATTATGTGTATAAGTTGTATTGATGCCCGGTGTGGCTTGGGTTGTTGATTGCGATTTTTGGAACGTTCGTATTATAGCCGTTAGAATGCCGAAATTTCGTTAATCATTGAAAACCATGCATCACAGTAGTTCTAATGGCCGAAACTGGACAAGTATCTAACATGCCCTTGTAGATTTGAGTCGTAGATCATTTTGGAAAAAGAATCGAATCAAACAGACTTACGGTTTAGGATTTATGACCGATTTACTAAAAGTAGTTCGAATCCGTAAACAAAAGTTCGTAACTGAAATTGAACCCTCGTAAAATATGTAAAGTCATGACGAATCTTGGTAAATAAATACTAGAGGTAAAAAGAAAGGTGTGAAAGAAAACTGTATGTCAAAAGGATCGTTTTTCGATTTATTAAAAATATTCGAGTCGAGGTTAAACGCGAACGAACCCCTAAAAGACGACTCTATTATAACTTCGGTAAAACACTTAGAAAACGGGCGATAAAACTCGGAGTATAATATTGGTTCGTAACGATCGACTTTAGAACTTGTATGAATTAAGTATGTCCCAAGTGTAACGCCCCCAAATCCGGGGTCAGTAGATTTGGGCGTCACGCTAAAAAACTCAATAATTCTAACAAAAATTGGCCATGATGTATTCGTAAATACAACATAAACCTGCTGGATACTAAACTAAAAATCTGAAAATCAAAATAAAACTGAAATAAAAAATTAAAACTCAATCAAAAGCTCTTTGACCCCAACTCCCAACTCAGGATCTTAGGTTACAGTTCTAGAAACAAGAAAACCCAAACCAACTTAAATACAAATCTATTTACAAAACTTATACAAACTTAAATCACTGGTATAACTTCGAATAGAAGTATACCAGGCCAACTACTCAAATACATACTATAACTACTAAAACTATAATTTACATACAACAAATCAAACAATAATCTAAATACCCTGATCCACGTCAGCTCCCTTCACCTCGTCTTGCTTGCTCTTTCTGAACTGCGCAGGTACTTCTCGCCAATACTTAGCTTACTGAAATATTAGATTTAAAAACAGCAAGGGTGAGCGAAAGAAATGCTCAGCAAGTTATAAAATAATAGCACTGAATAATTAAATGCAATAACTGCAATTCAAGAAGGATTAACTTAAAAAGGAAAATGAACAATAGATATGAGCGAATGAATGCTCACCAATCTATAATCAATACTATACTTGAAATCTGGATTCTTAACTTTAACAAAAGATTAGTATTATTTAAAACATTTATAACTCGAAATCAGAATTTAATAACTGCAAAGGGTCGCAATACTAGATTCAATACTTTTAATACTTGCAAAAATACTTTATCTAACACTTTAACGAAATCCCCAAGAAATTCTCAGTTACTCAAATCTCATTCATGTCGCTAAGCATTTGCATACCTAGCTGCCTAACCGGCCTGACAATCATGAGTTTGAATTACTAAGAAGATCTCAAATCATTCTCGGTTCTCACTATCACTGCGCAACACATGCCACAGTGACCGTAATAACCGTGAATTATTTTATAACAGTCAACAAGAATATACAACTACTCTATAAAATAACATTATCTATCGTCGTTACTCATACCCTTTACATAACATAAACACCCCCCTTTAATATTCTAACATAACACTCTTTTATTTACTACTAACCATCTCTGCCCCAGATAAAACTTTGAGAGAAAGAATATCAAGAATTTTTCCAATCATTCTTACTCCACTTTCACGTACAATGTTACTTGCGAAGGGAATAACTGAAAAACTTCTATCTATCCTTAATCTCATTATTTTACTGAGGTTTCAACTTTTATCATATAGACAACAGTTAAATCTGAAATACACAATTTCTATACCGATAATCATTTACAGTAAAACAGGTATATCTTATCAAAACATTCCTCTCATTAAAACTATTCCATCAATAAAACATCAAACATTCATCTCTTTAAAACTATTCCACAAATAAAACATACTTTCCGTAAAACTTTTTGAAACATTTAAATTGATTTTATTATTCTTCTGATTACGGACAATACGGGTGATCAGCCACGTAAAGTCTTCCTTTCTTTGAAATTAGGTTCTCAATTAGGCAACACATTGGCCTTTAATGCTGGACTAGGACCACCCTAGCCTCTTACGCTAAACAAAGGTGCTGGACTAGGACCACCCTAGCCTCTTACGCTTAACAAAAGTGCTGGACTAGGACCACCCTAGCCTCTTACGCTTATCCAACTTATAAACCATCTTATTAATACTTTAAAACATTTCACTTTTCGGTCCTTTATACTCACTGGCAAAAGACCAGCCCAGTATAAGGAAATTTTAAAAACATCTTTAATTAATAACCATTTTAGGAAGCAATACTAAAAGATTTAGAAACATAGAAGCATTCGATATACGGAACAAAATACATCCTTATCAGTAATTTGAAGGAGAGGATACTAACAATAAAGATTTGAAGGGAAATACTTATATTGAATGAAAACATATGTATCTCGCTTGAACGATAAGCGAGGGTTAGTACACTTGCCTCGTTTCCAATGCGTCGATTCACCACTTATTGTACTTTGTTCTTTACTCGATCACTCGTTCATTTTCCTTCAACCGTCTCGTCAACTCGATCGCTGGGTCCATAACGAATCCCTAACTTTACTCGGAATAATAGTAAAGTACTATTTAGTACATAAACAACCATTTAATAATCAATTACTTATAACTCACAAAGCAATACATACATAAATATATATATTCACACCTCATTAATCATCACATATGTACTTAAACACTTATACACATATATGCCTTTAAATCTTTAAATCAAATAATTTAAATAACTTAAAACGCAGGGGATTTTTAGAAAATTTCGGCATGTAGTATTCGTTTATCGGACTATGGGCACAGCCCCTCAAATACAATTCATCCCTGCTTTTCAATTCAACCAATCCAAGGAAATAACAAGCTGTTTCTATGACAGCAACATAAATTAAACAAATAATGAAAAGTACCCGCCCGAACATGCGGCAACTAAACACATAAGAAAAGTATCCGCCCAGACATGCGGCAACTAAACATGTAAAGAAATTTACCCGCCCAGACATGCGGCACCTCAACACGTAAGAAAAGTAAATTGATAACTTAACTTTACTATAAATTACATTTGGAAACTAAATTAAAACAAACCACACAGCCTCTAGGGCCAGTGGTACTTTTCAGAAACCACTACTGAACATTTATACAAATATACAGTTTTATACAACAATACATCACTTAGTGAATCATTTAATCCCAAGTAATATTTACTACTATCGACACTCAAATAATCACATAATCAAATAAATTTAACAATTAATCTGTGATAAATAACATTTAAACCGAAATGTACTGCTTAAGAGATTATATATTCCTTTACCAAAACCACTTGACCACATATAATTCACCACCAAGAATGTGACAGATAAGCACTTAACAAATACAATTACTAACCCAAACGTATATCAAACCCACAAACTAATACCAAAATCATAATTAGCCACTAACTAATATAACTAACGACCAACAATTACAATTTGCAATTACTAACCGGAACATTTAATCGGCTCAAAATTAAACCCAACAATCATAATTAGCTATACTCTCCGAATAACTTCACGACATAAAACAATATTCACAATTTAAGATATTAATCTAATCATAAAATTAACCCATTAATCTTACCATTTAAATCTAATTACAATTACAACAATTAAACAATACCCGCAATTTAAATCTAATTAAATTGCAACAATACTAATTTAATAATTAAACTACTACAATTAAGCTATATACTCACAATTTAAACTAATTCAATCACAACAATTAAATAATCAAACTAAAAAATTTACCACGAATTTAATACGAAGATTACATAATTAAAACACGAAAAGAATTATACCTTTTCGTTTCCAATTTCTAAAAATCTCTCTCTCTTCTTCTTCTTCTCTCTCTCTCTCTCTCTCTCTCTCTCTCTCTCTCTCTCTCTCTCTCTCTCTCTCTCTCTCTCTCTCTTTCTCTCTCTCTTTTCCGCTACTGCCATGGTTGCTGGCCTGCTGCGCACGACCCCGCCACTGCACCACCGCGCGACAGGCTCCCTCCAACCGCCCGCGCGGCGGCGCCGCCTCCTGCTGCCCACCGTGGCGTTTTCCCCGCCCCCTTGCTGCTGCACAGCCACATCTCCTTCCTCTTTTACTTTTACACACACCCACCTATACACACACACACACACATGTATATATATCATTCATCTCTCCCCCAATTTCCATTCCTCCCCTTTCTTTCTCCCCGATCTCTCTTCTTTCTCTTTTTTTTTTCTTCTCCTTCCTCTTTTTCTCTAGAACTCTCCACTGCATTCTCTTTTAAATGGGCTTGGCCCAATACTACATATACTACTATTCACTCATATTGGCCCATTTAATACTCGTATTCGACTCTAATAAATTGAAACCCAATAAAATATTCGAAAAATTTAAACTTTCATTTTTAAAACAAAGAACATAAAATTACGAGCATCCACATATTTTCGAAATATTTTTCGGATCAAAAATGAATTAAATATGAATTTTTAAAGTTTTGATCCTTTAATTGCAATAAAACTCTTAAAATCATTTTAAAATACTAAAACACCCAAATTAATCCACCCAACACTTTTAAAAACTCAATAAATATATCAAGATAATATTACAAAAGATTTCATGATTTTTAAGCCCTCCGATAATTAAATAAATATTTTTGAAGATCAATAATACTAGATTTAAATACTTTTAAATCACTAAAAAAAATACAACTAAAAATACTGGGGCACACATAACACAATATATACTCATATAAACTCGACACTAAATATCGTTGAACTCCACAACGATATTCTCAAATCCAATTCCATACTTTAAATACTAATTAACATAATTAAAACAATAAAAATAATAATAATAAAATAATAATAATAAATCCTAAAATAATCCGGGATCTTACATTCTACCCACCTTAAAAGGATTCCGTCCTCGGAATCAGGTAAAGAAGGGTTACTGGGGTTTACTCTACCAACTCGGGTTGCATCCGCAGCTCTACTAATCTGTACTCTGGATACTTATTTACTCTACTGGGATCTCTACTGATCTCTCTATATAGAACGACTCTAATCGCCACGCGCTACTGGCATTCTAAACTCCATTGGCGTACATCCAAGACTAATCGAGGCATTATGATTCATGATATTTGAAGAGAACGATTTCACATCGTAGCAAAGGTTTCTACAATTGTGGAATCAATGAGTTTTCAAACAAATATTCTTTGAAATGAGAGATTACTGAGTGATCAACATGATCAAATGAACCTTGTTGCGTGCCTTATTCAAGACATGACTAAAGGTAATTAACCTTCTTGTACTTCACAACACACAAGTGATGGCGTCCCATCAGACTGCTATCACACAGACAAACAGTCCTTGTGTCCCCTATAAATAGGGTTGTTCACCTCAGTTGGAGTAAAGAAACACAAAAAGATTCGAACATCGAATTAAAAATCAATTGATGAGAAATTCTCAGACATACCCCTGGATTACAACTAAACGGATTCCATGGGTACTACTTTAGAAGAAAAGGATAATCACGAAAGAATGATTTGCAGAATACTAAGAAATAATGATTTATCAATAATAGAATCATTCACTGATGAAGAAAATTAAATACTCAAATATCACTTGACAGGGTTTTAGAAATAAAGGAAATAGGCATCAAAACAACCTCTGTCATAACTGGAATCCCAAATTCGGGGGAAAGACAATTGTCAAAATAACTCAACAAAGGAATATTTATCAAGAAGAAAGGTATTGCCAGGGTCTCCACGTACATCTTCTTTGTCGACTCCTTCGCTGACTCGTCATTCGATCTAGACTCTGAAGGTTCCACTACCTACAGGTTCAAGGGTTTCTACCCAACTCCGCTCAACTATCTGCCACCACTCACATCTTAACTCACTAACTGGTACTATATCGAATAGTCCAACACGAGTCCTATATGAACTCTGACGTTCCTTACTTAACTATACATACTCCTACACACTCTCGTTTCTAGTTTACTATAACCTCGCTCTGATACCAACTTGTAACGCCCCCAAATCCGGGGTCAGTAGATTTGGGCGTCACGCTAAAAAACTCAATAATTCTAACAAAAATTGGCCATGATGTATTCGTAAATACAACATAAACCTGCTGGATACTAAACTAAAAATCTGAAAATCAAAATAAAACTGAAATAAAAAATTAAAACTCAATCAAAAGCTCTTTGACCCCAACTCCCAACTCAGGATCTTAGGTTACAGTTCTAGAAACAAGAAAACCCAAACCAACTTAAATACAAATCTATTTACAAAACTTATACAAACTTAAATCACTGGTATAACTTCGAATAGAAGTATACCAGGCCAACTACTCAAATACATACTATAACTACTAAAACTATAATTTACATACAACAAATCAAACAATAATCTAAATACCCTGATCCACGTCAGCTCCCTTCACCTCGTCTTGCTTGCTCTTTCTGAACTGCGCAGGTACTTCTCGCCAATACTTAGCTTACTGAAATATTAGATTTAAAAACAGCAAGGGTGAGCGAAAGAAATGCTCAGCAAGTTATAAAATAATAGCACTGAATAATTAAATGCAATAACTGCAATTCAAGAAGGATTAACTTAAAAAGGAAAATGAACAATAGATATGAGCGAATGAATGCTCACCAATCTATAATCAATACTATACTTGAAATCTGGATTCTTAACTTTAACAAAAGATTAGTATTATTTAAAACATTTATAACTCGAAATCAGAATTTAATAACTGCAAAGGGTCGCAATACTAGATTCAATACTTTTAATACTTGCAAAAATACTTTATCTAACACTTTAACGAAATCCCCAAGAAATTCTCAGTTACTCAAATCTCATTCATGTCGCTAAGCATTTGCATACCTAGCTGCCTAACCGGCCTGACAATCATGAGTTTGAATTACTAAGAAGATCTCAAATCATTCTCGGTTCTCACTATCACTGCGCAACACATGCCACAGTGACCGTAATAACCGTGAATTATTTTATAACAGTCAACAAGAATATACAACTACTCTATAAAATAACATTATCTATCGTCGTTACTCATACCCTTTACATAACATAAACACCCCCCTTTAATATTCTAACATAACACTCTTTTATTTACTACTAACCATCTCTGCCCCAGATAAAACTTTGAGAGAAAGAATATCAAGAATTTTTCCAATCATTCTTACTCCACTTTCACGTACAATGTTACTTGCGAAGGGAATAACTGAAAAACTTCTATCTATCCTTAATCTCATTATTTTACTGAGGTTTCAACTTTTATCATATAGACAACAGTTAAATCTGAAATACACAATTTCTATACCGATAATCATTTACAGTAAAACAGGTATATCTTATCAAAACATTCCTCTCATTAAAACTATTCCATCAATAAAACATCAAACATTCATCTCTTTAAAACTATTCCACAAATAAAACATACTTTCCGTAAAACTTTTTGAAACATTTAAATTGATTTTATTATTCTTCTGATTACGGACAATACGGGTGATCAGCCACGTAAAGTCTTCCTTTCTTTGAAATTAGGTTCTCAATTAGGCAACACATTGGCCTTTAATGCTGGACTAGGACCACCCTAGCCTCTTACGCTAAACAAAGGTGCTGGACTAGGACCACCCTAGCCTCTTACGCTTAACAAAAGTGCTGGACTAGGACCACCCTAGCCTCTTACGCTTATCCAACTTATAAACCATCTTATTAATACTTTAAAACATTTCACTTTTCGGTCCTTTATACTCACTGGCAAAAGACCAGCCCAGTATAAGGAAATTTTAAAAACATCTTTAATTAATAACCATTTTAGGAAGCAATACTAAAAGATTTAGAAACATAGAAGCATTCGATATACGGAACAAAATACATCCTTATCAGTAATTTGAAGGAGAGGATACTAACAATAAAGATTTGAAGGGAAATACTTATATTGAATGAAAACATATGTATCTCGCTTGAACGATAAGCGAGGGTTAGTACACTTGCCTCGTTTCCAATGCGTCGATTCACCACTTATTGTACTTTGTTCTTTACTCGATCACTCGTTCATTTTCCTTCAACCGTCTCGTCAACTCGATCGCTGGGTCCATAACGAATCCCTAACTTTACTCGGAATAATAGTAAAGTACTATTTAGTACATAAACAACCATTTAATAATCAATTACTTATAACTCACAAAGCAATACATACATAAATATATATATTCACACCTCATTAATCATCACATATGTACTTAAACACTTATACACATATATGCCTTTAAATCTTTAAATCAAATAATTTAAATAACTTAAAACGCAGGGGATTTTTAGAAAATTTCGGCATGTAGTATTCGTTTATCGGACTATGGGCACAGCCCCTCAAATACAATTCATCCCTGCTTTTCAATTCAACCAATCCAAGGAAATAACAAGCTGTTTCTATGACAGCAACATAAATTAAACAAATAATGAAAAGTACCCGCCCGAACATGCGGCAACTAAACACATAAGAAAAGTATCCGCCCAGACATGCGGCAACTAAACATGTAAAGAAATTTACCCGCCCAGACATGCGGCACCTCAACACGTAAGAAAAGTAAATTGATAACTTAACTTTACTATAAATTACATTTGGAAACTAAATTAAAACAAACCACACAGCCTCTAGGGCCAGTGGTACTTTTCAGAAACCACTACTGAACATTTATACAAATATACAGTTTTATACAACAATACATCACTTAGTGAATCATTTAATCCCAAGTAATATTTACTACTATCGACACTCAAATAATCACATAATCAAATAAATTTAACAATTAATCTGTGATAAATAACATTTAAACCGAAATGTACTGCTTAAGAGATTATATATTCCTTTACCAAAACCACTTGACCACATATAATTCACCACCAAGAATGTGACAGATAAGCACTTAACAAATACAATTACTAACCCAAACGTATATCAAACCCACAAACTAATACCAAAATCATAATTAGCCACTAACTAATATAACTAACGACCAACAATTACAATTTGCAATTACTAACCGGAACATTTAATCGGCTCAAAATTAAACCCAACAATCATAATTAGCTATACTCTCCGAATAACTTCACGACATAAAACAATATTCACAATTTAAGATATTAATCTAATCATAAAATTAACCCATTAATCTTACCATTTAAATCTAATTACAATTACAACAATTAAACAATACCCGCAATTTAAATCTAATTAAATTGCAACAATACTAATTTAATAATTAAACTACTACAATTAAGCTATATACTCACAATTTAAACTAATTCAATCACAACAATTAAATAATCAAACTAAAAAATTTACCACGAATTTAATACGAAGATTACATAATTAAAACACGAAAAGAATTATACCTTTTCGTTTCCAATTTCTAAAAATCTCTCTCTCTTCTTCTTCTCTCTCTCTCTCTCTCTCTCTCTCTCTCTCTCTCTCTCTCTCTCTCTCTCTCTCTCTCTTTCTCTCTCTCTTTTCCGCTACTGCCATGGTTGCTGGCCTGCTGCGCACGACCCCGCCACTGCACCACCGCGCGACAGGCTCCCTCCAACCGCCCGCGCGGCGGCGCCGCCTCCTGCTGCCCACCGTGGCGTTTTCCCCGCCCCCTTGCTGCTGCACAGCCACATCTCCTTCCTCTTTTACTTTTACACACACCCACCTATACACACACACACACACATGTATATATATCATTCATCTCTCCCCCAATTTCCATTCCTCCCCTTTCTTTCTCCCCGATCTCTCTTCTTTCTCTTTTTTTTTTTTCTTCTCCTTCCTCTTTTTCTCTAGAACTCTCCACTGCATTCTCTTTTAAATGGGCTTGGCCCAATACTACATATACTACTATTCACTCATATTGGCCCATTTAATACTCGTATTCGACTCTAATAAATTGAAACCCAATAAAATATTCGAAAAATTTAAACTTTCATTTTTAAAACAAAGAACATAAAATTACGAGCATCCACATATTTTCGAAATATTTTTCGGATCAAAAATGAATTAAATATGAATTTTTAAAGTTTTGATCCTTTAATTGCAATAAAACTCTTAAAATCATTTTAAAATACTAAAACACCCAAATTAATCCACCCAACACTTTTAAAAACTCAATAAATATATCAAGATAATATTACAAAAGATTTCATGATTTTTAAGCCCTCCGATAATTAAATAAATATTTTTGAAGATCAATAATACTAGATTTAAATACTTTTAAATCACTAAAAAAAATACAACTAAAAATACTGGGGCACACATAACACAATATATACTCATATAAACTCGACACTAAATATCGTTGAACTCCACAACGATATTCTCAAATCCAATTCCATACTTTAAATACTAATTAACATAATTAAAACAATAAAAATAATAATAATAAAATAATAATAATAAATCCTAAAATAATCCGGGATCTTACACCAAGTGTAAGTACAGTGACATGTCGTATTAACGAACGAATGTCTGGTCGGATCAATGATAAAAGGAATCCACAAAAAGGGGTATAACGAGATAACTCGAGAACGTGTTTTGATTTAAGTATAACTTAACTTTTAAGATGTTAAGTGATTAATCCCGAATACCTTGGCTATTTATAGATCACCAAGCTGACCCGGGACCCGCTACCACTACCCCTTACCGTACTCGACTACCAGGCAAGTTCAATTCCCTTCTTTTAGGCTGTTGTTGTGATTGAATATATATATATATATATATATATATGTTTTCTGTTATACATATGCCATAGCATGTATGCCTACTTTCAAGTTATATATATATATATATATATATATATATATATATATATATATATATATATTATTCCGAATATTCTTCTAAAGATTGGACTACTAAATGAATATTATTTGAATATCCATTTAGAATATTATTTTATTAAATGAATATTACTTTTGAATATTCATTTAAGATATTAATTACTTGATGAATATTATACTAATATTCATCTGAAGCTTGATTTATTTATCGAATATTATCTCGAATATTCCTTTAAAGCTTGGATTACTAAATGAATATTACTTGATATTCATTTAGAATATTATTCATTAAATGAATATTACTTTTTGAATATTCATTTAAATTCCTTATTAATTAATGAATATTATTTTGAATATTCATTTAAATATTTATTTATTCAATAAATATTCTCTTGATGTTTCTTCAAGGATTATTTGGAGAAATACTCTGATTAATGATATTCTTTCATATTCCTAAATATTCTTTAAATATTTTAATTCAATAAATATTCTCTGAATATTTATTCCATACTTAGGATAACCTCAATAAGGTTTATCTTCTTCGATTATTACGGAAAATATCTCGGAGTCATATTATTATTAATCTTATATCAAGAAAGGTTCTCAGACATCATTCTTCTTTGATTCTACCTCCCTAATAATAAGGGAACCTTACTTGGAAAATGTTATTTATCTTGTCCACTTCCCGGTCATAAAATATTCTCTTCACTCGCAATGCGGGTGCTATTGACTTATTAAGTCGTTGTGTACCTTCTCATCTTTCGAGGGGTAAGATTGTTAGAACAAGTTGATATTCGTTACCAAGCAATAGCTTGGAAGTTATTGGTGAATTTTCCTTTCCAACTAGATACGACTACTTTGTAGAGTCTTATCAACAAGTATTATACTTGGGGAAAGGGGGACGAACGTTACATTCAGAATCATGAATTCTATTTGAACTAGGAGTCGTGTAAGAGGCCGAGTAGCGCCGGTCCATCCCATTTGGCCCAACCGTTGGCCGGGGAGAGCTAGTAAGGCGGTAGACAAGTAAAGCCGTCAGTTCTTCCTTCTACCGGTAGTAAATCTAATTTGAGCTGTACGATCTCGACTGATCATCAAGATTGGAACAGCGGGCGCGGTGAATACTCCATCATTGGTTCATCATCCAAACTTATTTATTTCCTGCAACATGATTACTGTTGGCAGAGCTGGAAAAGTGTTCATAACTGGAATTGCAATCTTTTCATGCAAGTTCCTCTTTTTAATTACAATGAGAATATCACGTTTACTTTTGATGTAGCAGATATTTCTACAAACAAATACTTTAAGTTACCTTGTAACTTCATCGTTCATATTATACTGGCATCATTTCCGTAAATGCATGGCATATGGTTTGAAAGATACTTTTGAACTGTTATATATTATCGTTCAGTTATATATTATTGTTGGTGGGCTATTGCTCACCCTTGCTTTATTATTATATCACAACAACAGCTAGACCAGATGACTCGCACAAGGCGCACTCGACGCGGGCGAGGACGATGAGACTACCAGAGCTGAAGAAGAAGCTATTGGTAGGATATATTTATTCTTTCAGTACCAAGTATATGGTCTAGTATGACTTATGTAAATGGATGGCAAAGAGTATGTATTTATATTGAAATTCTTTTGGATTGAAAGAACTCATAATGTGATTAATAAAATTTTGATTGTTACTCTGATTTCATCTCTGGGACTATAACGGGTGTGTTTTACATTGTTGTGTTGGGTCATAGAGATGTAATTTATTTTATGTTAAGGAAAGTTTAAGTGTTGTGGACAGAATTGGAAACCGTAACGACCGGATCCCGGACCCCGGATCTGGGGGTGTTACAGAAGTGGTATCAGAGCGTACGTTATAAACCCCAGAGATGATGCGACGTTAAAACAATAAACTCACTAAGATAATAAGAACTCTTGCCAAGTTCATAGTCGGACTACTTCAAGTAGTACTGACATATAAAACCCTTATGGGAACTCTTAAGTATCATGATAGTAACTTAGCTCGTTCTCGTATCGACTAGTAAGGCGACAGACCTTGAGGCGTACGAGTAGCAGCATGATGATGTTTTATTATATGCTGACGATCGGATTGTGAATTCGATAGAGTACCCTATTGAGGACTCGAAAGAGGTTCCAGCAGAGGAGAATCCTATTGAGGATGAGGAGTTTACTCCAAGGAAATGAGGGCTGTAGCCAGAGGGATAGCGAGAGTTAAGATTATAGTGCTCAGAGAAGTGAGCACAAAGAACTGAGATATCATTAAGAGAATTGAAATTTTATGTTGGATTTATAGCCGGACTACGAGAGGTAGTACCAGCAATTAAGACAGATTGGAAGGAATACTTGAGGTCTTATATGGGGATAGATAAAGATCCTTAGAGACTTTCAGATTAATGAGAAAGGAGTTAGAATGAGGCATGATTATCAAAGACGTCGATGTAGGACGGGGAGCACCCAGGAGTAGTTGAGATAGAGGCAACAAGTGCCATATTATCGGATAAATGGATTAGTGTGAATATTGTCAATGGTAATTCGCCATGAGAAGGCGGATTTCATGGGTTATATTTTATGAAACCAAATTGAGATTGTTGAGGTGGTTTTATTCAGCGAAATGTCCATATTATGAATGAACCAGCTTCGAAAGTAAAGATAGTGGAAAGTGATGGCCTGATTGAACCAGCTTCGAGAAGTGATTCGATATGTCAATATAACACTATTCGAGAACTCAGAGTTATCGATTAAGTCAATTCTAGTTCTCGAATCACTCACTTAGCCACTTCTCGAATACATTCTTGAAGACAAAATACTGAAGAATTGTACAAGTCAGAAACCTGCAACAAGCCAAGATGCTTTATTTGACTATGTACTATAAATCACGTTGGAAAGCCTACAAAGAAGCTTGGAGAGATAAGTCAGGGGACAAAGAGCTAAAGAAGTGGATCTGAACAGGCTTTGCAAAGTCAAATCTATAGCCGTTTGGACTCTTACTCAAATGAGATAGACAGACTGGAAAGTATTTTGTTTACCTACCTTATTTGTAGTAAGTAGGTGTGTCCATGTCTATAAGGATACAGCCTCACTTCCTTAGCTAAAAAGTTTTTCAAGAAACATCACAAGAAATATCTCTCTTAGTAAAACGAAGCTGAGAATACTATCATTTGTATTCACATATTGTAGCAAAATCTTTATCTAATAAAATATTAGATTAAAGTAATATTGTGTTGTCTTTGTCTTTGTTATCCGCACTTACATATCTCACACACTCAACACATATCTTGCTGCAAAGATTCAAGAACGAAGAAAAGTTCAAGAATCCATTCACCCCCCTCTGTATTCTTTTACTGTATTCAATACTCAACAGTCTTCTCAAGATAAATCTGTTGCTCACTATACTAGGAGAACAAGGAGAAAGATTCATTTGTCACCTACACACACAGTGTCAAGTCCAACTAACATTATGCAGGTCTCTACAAATAATGCTATATCCATGTCAGTATCTGGCAAGAGAGATTTGGATCTTGATTCTTCATGGGAAACTACATTGACATACAGACTGGCTATGGAACTTATTTCTTTGAAAGTGAAGCTTTCCAGGCCTGCTCTAGATTTTTTGATTGAAAGAGTTCCTAAACTTTCATTTCCTGAAGAATATGGACTGTTACATCAAAGGTTTGATTTAATGAAGACATACTTCTATGTATCAGTCAAAAAGGAGTTACACAAGAAATTTGGACTTCCTAAACATGTTGCACTTCAATCACTTCATGCATATCTATTTGACAAGGATGTCATTGTTGAAGATGCTTCAACTCAAGGTGAACAAGTGGAGGTAGTTAATAGAGGGAAGCAATCAACAGAAGAAACTATTGCACCAGTGGTGAATAGTAGAATAGATCATATCACAGCCACAGCAACACAAGGACCATCTAGTCAGAGGTTGGATGACTCAGGAACTGTGATTGATGATGCTGAAAGGTCTTCTTTGATGACTGAAATTGCAAGTGAGAAACCCTATGATATGGGAGGAATGACTTTGATTGATTTTTCTGAAGATCAAACCAATATTGTTCTTTCAGAGTCTATCCACCTTGAGGGTGTGTCTCAGAAACCAACACTTAAAGACTGTGGCATATTAGCTATGGTGTCTAATGAAGTATTACTGAAGACATCAGAGTCTAGTGTAAAACCTGAAAGTGGTATACTGGAGCCTGTACTTTCTGGAAAGAAAGTAGATGTTTGTAAGGGTTCATAGACTATAGCAGCTCACTCCTTGGAGAAAACCTCAAGCCCCATGCCATATGAGGAACCCTCTCTCCATGTGAGTTCAGGTGTAAAAACTTCTTCTAACCCTTATTTTTCTGTAGGTCATGAGAGCACTTATCCAAATTTGAGTGATACACTTGAAAAGATGGACATAGATCCACACACAGAGAGGCTGGCTCCTGACTAGGCAAAAGGAGAGGTAGAAAGAGTGTTGACTTTAGATAGTCAAAGTGAGAATGAGGGTATGGATGATCAACTCCATAGTGAGGGAGAGAAAATTAGGAAACCACCATCATTTGATTTCTGGGATCAGGTTTTTCCTGAATCTTGTTCTGAAAATCTTGGTATGGATGCTGGTACTTATTCTTTTATCAAGATGTATGAGAAGCATGACTTAGCACATCACAATGCAAAGCCAGAAGTTAAAGCTCAGAAACAGAAAGAAAGGCTGGCAGAGATCATTAACAGAAGAGGTGAAAGGCTAAGACAAACTTCTACTCAACCAGTACCAGAAGAAATTCCTAATGATCCTAGTATTCCTTTGTTTGTACTTCCAATTTCAGCTAGAATTGAGACATCAACAATATCTGATCAATCTAAAGAGGAGTCAGGATTTGTAGATGTTAGTACACAGAATACTGGTGAAGGACAGGATGATCATACTTCAGCTCCAGATCAGAAAGATGAAGATGTTTGTACTTCTACTCAAGTATTATTACTTGAATATCATTATCAACAGGCAACTTCTTCTACAAGACTTGAAGATAATGTTCTTTCTGCATCTGAATCTGAAGATACAACAAGCACTTCCAACATTGAAGTCAATTCTGAAATTCTTAAGGACATTCAGAAATCTCAAAGTGATATTCAATCGAGACTTCAAATTCTTGAAAATAACCAAGTCACTATCATGGACAATCAAGCAGTTCTGATGAATCTCATTTGTTCTGTTACTGAATCTCTTGGAATTCATGTTGCTGATGTCAAAAAGGGGGAGATAAAGACAATTCATAAACAAAAACAACAACAGACTGGGGGAGATAAACAGACTGGGAACAGAAACAAGGGTGACAAAGTTGGTAAATTTCATCATGGAAGTGGTAAAGGAAAAGAAGCATCAAATAGTTGAATTCTTTCTTCTAAGTACTAGATACATGTCTACATCTGAAGAAGGAGGTACTTAACTTCATGATCTTGAATTCATAAATTCTATTCTGGTTGTATTGTTATTTGTTTTGACATCTACAACTTAGATTTATGCTTCAGATTCTAAAGCATAAATAGGGGAAGATTGTTAGGAATAATTCTTAAGTTGTGATGTTAAGAATAGAATTTTGCTAATACTTCTTGTATATCCTCATCTTATAAAGGATTTAGCACGTTGTATAGGATATATGTGTTAGACAGAATTTTGTAGAGTTTAGTCAGGAACAGTGCGTCAAAGACTACATGTCAGGAACAGTGTATCGAGGACTACATGTCAGGAACAGAGGAACAGATCCTGATACAGCAAGTCAGATCCTGATCAAATACTGATGGGATAATTAGATCCTGATGCAATGGGAAATCCTGATATCAGTCGTGTTACTGATGATGTCAGTCGTGTTACTGATGATGTCATTATGGATGCTACAGAAACTGGCAAGTGCTATAAAACAGGATCTTTGTTTGGAAAACAAGCAAGAAGATATCGTGAAGGAAACGAATTCTCTATTGATGGAAACTATCAATTGGACGGCAGAACATTGTCATAGATAGATTATAATTCTGTTATTAGTTGATAGGTAGCAATATAAATACTCCCTCAATATCATTGTAAAAAGTGTGTGTGAGCAAGTGAGTTCGTAAGATTTGTATTCGAGAGTTCGAAACAAACAGAGAGAGAGTTTTGTATTGTCAGCAGCTGCTAAAGGTATTGTACACCTTTGGTAGAGTTTGTATTTGATTATTTTAATACAAACAAAGTTAGATTCATTCGTTTATTATTGTTCATATAATCATGCAAAAATCATACACGATTATATAACTTGTATTCAACCCCCCCTTCTACAAGTTATTCAAGTTAACAAGATACATACACCCATGCCATGTCTGCTTAAACAAGTTAAAATCTGTAACGATTCGAGATTTTAAAATTTAACATAACGATCATGAGATTTCTGTGTTTATGAAACACGGAATTAAATACGAATTTTCAATTATTTCGATATGGGGAGATTTTGTCAAAAACGGGTTTTACCTGTAAGGAAGTTGGGTATTAAGCGAGGCCACTTGTGATTCCTCCAACAACCTGGAAATCAAACTATTGATGAATATTAATTTGAAGTATTTAATTCAAGGAAAAAAAATTAGGAATCTCTTTATGATGGGATCATGGTCGTTTTTAATTCTAAACCCCTTAACAAAAATATTAAGTTTTAAATCAGATGCTTTCCAATGAATGAACACTCATCGAATCCTAAATCGACAAGGGGAAAGGCTGTCAGTGGCAGGGGACTCCTGTCTATCGTGGTGAGATGTGACGAATATAAACGGTTATATTCGGCCGTTGTATCATTGGGTCTAACTTAACTGAGTCGTCATAATATGGTGGAAATAAAAGTTATATTCAACTATTATGAACTTAGAAGCATAGAGTTTGGTTGAAAATCTATTTGATAGATAAGATCAATCGTTGATCACCAAACTTTCCAAGAATTATATATGATATAATTGAAAACTGTTGTCTACCTAAATAATCATGTTTTAAGGACTACCAGTGGTTGACTTAGGACATGACGAAATATGGATCTTGGCTCACTAGAAAGATTTATGGGATATACTTTCCGAATTAATAGTAAGGGCTATTGATTTGACAAAAATAGTGGGAGATATATTATGAATATATATCATAATCATTTGAACATAATAATTTATAAATTCAGACAATCTAATGTTTATTTTGTGCTTTTATCATTGTAGATACTAAATAATGGCAAACAACACAAACACACTATCCGTACGATCAGTCCTTGAGAAGGACAAGCTGACAGGAGAAAATAACTTCCTAGACTGGCAGAGGAATTTGAGGATTGTCCTCAGGCAGGAGCGTAAGCTTCATTGCATTGTTATCCTTCCGCCAGGTCCCCTTCCCGAGAGCGCTACTGCTAAGGAAATAGCGGCCCACGCAAGGGATGAGAATGATGTAAATGATGTTGCATGTCTTATGTTGGCAACTATGAGTGCTGAGCTTCAAAGACAGCATGTGCATATGGATGCATATACTATCAATGAGCACTTGCAGAGCATGTTTGCAAGCCAAACTCATCAAGAAAGGTTCAACACGAGTATGTCACTCTTTAATTGCAAACAAGGGGCAAGTGAACCAGTTGGCCCACATGTTCTGAAGATGATTGGTTACATTGAGTACCTTGCTACTTTGGGTTTCCCGATTGCTGTGGAAACTGGTATTGACCTAATCATGAATTCTTTGAATAACAAATTCACTCAGTTTGTTGTGAACTACAATATGAATGAATTTGACAAAACACCTACTGAATTGTTGCATATGTTGAGAACATATGAGACCAACATGAAGACAGCTGAACCTGCTCCCATACTGATGGTGGGCAATAAAGGTAAGGCCAAGGGGAAAGGCAAGTGGAAGGGTAAGAAGAAGACTGGATCTGATTCTACACCCAAGCCAAAGTCAGGTCCCAAACAGGCTTTAAAGCCTGAAGGTGGGGTTGCTAAGGGTGAATGTCACTACTGTAAGAAAACTGGTCACTGGAAGAGAAACTGTCCTGTTTACTTGGAGGATCTGAAGAAAATGAAGGCTGTTCAGATTTCTGGATCAGGTATTTATGTTATAGAAGTCAATCTGTCTACTTCTACATCTTAGGTATTGGATACTGGATGTGCTTCTCACATTTGTATAAATGTGCAGGAACTGCAGAGAAGTAGGACTTTGGCTAAGGGAGAAGTGGACCTACGAGTAGGCAATGGAGCAAGAGTTGCTTCTTTAGCTGTAGGAACTTATTATTTATCTTTGCCATCTGGGCTTGTTTTAGAACTTGAAGTCTGTTTTTACGTGCCTGCGATTCGCAGAAACATTATTTCTGTTTCTTGTTTGGACAAGAAAGGTTTTTCGTTTACAATAAAGAACAACAGTTGCTCTTTTGCTTTGAATGATTTAACCTATGGTGTTGCGCGTTTGTTTAATGGTTTATATGTTCTTGATTTAGATAATCCTGTCTGTAATATAGAAAACAAACGACTTAAAGTTAATGACTCAAATCAAACATACCTCTGGCATTGTCGTCTAGGCCATATAAATGTGAAACGCATATCCAAATTACATAAGGATGGATATTTGGATAAGTTTGATTTTGAATCATTCCAAGAATGCGAATCTTGTTTGCTTGGTAAGATGACTAAAGCCCCTTTCAATGGTAAAGGTCAAAGGGCCACTCAACGTCTCGAGTTAATACATAGTGATGTATGTGGCCCAATGCGTGTGATGGCTAGAGGAGGATATTATTACTTCATAACATTTACTGATGATTTCAGTAGATATGGATATGTATATCTTATAAAGAACAAATTCGATTCTTTTGAAAAGTTCAAAGAATACAAGGCTGAAGTAGAGAAGCAAATTGGCGGTGGTACAAGTATTAAGATCTTACGATCCGATCGTGGGGGTGAAAGTAAGCACTGAATTTAAAGAGTATTTAAAGGAGTGTGGTATTGTATCACAACTCACTCCGCCAAGTACACCTCAATGGAATGGATTTTAAGAGAGGAGAAATCGCACCTTATTGGACATGGTGCGATCGATGATGAGTCATGCAGATCTTCCAATAAGTTTCTGGGGTTATGCTCTAGAAACAGCTACTTTCACACTTAGCCGTGTTCCTACTAAGAAGGTTCAAAAGACTCCATATGAGATATGGGAGGGGAAACGGTCAAGCATGAGCTTTATGAAAGTTTGGGGATGCAAGGCGTTTAAGAAACGTCAAGTATCTGACATGCTTGGACCTAAATCCGAAGAGTGCAATTTTGTGGGATACCCTAAAGAAACAAAGGCGTATTATTTTTATAGTCCTTCTGAGCAGAAAGTGTTTATTGCTCGAGATGCTGTCTTCATGGAAAGAGATTTTGTTTCCAAAAGAAATAGTGGGAGAACTATAGATCTCGATGAAGATCGAGAATCATAAACCAATATTGAACCTGAAGTGGAACAAGAGCAGGATGATGATAATGCTCAACAAACACAGGTGTTCGTAGATCTGGTAGAATTCGCCATGAGCCAGAGAGATATGGATTTCTCTTGACTCAATGTGGTGTTTGATGCTCATAGATGAAGATGAGCCTCTTACATACCAAGATGCTATGAACAGTCCAGACTCTAAGAGATGGCTTGAAGCCATGAAATCCGAGATGGATTCCATGTACGAAAACCAAGTATGGACTTTGGTTGATCCACCTGAAGGGGTAAAACCCGTAGGGTGCAAATGGGTTTTCAAGAAGAAAACTGACATGGATGGAAATGTTCAGAC
Source organism: Saposhnikovia divaricata (assembly GCA_036435485.1). NCBI lineage: Eukaryota > Viridiplantae > Streptophyta > Magnoliopsida > Apiales > Apiaceae > Saposhnikovia > Saposhnikovia divaricata. The sequence continues at coordinate 118,557,437 of CM071597.1, read as the reverse complement.
CTATAAAGCAAGGCGGGTAGCAAAAGGTTTCAAACAAATTCATGGTATTGACTATGATGAAACTTTCTCACCAGTGGCTATGGTCAAGTCCATAAGGATTTTGCTTGCCATTGCAGCATTCCATGATTATGAAATCTAGCAAATGGATGTCAAAATAGCCTTCCTTAATGGAAGCCTTAAAGAGGATGTGTACATGACACAACCTGAAGGTTTTGTCGATCCAAGGAATGTTGGCAAGGTATGTAAATTACGTCGATCCATTTATGGATTGAAGCAAGCATCTAGGAGATGGAATATTCGTTTTGATGAAACAGTCAAAGAGTATGGCTTTGTTCAAAACGAAGATGAATCTTGTGTTTACAGGAAGGTTAGTGGGAGCCATGTGGCATTCATAGTACTATATGTTGATGATATACTACTAATAGGGAATGACATACCTTCTCTAAAGGCTGTTAAGACTTGGTTAGGGAGCAACTTCTCTATGAAAGACTTAGGAGAGGCAACCTACATTCTAGGAATGAGGATCTATAGAGATAGATCTAGAAGGATGATCTGTCTAAGTCAGAGCACATACATTGATAAGGTTTTGCATCGTTTTGGTATGCAAAATGCAAAAAGGGGATATGTCCCCGTGTCTCAAGGGATAACGATCTCTAAAGACCAGTGTCCGAAATCATTGGATGAGAAGGATCACATGAGTAAGGTTCCATATGCCTCAGCAATTGGATCTATCATGTATGCAATGGTATGTACTCGCCCAGATGTTTCATATGCTTTGAGCATGACGAGCAGATACCAGTCTAATCCAGGTGAAGGTCACTGGACGGCAGTCAAGAATATTCTAAAGTACCTGAAATGGACTAAAGATTCATTCTTGGTGTATGGAGGAGAGGAGAAACTGGTTGTAAAAGGTTACACCGATGCAAGTTTTCAAACAGACAGGGATGATACTGTATCACAGTCTAGTTTTGTGTTTTATCTAAACGGAGGTGCTGTAAGCTGGAAGAGTTCAAAGCAAGAAACAGTAGCTTATTCTACAATGGAGGCTGAGTACATTGCAGCTTGTGAAGCAGCTAAGGAGGTTGTTTGGATTCGAAAATTCATTACTGATTTGGGAGTGGTTCCATCGATCGCAGATCCCATTGATCTATACTGCGATAATAATGGAGCTATTGCACAGGCTAAAGAACCTAGATCACACTCCCGATCCAAACATATACTCAGGAGATTTCACCTTATTCGAGAGATTAATGAAAGGGGTGACATACACATATGTAAAGTGCACACAAATGATAACATTGCAGACCCACTGACCAAAGGCTTGTCGCGGCAGAAGCACGATGGTCATACTAGTTCCATGGGTATTAGATATATGGGTGATTGGCTCTAGTGCAAGTGGGAGATTGTTAATGTAGGTGCCCTATAGGCAATACATTGTTTCTTTGAATAAACCTTTATGTCATTTGATCATTCAATAAACGTATTTATTATGACTTTAATTACTGCGATATATTTGTTAGCATAATAAATGTCCTTAGAATCATGATACACATTATATAGTTTAAGTACATGACTTGAACTTGAGATTTTATAATATATCATATTCTTAAAAAGGTCCCTGGTCGAGTATTATTATTATAGGACAATAATAATATATAAATAGACTAGTATGTTGTTTGACAGATAACCACATCTCATTGGTTATAAGTATGGAGATACTAAAGTCAATACATAGGTACATGTAGGAGTACATGGTACTGGACAGACCCACAGTGAGATTCTTCATGTTTAATAAAGTCATAAGAAAGGCTCACAGTGATAATGGTGTAATGATCCTTTGACTTGAGATCATTATATTTCTATACGAGGATTAATATACTTTGACTACATTAAAAGTTACATTTGACCGGGTGATGATAAAAGTGGACATCGGGTATATCATGAGTCGTATGAGAAATATGAATGATAGATAAAGGATTTAACCCTCCTATAATTAGGAGAGATATTATTGGCCTCTTGATTGAGTGAGACTATAAAATGCATGGTCGTGCTCAAATAATAATTTGTTTTTAATAGTCTACTCATGGATCAAGTAAATCCGGATTAAATGTTGAAGAGGATGACTAAACACATGCCTCGAGTTTAATCTATAATATTTGGTTAAAGGGATTATATTACAAGGAAACATTAATCACGAAAGGTTTAATATGGATCACCATTTAAATTATTATTACTTGGGTAGCAATGATGTATTACTAGATGCCGCTCTTTGTTTACGATTTTAATTGAGACTTTAAAATCATTGCCAACGTAATAATAACCTATAGGGTCACACACTTAGAATGTCTTAAAAGGAGTTTTAATTTAAATAGAGAATTTAAATTAAATCATTATTAAATAAAGAATTTGCTATTTAATTAATTGGACTGGTCCTAATTAATTATCTAAGTAAATTCGAATTTAATAAAGTAAGAACATAATTGGGTTTAAGGAAATCCAATAATAAAATCAAAATAAAATTAGAATTGGGTTTAAGGAAGCCCAATTCGGTTTTTTAATTTTAGCCCACTATCTCTCATATAAATACATGATGATGTATTACTTTGAGGTTAGAGATTTCATAAAATTGTTTTATTAAAAACCCTAGCAGCTCTTTGAGAGGCTAGAGAGATAGAGAGAGGCTGTTCTTTGCGGGCTAGTACCTGGCTCCTCGGATCGTTGGACGGTCGGACATTCGTGTGGATTACCTTAGAGACACAGATCTTGACGTGAAGATTGTGTGTGGTGATTACAATCTAGGATCTCCGTTGAGTTCGTGAAAGTAAAGCTTTTTAAAGGTATGATTCGTAATCTCCATAATCTGTCCATAATTATACATGGATCCATGGTTTGGGTTTCGAAAATTTATTATTTTATTTACGTTTATCCGCTGCGTTTTATGCCTCGAAACCCAACAAATTGCATGTGCAAATACGTTGATGAAGAGCGGTTATGCAAGTTTAAGAATTTAGTGATTAAGGCAGATATGCCATGCCAAATTGGAATATTTGTTAGACCAATAAATCATGGACAAGATTTGAGGCTAATGAGAATTGAATAAAGGAAAAAGGACACAAAGAAAAGCACATGATTGTAGATATGGTTAAAGGGCGAAAAGAGAATGGTGACGAAGATGTTGGGCATAAGATATTCAATATTGAAGAAAGATTGTTTTAAACGTCGACTGAATGGCGAAGATAGTAAAATGGAAAATTAAAAGATCTTGAATGTTTTGTACTTGTCGTTAGACGTAAGATTCTAGAGACAAGGAAGGTTGACCTGAGTAAAGTAGAATGAAGCAGAACGAAAAGGTTTGTAAGAATTATCAAGAAGAACCAAGACTGAATAAGGGGTAAGATGATTATGTGGAGTAAATGACTTGTGCAAGCCAGTGTAGAAAGCCATGGTTATCAAGGATGGAGGAAAGTTGACCAAGATGGAATAAAATGACAATAAGAAAAAGACAGAGGAACCAGGAAGTTTTCAGAAAGTGTAAACAAAAGACACAAAAGTTAGTTAAGAAAAGAATGTGGAATTCCGAAGATGTGGAGTTAGAAGAGAAAGGGCATTGTAGTTACCTATAGAATGAGAAATAGCAGAGGTTAATGAGACCCCATGATCAGAAAATAAGATTTCAGGAGAAGAATCCATAGAGATTTTACTAAAATAAATGTGGGAAGCTGTGGCTGTAATCAGAAAGGCAGTGTGGTGACAAGTAGCAGAGTCAGAAGTTAAAGCTATGTGTTATGAGCTTGGAAAGATGGGAATTTTGCTAAAAATAGTATCATATCAATCTTAGTGGAATTATGAAGAGAGTAATAAGACTACTGTTATGATTATCAAGAATCTAGAAATTCAAAATGATTATGAAAGAAGTTAGTAGGAAGTGTTTGTAATAACTAGAAAAAGAGTTAAATATGATCCAGATTTAGATTTATTTCCTAACAACAAAATGCGAGCAAATTGTGAGGACTGATAAGTGGATTTATATCCACTTGGATTGCTTCGATTCGGCTTAAATTGATTGTCTTGGACTCAAGTTTATTGTAGTTTTGATGTGTTTTGCTTAGTTGTGCAGATTTACAAGAATGTCGATTATGGGTGATGCTTCTATCGTATTTGGAGGATTAATTTATTAAAATTCGGATTTTCCGGGAAGGTTGCGCAGTCTACACTGTTTGGCCATATCTGGAGTTCTATAAGTCCTTTTGAGGCCCGTAAGCTGTCCACGCGAAGCTTGGCAGATTTTCTACAACTTAGGATAGGATTCGCGCACGCAAGTTGCGTGTGCTGGGAGCAGATTGCGCGACAAGCAGACTGATGGGAGCAGAGAATTTACTATTTTGCCCTTTTTAAGTTCTAATTGTATTTTGGGCAGTTTTTAGTACCTTAATCGAATTCTAGTTGTAATAGAAGGCAATTTCTTGCTGGGCAAGACTTGGAGAGCCTATATAAACACATCCAACCCTTTGTAAATAAAAGAATTAGAAAATTAGACAATTAGATATCTTGTACATAATATAGCTTAGATCTGCAAGGGAGAAAAGGAGAGAGGATTCAACGCTCGTGACAAGCAACGGATCTAGATCTACTTCCTCTTTTGTATCATAGATTTGTTTTCTCAACTCTTGTTTTATTAATATTATTACTTTCTTTCATATCTTGTCTTATATCATGGTTTCAATAGATCCCATGATGACGAGCGGTTCAATTATGAACTAATCGTTGTCATGGGATTCTAACGGATTTACTTATGGAACTTAGTATCTTGATTGCTTAAAGATCTGTGTGTGATGTATATTTGATATCCTCGTATGGTTATGCTTAATTGATAGATGCGTCATGAACATCTAAATTGTTAATCTCTTGTGAAGTGAAAGTGGATCTTGAGATTTAGAACTTGCCATGCTAGCATAGGTTCATAATTGTTTATCAATATGATTTGTGGTGTGAGATGAAAATACTTATACTGCCCTGTGTGATCTTTATGGATAACTTGTTCTTCAACCGTTATGTTTTCAAATTCTATAGACATATAGGGTCTAAGCATAATTGGTGTCTATTCATCTTCTATCTCTTTTGTGGATGTATGTTTAGTTTGGTATACGTATACTGAGAGGTAGCGTGTACTTATTTCGTGTTGTCCGATCAGATATCATAACCATTGCATATAGAGATTAAAGGCGTCAGATCTAAGCGAAGTATTTAATGAAGTTAGGATTCCATGTTTTCTTGCATATAAGTAATTAATCTTGTTATTTGTCTTAGCAGTGAATAATAATCATACATTGTTGCGTAGGTGCATCTACTGAATTGAAACCTAAGATCTCCGTGGGAACGAACTTGACTTCTATCTGTATTACTTGTGACCACGTACGCTTGTGTGATTTAGTGAAAACAAGTTTTTGGCACCGCTGCCAGGGATCATCGGTGTTTTATTTTTGGTTTATGTGCTTGTCAATAGTGGTCGTTAGAGTTCACTGACTCGGATTAGTTACTTATCCATTCTTGTGTAGTTCGTTGGTGTTTCAGGTACTTGTCAAAGAGCGTTGACTTTGAAGATGGATTTTCTAAATTACTATGGAGTTCAACAGGTGGTTAGTGTTTGTGAGCTATGTGCGGGCGCACATGAGACGAATCAGTGCTGGAGCAACCAAGGTGGTATTCAACAACCTCAGCAGCCTTATCAGCAGTATCAAGGTCAATAATATGGAGCACAGCCTTACTATCCTCAGAATTTTCTGCAGCAGAACCAGGATTTTCAGCAGTAGCTAGGGCAGAATTTTCTGCAGCAGTATGACCCGTGGCAATCTGAACCTCTGAGTTATGAGGAACAACCATATTTTCCATACCATCCTCAACAGTACCAGCAAGATGTTCCAGACATGTCATATTTCTTTGGAAGTGAAGAGTTTCAACATCAGCAACCTACTCCTACTTTTCAGTCAGATGAGGTTGATGATTTGAAGGAGATTAGGAAGGAGATTAGGATGCTTGCAGAGAGTCATGAGAAGTCTCTCAAATCTATGGAGACACTAGTTGCTCAAGTTTTGAGTGTCTTGGAACAAGAGAAACAGCAATCCATACGAGAGGCAATTCCAGAAAATAACGGTGACTTGGAGCAAGGTACTGCATGCTTAATTGAAGAAGACACATTCCAAGGTGAGGTGAGCGTTCATAGGCCATGTGAGGAATTTGATCAAGCTAGTGAGGTGGATGATTTGGAAAGGGCACAATTTGAGACAGACACTGATGAGCTGCAGAAATTTCAAGAATTGGTATGTGCGTACGAAGAGGACTCGGATGAGCTACGCAAATTTCAAGAATTGGTATGTGCGTTCCAAGAGGCTGATAATCATGGGAAAGATTCAGGTCTTATACTTGTCTCAGATTATAAAGATGGAGGTAGTGCATTAGAGCCAATGGAGGAAGTTCTTTTTGAGGAACCAAAGGCTTCAGAAACTTACATTTACCCTCCTCCATTATATTCAAGCGAAGCCCGCGAGTGTGTGTTGTTCTACAAATTGACAGATTTTGGGTCAACAGAGAAGGGCATTGGAACAGGACATATTTGTTATACGAATAGCCCAAGCGAGGAGAAGGGGCAGAAAGTGTGCCGCCGTGATGACGATGAAGTCTCGATCCTTAATGGAGGCTTGGAAGTAACGTCAAGCTATTGACGTTAAAGAAGCGCTTCGTGGGAGGCAACCCACGCATTAGAGTAGGGAAAAAAAATTTGAGTGTTGAAAAAAAAAATGAGTGTTGTGAGTATTGTGAAAAAAAAAAGATTGTGAAAAAAAAAGAGAGAGAGAAGAGTGAAAAAAAAAAGTAGAAACGCAGGCTGCGCCTGCGTTACTGTATTAGACGCAGGCTGCGCCCCTGTAACGCAGGCTGCGCCTGCGTTACTGTTCTCAGCGCAGTCTGCGCAGGAGAAACGCAGCCTGCGGCTGCGTGACACACTTCCCTGCCCAGATTTTTTCCCGAAAATTCTTATTTTTGCCTCCAAAATTCCCCCAAATTTTATCCTAACTCAAATTTCTTCAATCCCTAATTCCTAAATCTATTCTAGATCAAATCCTAACCTCTCCAAATCTCTCCTACACAATTAAATTCTTATCCATCATCTTATATGTATACCCACCTATACATACAAATCTAATTCCTTTTCTAATTCTTTAAATCTCTAAAAATTCAATTCTAAAGAGGAATTAATTACAAGTTCACCTCTTTGATTCATAATTGGTTTATCTCTTCTCTAATCTTATTTTTATTACGAATTTGTGATCTTGTAAATTGGGGATTTTGTATTATTCTAGGAATTTGGGCTATTCTTGGTGTGATATTGCTTGGAGATTATTAGTGGAGCTTCTTGTGAGTTGGGTATTGCTACAGAAAGGGGATTTTTGCCGAACAAGCATGTTGAGTTGCGATGGGGAAGGATTTGTAAAGCGCCTTGTAGGTATGTTTTCTGCTATCCCTCGTATTTACTTCCATTCAATGCGGACATTGAATATTTTAAGTTTGGGGGTGGTTTGAGGGATTAGTAGTTGTTGTTGTATTATGTGTTCATGTAGGATTTCATGTTTTGCATATTAGTAGTAGTAATTCATGCATATATGTTCGTATTAATTATGTTTGTTTCATATAGGACATTCAGTTTATTTTTCGTATACCATGTGAGTTCATATTAGTTGCATTTTCTGGCATGCATGTTTCATGATCCCTTAGATCGAGCTAATTCTGATTGGTAGGTAGGTGTCTAATTGAGTGTGGTAATGATGAATAGAGGGTTGACTTATAGTTTCTATGAAATTGACTTATGTGTTTCAGAAACAAAACTAATTACACAGTCTCATTGGGTGCTTTTGGGCTAGGTTGAGGTCATGCTTGTTTGGATGTTTTGAGATTTAATCATTTGTTTATATTTAGAATTTTCGTTATTCCCTTGATAGCGTAGTAGCACTAAAGTCTAAGTTTGGGGGAAAACAGGGATTTCATGCTAGTTGTTGGCTAGGTGTCAAATGGCTAGTAGCCGGCTCATATTTATATGAGTAGTCTAGGGTTGGAATTGAGAATTCTCATTCCAGATTGCATAGAGAAGAAAAAAAAGAAGAAAAAAAACAGAAAAAAAAAAAGAAAAAAAAAAAGAAAAGGAAAAAAAAAGTCAAAAGTTTCAATTGTTTTTATGCAAAATTAACTAGGGTGAGCTCTTTAATACTCGAGCAATTAAGTTCTAGGGGACTTTGTGCCTAGTGACCTAAGGCTTTTATAGTCTGGGATCCACTAAAACGCTCGCTACATGGGTATTATTGTATAAGCCTTTCGGGGTCTCATCCATTGCACGGTTAAATAAGCATGATTGTATATATGTGTCGTAGTAGTTAATAATAAAGCATGAATTTCTGTCTACCTTGGATAAGGATGGAGGTGTTCCTAAGTTATGAAGTGTTTACAGTCTATTCTATTTATAAACCTGTGATTGTCTTGACGAAGAGCATGTATGATCTTTTACCTAGTTTTGGAAGTATTTCTGATGAGCATTGCATACATGCACGTTTCTGTTCATGTATTGTTAGTATACGGGAACTTGGTCGAGCTCTATTTGGATTTAGTTGCATTCTCTAAGATATTTGCTTGCTAGTTGGTTTTGGTTAGTTTGAAGGGGATCGTTGCATTTTCCATATTAGTTGCATTCATGCATTGCATTGCATTGGATTTGGTGGGTACATTTGCTAAGGCCCTCACGAGACCTTACTCATCCACTGGGGCTGCCTAGGGGTTTAAAGGGCTTGTTGCATATGCCAAATGCAACCGTGATCACCTACGGAAGTGGTACTAGTTAGTTAGTTAGTTGTAATTGTTTATGCTTGAGCACAAGCATCGGTTTAAGTTTGGGGGTGTAATAAGTGGATTTATATCCACTTGGATCGCTTCGATTCGGCTTAAATTGATTGTCTTGGACTCAAGTTTATTGTAGTTTTGATGTGTTTTGCTTAGTTGTGCAGATTTACAAGAATGTCGATTATGGGTGATGCTTCTATCGTGTTTGGAGGATTAATTGATTAAAATTCGGATTTTCCGGGAAGGTTGCGCAGTCTACACTGTTTTGACCATATCTGGAGTTCTATAAGTCCGTTTGAGGCCCGTAAGCTGTCCACGCGAAGCTTGGCAGATTTTCTACAACTTAGGATAGGATTCACGCGCGCAAGTTGCGTGTGCTGGGAGCAGATTGCGCGACAAGCAGACTGATGGGAGCAGAGAATTTACTGTTTTGCCCTTTTTAAGTTCTAATTGTATTTTGGGCAGTTTTTAGTACCTTAATCGAATTCCAATTGTAATACAAGGCAATTTCTGGCTGGGCAAGACTTGGAGAGCCTATATAAACACATCCAACCCTTTGTAAATAAAAGAATTAGACAATTAGACAATTAGATATCTTGTACATAATATATCTTAGATCTGCAAGGGAGAAAAGGAGAGAAGGATTCAACGCTCGTGACAAGCAACGGATCTAGATCTACTTCCTCTTTTGTATCATAGATTTGTTTTCTCAACTCTTGTTTTATTAATATTTTTACTTTTTTCATATCTTGTCTTCTATCTTGGTTTCAATAGATCCCATGATGACGAGCGGTTCAATTATGAACTAATCGTTGTCATGGGATTCTAACGGATTTACTTATGGAACTTAGTATCTTGATTGCTTAAAGATCTGTGTGTGATGTATATTTGATATCCTCATATGGTTATGCTTAATTGATAGATGCGTTATGAACATCTAAATTGTTAATCTCTTGTGAAGTGAAAGTGGATCTTGAGATTTAGAACTTGCCACGCTAGCATAGGTTCGTAATTGTTTATCAATATGATTTGTGGTGTGAGATGAAAATACTTATACTGCCCTGTGTGATCTTTATGGATAACTTGTTCTTCAACCGTTATGTTTTCAAATTCTATAGACATATAGGGTCTAAGCATAATCGGTGTCTATTCATCTTCTATCTCTTTTGTGGATGCATGTTTAGTTTGGTATACGTATACTGAGATGTAGCGTGTACTTATTTCGCGTTGTCCGATCAAATATCATAACCATTGCATATAGAGATTAAAGGCATCAGATCTAAGCGAAGTATTTAATGAAGTTAGGATTCCATGTTTTCTTGCATATATGTAATTCAATTTTAATTCTCATTAGTTAGTAATTTGTAGTTTGTTAATTTGTATTCTAGTTAATTATAGTTAGTAAAAACTTAATATTGTTAATTGTCTTAGCAGTGCATAATAACCATACATTGTTGCATAGGTACAAAACTAAATTGAAACCTAAGATCTCTGTGGGAACGAACTTGACTTCTATCTGTATTACTTATGACCACGTACGCTTGCGTGATTTAGTGCAAACAAGTTTTTGGATTAGTAGTTGTTGTTGTATTATGTGTTCATGTAGGATTTCATGTTTTGCATATTAGTAGTAGTAATTCATGCATATATGTTCGTATTAATTATGTTTGTTTCATATAGGACATTCTGTTTTTATTTTTCGTATACCATGTGAGTTCATATTAGTTGCATTTTATGGCATGCATATTTCATGATCCCTTAGATCGAGCTAATTCTGATTGGTAGGTAGGTGTCTAATTGAGTGTGGTAATGATGAATAGAGGGTTGACTTATAGTTTCTATGAAACTGACTTATGTGTTTCAGAAACAAAACTAATTACACAGTCTCATTGGGTGCTTTTGGGCTAGGTTGAGGTCATGCTTGTTTGGATGCTTTGAGATTTAATCATTTGTTTATATTTAGAATTTTCATTATTCCCTTGATAGCGTAGTAGCACTAAAGTCTAAGTTTGGGGGAAAACAGGGATTTCATGCTAGTTGTTGGCTAGGTGTCAAATGGCTAGTAGCCGGCTCATATTTATATGAGTAGTCTAGGGTTGGAATTGAGAATTCTCATTCCAGATTGCATAGAGAAGAAAAAAAAGAAGAAGAAAAACAGAAAAAAAAAAGAAAAAAAAAGAAAAGGAAAAAAAAGTCAAAAGTTTCAATTGTTTTTATGCAAAATTAACTAGGGTGAGCTCTTTAATACTCGAGCAATTAAGTTCTAGGGGACTTTGTGCCTAGTGACCTAAGGCTTTTATAGTCTGGGATCCACTAAAACGCTCGCTACATGGGTATTATTGTATAAGCCTTTCGGGGTCTCATCCATTGCACGGTTAAATAAGCATGATTGTATATATGTGTCGTAGTAGTTAATAATAAAGCATGAATTTCTGTCTACCTTGGATAAGGATGGAGGTATTCCTAAGTTATGAAGTGTTTACAGTCTATTCTATTTATAAACCTGTGATTGTCTTGACGAAGAGCATGTATGATCTTTGACCTAGTTTTGGAAGTATTTCTGATGAGCATTGCATACACGCACGTTTCTGTTCATGTATTGTTAGTATACGGGAACTTGGTCGAGCTCTATTGGGATTTAGTTGCATTCTCTAAGATATTTGCTTGCTAGTTGGTTTTGGTTAGTTTGAAGGGGATCGTTGCATTTTCCATATTAGTTGCATTCATGCATTGCATTGCATTGGATTTTGTGGGTACATTTGCTATAGGCCCTCACGAGACCTTACTCGTCCACTGGGGCTGCCTAGGGGTTTAAAGGGCTTGTTGCATATGCCAAATGCAACTGTGATCACCTACGGAAGTGGTACTAGTTAGTTAGTTGTAATTGTTTATGCTTGAGGACAAGTATCGGTTTAAGTTTGGGGGTGTGACAAGTGGATTTATATCCACTTGGATCGCTTCGATTCGGCTTAAATTGATTGTCTTGGACTCAAGTTTATTGTAGTTTTGATGTGTTTTGCTTAGTTGTGCAGATTTACAAGAATGTCGATTATGGGTGATGCTTCTATCGTGTTTGGAGGATTAATTGATTAAAATTCGGATTTTCCGGGAAGGTTGCGCAGTCTACACTGTTTTGGCCATATCTGGAGTTCTATAAGTCCGTTTGAGGCCCGTAAGCTGTCCACGCGAAGCTTGGAAGATTTTCTACAACTTAGGATAGGATTCGCGTGCGCAAGTTGCGTGTTCTGGGAGCAGGTTGCGTGACAAGCAGACTGATGGGAGCAGAGAATTTACTGTTTTGCCCTTTTTAAGTTCTAATTGTATTTTGGGCAGTTTTTAATACCTTAATCGAATTCTAATTGTAATAGAAGGTAATTTCTTGCTGGGCAAGACTTGGAGAGCCTATATAAACACATCCAACCCTTTGTAAATAAAAGAATTTGAAAATTAGACAATTAGATATCTTGTACATAATATAGCTTAGATCTGCAAGGGAGAAAAGGAGAGAAGGATTCAATGCTCGTGACAAGCAACGGATCTAGATCTACTTCCTCTTTTGTATCATAGATTTGTTTTCTCAACTCTTGTTTTATTAATATTATTACTTTCTTTCATATCTTGTCTTCTATCATGGTTTCAATAGATCTATGATGACGAGCGGTTCAATTATGAACTAATCGTTGTCATGGGATTCTAACGGATTTACTTATGGAACTTAGTATCTTGATTACTTAAAGATCTGTGTGTGATGTATATTTGATATCCTCGTATGGTTATGCTTAATTGATAGATGCGTCATGAACATCTAAATTGTTAATCTCTTGTGAAGTGAAAGTGGATCTTGAGATTTAGAACTTGCCATGCTAGCATAGGTTCATAATTGTTTATCAATATGATTTGTGGTGTGAGATGAAAATACTTATACTGCCCTGTGTGATCTTTATGGATAACTTGTTCTTCAACCGTTATGTTTTCAAATTCTATAGACATATAGGGTCTAAGCATAATTGGTGTCTATTTATCTTCTATCTCTTTTGTGGATGTATGTTTAGTTTGGTATACGTATACTGAGAGGTAGCGTGTACTTATTTCGTGTTGTCCGATCAAATATCATAACCATTGCATATAGAGATTAAAGGCGTCAGATCTAAGCGAAGTATTTAATGAAGTTAGGATTCCATGTTTTCTTGCATATAAGTAATTCAATTTTAATTCTCATTAGTTAGTAATTTGTAGTTTGTTAATTTGTATCCTAGTTAATTATAGTTAGTAAAAACTTAATCTTGTTATTTGTCTTAGCAGTGAATAATAATCATACATTGTTGCGTAGGTGCATCTACTGAATTGAAACCTAAAATCTCTGTGGGAACGAACTTGACTTCTATCTGTATTACTTGTGACCATGTACGCTTGCGTGATTTAGTGCAAACAAGGACAAGGAAATGAGATCTTGATTTTTGAGAAAGGTAAAGGCGGTGTTTTAAGGTCGGAAACAACATAGAGGTCTTAACAATTAAGCAGATCAAGAAGTTGTTAAATAGGGAAATGAAGTTGTTTTGTACCAGAAGGAGGTATCAGAAAAGAGCGATTAGGTCAAAGCATATTTCAATGAATAAGATTTCAAATAGCATTTAAATTAAGAATTTAATTATGCCCATAGATCACATATCAAGATATTCGAAGACTGGTGAAGCATATACAAGTCGATCGAAAATGACCTTGAAAGGTTCCAAGAAAAGGAAGAAAATTTTTTCACAAGAATCCCAATGTGGGTGGGGTGAAATGTTGAAGTTGTAACGTGTAGAGTTAAATTCGAGGACTCGTCAAGTATGCAGAGTTATGATTCAAAAGTTGATTTCAAAGGATGCGGGATAATGTATTTCGAACAAGATATTTATACGATTTAAGGAAAGTGGTCATCAGTTCGAAATGGTTACTCAGTAAAACAATGAGATTAAGGATGGATAGAAGTTTTCTGATTATTCCCTTCTCGAGTAACATTGCACGTAAAAGAGGAGTAAGAATGATTGGGAATTTCTTAATATTCTTTTCTCAAAGTTTTATTTGAAGAAAGTTCTTTTTAGGATATATCAATAAGCGATGATGCGTATTAAGTTGAATATGCGTGTTGATAAAAGCGGGAGCTTGTTGGGAGAATTGTTTCATGATAAGTATCGAGTGAAGTTGTGACCTTGGGAGAATTGATATTACAGATTGATCTTATTTCAATTTTGTTCTTGTGTTGAGTGGAGTTACAGTCAAGGTGACGGGTATATTAGTTTTCAAGAACTGCAGATAATCGAGGCTATATTTCAAAAGACTTAGCAAACCAGAATATTTTATAAGAGTGAGAATCGAGTTGTCAGTTGAAATATGCTGGACGTGAATCCAAAGACGTGTGTGTTTGGTTGTAGTATTCGATTGCAAGGACGCGACTGAGAATGGACGATATGCGGTTAAGTTTTTAGATTGGGTACTCGGTAGAATATTGGGACTAAAGATAGATAGGAATTTCTTAATTATTCCCTTCTCGATCGACATAGTACTTGAAAGTGGAGTAATAGCGATCGAAGGATTTCTTGAGATTCCTTTTTCGAAAGTTCTATCTGAAATTGTGTGATTAAGAGTAAGAGCTCGGGAATGGTGCCAAGTGTAGATTGTTGTGAATCAAGGCAAATTGCGCGATTGCATTATTACGAAGGTTTGGCGTGGTGATATAAGTTTTGACGTGGGGTATAGTTTGTTATATGGAAAAATCATGTGAATTCCAGAAATAAAATATTCGGCTACGTGTGATAAACGTTTAGAGTTAATAAGACTCGGAAACCAAAGCTTAAGGCTATTTCGGAAATTGAGGGCTAATGGAATGAGCTTATAGATTTATGAGTTGGTATGGGGGAAAATCCTAGTGTTGAAAGATGCAACCTGGGAAGTGGAAGTAAGATGTTTGAGGAAAATTGTTAATTGTGTCCTTAGCGTTGATTCTGAGGACAGAATCCTATTAAGTGGGGAAGGATATAACGCCCTAGAAAATTTTGAATTTAAAATTATTTATTTAATATAAATTATGAATTATATTATGTGAATATTGTTGTAAAGGTGAAATGTATGTGAGATGGTGTTTATGTGATTATATGATGATTTGGGTAAACTGTGAAGGTTTATGTAATTTTATTTGTATTTTTGAGGATTTGAATATTTTTAAATCATGTATTTTAATCCTCTGTCAATTTTATAAAATTATTGGAGGGATTAAAAATCATGAAATTTTTTGAAATATTTCCTTTATATATTTATTGAGTTTTTAAAATTGTTGGGTGAATTAATTTGGGTGTTGTGGTATTTTAAAATGATTTTAAGAGTTTTATTGTATATAAATGATCAAAATTTGTAAAATTCATATTTAATTCATTTTTGATCCGAAAGATATTTCAAAAATATGTGTGTGCTCGTAATTTTATATTCTTTATTTTAAAAATGAAAAGTGTAATTTTCCATAGGTTTTATTCAATTTTGATTTATAGAAGTCGGTTATTAGTATATAATTGGGCCGAAAAGAGAGTAGAGTGGAAATAAGAGGAATTGGGCCAAGCCCATTAAGTAAACCAGCAGCCCAGCAGTTAGAACAATCAAGAAAATGGGGGGGAGAAGGAAAAAAAAGAGAAGAAAAGAGAGAAAAGGGGAAGAAGAAGAAGAGAGATTGGGGATTAAATTGAGAGTTTATATGTGTGTATATGTATGTATGTGTGTGTATAAGTAAAGAATGGAGGGTGAAGGGGCTGTGCAGCAAAAGGGGACGTGGGAGCAGGAGGAGGCCGCCACCGCGGCTGTGGCTCGCCGGCGGTGGGGCAGTGCTTCGCCAGAAAAAAAAGAAAAGCTAGCCGGCGGGATGGCGGTGGTACGAGGAGCAGCGCAGCGTGGTGGTGGGAGAGATTGCAGCACAGAGAGAGAGAGAGAGAGAGAGAGAGAGAGAGAGAGAGAGAGAGAGAGAGAGAGAGAGAGAGAGAGAGAGAAATGGAGGGAGAGAGAAATGGAGGGAGAAATTTTGAGGAATATTCATCGGAAGGTATAAAATTTTATTTAATTAATTAATTAATTTATTTTATTTTTCCGATGTAATTATTTAATTCCTCATTTTAGATTAATTGGGTAATTGTTGTAATTAAATTATATTAATTGCGATAGCATTGTTGTAATTAAATTAGAATTAGGTGTGATGCGATGATTTAATTTTCGTAGTTTATTTTGGAAGAGTTTATAATTGTTGATTAACTGTGGGTTCGATTATTGCTTTGATTAATTGTTTAGTTGATTATATTGGTGGGTAAATTATATTAATAGTGGTGGTATTTAGTTTTAATATGTTAGTTTGAATTATTAAATTTGTGGATGTCGAGCTTCCGATTATTTAATGATGGTTCAGTCGGGAGTTGTATGGATGTTAGTTGATGATTGTTGTTGTTGTATTATATATAAGTTATATGAGTTGGCTAGTCGTAATTGTCTATGTGCTAAGTGATATAGGTCGAATAGTAATATTTGTTAAGTGCTTTAATTGTCAGATTTTGGTGGAGGGTTAGGTGTGATCAAGTGGTTTTGATTAAGGAATTATATAATTGCCTAAGTTGTATATTTGTATAAATGTTAAGTGGTGGTTTTTGAAAAATACCACTGGCCCTAGAGGCTGTGTGGTTTGTTTTAATTTAGTTTTCAAATGTAATTTATAGTAAAGTTAAGTTATCAATTTATTTTTCTTACGTGTTGAGGTGCCGCATGTCTGGGCGGGTAAATTTCTTTACATGTTTAGTTGCCGTATGTCTGGGCGGATACCTTTTCTTATGTGTTTAGGTGCCGCATGTTCGGGCGGGTACTTTTAATTATTTGTTTACTTTTATGTTGCTGCTAGAGAAGCAGCTATATTTTAAGTGATTTTGAGTCAAAAATTGTTGAGTTGGAAAACAGGTGGATAGTCCTATTTACGAATATCTCATGCCGAAATTTTCTAAAATTCCCCTGCAAATCTATTTAAAATCTGTTCAATTTATTGGATATCAATGATTTAAAGTATGTTATGCTTTATCGAGAGTTTAAGTGTAACACCCCCAGATCCGGGGTCAGGGATCGGGTCGCTACGGTCTCATAACTCATAAATAATACTTGACTTGAGTCCAAAATCAATAAGTAACATGCTATGACCCCACAATAATATCCACTCACACACACAGTTATAGTCGCAGAGATGAAATTGAAATAAGTCTTACATAAAAGGGTTTACGAATAAAAGTTATTACAATCCAAAAGGATAATCATCATAAGTTTAAAAGTTTTGCCGTTGATTACATTAATTATACATATAGTTAAACAGGAAACAAAAGCTATCTAACTATGCTACCTTAGCAATGGCGGCTAGCATCTCAGCGGGGAGTCCGGTGGGTCGGGTAACCCGCTTGCGCCGAGTGCGCCTGACGCGAGCCATCTGTCCTAGCTGTTGTTGTGACATGATAAATAAGCAAGGGTGAGCAATAGCCCAACAATAATAATATAACAGGACAGTGATAGTATATAACAGTTCGAAGTATCATTATTTCCATATGCCATGCATTAACGAAGTTAGTGCCAGTATACTATAAAGGATGAAGTTACAAGGTAACTTAAAGTGTTTATTTTGTGGAAATATCTGCTAAGTCAAAATAAGCAAGATATCATTATTTATCCTATTAAGAGGAACTTGCAAGGAAAATATTACAGTTCCAGTTCTTAACATTTTTCGAAGTTCTACAACCTGAAAGAAGTCTCTTCCATACGTGTTGCGGAAGATACCGTCAACCTGAAAGAAGTATCTTCGATACGTGTTGCAGGGAATTCCCAATTTGGGAGATGAACCAATATTGGAGTTATCACGCGCCAGCTGTTCCACTCCCTGATGATCAGTCGGGGATGGTACAGCCTAATATAGTTTACTACCGGTAGAAGGAAGAACTGACGGCTCCACTTGTCAATGGCCTTTAATAGTAACTCCCTCGCCAATGATTAGGCCTTGTGATGGACCGCGCGACTCGGTCTCTTACACACGACTCCTAGTTCGAGTAAATCCACAGCATTGAAATGTATAGTTTATCCTCCCTTCCCCAAGTGAAATACTTGTTGACAAGACTCCACAAAGTAGTCATATCTAGTTGAAAAGGAAAATTCACTAACATTTCCCAAGCTCTTGCTTGTTAATGGATATCAACTTGTTCCAACGATCTTACCCCTCGAATGATGAGAAGGTACACACAGACTTAATGAGTCCCTAGCAACCAAGTTGCGAGTGAAAAGGATAAACTATGACCGGGAAGTCAACAAGATAAAGAACTTTTCTCAAGTAAGGTTCCCTTATAATTTAAGGGATAGATACGAGTCAAGAATGGACTCTAGATGACCTTTCTTAATATAATATTAATCGTATGACTCCGAAGGATTTTCAGAATGATCGAAGGTCAAAAATAATATTTGAAGAAAAATAAACAACCTTGAAGTTGTTTCCAAATATTGAATAAATATTTATAGAATATTTATTGAGTCGGAAGTATTTAATGAATGAAAGAATATTTTTAATCAGAGTATTTCTCAAAATAATCATTGAAGGAATATTAAGACAATATTTATTGAATAAATAATTACTTAAATGAATATTAAAATAATATTCATTTAATAAATAAGTTTGAAAGGACTGTTTGGAATAATATTCGTTAAATAAATAAGACTTCAAATTAATATTCCAAAAATAGTATTCATATAATAATTAAAAATTTAAATGAATATCCAAGTGATATTCATTTAATAAATTAAGCCTTAAAGGAATATTCGAGAATAATATTCCCTTAATACATGATGTTCTAGATGAACGTCCGAATGATATTTATTTAATAATCGAAGGTTTTATAGAAATATTTGAAATAATATTCGATTAATGGTTCGTCTTTGAATGAATATTGAAAAATAATATTCATTGAATAGATAACGTTCAAATAAATAATTGAAGTAATGATCATAAATTAAATAATCTCGAACGAATATTCAAATAATATTTGTCTACCAAATAATGGAAATTATTTACTTAAATATTTCCCTCGAAAATAATTACGATATATCAAGAAGTACTGACTCCCGGTCTATATTCAACAAATAGGATTCAGAAGCCCTTCTCTAAGGGTCTTAACAACATCCGGCTTATAATCGATATATTATCTATCTACTTATAAGCCAAAGAACAATCAGGGAACAAGTATATCAATATGACTTGAAAGTAGGCATGCATGCTATGGCATATGTATAACAGAAAGCATATATATTCACAACAACCGCCTAAAAAGGGAAAGTTGAAACTTGCCTGGTAATTGAGCACGGGTAGGGGTAGTGGTAGGGTATCCCGGGTCAGCTCGGCGATCTATAAATATCAAGAGATTCGAGGTTAATCGCTTAACACTTTTTAGAAAGGGTAAGTATTAACTTAAGTCGAAACATGTTTTCGAATTATCTCGATCTACCCCTTTTTACTGTAACTCTTTTTATTACCGATACGATTCGACATTTGTTCGTCATTAAGACATGTCATCGTACTCACACTTAGTGTATACTTAAGTTGTATAAGTTCTAAATTCGATCGATTACGAACCAAGATTATATCTCGAGTTTTATCGCTCGTTTTCTAAGTTATAGCCAAAGTTATACTTTTAAGGGGTTCGTTCGCGTTTAACCTAGATTCGAACATTTTTATAAAATCGAAAAATGATCCGATTCACATGACGTTTTCTCTCACACCTTCCTTTTTACCTTTAGTATTTAATTACCAAGATTTTCCACTGACTTACGTATTTTACGAGGGTTCAATTTTAATTACGAATTCTCGGTTACGGTTTCGAACTACTTTTAGTAAACCGACCGTAACTCCTAAACCGTAAGTCCGTTTCACACGTTCTTTATATCAAAACGAAGCTTGGAACATTATCTATCATATCATGGCAGATAAAGTTTCTGGACAGTAGGGTTTTGACATGGAAAATGGCATACAAAACATGGTATTGTAAAATCGGACATTATTACGGCTGTAAATCGAATATCTACCAATTTCAAATCTTCCCATAAACATGGTATCCATTCCAAACAACATATACATGATTTATACACATGAACTGAGGCCAAGCAATGCCTTTCCATTCATCTAACTATTTTTAACATTTATCCAAGATCCATACATAATCATGCTTATAATCATGCCTTAACCTTAACATAACCATAACTAAGCTATATCTATCATAAACATGCTTAAATCTCAAACAAGGGTTAAGGTTTCAAGATCTTTATACCTTCCTTAGAGAGTGATGTAGCCTTACTAAGCCTTGTATGGTCCTTAGGAGTGATTAAGCTTGCTAGATCAACCATGAAAAATCAAGAAAACAAAGTTAGTTCAAGAAGGTTACTATTCATCCTCCTCTTTCATGAATTTTTTGAAAATGGAAGAAGATGAGTTTGAAGCTAAGATTTTGAGGAGATTATTTTTATGAAATTTAAGACTCACCTTAAAAATTTCAAGAGCAAACAAGGAGTGGAAGCTGGATTTTGGTTTTGGAATTTCTTTGTTTGGCCGAATGGAATAATGCTAGGGGGAGAGAGTTTTTGCCTTGTTTCTTTGCTTGGTTATTTGATAAAGTGAATTATTAAGATGAGGTTTAGATAGTCTCTCATCGAAAAGTCACTTTAATAAAGTGATGATGTATAGGATGATGAAAATGGAGGGACAAGTGTTGAGATTTTGATGGTTTACATGCAACTAGTAGTTTGATTTGCTAAGTGTTAGTTAATATCTAACCATACTAGTTACTAGATATTTATCATTTGTACATGCATGTATCTTGCTCCCTCTGCTTGATTCTGTGTCCGTTTATTGCTCGTTTCGATTGATCGTTCGTAGGAATATTTCACGGATTTCTAGTTAGGGTTTACCGGGAATCCTCTTAATATTAATACTATCATTCTCCACCTTTCTTTCTATCTTTCCAATTTATATTCCTTAAATCCATTCGTTAAATCCTTAAGTCTATCAGTGTCCAGGGAACTCTCGGAGAAAATAAAAGTGTGGTTTTTCAAAATCCGACAGCTTTTACATACAATTATTTTCCCCCTGGATCACTAATACGAACTCGGAAATCCGTTCCGAATTCTTCTATATAGTGTCGTCTCATATTATTCTTACTTCCACCAAAAACACTATTCATTCTTTATCCTTTACTTATTCTCTTAGGGTTGTACAATCGTCCGTATTCTCTTTCGATCGTTCCTTAACCTTTTTACGGAACCACTGGATTAATCGTTATCGATCTGGATGACATGAGGATATTCTCCTGCTTGGAATTGCCATATCTTATTCCCCTAGGAGATAGATTATTCTTACCTAAGTTGTCAACCATTAGCATTCTTCAAGACATAGAAATAGTAAAATCGAATTCCATTCATACTTTCAAAATATCATCTATTACATTGTAGCCGTAACCACTATTCATTCTTACATCATTAAATAAATAAAAGTTTTAATTCTACCAAAAATCTGGGTTTTTACAGTCTCCCCTCCTTAAAAGGATTCTGTCCCGGAATCAGTTTGAAAACAAGTGGGGGTACTTCTCTTGCATTGCGCTTTCAAGTTCCCAGGTTGATTCTTCTATATTTTGGTTCTGCCACAAAACTTTGACTAGCTGAATGACCTTGTTTCGGAGTACTTGTTCTTTCCGGTCTATGATTTCCACAGGTTTCTCTACATAGGTCAAGTCTGGTTTCATGTCCACTTGCTCATACTCTACAATGTGCTTGGCATCCGGATTATACTTCCTCAGCATTGAAACATGGAACACATTGTGCACCTGCTGCCAGCTCATAAGCTAGTTCCCCAATCCGTCTCAAGACCTCAAATGGTCCAATGTATCTGGGACTCAGCTTTCCTTTCTTTCCAAATCTCATTAAACCCTTCCAAGGTGACACTTTCAAGAACACTAGGTCTCCTACTTCGTATTCTTTGCCTTTCCGAGCTAAGTCGGCATATTTCTTTTGTCGATCCTGGGCTGCTACCAACCGTCCTCTGATTAGATCTACTGCATCTTTAGTTCGTTGGACCACTTCGGGCCCGAGCATCTTTCGCTCTCCAACTTCATCCCAATACAAGGGAGATCGACATTTCCTTCCATAAAGGGTGTAACACCCCTAGATCCGGGGTCAGGGATCTGGTCGTTACCGTCTCAATTCCCATCCACAGTTCAACATAAATATTAAATTACAACCTTGTGACCCAAAACAATAACATAAAACACACCCGTTATAGTCCCAGAGATGAAATCAGAGTAACAACCAAATTTTATTAAACACATTATGAGTTCTTACAACCCAAAAGAATTTTAATATAAATACATACTCTTTGCCATCCATTTACATGAGTCATACTAGACCATATACTTAGTACTGAAAGAATAAATCTATCCTACCAATAGCTTTCTCTTCGGCTCTGGTAGTCTCATCGTCCTCGCCCGCATCGAGTGCGCCTTGTGCGAGTCATCTGGTCTAGCTGTTGTTGTGAAATAATAATAAAGCAAGGGTGAGCAATAGCCCACCAACAATAATATTTAACTGAACGATAATATATAACAGTTCAAAAGTATCTTTCAAACCATATGCCATGCATTTACGGAAATGATGCCAGTATAATATGAACGATGAAGTTACAAGGTAACTCAAAATGTAAATATATGAGGGAATATCTGCTATGTCGAAAATAAGCAAGATATTATAAAGAGGAACTTGCAAGGAAAATATTGCAATTCCAGTTACGAACACTTTTCCAGCTCTGCCAACAGTAATCATGTTGCAGGAAATAAATAAGTTTGGATGATGAACCAATGATGGAGTATTCACCGCGCCCGCTGTTCCAATCTTGATGATCAGTCAAGATCGTACAGCTCAAATTAGATTTACTACCGGTAGAAGGAAGAACTGACGGCTTTACTTGTCTACCGCCTTACTAGCTCTCCCAGGCCAACGGTTGGGCCAAAGGGGATGGACCGGCGCTACTCGGCCTCTTACACGACTCCTAGTTCCAATAGAATTCATGATTCTGAATGTAACGTTCGTCCCCCTTTCCCCAAGTATAATACTTGTTGATAAGACTCTACAAAGTAGTCGTATCTAGTTGGAAAGGAAAATTCACCAATAACTTCCAAGCTATTGCTTGGTAACGAACATCAACTTGTTCCAACAATCTTACCCCTCGAAAGATGAGAAGGTAAACACAGACTTAATGAGTCCATAGCAACCAAGTTGCGAGTGAAGAGGATAAATTATGACCGGGAAGTCAACAAGATAAATAACATTGCTCAAGTAGGTTCCCCTATAATATGGAAGTTTGAGCGAGCATTTAAATTCTTTTAAGATAGATTTAAATGAAAAAGAAAGAGTTGGGAACCTTTCCTTGATAAAATAGTCGTAAAAAGACTCCGAAATATTTTACATAATATCTGGAGGTGGAAGGTAATCTCCGAATAATATAAATTATTTTAAAAAGAATTTTAAAAGGATTAAATAAATATTCCAAGAATATTTATTTACTCAATAATAATTATGGAATATTATTAACTCATAATATTGCTCGTAAGTAATCCTCGAATGAATATATGGAATTATTTAATAAATAAATCCCTCCTTAAATGAATATTCGAAATAATATTCATTAAATAATTAAACTCCAATAAATATTTAAAATAGTATTCAATAAATAAGTCGAACCTTAAATGAATATTTGAAAATAATGTTCATTTAATATTTACTCTTTTAAATGAAAATCCAAATAGCATTCATTTAATAAATAATCTTCTAAATGAATATCCAAATAATATTCATTTAGTAATCAAAACTTTAAAGGAATAATCGAAATAATATTCCTTAAGTAAATAGAACTTCCAATGAATATTTTAAAATAATATTCATTAAGTACATAAAACCTTAAATGAATATTCGAAAGTAATATTCATTTAATAAATAACATTCTAAAGAATATCAAAATAATATTCATTAAATATCAACTCTAAATGAATATTCAAAATTAACATTCATTTATTATCTCTCGACTAAGATAATACTCGAATAACATTCCTCGAAATATTTCCAACTAATTGATACTTTATGGAATATAATAACGTTTAACAATAACCTTCCTCAGATAAATAATAATCTGTCGTTGGAATCCCTCCGGGTTTCCACGACTATCTATAACTCAAAATACCGACTCCCGGTCTATATTTAGAATGAATATCATATGCCCTTCGCTAAGGGTCTTACCAAAATAATCCGGCTTATTACTGATAAATCGTATCTAGTCTATAAGCCAATATCAATTCAGGGAACAAGTATCACAAAAAAACCAGAGTCACAATATAATTGGAAACAGGCATGCATGCGATGGCATATGTAAAACAGAAATCATATACATATATTATCACAACAACAGGTTCAAAGGTTTGAACACTTGCCTGGTAGTCGGGTGTGGGTAGAGGTAGCGTGTCCCGGTTCAGCTCGGTGATCTATAAACAATCAGAATATTCGAGATTAATCACCTAACACTTCTTTAGAAGGTTACGTATTACTTTACTTAAGTCGAAACACGCTTTCAAGTTATCTCGTTATGCACCCTTTTGTATAACTCTTTTTATTACCGATACGATCCGACTTTTGTTCGTTATTAAGACATGTCATTGTACTTACACTTGACATATACTTAAGCCGGGTAAGTCCTAAGGTCGGTCGTTTACGAACCAAGATTATACCTCGAGTTTTATCGCCCATTTTCTAAGTGTTTTACCAAAGTTATAACCAAGTATCCATTTTAGGGGTTCGTTTATATTTAACCTCGACTTGAACATTTTTATAAAATCGAAAAACGATCCAAATGACATGTGGTTTTCTTTCAAATCTTCCTCATGACCTCTAATATTTTATTACCATGATTCGTCACAAACTTTCATATTTTACCGAGGTTCACTTTTAATAACGAACTTGTAGTTACGGTTTCGAACAACTTTTACTAAGTCGGCCATAACTCCTAAACCGTAAGTCGGAATGCTTCGATTCTTTCGCCAAAGCGATCTATGACTTGAGATCTACAAGGTTAGGTCATGTATCCATTAAGGTCAGAAATTTAACCTAACTGTTATGCACGAATTACTAAGGTCTAATGAAAATCGGGCATTACGACGGCTATAAATCGAACGTTTCAAAATTGTTTTCAACACAACCAAGCCACACCGGGCATCCATACATCTTATACACATGTTATACATCTCAACAAGTCCAGGAATATTACTCTTCACCATCATAATCATCATATGGTCAAACCAACTACAAGATCATGCTCATGATAACACTAATGTCATAACTATGCTAAAATCCACCAAAAACATACATAATCTTAAAATAAGATCTAGGGTTCTTAAGGATTATACCTTCCTTGGAGAGTGTCCTAGCCTTACTAAGCTTGTTATAGTCCTTGTATAGCCTCAACAAAGCTTAGATCATCCAAACAAAACAAGAAATCAAAGTTAGTTTCTAAGGGTTACTATTCATCATCACTTTTGTAAAAATCATAGAAAATCGAAAAATAAGAGTTTGGCTCTCAAATTTTTACCACATCTTGGCCTCTTCATAAGCTTTGTTTTGAGTCCTATATCATCTAATTTGAAGCTTCGTAGCTATGGTTTTGAACCCGTTTTTCCCACTGGACAGAAACTGGTCAGATTTGTTGCCCCAACTTTGAGCATGGATTTGACTAGGCTATACTACTTTGTTGGCCATGAAATTTTGAACGAACCTTACACATGGTGTGGAGAGGCTATGATCAAAATTTGGTGATTTTAGAAGCTCTAGATTTTGAGATATGAATTTTTCTTTCATGGCTATTCTTGCTGGGCAGTTTTGAAGAAATGGAGAGAATGGAGTTTGCTTGGCTTGTCTTTGATCTCATCTAGTCTAAATGAATTATTGTTGATAATAGCTTGCATAAAGCCACTTTAATAAAGTGCTTTGGTCATGGATGAGCTAATCAAGTGGACAAGTGTTGCATTCTTGTGGAAAGGTGTGTGTTGTAAGCTAAGTGCTTGGTTGGTTTTCTAATGATGCTAGTTAACTTGTAACTAGCTTGGTTACTTGATGTTATCCACTAGCACATGCATGTATCTTGATTCCTTGCTTGTTTCCTTGTCCGTTTATTACTCAATTCATTGATCGTTCGGAGGAATAACTCATTCGTTTCTAGTTAGGGTTTTATTGACAACCTTCTTAACATTTATAATACCATTCTCCATCTTTCTTGGTAACTCTCGAATTTAAATTCCTTAAATCCTCTCATTAAATCCTTAAGTCTATCAGTGTCCAGGGAATTCTCGGAGAAAATAAAAATGCTGTTTTTCAGAATCCGACAGCTTTTACATACACTTATTTTCCCCTCGAATCACTAATACGAATTCAAAAATCCATTCCGGGTACTTCTATATAGTGTCGTCTCATAATATTCTCATTCCCACCGAAAACACTATTCATCCATTTTTCTTTACTTACTCTCTCGGTTTATACAAATGTCCCGGTTCTCTTTCGAACATTCCTTAACCCTTTTACGGAACCACCGGACTAATAACAGATATCGATTTGGATGACATAAGAATAATCTTCTTCATTGGAATTGCCACCTCTTAATTTCCTTGGAGATAGATAATTCTTATATAAGTTGTCAACCAATACCATTCTTCATGGCATATCATAATTGAATCCGAATCCATTCAATATCCATCTATTAACCCATTGATACATTCATACTCCAATACATAATAAAAGTTTTAATTAGTACAAAAAATCTGGGTTCTTGCAAATTATATCCAAAATTTGGGGTTCTTACAGTCTCCCCTCCTTAAAAGGATTCCGTCCCGGAATCAGGTAGGAAACAATCGGGTTCTTGTTTGTCATCTAGCTTTCCAGCCCTCGGTTGATCCATAATCATTTCAACCCGTTTACAGCACATCTCCGTAGTGCTACAGTACTCTCTTTTTCCTTTTTATCAACTTTTCTACTTTTGCACATCACCCTATCCTGGTTCTGCTCTTACTCATTCATATAATATCACCCTTATTGGTATCTACAGTGACATCGGTATCACTATCGCATTGCGAATTCGGAGATAACCTCACTCGCACTATGCATTTCCTGATCGCCTTAATCTTCGTAATCTCGATCAATATAGAGAAGTGGAAAGATTTATTGAGAGATCACTATGATCAATTGAACATTTGTTATATTGCATAGTTAGTACAGAAGGGGGCCAGCCTTTAGTACTTGACAAGCAATTAAACAAGTTATGGTATTCCACTTAGACTTCTATCACATAGATAGATAGTCACGTAGCAGTACCTCCCCTCCTTAAAGGGTTGTTCTTCTCAATTCATAAAGAAGATGAATAAGAGAGAAGAAAAGAAAAGAATTCTAAAGGATTATAGAATTTTTTTTTTTTGTAAAATATCATACTCAGAATTTACCTCTGAACTATAGAGGTTCATCAAAGAAGAAAATAATCATGATTATATCCAATACCATTTGATCGCAATTTCACGTGTCAACATATCTTGCTGTTTTGTCCATTATTCTATGGACCTATACTCTGGTTCAATCTTAGCAACACTTTTGGAAAAATCTTTCAACCTCTCAGGTTAAATCTTAGGTTTCTCGCTGGACATCATTGTTACTAACATTCCATGTCACGCTACTAGCTTTTCATATCTATTATATTAACACTATCAGGTTGTCATCCCGATAATTCATTAGAAACCCATTTATTAATCCATTCATAACATTCCTTACTTCACATTCCATAGATGCTTTCCCAGTCTTTTCTTTATCAATCACATCCTTCTTATTATCTGATATTTATTTACCTCTGTTATTTACTTCCACCTTCATCTCTTTATTGAGGCATCTTTTGCACTTGGCACCTCCTTATTGGTATCCCGTCACATTTACTCTATAATCATCACATTATTTCAAATTTAAAACCTCCGAAATGAATCTGGCCGATTTCTTTAGCTAGATCCAATATAATCTACTTCTGTCAACTTGTTTCTCATCACTTATTCTTTTCTACCCGCGGTTTTTCACAGGTTGTCTTTCGTAAGTCAGACCAGGTCGTACACCTACCTGCTCTCTCTCTTATCATCTGTTGAGCATTTGCATTTTACTGGTGTAGCTTTGCCACAAGAAACACGTTACTACCATGCTATAAGCTTTAGGGGTAAAACTGGCTCGAATGCCACCTTCCGAACACTTTAAACCCTCAGGTGGCCTAATAAGTCTCGGGCTCAACTGCCCTTCTCTCTAAGTCTCATTAATTTTTTCCACGGGAATACATTTAGCATCATGAATCATCAACCTCATATTCTCTATCTTGTTTGCGCAGAAGTACACTAACACAAACTTGCTTGTCATTCATCAACATGCCATTTAGCTTATCAATAGCAGCACTTTCTTTATCTTTACATTGTCATCTACTTTCTTAGAAGAATCACCATCGCTTGTTGCTTACGTAGTGCCTTAATAGCTAACCGTACGGGTTTCAATCCTTTAAGGAGACAAAGTAATCACTATTCCTTATCCATAAGGAACACTTCCTGAACTTGATGTAGATATTACATGAAGTAGATAAAATTGCAGAAGAGTTTCAAGCATCGCAGCTAAGTCAGGTTGATGAAACTATCACTCATGCATCTTCCATAAAAGTTTGGAAACTTAATGGTTTACTTCGTCAATTTTTTTTTTGTATCATGGTCCTGGTTTGCCTCAAAACGGGACCTTCTAAGGTATGTAATATGCTTAAGACCCATCAGGAATCGAATCTTTACTTAAACTACTATTACCGTCGATTCTTGCACAATCATCAGAAGGAATGTAAATTCCTCCATTCCGATATGACCTTCAAGGTCCTTCCAAATATTATTCTGTTTCTTCGGTATGAACATTTGTAATTATTCCTTTATACTTAGACTGTCGGCCACCTCATTGGCCTTTCATAATAATAGTAATTTCTGGTAATCCTTGTTCTTCGGATACATTTCAGTTCAAATTTTTTTTTTTTTTTACCTCATTCTCATCACTGTTGGGTGAAAGCATTCTCCCTTAAGCTCTGCTGAAGGAGAAAAATATATCTATCAGTCTTTTTCCATAAGTCATTCTTTCCAACTACCCGTGGGAACTTTATCACGTTTATTCCCAATCCTACTTAGGATACTTCTTTTCTTAGTTCTTTCCTTATCTTAGGATAATCTCAACCTTTATAGGTTTAATCCATACTCCCTCAGGGTTTCATACATGCATCATCTGGTATATTGTTATTGTGTCTTACATTCTCTTCCAAACTTCTAGTTGGAAACTCAGAATATTAGCTTTTCCTTGTAAGGTTTCTTAGGTCGTCCTCATCATTCCTCCTGTATTTTCTAGGTACAGGGTACATCAAAACGTCTTTGATCAATACCCTAATAATTCTATCTCTGTTCTTTCCAGAACTCTTTTTTAATAATCTGTACAGGTCATTGTTGCCTTAGCAAATCCAACTCATATCATCTGAATTCACAATGTCTTTATTAGGGTTAGTGCCATCCCTTGTACATTCCCCAGGGTTTGCCTTACTTTATGGATATCTTATCCTTAATTCAACTGCCAAGGAATTCCTGCATCCTATAATTGGCAATCAAATCATGTATCCTTAATAAGGGTCTCTTTTCAATCATTCTTATTTGATAATCGATCGGTAGCATACTGCTAATTTCTTCTTTCAGATAGTGGTCAACCTATTTGACCTTCCAAAAGACAACGTAGGTCTATCTGCTCTTTTACAGAACTTGTTAATGGTAGCAAGGATGTTCTGAAAGATATTGGTCGAGTTCAACGTGAATTTCCTAGTGCTTATCGTTCTTCGCAAAGGTACTTGCCTCAGAGAAAGTTCCTACAGCATACTGTTCAATTTCTGACCATTTCTATACTCTCTTCATATACCTTCATTGTTTACTTTCCTCCGTCATAATATATTCATGGTATTCACGATACCCTAACATCATACATCTCAAGTCAATATACTTCCATTTTACTCGTAATCTTGGACAACCATATACACATGAGTCACTTTAGTACGGGTGACCCCATCCCAAAAAGGTCTAGTGAATTCCCAATCAAAACATGGGCTGTTCAGCAGAAGATTCCTACGATCTCATTAATGTTTCCTTTATATCAGAAGGCCTTGCAGTCGGTGCTTTCTTAGAAGCAACCCTGCTTTGTTCTTTCATTGCTGGTCTAGTCACTTGATAATCCTTTGTGACTTGCCCTCAACTGGCCACACTAAAATTATATATGATTTTAGGGGTTGGCTAATTTAGCATTACTTTTCTAGCAATTGCTGGCATAGTGCCTTCTACTTTGATACCTTTCTACCTTTCCAAAACTTTACTCCATATAAGTCTTAATCGACTTCTCGGCACCGTCTCTGGTCACCTTTCCTCTATTTTTATCTTTTCAACTATTCTTATCACTACCACGTGCCAGGCAAGCTTACCATTCCTGGCATAACAGCCTTTTCACTTAAGTCAATCTCGGAGTTTCTCAGTCCGGCTGGTTTCTTACTTACATTTCCTATTTTCGTCCAATCTCACTTCATCATTGTATTTCTACAATCAATCGCGATAACCGGGGTCTGTCCACCAACCCATGTAGCGGCTACCTTACCCAATTCACGGGGTTTTCCCCAGTTTCTACTCTCTTCCATGATGTTCTCTGATAATCAGAAAGACAAGGTTTGCCAAAATTCGTTGAAGTTCTTCCCAGAATTAGGGAAATTTTGGTCAATCTATCCATCGACTGGTAACACTAAGGAGACCAGTTTCGAAACCTGAAGAATAGTTCTATGAACCTCCTAGTAGGTAGAACCGTAAGCAGTCATAATTAACGAAATAATCGTCATCGGGTTGGAAATTTAACCCCTGGAGAGGAACCAATTATATACATCCCTTAGAAGGGAATTAACAGTTTTAAACTGAAACTTGTCACAACGTCCTGATACCTATACGTCCTGATATTCAATATTACCAAATGTCAGTCTACCTGACTACCAGTCTCAGAAGGAACATTACCGTCGGAGTTGGTTGTTCCACAAAAATTGGCACTACTAAGGCCATCCGAACCTGGTGAACCATGCTGTCCGAATGCATCCGTAAGTACTTTGTCGTGCTGCGCAAGCACACATCCGAATCTTTTATGCGAAGCGTCGTTGGAAGCACAAAGTCTCCCTTTTTCCATTAAACAATGCCAACTCTTGGTCATTACCAATTTCATCTTTTAGCTCTAGGAAGATTTTCTCACATTTTTCTCTTTAACTGCTGATCGTATTACTTGATCCGTTATAATTCCGCATCGGAGTAAACTTAAGGTAACTACTATAATCCATTCAAAGAAAAGAAAGAATTTAATATTCCTCTGAGTCACATGCATCTAACGTTTCTGGTTCATCATTTCACTGAGTTAAATTAACCCTATACTTAGTCTCTGACAATAGTCTCATTACGAGTTCGTCTTGACTCACTGGTCTTATCTTCCGGTAGGTTCTGAGATCATTGTCTTGCTTACTACTTCCTTATATAACTTTATCCAATCATGCTGTCACTTCCCAATGTTTTCACTTTCTAACTGATTCATTCATAAAATGGACATTTTCTTGAATAAAACAACTTCATCAACCTCAAATTGGTTCCATAAATTACAACCTATGACATCTGCCTTCTCATGGCGAATTATTACTGACAATATTCATACTTATTCATTTATCAAATGATATGGCACTTACTGCCTCTTCTCAACTATTCCTAGGGATTCTGCTCCTCGCCTTATATCGATGCCTTTGATAATCATACATCCTTCTAGCACTCTTTTCGTTAATATGAAAGTCTCTAATGATTCTCATCTATTCCCGTATAAGATCTCAAGTAATTCTTCCAATCCGTCTTACTTGCTGGTACTACCTCCAGTAGTCCAACCACGAATCCAACATGAATCTTCAGTTCTCTTGCTAATAGCTTAGTTCTTTATGCCCACTTTTCTGAGCTCTATACCTTAATTTTCTCAGTCTTTCTGACTACAGCCCTCATTCTTCGAGGGTAAGCTCCTTATCCTAACAAGATTTTCCTTATCTGCTGGAACCTCTTCCGGGTCTCCAGTAGGGTACTCTATTGAATTTACCCGCTGATCTTCAACATATAATAAAGCATCATCGCGCTGCTGCTCGTATGCCTCAAAGTCTGTTGCCTTACTTGTCGATGGGATATCGAGCTAAGTTACTATCATGATACTTAATAGTTCCCATAAGAGTTTTATAGGTCATCACTACATTAAGTAGTCCGACTATGAACTTGGCAAGAGTTCTTGTTATCTTAGTGAATTTATTGTTTTCACATCGTCTCATCTCTGGGGTTTATAACGTACGCTCTGATACCACTTCTGTAACACCCCTAGATCCGGGGTCAGGGATCTGGTCGTTACCGTCTCAATTCCCATCCACAGTTCAACATAAATATTAAATTACAACCTTGTGACCCAAAACAATAACATAAAACACACCCGTTATAGTCCCAGAGATGAAATCAGAGTAACAACCAAATTTTATTAAACACATTATGAGTTCTTACAACCCAAAAGAATTTTAATATAAATACATACTCTTTGCCATCCATTTACATGAGTCATACTAGACCATATACTTAGTACTGAAAGAATAAATCTATCCTACCAATAGCTTTCTCTTCGGCTCTGGTAGTCTCATCGTCCTCGCCCGCATCGAGTGCGCCTTGTGCGAGTCATCTGGTCTAGCTGTTGTTGTGATATAATAATAAAGCAAGGGTGAGCAATAGCCCACCAACAATAATATTTAACTGAACGATAATATATAACAGTTCAAAAGTATCTTTCAAACCATATGCCATGCATTTACGGAAATGATGCCAGTATAATATGAACTATGAAGTTACAAGGTAACTCAAAATGTAAATATATGAGGGAATATCTGCTATGTCGAAAATAAGCAAGATATTATAAAGAGGAACTTGCAAGGAAAATATTGCAATTCCAGTTACGAACACTTTTCCAGCTCTGCCAACAGTAATCATGTTGCAGGAAATAAATAAGTTTGGATGATGAACCAATGATGGAGTATTCACCGCGCCCGCTGTTCCAATCTTGATGATCAGTCAAGATCGTACAGCTCAAATTAGATTTACTACCGGTAGCAGGAAGAACTGACGGCTTTACTTGTCTACCGCCTTACTAGCTCTCCCAGGCCAACGGTTGGGCCAAAGGGGATGGACCGGCGCTACTCGGCCTCTTACACGACTCCTAGTTCCAATAGAATTCATGATTCTGAATGTAACGTTCGTCCCCCTTTCCCCAAGTATAATACTTGTTGATAAGACTCTACAAAGTAGTCGTATCTAGTTGGAAAGGAAAATTCACCAATAACTTCCAAGCTATTGCTTGGTAACGAACATCAACTTGTTCCAACAATCTTACCCCTCGAAAGATGAGAAGGTAAACACAGACTTAATGAGTCCATAGCAACCAAGTTGCGAGTGAAGAGGATAAATTATGACCGGGAAGTCAACAAGATAAATAACATTGCTCAAGTAGGTTCCCCTATAATATGGAAGTTTGAGCGAGCATTTAAATTCTTTTAAGATAGATTTAAATGAAAAAGAAAGAGTTGGGAACCTTTCCTTGATAAAATAGTCGTAAAAAGACTCCGAAATATTTTACATAATATCTGGAGGTGGAAGGTAATCTCCGAATAATATAAATTATTTTAAAAAGAATTTTAAAAGGATTAAATAAATATTCCAAGAATATTTATTTACTCAATAATAATTATGGAATATTATTAACTCATAATATTGCTCGTAAGTAATCCTCGAATGAATATATGGAATTATTTAATAAATAAATCCCTCCTTAAATGAATATTCGAAATAATATTCATTAAATAATTAAACTCCAATAAATATTTAAAATAGTATTCAATAAATAAGTCGAACCTTAAATGAATATTTGAAAATAATGTTCATTTAATATTTACTCTTTTAAATGAAAATCCAAATAGCATTCATTTAATAAATAATCTTCTAAATGAATATCCAAATAATATTCATTTAGTAATCAAAACTTTAAAGGAATAATCGAAATAATATTCCTTAAGTAAATAGAACTTCCAATGAATATTTTAAAATAATATTCATTAAGTACATAAAACCTTAAATGAATATTCGAAAGTAATATTCATTTAATAAATAACATTCTAAAGAATATCAAAATAATATTCATTAAATATCAACTCTAAATGAATATTCAAAATTAACATTCATTTATTATCTCTCGACTAAGATAATACTCGAATAACATTCCTCGAAATATTTCCAAGTAATTGATACTTTATGGAATATAATAACGTTTAACAATAACCTTCCTCAGATAAATAATAATCTGTCGTTGGAATCCCTCCGGGTTTCCACGACTATCTATAACTCAAAATACCGACTCCCGGTCTATATTTAGAATGAATATCATATGCCCTTCGCTAAGGGTCTTACCAAAACAATCCGGCTTATTACTGATAAATCGTATCTAGTCTATAAGCCAATATCAATTCAGGGAACAAGTATCACAAAAAAACCAGAGTCACAATATAATTGGAAACAGGCATGCATGCGATGGCATATGTAAAACAGAAATCATATACATATATTATCACAACAACAGGTTCAAAGGTTTGAACACTTGCCTGGTAGTCGGGTGTGGGTAGAGGTAGCGTGTCCCGGTTCAGCTCGGTGATCTATAAACAATCAGAATATTCGAGATTAATCACCTAACACTTCTTTAGAAGGTTACGTATTACTTTACTTAAGTCGAAACACGCTTTCAAGTTATCTCGTTATGCACCCTTTTGTATAACTCTTTTTATTACCGATACGATCCGACTTTTGTTCGTTATTAAGACATGTCATTGTACTTACACTTGACATATACTTAAGCCGGGTAAGTCCTAAGGTCGGTCGTTTACGAACCAAGATTATACCTCGAGTTTTATCGCCCATTTTCTAAGTGTTTTACCAAAGTTATAACCAAGTATCCATTTTAGGGGTTCGTTTATATTTAACCTCGACTTGAACATTTTTATAAAATCGAAAAACGATCCAAATGACATGTGGTTTTCTTTCAAATCTTCCTCATGACCTCTAATATTTAATTACCATGAGTCGTCACAAACTTTCATATTTTACCGAGGTTCACTTTTAATAACGAACTTGTAGTTACGGTTTCGAACAACTTTTACTAAGTCGGCCATAACTCCTAAACCGTAAGTCGGAATGCTTCGATTCTTTCGCCAAAGCGATCTATGACTCGAGATCTACAAGGTTAGGTCATGTATCCATTAAGGTCAGAAATTTAACCTAACTGTTATGCACGAATTACTAAGGTCTAATGAAAATCGGGCATTACGACGGCTATAAATCGAACGTTTCAAAATTGTTTTCAACACAACCAAGCCACACCGGGCATCCATACATCTTATACACATGTTATACATCTCAACAAGTCCAGGAATATTACTTTTCACCATCATAATCATCATATGGTCAAACCAACTACAAGATCATGCTCATGATAACACTAATGTCATAACTATGCTAAAATCCACCAAAAACATACATAATCTTAAAATAAGATCTAGGGTTCTTAAGGATTATACCTTCCTTGGAGAGTGTCCTAGCCTTACTAAGCTTGTTATAGTCCTTGTATAGCCTCAACAAAGCTTAGATCATCCAAACAAAACAAGAAATCAAAGTTAGTTTCTAAGGGTTACTATTCATCATCACTTTTGTAAAAATCATAGAAAATCGAAAAATAAGAGTTTGGCTCTCAAATTTTTACCACATCTTGGCCTCTTCATAAGCTTTGTTTTGATTCCTATATCATCTAATTTGAAGCTTCGTAGCTATGGTTTTGAACCCGTTTTTCCCACTAGACAGAAACTGGTCAGATTTGTTGCCCCAACTTTGAGCATGGATTTGACTAGGCTATACTACTTTGTTGGCCATGAAATTTTGAACGAACCTTACACATGGTGTGGAGAGGCTATGATCAAAATTTGGTGATTTTAGAAGCTCTAGATTTTGAGATATGATTTTTTCTTTCATGGCTATTCTTGCTGGGCAGTTTTGAAGAAATGGAGAGAATGGAGTTTGCTTGGCTTGTCTTTGATCTCATCTAGTCTAAATGAATTATTGTTGATAATATCTTGCATAAAGCCACTTTAATAAAGTGCTTTGGTCATGGATGAGCTAATCAAGTGGACAAGTGTTGCATTCTTGTGGAAAGGTGTGTGTTGTAAGCTAAGTGCTTGGTTGGTTTTCTAATGATGCTAGTTAACTTGTAACTAGCTTGGTTACTTGATGTTATCCACTAGCACATGCATGTATCTTGATTCCTTGCTTGTTTCCTTGTCCGTTTATTACTCAATTCATTGATCGTTCGGAGGAATAACTCATTCGTTTCTAGTTAGGGTTTTATTGACAACCTTCTTAACATTTATAATACCATTCTCCATCTTTCTTGGTAACTCTCGAATTTAAATTCCTTAAATCCTCTCATTAAATCCTTAAGTCTATCAGTGTCCAGGAAATTCTCGGAGAAAATAAAAATGCTGTTTTTCAGAATCCGACAGCTTTTACATACACTTATTTTCCCCTCGAATCACTAATACGAATTCAAAAATCCATTCCGGGTACTTCTATATAGTGTCGTCTCATAATATTCTCATTCCCACCAAAAACACTATTCATCCATTTTTCTTTACTTACTCTCTCGGTTTATACAAATGTCCCGGTTCTCTTTCGAACATTCCTTAACCCTTTTACGGAACCACCGGACTAATAACAGATATCGATTTGGATGACATAAGAATAATCTTCTTCATTGGAATTGCCACCTCTTAATTTCCTTGGAGATAGATAATTCTTATATAAGTTGTCAACCAATACCATTCTTCATGGCATATCATAATTGAATCCGAATCCATTCAATATCCATCTATTAACCCATTGATACATTCATACTCCAATACATAATAAAAGTTTTAATTAGTACAAAAAATCTGGGTTCTTGCAAATTATATCCAAAATTTGGGGTTCTTACAAAGGGCCTCATAAGGTGGCATTCCTATACTTGAATGGAAACTGTTATTGTCGGAAAACTCAATCAATGGCAAGTGATCATCCCAATTTCCTTTGAAGTCTATCGCGCAGACTCTCAACATATCCTCTAGCGTTTAGATGGTCCTTTCACTTTGCCCATCTGTCTGGGGGTGGTAGGCTGTGCTCATGTTCAGCCGGGTCCCTACACATTCTTGAAAACTTCTCCAAAACCTGGAGTTAAATTTAGGATCTCGATCGGATACTATTGCGACTGTGACTCCATGTCACGCCACTATCTCTTTTAAGTAGATGTCCACTAGTCTGTCGACCGTGTACCTTTCGTTGAACGGGAGAAAGTGAGCTGACTTCGTCAGTCGATCTACAATTACCCATATGGCGTCATGATTAGCCTTGGTCCTTGGTAGACCTACTACGAAATCCATGGCTATGTGTTCCCATTTCCATCCCGGAATCTCTAAGGGATGTAGAAGTCCGCTGGGCTTCTGGTGCTCTGCTTTCACTCGTTGGCAGGTCAAGCATCTGCTTACCCACTCTGCTACGTCCTTTTTCATATTGGGCCACCAGTAATACTCCTTCAAATCCTTATACATTTTGGTGCTACCGGGGTGCACTGAGTATCTTGAGTTGTGTGCCTCATTTAAAATCTCATCCTTGAGTTCCTGAACATTTGGGATCCATATCCTGTACGTGTACCTCATGATCTCTACCTTGTCTCTTTCACACTTAATTTCCTCCCCGGTCATTATCTCTTCCGTGGAGTTCTCTTCTTCCTCCATCATCCGTTCCTGGCACCGTCTAATCTTTTCTAACAATGGAGGTTGGATTCTAATTTCCATCAACTTTTCTTGGCCCTCTCCAGGAAACTTAATCTCAATTTCCAGCTTCTCAAAATCTTTCACTAGCTTTTCCTCTGAAGTTATCATCTTGAGCTTCTCTTTCCTACTAAGGGCATCCGCCACCACATTGGCTTTGCCCGGGTGATAACGAATTTCACAGTCGTAATCCTTGATTAACTCTAACCAGCTCCTCTGGCGCATGTTAAGCTCTTTCTGAGTGAAAATGTACTTGAGGCTCTTATGGTCAGTGTAAATCTCGCACTTTTCCCCATACAAGTAGTGTCTCCAAATCTTTAGAGCGAAGACTATGGCTGCTAGTTCTAGATCATGCGTGGGATATCTGACCTCATAATCCTTCAATTGCCTATATGCATATGCTATTACCTTGCCGTGCTGCATAAGCACGCATCCCAGTCCTTTATGCGAAGCATCACTGTAAATCACGAAATCTCCTTTTCCATCCGGTAAAGCTAGCACTGGGGCTGTCACCAACCTCTTCTTTAACTGTTGGAAACTCTTCTTGCATTTTTCAGTCCATTCAAATTTCTCGGTTTTACGGGTAAGTGGAGTTAATAGAGCTGCGATTTTCGCAAAGTCTTGGACAAATCTTCTGTAATATCCGGCCAGTCCGATGAAACTCCTCACCTCGGTTGGAGTAGTTGGCCGTTCCCAGTTTGAAACTGCCTCTATCTTGGAGGGGTCAACCAACACTCCTTCTCTATTGATTACGTGCCCTAAGAATTGTACTTCATTTTTCCAGAACTCACACTTGGAGAACTTGGCATATAACTGCTCTTTCCTGAGTATTTCTAAAGTT
Source organism: Saposhnikovia divaricata (assembly GCA_036435485.1). NCBI lineage: Eukaryota > Viridiplantae > Streptophyta > Magnoliopsida > Apiales > Apiaceae > Saposhnikovia > Saposhnikovia divaricata. The sequence goes on along the minus strand of CM071597.1, from coordinate 118,518,555 downwards.
ATCCTTAAATGTTCAGGGTGTTCTGTCTCTGTCTTTGATTAGATGAGAATATCATCAATGAAGACTATCACGAATTTGTCCAAATATTCCTTGAACACTCTATTCATTAGGTCCATGAAGGCTGCTGGGGCGTTCGTCAATCCAAATGACATTACCAAGAACTCATAATGTCCATATCTGGTACGAAATGCAGTCTTCGGGATATCTTCAGGTTTGATCTTCAGTTGGTGATATCCCGTTCTCAGGTCAATCTTAGAGAAGTATTCAGCGCCTCTTAGCTGGTCAAACAAATCGTCTATCCTGGGTAGTGGATACTTATTCTTTATGGTTAGCTTGTTCAACTCTCTGTAGTCGATGCATAACCTCATACTCCCGTCCTTTTTCTTAACGAACAACACTGGTGCGCCCCAAGGTGACACACTGGGCCTTATCATGCCCTTATCCAATAATTCCTGTAACTGTTTAGCTAGCTCCTTCATTTCTACTGCGGCTAATCGGTACGGGGCCTTCGAAACCGGCGCCGTCCCCGGGGCTAACTCGATGGCAAACTCAATTACCCTATCAGGTGGTAGTCTGGGAAGATTTTGTGGGAACACATCCTCGAACTCATTAACTACCGGAATGTCTTGCAATCTTGGCGCTTCCTTCTGAGTGTCGATAACGTAAGTTAAATAAGCCTCGTTCCCTTTTCGTAACAATCTCTTGGTTTGCGCCATGGTCAGAATTTTCTGGGTCTGTCGCATCCCCTTAAACACTATTTCTTTCTTCCCTGGGGTTTTCAACTTAACCTTTTTCCCTTTACAATCTATCTGCGCATTATTGCGAGACAACCAATCCATACCCAAGATAACATCAAATTCCCCTAGCTTAAAAGGAATTAAATCGACATAGAAGGATCGTCCTCTTATTTCTAGTTTACAGTCGGGGTGAATTTGATTAACCGGTACGATTTCCTGGTTAGCTATCTCTACTTGTAAGGAATCTCTTAGTTGCTGGGTTTTAAGTTTCAATTTATGCACAAAATCTCTAGATATAAAAGACTTAGTTGCTGTTGAATCAAATAAGACATTTGCACTGACTGAATTGAGAGAAAATGTACCTGCTATCACATCCGTATCCCTCACGGCATCTTGTACTGACATATTAAAACTCCTAGCAGTTGGTGGCCTATTTGAGGCAGCCCTGCTTGCCCCTGATGCTGCAGGTTTGTTCCTTGGGCAGTCTGTTAGGCCGAATACACAATTAATAATCAAATTCGTATGAAAGTTTAACAAGTAAAACGTTTATGCACTTAAAAACTTCTGGTATTAAGAACCCTCTTCGTGATGTAAACTATCACAAAGAGCTGCTAGGTTACAATAAAGATAATTCGTTGTACGATACCCTTCTGGGGTTAGCCTAACTGTATTTATAAAACATACAGCTACGATACAATCTCTAATTGATATTCCTAATAATCAGCTATACAATGATATCAATTACAGATTGTCACACGTCTCCTAAGTCAACTCAATCTCTTTGATAGCTATCCAATCTTCAAAGAAATCGCTTCCATAATAAATCTTCAATCACTGTTGACTAGTAGACGCTGCCTCCAGACAGAGTTTGACAAACTCTGTCGAGCTTCCAACTGTAAGAGCTTACACTAAACTCTGACCGCTTCCAGCTAAACTCTGATAATTCACTTTAACACTTAAACACTGATTAAAACACATCAATTATATTTCACAATCTCCCCCAACTTGTTCATTATAAAAAATGCACAAGTTAATAACAATAATTGATGATGTCAATACAAATAAACAAATACAGTGTTTATACAAATTCAGAATTTAAGCTTCTACTTAACAAAATCTACAGAGAATAAGAAAATCCTTACAGACTTTAATCTCTAATCTCTTCAAGATCTGGTATAGCTCTGAGATAATCTATGAGCAATCTTCTTTCTGCATTTTCAAGCTCAATCTCCATAGCTTCTTTAATCTCTCTGAGCTGAGGATCACTCTCATCTGTCTGATAGATAGCAGCCCTAAGATCATAGATTTTGTTTCTTCTCATCTCATTTCCCAGTCTGATAAATTTGACTTCTTCTGACTGTGAATTGAAGTCAAGTACTGTGATTCCCAAATCAGTCTTTAATTTTGCAGTACCTTTCTTCATTTCAATAAGATTTCCATTGTAATCCCTGTACTTAGGAACATATCTGCTATTATACTTCTCTCCTCTGATTGCCAAATTCTGAAGCATCCTCTGTCTGAGCACATTAGCAACTGATTGAGTCCTTTGACTATTCACCTTGAAAAGATATAGAACATATTCTAGTTCTTCCCAATATTTCAAGCCAATATCATTCTCACCAATTCTAAATACTGTCCCATCAGCCATGAAGTACAAGAGAAAGTCCTTCTTTAAACTCTCCTGATAAACTAATTGTACTGATTCCAGTTTGTCCAAGCTCTCTTGAGTGACACCACGACCTGGAACAGCCAGTGAAGAAGGATCTCTAGGACCAGTATATTGCCTTTTGTCTTTGTGTGAACCTAGTCCACCCTTATTGTTTCCAACATTACCAGACAAGGCTCTTCCATCAGAAATATTCATAGAAACCCCAGATAATATATTTGGATCTTGAATTGTTCCTTTCCCAAAAACCGATTTCAACTGAGAAGATTGTAAAGGTGTGATTATAACTTGTGATGGAACAGAAGTTGTAACTTTCTTCTGTGAACTTTCTCCTTCAATGCCTTTCAGCTTGAGTTGAGCTTCTGCTGCCATTGTTTCCTTTGAAAACTGAGATCTTTGACTATCATCAGCCCTTTCCTTGATCATAACACCTTTAACAACAGGCCTAGGAGCTTTTCCTCTTTTTAACTTACCAGACTTTAAAGCCTTGAGATGTTCTTCTTGTAAACTCTTTTCTTCAGCTTCAATGTCCTCAATTGTAACTCCTTCCTCATTCTCTTCAATAAACAACTTAGCAGCCAATTCTTCATCAGTCTGTGGATTAGAAGGTAATAGCAAACTCTTGGTCTTTGAAGTACCTTGAGTATCAGTATTTATCCCAACAAACTGTGATTTAGATGACTTGCTAGTTTTCAAAGTTTGAAATTCTTCAGTTTTGTTCTTTCCTTTACTACTTGCTCCTCCATCTCCAGCACTATCCCTTCTGATCAGAGTTTGAGATTGCTTGCACTTGTCTTTAGCAACTCTCTTCCCCTTTTTGACATCATCAGGCATGAGTATAGAGGTGATCAACTCCAAAGAGGTAGCAATAGAATCAATTTTAACAGACAAGGCAGACTGATTCTCTTCAACTTTACCCAGCCTGGGAAAGAGATTGTCTTGAGCTTTAGAAAATTTTGTATTCATGAGTTTAGACTCTCTTTCCATTTTCATTTCTCGAGTTACGATCTCAGTCCTCAAGTCAGTAATTGCCTTTGTAGTATCATCAAATCTTCTATCCAGAGTTTTGACTTGAACTACAGTTGCTTTTAAGCAAGAAAGAATCTCTGGATTGGAGATAGTGTCAGCAGTTTGCTTAACAAAATCAGCTGCTCTCCCTCGTGGAAAAATGCAATCCTCTTTGTACCAGTTAGCAACAAATTGTGCAAGTTTTGCTCTCTCAATTTCATGAGACTTACAAGGTTGAGTGAAAAATGTATGTTTATTGTCTGTTTGTACTGGTGCACTCAGAGAAGAATCAGAGTTTGCACTGCTTTCACCTTCAGGTTCAACACTTGCAGCTTTAGCATGTTCATCTTCAAGTAAAACACTGTGCTGAGCATTGTCAGCCACAGTTTTAGCAATTTCTTCTGCAGCCTTGTCAAGATTTTCTCCATGTTGCTCAGGCTCAGCAACAGAGTTTACATTTTTGTCATCAACAGGCATAGACTGAGAAGTAGCCTTGGTTGCTTGATCAATCTCATCTCCTCCTTCAACAGTTTGGTGAGCATCAGAGAGTAACTCTGTATGTGATGCTACAGTTTCAGAAAGAACAACTGTAGGTTGATCAGCTGCACCAGTATCAGAGATAGGATCAGAGAATGGCATGAATGAATCAAGAATATCATTCATTGGAGAAAAGCCATCTCTTGTATCCTCTTCTGCAGGCATTTTGTCCTCTGCAGGCATTTGAACCTCTGCAGGTATTTCAACCTCTGCAGGCATTTTATCTTTTTCAACCTCAACAGTAGGTGTTTGCTGTGAAACTACCTCTGAAGCTTCAACATTGTCATCAACAGAATCAGAGATTACCAGTTTTCTTCTTTTCACTAGAGGCACTTCATCTGAATCCTCTTCACTAGATTGTGTTACCACTGAGAGTGACTTAGGTATGTTTGCCGTTTGTTTTATTCTTTTCATTCTTCTAGTATAAATAGCTCCAGGAGATGTCTGTTTTGTTTTCATTTGTGTCTCTATTGCCTTCTTAACTCTTGCATGTCGTTCAGTGATTGCCTTCTTAACTCTTTTTGCTTTAGACTGTGATTATGGTGGAGATTGTGATGATTCAGAGTTTGTTTGTGGAGTGTGTGAAGGTTGTTTTGTAGGTGCTGAGGGAGTAGGTGATGTAGGTGCTTCAGTGTTTGGTGTTTGAGTACGATCAATGTTTAGTGGTTCAGGTTGTGCTTCTTGTTGTGGTTCTGGTTGTGGTTGGTCCTGAGGTTGATTGAGAAAATTTTGCAAAGCAAGTGGCAGAACAAAGGCAGGTAGATTTTCTTTACCAACATCCTTATTAGTCATATCAGAGAATATTCTCTTGTTGACTCTAAAAGGCTGAATTTCATCAGTATCAGCAATCTCTAGACCAGGTACACAAGCATTGAACAGCATTTGACAAAATCGAGCATAATAAACTGTAGTAGACTCTGACAGTTTATCACCTAAATTCATCAGAACATATCTACCAAAATCAAAATTACTACCATAGAGTAGAAAATACCCGATTTGTAGACTGTCTATTGGAATGGCATCCCAGTTGGTGACTTTCTTCTGGAATGTCCTTGTAATGCAATCGAAGAAAAAGTTCCATTCCTTCCTGAGATTAGGTCTCTTTATACCGCCAAGCTTGTCAAGAGATTCCATGTAACCTATCTCCTGTAGCATCTGTCTCAAGTGATGTTCAACCACATAAGTATAAGATGTATGTGTATCAAACCCCATTGTATCTCTGACAGTTTGTGGAGTAATCACAAACTCTTGTTCGTCATAAGTGAAGATGATGTTAGGAGTCCCATTCTCTCCTCTATCCACATAGACTGAGTTTTGCCAAAAAGTTGCAATTTGAGATGTAGAGAGAATACCAGGTCCAACCAGAGCTTGTCCAATCCCTGAGTCTCTCAAGAAATTCTGCATTAAATGAAACGCTTCTGGAACACGTTCATGATAGAGTGGAGCTTCATAGTTGTTAGGGACAAACCGTAGACCAAGAGCAGTGAATGGTTTAGAAGCCATTGAGTTAAGAAATTTGCAAGAATCCCTAAGAGAAGTTTATGTAGGAAAGGTGTTTGCGAGAATGCCCAAGTGAAAAGTGAGAGAACTATGAGATGTAAAAATAAAACACAACCGTTTGGACACAAAAGTAATTAGAGTAATTAAAAACTCAATCTCTTATGTAATCAAACACTCAATCAGTTCCTAGATTAATGTGTGAGTGGGACACGATAATGGGTGAGTGGGACACAATAATGGGTGAGTGGGTCACGTGCTCGTATTTTTAAGAAGTGTATTTTGCAAATTATAACAATAAAATATTTGATTTAAAAAAAATCAAATAACACTCTCTTAAAATACCTGGACCCAATTAAAACCAGAATATGAAGCGTTTACCTGTAACCATTAATAACCAGAATACGAAGCGTTTTAGTACTTCGTTGCTTTCCCATCTCTATTTAAGGCCTAGAGACTTGTTCAGATTAGTTCACTATCCCTTTAACCTTTCATTCTCCCCTGAAAAATAAAAAACCCTTCAAACAACACACTCTGAATAACAATGACAAGCCTTACCATCAAAGAAAAGAATCTCTATCTCGTAGAGAATAGAGATATCTTCAGCTATTCGCGTGAAGAGTTTGATGCGGTTGACTGGGAAAGGCAGCTTGAGACTCTGTGGCTGCAGATGGATGCCGGTCTGGAAGAGATCGAGAGAGAAAAACCTGCAAGAGTGATCGACATCGATGCTGCTCTCCAAGCAACATTAGCATGGCTTTCCTCGAAGGCATCCTCATCCAACACCACCAACCATTGTTAATGAATATGTCAGCAAAAATAACCTTATCCCTTCAACTTCCACCCAAATAAAGTGGCAAAGATGGGATCTGGGATGTTTGCTAACAATGGAGTGGTTTGGACTTGACCTTTTATTTTCCTGTTGAATAGATTAGCAGATAGAGAGAACAAAAAGATGTAATACTTGCTTGTAATCTCTTTCTTATTATCAATGAAAAATTCTGTTTCTCTAATCTTATTCAGTGTGTTCTGCAATTTTTTATGTTTATGAACTATTCTTCAAGGAAGTAAATCAAAGAAGAGAATATGAAAACTAATTAAAGTAATCATATAAAGAACAAATTCATCAACAATACACTTATTTACAGTTGTCAAAAGCCCTATTTACTCCAAAATTTTCAAATTATCCAAATGAAAATTTACCTTAGAGTACGAACCACGAATCAACAGCGTTTGTCAATTCTCCAACTTTATCACCGGAACCCTTTCATAAATTGCACAGTTGTGAAAATATGTGTGTGTGAAGCAGAGTTTACTAAATCAATTTTTAGAGCATCTAATTTTTCATAAAATCCATAAAGTAAATCAATAAACACTGGATGCACAAACTTTCATAGTAAACACTGACTGTATGATGAAAGCTAAACTCTGTAGTAATCAATCTATATACATTAACTTTTAATTTATTTTATACCCCCTCTATTTTTTTTTAATTCTATTCATTCCAGTAATTAGAGGTTGGAACCAGTCACCAAAAATTCAAAAATTTTAGCCCTTATCATTTTGATAAGTTCCTGGGTCATCCTAGTATTTAACTAGTCACCAAAAATCAGAGAATTTTAGCACATATTATATACCAATAAGTTCCTGGGTCATCCTAGTATCCAACATAATCTCAAAGGAGTGTAACAACCTATATACATTTTCTTTGGGGTATTGCAGTAAGCATTTTATTCTACCAGAGTATAACTAACAGAGTTTAGAGTTCATCAACATCAGTAGTTATTCATGTAAGGTAATGCACACAGTATTTATAGACTCAGAGTTTAGGACAAAATAAACTAAGAGATGCTATAAATATGAACCAGTATCATGCTGTGTTAACTTTCTGCACAATCTAAGATTAGATCACAATAACTCAGAAAGATTCATGATTAATTGCTGAGAATCATGCTTCATACATATTTCTTCATTGGTGTTTTCATTCAGACAAAAATTAACTCAGAGTTCATAGAGTTTATCAAACTTATTAACAGTGTATGACATACAGACATGCTGACAGAGTTTAACAGAGTATGCATAACAGAGTTTAATCAACAGAGTTCACTTAGCATTTAACCAATCAGGAAATATGAGTAATACAATACATAAGTAAAATTTGAATCTAACCAACATTCCTAGTCAGAACCAGAGACCATTCCTAGTTCATTGACCAGTCTTGTAAATGTAGCTTCACTCAATGGTTTAGTGAAGATATCTGCAAGCTGTTGTTCTGTAGACACAAAATGTAGTTCAATATTCCCTTCTTCCACATGTTCTCTGATGAAGTGGTACCTTATGCTGATGTGCTTGGTCATTGAATGCTGTACTGGATTACCTGTCATAGCAATAGCACTTTGATTATCACAGTAAATAGGAATTTTACTGTACCTCAATCCATAATCCAGCAATTGATTCTTCATCCACAAGATCTGTGCACAACAGCTACCAGCTGCAATATACTCTGCTTCAGCTGTAGATGTGGAAATTGATTTCTGTTTCTTGCTGTACCAGGAGACAAGTCTGTCACCAAGAAATTGACAACTTCCACTAGTGCTCTTTCTGTCTATCTTGCAGCCTGCAAAGTCTGCATCAGAATACCCAAGTAGCTTGAAATCTGATTCTCTGGGGTACCACAGACCTAATGATATGGTGCCCTTGAGATACTTGAAGATTCTTTTTACAGCTGTTAGATGTGGCTCTCTAGGATCTGCCTGAAACCTTGTACAAAGACAGGTTGCATACATGATGTCAGGCCTACTAGCTGTCAAGTATAGTAGTGATCCTATCATGCCCCTGTAGTTTGTCATATCCACTGAAACTCCTGTGTTTTTGTCCAATTTAGTTGCTGTTGCCATGGGAGTTGATGCAGATGAACAGTCAAGCATACCAAATTTCTTGAGAAGATTTCTGGTATATTTTTCTTGATTAATGAAAATACCGTCATTTGTTTGTCTCACCTGTAGACCTAGAAAGTAACTAAGCTCTCCCATCATGCTCAATTGATACCTGGACTGCATGAGCTTGGCAAACTTTTTACAGAGTTTATCATTAGTAGACCCAAAGATAATGTCATCAACATATATCTGAACTAAAAGGAGGTCACTTCCTTGATTGAAATAAAACAGAGTTTTGTCAATTGTTCCTCTGTTGAATCCACTTTCTAGAAGAAATTGAGCAAGTGTCTCATACCATGCTCTTGGTGCCTGCTTAAGTCCATATAGTGCCTTATCTAGCCTGTAGACATAATCTGGATATTTGGGGTCCACAAATCCTGGTGGTTGTTCAATAAACACTTCTTCTTCAAGCTTTCCATTCAGAAAAGCACTTTTCACATCCATCTGGAACACTTTGAATTTCTTGTGAGAGGCATATGCTAGAAAAATTCTGATTGCCTCCAATCTTGCAACTGGAGCAAATGTTTCATCATAGTCTATTCCTTCCTGTTGTGAATAGCCTTTTGCTACTAGTCTAGCCTTGTTCCTTGTGATAACACCTTCACTGTCAGTCTTGTTTCTGAAAACCCATTTAGTACCAACAATAGATTTGTTCTTTGGCCTTGGTACAAGGGTCCAAACTTCATTTCTTTCAAATTCATTCAACTCTTCCTGCATTGCTGTTATCCAGTCAGCATCTTGAAGAGCTTCTTCCACTTTCTTTGGTTCATTTTTTGACAAGAATGCATGAAACAGACATTCACTTGCAGTAGCACTTCTTGTTTTCACTTTTGCATCTGGATCACCAATTATCAAATCAGGTGTATGTGATTTAGTCCATTTCCTAGCAGAAGGCAAATGACTTCTATCAGCATGTGATCCTCCCCCTTGATCCATGCTCTCCTGATTTTGTTGTGATCTATCTTCGTTTTCTGAGACTCTCCCTGAACTTGACTGCCCAGAGTCAGAATTTGAATTTTCAGAGTTTGAATCATCAGAGTTTGATCCAGATTTTTCAGTTGACTCAGTCTCAGTGTTTGAGTCTTCATATTGATCATGCTCCCCCTCAACTGGTTCTTCCCTTTGTTGTGGCTGAGAAGTTTCTCCAGTGTTTACCAGTAGAGGTTCAGAGTTTGTTTCAACAGAGTCTGTCAGAATTGCTTCATCAGAGTTTACTTCATCAGAGATTAAATCTTCATTTTCAAAGTTCAGTTGATCATATTCATCTTTGTCTTCAAGTCCAGTTATCTTCTTATCATCAAAAGACACATGTATAGATTCCATGATCACTTTAGTTCTCAGATTGTAAACTCTGAATGCCTTTGTTGATAGTGGATAGCCAACAAAAATTCCTTCATCTGCCTTTAGCTCAAACTTGGTCAACTGTTCAGGATGAGTCTTCAAAACAAAACATTTGCACCCGAAAATATGAAAGTATTTCAGGTTAGGCTTCTTTTTCTTCACCATCTCATATGGTGTCTTTCCATGCTTATTGATCAGTGTAGCATTTTGAGTAAAACAAGCAGTTTGAACAGCTTCTTCCCAGAAATAAGTTGGCAATTTTGCTTCATCAAGCATAGTTCTAGCAGCTTCAATCAAGGTTCTATTTTTCCTTTCAACTACACCATTTTGTTGTGGTGTACCAGGTGCTGAAAATTTTTGCTTCACTCCATTGTCCTTGCAGAATTCTTCCATTGTTGCATTTCTGAACTCAGTTCCATTATCACTTCTGATGATTCTGACTTTGTTACTTGATCCTTTGTCCAGAAGCTTCACATGCTCCATCAGAGTTAATGCAGTTTCATCCTTCTTTGCTAGAAAATACACCCAAGTGAATCTAGTGTATTCATCAACAATGACTAAAGCATATTTCTTCCTTGCTATAGACATAACATTTACTGGACCAAAAGGATCAACATGCAGAAGATGATAGGGATCAGTGATTGAAAATTCTGTCTTGCTCTTGAAAGATGACTTCCTTTGTTTAGCCTTCTAACATGAATCACATAGGCCATCAACATTTAACAGAGCCTTTGGGAGTCCTCTTACAAGATCCTTTCTGATCAATTCATTGATGTTGTTCAAGTTCAAATGTGAGAGTTTCTTGTGCCACTTCCAACTCTCTTCACTAGACATTCTTGTAGACAGGCAAACATCTTTTCCAACAGAGTCTATCAAAAGCTTGATTTCATAAATGTTGTTTTGCCTGTGACCAACTAGAACAACCTTTCCTGTAGATTTGCTGATAACTTCACAATATTCAGGTTGAAAATCTACATGATATCCCTTGTCACAGATTTGACTCACAGATAACAAGTCATGCTTGAGTCCTGGGACATGAGCTACATTGTTGATGATGACATTTCCAAGATTAATATTGCCATATCCCAATGTTCTTCCTACATTGCCATCACCATAGGAAACTTTTGGGCCAGCTTTCTCCTCATAGTCTGATAGCAGGGCTTTATTTCCAGTCATGTGTCTTGAACATCCACTGTCCACGACTAGGGTTGCCTCCCTGTTGCCCTGCAATCACAAGCAATTACTGAGGATTAGATTTAAGGATCCAGACTTGCTTGGATCCTTTGGCATTCTTAACTTTGTTAGCTTTTACAGCGGAATTAACATTATCAGAGTTTGAGCTAACAGTATCAGTGTTTACACTTGCAGTATCAACTTTAACCCATTTCAGATTGGGTTTCAGTTCATAGTAATTATGATAGATAGCATGATATTCTCTGCAAGTATAAATGGAATGCCAAGTGCTTCCACAGTGTGTGCATAAAGTCTGTGGCTTAGTTCTAGCAAAATCCTTCTTTACCTCAGACTTGTTAGGTAAAGAATTTATATTTTTATTTTTCTTGCAGAAATTTGCAAGATGCTTAGTACTACCACAGTTATGACATGTCTTTCTTGGAGCATAACTAGCAAGCATTGGTTTATTTCCTGAAGTGATGCCTACTTTTCCATTTCTGTTCTTATTTGACACTCTCTGTTTCTTAACAGATTTTAACTCCTTCAGTTTATGTTTGAATTGTTTATCTGTCATTGAACCAATATTAACCTGTTTAACACTAGTTTTTACTGGTTTACTTTTAACAGCTTCTTTTTCATTTTCAGACAAAAATTTACTGGTTCCATGTACAAAATGAGGTTTGATTTTAACTTGATTTTGAAATCTAAGTTCATCTCCCTCATTATAACCTAGACCAACAGTGTCTGTTTGAAAAATCTATTGAGTGTCCTTTCCATAATTAGTCCAAGTCCTAATTTTCTTATTTGCTTCCTCCAACTCAGATTCTAGTTGTTTATATTTCTGAAGCAAATTCTGTTCTATACAAACAGCATCATCTCTCTCTTTCTGAACTTGTTGCATGTTTTCAAGTTTTTCTTCAACAAGTTTATATGCAATGACTTAAGATAAATTCTTAATTGAGCAATGTCATCAATATTATAAGCATAGGTAGTTAGAGGTACCTGATTTTCAGAAGTTTCTGATTCAGTAGTAGCCATGAGAGCATAGTTCACTTCTTCATCAGAATCTGAAGTATCTGCCCAATCTCTGCCTTTAGTGTAGAGTACCTTTCCAGTTTTACCATTCTTGCACTCAGGAGCATAGTGACCCATCTCCTTACACTTGTAGCATTGAATTTCAGACTTATCCTTCTTCCCTTTAGAATCTCTCTTATCAAACTTCCTGAAGCTTTTCCTGTCTTCATTTGAATCTCTAGAAAACCTTTTCCCTTTCTTGAAATTCTTGAAGCCCATTTTCTTGAAGGTCTTCACCATCAACACAGCCATTTTCCTAATTTCTTCTTCATCATCCTCAGAGTCAGATGATTCAGAAGAGTTTGAATCACAATCAGAGTTTGATGATTCACTTTCCGAGTGTATGACCAAAGCTTTTCCCTTCATTTTCCTTCTTGATGCCTCTTTCTTCTGAGGCTTCTCTTCAACATTAAGAGCAACAGACTTTACCTTCCTACTTGATCTCCTGTTTCTCTGCTCCATTTCCAATTCTGAGTTTTGAGCAGCCCATAGATTTCATCAATCTCTGTTTCAGCAAGATCATAGTTGTCTCTAATAGTGGTTGTTTTCACATCCCACTTTTCAGGTAGAGAAAGAAGAAACTTGAGATTTGAGTCTTCTAGATCATACTCTTTGTTGACCAATGACAGATCATTGAGCAATTTACAGAATCTATCAAATGTTTCTGTCATGGTCTCTTCAGGTTTAGCCTCAAAATGCTCATACTCTTGTGTAAGTATGTTTCTCCTATTCTTCTTAATAGCCGCAGTTCCTTGACACCTGACTTCAAGAGCATCCCATATCTCTTTTGCAGTGGTGCAGTTAATGACTTTGTTAGACATAACATTGTCTAAAGCACTATGCAGTAAATGCCTAACCTTTACATCCTTAGCAATTGATGATAGATCTTCAGGAGTCATGTCCTTCTTTTCCTTTGGAACTATTTTAGCTTCTTCACCAGCAGCTACAACAGATAGCTTTGTAGGATTGTGAGGGCCTTCATAAATCCTGTCAAGATATTCTGGATCTGTAGCCTCCAGAAACATAGTCATCTTGACCTTCCACATAGCATACTCTAATGGCCTGAGAATAGGAACCCTGATTGGTTTATAACGACTCACAGTAGTAGGAGCCTTTTCAGAAACAGTAGGTGTTGGTGGAGGAATTGCTAACATGATTATTGTTGTGTTTGGATCTTAACCTGTAATAAAGTAACAGATTGGCTCTGATACCACTTGTTAGGCCGAATACACAATTAATAATCAAATTCGTATGAAAGTTTAACAAGTAAAACGTTTATGCACTTAAAAACTTCTGGTATTAAGAACCCTCTTCGTGATGTAAACTATCACAAAGAGCTGCTAGGTTACAATAAAGATAATTTGTTGTACGATACCCTTCTAGGGTTAGCCTAACTGTATTTATAAAACATACAGCTACGATACAATCTCTAATTGATATTCCTAATAATCAGCTATACAATGATATCAATTACAGATTGTCACACGTTTCCTAAGTCAACTCAATCTCTTTGATAGCTATCCAATCTTCAAAGATATCGCTTCCATAATAAATCTTCAATCACTGTTGACTAGTAGACGCTGCCTCCAGACAGAGTTTGACAAACTCTGTCGAGCTTCCAACTGTCAGAGCTTACACTAAACTCTGACCGCTTCCAGCTAAACTCTGATAATTCACTGTAACACTTAAACACTGATTAAAACACATCAATTATATTTAACACAGTCCTTCCTCATGTGCCCTAGCTGTCCGCACTGGAAGCAAGTGGTGCTTTTGTTGGTACTAGGGACAACCGCAGTGCAGGTGTTGGAGTAGTGGCCCACTCGTCCACATTTATAACAGGTTGGCTGCTTCTGGTTGCACACTCCGGAATGTCTTTTCCCACACGTTGCACATGCTGGCAAGGAAGGTCTAGACTGATGGGAACGGGATACTCCTGTATGCTGGCCGCCCTGGCTCACACTCATGCTCACAGGTGGTTTGAATCCCATACCCCTGCTAGGTAGAGAGACTGCTCCTCGATTAAACTTGTTCGGGGGCTTTCCTCCGCCCATACTGACATGTTTTCTCTTTAATCCCCCTTTTCTTTCTCTCTCTGCATCTGATCGCTTCCAGATTCCACAATGGTGGTCTTTTGCACCAAGGTGGCATAATCCGTAATCTCTAAAACCGCCACTCTATTCTGGATCCACTGTTTCAGCCCTTGTTGAAACCTGTCAGCTTTCTTTTCTTCGGTATCCACAAATTCTAGCATAAATCTCAACAGCTCAGTAAATTTGGCCTCATAGTCAGCCACTGACATATTGTTCTGTTTCAGTTCCAAAAACTTAAGTTCCATATGAGTTTTCATGAACTTCGGGAAGTACTTCTCCAGGAATAATTGTTTGAACCTTTCCCAGGCTACGACAGCATGAGTCTCCATGTTCTTCTTGGCTTCCCACCAATAATTGGCCTCTCCCTTTAGTAGGTAAGTAGCAAAAACAGTCATCTGAGCCTCATTGATACTCAGAATCTCGAAAGATTTTTCCATTTCCTTGATCCAGTCCCTCGCCCCAACGGGATCAGCCGATCCGTGGAACTCTGGGGGCTTAAGGGACTTAAAGGCCCTAAAGGAATTTTCCACTGAAGTGTTGTTTCCTGGTGGTGGTTGAGGGTATTGGTTCAAATTCTGCCTAAGTAAATCCATAAACTGGCCCATGGGGTCTCCGCCCTGGTTCTCCCCTTCCTGTTCCACTTCAGTTTCTCCACCCTCTATTTCCCCCTCAAAGTCTTCAGAGTACATGGGTTCGTCCTCTGCTCCATACTGGGAATCTTCTTGCTCATTATAGTCCTGATCTTGTTCTTCACTACTTTCTTGGTTTTCCTCGTGTTGGTTGTGACTCTCTTGGTCAGTAGATTCACGGGGGTTAGCCCTAATGCCCATTCGTCTTGGAGGCATCTTACTGAAAATTTGGAAAATTTTACATTAGGTTCACTTACCTGTTTTAAAGGATTTTTTCCTTGCATAATTCTTTACATGATTGGATTTAAGATCCCACGGTTTTATATCTCATGGCAACTTAATCGAAAAATAGTACATATTCTAATAAACTCGTGATCACATCCCAACAAAATTGAAATAACTGAAAGGAAAACAAATATATACCAGGTACCGAAAAGGTACAACATCCGAGTTACAACGATAGTTTAAAGTACAGCCATCCTAACAACAACAAGTCAAAAGTGAAATACGCTGTCTATCTGTCTAGTCTGCAAAAAGGGAAAATAAGTACAAGAAAACCATCCCTACAAAAGCCGGCACTACTATGTTCGTACATGACTAGACAACTAGACTACTGCATCACTACATCTGAAATCAGCCGCCACGATGAAACATCATCCGAACCCTCCCCATGGCGATGCGGAAAATCTCCTCGGCATCTGCTCTGTCTACCATACCATGCCCATCAGTAGGCAACTGTCGCACCCTCATCCAAGCCCTCAGCTCGATACGGGTCACAGCCCTATACCCAACCCTATCACTGATAGTCCTCCGGCCCTGCATTCTCATCCGGGTGGCTCTCTCTACTGCTAGCTCCCTCCTAGACTCTGCCAACCTGGCATCCGCCACTGACAACCTCTATAAAGCCCGTTCACAATCAAGTTGTGAACACATAAAGGGACTCCTCCTATCGGGACATGAGGTGGGGTGGATGGCTCAGTTGGAACTGCAGTCTCTATCTGCTGGGGCTATGGGGTAAGCTCCTTAAACTCATCGGGGAATGGGCTCATAGGTAGTGGTGGTGGGGTAGGGGCTCTCTCCACAGGGAGGGGTGGCACTCGAAGTCCGGAACCCCCTACTGCATCATCCACTGGCTCATCCTCATCTACAGCCTGTCCAACAACAGCGGCCATGACCTGCTCAGTGGTCATATCAGTATCCTCCTCCATGGCCCTGATCTCAGATACAACCCAATAATCCTCATCCTCAGCAACTAACTCAGCGTCCTGCCCTGTCTGGACCCCCTCCGGGTCCTCCTCCCCCTCGGTCTCAACAACATCTGTATCAGCATCAACCTGGACCTCCTCAGGGTCCTCCTCCTGAGACTCAATCACATCAGTATCAGCATCAACCTGGACCTCCTCAGGGTCCTCCTCATAGTGCTCATAGTACGGGTCCCTAGTCCGGAACATGTCCTCATCATGCTGTCTCGCAACTGCCTCCTGGGCCGACATGTCGCTCGCCTACACAAGACGAACTATGTTACTATCATGATACATAAAAAGTTCCCATAAGGGTTTTAGGTGAACCTGGCAAGGGTTCTTATTATATTAGTGAATTTATTATTATATAACGTCGTATCATCTCTTGGGATATATAACTCTCGCTCTGATACCATCTCTGTAACACCCCCAGATCCGGGGTCAGGGATCGGGTCGCTACGGTCTCATAACTCATACATAATACTTGACTTGAGTCAAAAATCAATAAGTAACTTGCTATGACCCCACAATAATATCCACTCACACACACACAGTTACAGTCCCAGAGATGAAATTGAAATAAGTCTTACATAAAAGGGTTTACGAATAAAAGTTATTACAATCCAAAAGGATAATCATCATAAGTTTAAAAGTTTTGTCGTTGATTACATTAATTATACATATAGTTAAACAGGAAACAAAAGCTGTCTAACTATTCTACCTCAGCAATGGCGGCTAGCATCTTAGCGGGGAGTCCGGTGGGTCGGGTAACCCGCTTGCGTCGAGTGCGCCTGACGCGAGCCATCTGTCCTAGCTGTTGTTGTGACATGATAAATAAGCAAGGGTGAGCAATAGCCCACCAATAATAATATAACAGGACAGTGATAGTATATAACAGTTCGAAGTATCATTATTTCCATATGCCATGCATTAACGAAGTTAGTGCCAGTATACTATAAAGGATGAAGTTACAAGGTAACTTAAAGTGTTTATTTTATGGAAATATCTGCTAAGTCAAAATAAGCAAGATATCATTATTTATCCTATTAAGAGGAACTTGCAAGGAAAATATTACAGTTCCAGTTCCTAACATTTTTCGAAGTTCTACAACCTGAAAGAAGTCTCTTCGATACGTGTTGCGGAAGACACCATCAACCTGAAAGAAGTATCTTCGATACGTGTTGCAGGGAATTCCCAATTTGGGAGACCAATATTGGAGTTATCACGCGCCAGCTGTTCCACTCCCTGATGATCAGTCAGGGATGGTACAGCCCAATATAGTTTACTACCGGTAGAAGGAAGAACTGACGGCTCCACTTGTCATTGGCCTTTAATAGTAACTCCCTCGCCAATGATTAGGCCTTGTGATGGACCGCACGACTTGGCCTCTTATACATGACTCCTTGTTCGAGTAAATCCACAGCATTGAAACGTATAGTTTATCCTCCCTTCCCCAAGTGAAATACTTGTTGAAAAGACTCCACAAAGTAGTCGTATCTAGTTGGAAAGGAAAATTCACTAACATTTCCCAAGCTCTTGCTTGTTAATGGATATCAACTTGTTCCAACGATCTTACCCCTCGAATGATGAGAAGGTACACACAGATTTAATGAGTCCGTAGCAACCAAGTTGAGAGTGAAAAGGATAAACTATGACCGGGAAGTCAACAAGATAAAGAACCTTTCTCAAGTAAGGTTCCCTTATAATTTAAGGGATAGATTCGAATGAAGAATGGAATCTAGAGGACCTTTCTTAATATAATATTAATCGTATGACTCCGAAGGATTTTCAGAATGATCGAAGGTCGAAAATAATATTTGAAGAAAAATAAACAACCTTGAAGTTGTTTCCAAATATTGAATAAATATTTATAGAATATTTATTGAGTCGGAAGTATTTAATGAATGAAAGAATATTTTTAATCAGAGTATTTCTCAAAATAATCCTTGAAGGAATATTAAGATAATATTTATTGAATAAATAATTACTTAAATGAATATTAAAATAATATTCATTTAATAAATAAGTTTGAAAGGACTGTTTGGAATAATATTCGTTAAATAAATAAGACTTCAAATTAATATTCCAAAAATAGTATTCATATAATAATTAATAATTTAAATGAATATCCAAGTGATATTCATTTAATAAATTAAGCCTTAAAGGAATATTCGAGAATAATATTCCCTTCATACATGATGTTCTAGATGAACGTCCGAATGATATTTATTTAATAATCGAAGGTTTTATAGAAATATTTGAAATAATATTCGATAAATGGTTCGTCTTTGAATGAATATTGAAAATTAATATTCATTGAATAGATAACATTCAAATAAATAATTGAAGTAATGATCGTTAATTAAATAATCTCGAACGAATATTCAAATAATATTTGTCAACCAAATAATGGAAATTATTTACTTAAATATTTCCCTCGAAAATAATTACGATATATCAAGAAGTACTGACTCCCGGTCTATATTCAACAAATAGGATTCAGATGCCCTTCTCTAAGGGTCTGAACAACATCCGGCTTATAATCGATATATTATCTATCTACTTATAAGCCAAAGAACAATCAGGGAACAAGTATATCAATATGACTTGAAAGTAGGCATGCATGCTATGGCATATATATAACAGAAAGCATATATATTCACAACAACAGCCTAAAAAGGGAAAGTTGAAACTTGCCTGGTAATTGAGCACGGGTAGGGGTAGTGGTAGGGTATCCCGGGTCAGCTCGGCGATCTATAAATAGTCAAGAGATTCGAGGTTAATCGCTTAACACTTTTTAGAAAGGGTAAGTATTAACTTAAGTCGAAACATGTTTTCGAATTATCTCGATCTACCCCTTTTTAGTGTAACTCTTTTTATTACCGATACGATTCGACATTTGTTCATCATTAAGACATGTCATCGTACTCACACTTAGTGTATACTTAAGTCGTATAAGTTCTAAATTCGATCGATTACGAACCAAGATTATATCTCGAGTTTTATCGCTCGTTTTCTAAGTTATAACCAAAGTTATACTTTTAAGGGGTTCGTTCGCGTTTAGCCTAGGTTCGAACATTTTTATAAAATCGAAAAATGATCCAATTCACATGAGGTTTTCTCTCACACCTTCCTTTTTACCTCTAGTATTTAATTACCAAGATTTGCCACTGACTTACGTATTTTACAAGGGTTCAATTTTAATTACAAATTCTCGGTTACGGTTTCGAACTACTTTTAGTAAACCGACCGTAACTCCTAAACCGTAAGTCCGTTTCACACGTTCTTTATATCAAAACGAAGCTTGGAACATTATCTATCCTATAATGGCAGATAAAGTTTCTGGACAGTAGGGTTTTGACACGGAAAATGGCATACAAAACATGGTATTGTAAAATCGAACATTATAACGGCTGTAAATCGAATATCTAGCAATTTCAAATCTTCCCATAAACATGGTATCCATTCCAAACAACATATACATGATTTATACACATGAACTGAGGCCAAGCAATTCCTTTCCGTTCATCTAACTATTTTTAACATTTATCCATGATCCATACATAATCATGCTTATAATCTTGCTTTAACCTTAACATAACCATAACTAAGCTATATCTATCATAAACATGCTTAAATCTCAAACAAGGATTAGGGTTTCAAGAGCTTTATACCTTCCTTAGAGAGTGATATAGCCTTACTAAGCCTTGTATGGTCCTTAGGACTGATTAAGCTTGCTAGATCAACCATGAAAAATCAAGAAAACAAAGTTAGTTCAAGAAGGTTACTATTTATCCTCCTCTTTCATGAATCTTTTGAAAATGGAAGAAAATGAGTTTGAAGCTAAGATTTTGAGGAGATCATTTTTATGAAATGTAAGACTCACCTTAAAAATTTCAAGAGCAAACAAGGAGTGGAAGATGGATTTTGGTTTTGGAATTTCTTTGTTTGGCCGAATGGAATAATGCTAGGGGGAGAGAGTTTTTGCATTGTTTCTTTGCTTGGTTATTTGATAAGGTGAATTATTAAGATGAGGCTTAGATAGTCTCTCATCCAAAAGTCACTTTAATAAAGTGATGATGTATAGGATGATGAAAATGGAGGGACAAGTGTTGAGATTTTGATGGTTTACATGCAACTAGTAGTTTGATTTGCTAAGTGTTAGTTAATCTCTAACCATACTAGTTAATAGATATTTATCATTTGTACATGCATGTATCTTGCTCCCTCTGCTTGATTCTGTGTCCGGTTATTGCTCGTTTCGATTGATCGTTCGTAGGAATATTTCACGGATTTCTAGTTAGGGTTTACCGGGAATCCTCTTAATATTAATACTATCATTTTCCACCTTTCTTTCTATCTTTCCAATTTATATTCCTTAAATCCATTCGTTAAATCCTTAAGTCTATCAGTGTCTAGGGAACTCTCGGAAAAAATAAAAGTGCGGTTTTTCAGAATCCGACAGCTGTTACATACACTTATTTTCCCCTTAGATCACTAATACGAACTCGGAAATCCATTCCGAATACTTCTATATAGTGTCGTCTCATATTATTCTTACTTCCACCAAAAACACTATTCATTCTTTATCCTTTACTTATTCTCTTAGGGTTGTACAATCGTCCGTATTCTCTTTCGATCGTTCCTTAACCTTTTTACGGAACCACTAGATTAATCGTTATCGATCTGGATGACATGAGGATATTCTCCTGCTTGGAATTGCCATATCTTATTCCCCTAGGAGATAGATTATTCTTACCTAAGTTATCAACCATTAGCATTCTTCAAGACATAGAAATAGTAAAATCGAATTCCATTCATACTTTCAAAATATCATCTATTACATTGTAGCCGTAACCACTATTCATTCTTACATCATTAAATAAATAAAAGTTTTAATTCTACCCAAAATCTGGGTTCTTACATTAAGAGAATATGTAATAGTTGACGTGAGAATTTGAGGTGTGATTTTGGTGGGAAATGGTTGCCACTAGATAATATTCTAGAGTTAAGTGGCTATCTGTGTTAGATGTTTATTTAATCTAGTTGATTGTACTAAAGCTATTTTGTGAATATGATTGTATATGTTTATATATGTTATATGTGTAAGCATTATAGGACACGCATGGGTAGATTAGAGCAAACAATAAGGTTTTGCTTGGTTTGATACTGAAATAGCATTTGACCTGGTAAAGGTACGAATAGGAGACCTGGTCAAGAACATTGCACGGGTAGACGGAAAGACGAACAGAAGGACAAGTATCAAAGTTGACGGATGTATGGACGTGGAAGTTGGTGAGTTATGAAGTAGAAATGGAGGTAGGGCCAATTAAGAGGCTAGCAAGTAAAGAATAGAGTAGGATGTGAAGTAAGTCATGGATCGATGTTTACGATCGAGAACTTCGTATAACGAGGCAAGTGTTGTTGCTCCTCACTTATTGTTCAAGTGATGACATTCCATTCCTGTTAGTATATAATGATTCGGTCAAGTTATATTTAGAAAATGATGCAATTATTCGAGCGGCATGCAAATGTCTATTTTCTCCACCTATGGTTCAAATTTAAATTCTCAAATGATTTTACAAAGGGTCTTTTCTTCAAAAATACTTTAATCATGGCATGTTATTGGACTCCTCAGTGGAAGGCCATTTCTTTTATCTTTTTCAAGAATGTTTAAAGAATATTCCAAATAAAGAAAAAAATCCAAGATTTTAAACCTTATGAAAACCTGCTGGTGTAATTTCTGATTTTTAACATATTTTCAAATTTCACCAGTGGACCCCCTTTTGGAAATGTTTTCTTCAACTAAACTGCAATTAATTATCCTGAGATTATTTTACAAATAATCATTTAAACTGCTTTACTCGCTTATGATGATTCAAACCTTACTATGTGTTGTAAAATTTCATTCAATGCATAGTGCTTGATTATGTCCCTGCTCCAACTTAGGATTTCAATTGTTGGCAATCTTGTTGCGATTTATATCTTATATTGTTGCCCAAGTCGATTTTCTCTTTAATCAAGTAGTGATGATATGTCCTCAATTATTCATATCTATCTTGTCAATACTTATTCAAAATATTGTTCTTTATATTCTCCACCCCATTTATTATCGAACTCATCGGTATTTATTGAAGATCTTGATTATTCGGTTATCACCCTGTATTCTATCGAACTTGTCGATACCTGTTGTTGTTATTGCTTATTTATTTACCCCTAAATATTTGTATCGAACTTGTCGATACCTTTTAAGATTGTTGTTCTTCATTTATTACCCAATTGTTGTGTCGAACTTGTCGACACCTGTTGATCTTGAATACTTCATTGACTCTTGGATTATGAGTTGTTGTTTTGGAACGTGAGTTTCCAGTTAGTTGGTTGGCAAGGGTTGTCGATTGTTCCGACACCTAGTGCGTTGGATACAGAATTTGAAATGTTTTTAAAATAGATGTCCCTTCGGGGAGACCATTTAATGGTCAACAGATGTCCATTCGGGGAGACCAGTTTAATGGTCAGAATTTGACGCCAATGTGTGCCGTGGATCCACTTGGAAGGACTTTGCTGTGTGCATTGCCCGGGATTAGTGCGGGACTGATCAGCCGCCTAACTCCACTATTTTTTTAAAATAAATAAAAATCCAATTCTAATCTATACATTGAGAATGAGTTGTTTTAATACCTGATTCCCTTGAAGCTTATTTCGATTATATTTTTCTATCAAAACTTTTATCAGTTCTCATTGCTGATGCCCCTTATTCTAGTGGAGCAATGTTGGCTCATCCTGATGATGCGATGTTAAATTTCTTTAACTGCTTATTTTCGTAGCACATATGGCGATTCTTCTTGTTTTTCAGAACTCATAACTGTCGTTGATATTGTTATCACTATTTACACTTGCTGAGCATTGTTGGCTCACTCTTGCTTTAATGTTTATTTTCTCCAGTTAATAGAGATGATTAGTGGGCCTTGTGGTTAGTCGATATTACTCTTACGGCAGCGAGAGGCAATGTTCAGTTGTTGATTTCGTCGGATAATGGTTCTGGAACTTGTCAAGGTTGGATATCTAGTTCAGTAGCGATCTTAGATAGTTACAAAATTTTATATAAGAATTCTATTCTGAGGTTGGATTGTAATAATGTAATTTGATAGTTTTTTTCATACCATAACCTGTATGCGATCTTGGTTAAGGGGTTTCTATTATTATATCATGTTTTATCAGGATTGTATGATGTTATTTGTGGTTAGTGATCCCAGATCTGTACCCCGGATTATGGGATGCCACAGTAGTGGTAATAGTAATGGTTTTCATGGTAATTCTAGATATGCTCCTAGAAGAAATCCGTACCATATTTCTAATAGGAATTAAGCATCTAGAAATGATATCATCTACGTGAATGATTATCCTATGCCTCGATTTATCTATGAAAGTACTCGATTACCTTATGATGTGCTAACACCCGGACCCTCAAGTAAAATGGGTACCAAAAGGTTTAATTAATCTTTTGTGTATGTGTGCCTTACTTCTAAGAAAGATGTGTGGTACCTTGATAGTGGTTGTTCACGGCATATGACCGGTAATAAGTCTTTGTTGAACAACATTAAAAAGGTAACCGCCGGAGTTGTCACTTTTGGAGATAGTAGCAAAGGTGACATTATTGGCATTGGTGATATTGGAAATGAAAGCTTTAAAATATGTGATGTACAATTACTCACTCGACTAAAGTAGAATTTTCTTTCAATAAGTCAACTATATGATAATGGTTGCAAAGTGATCTTCTTTCCATCTCATTGTGCTATTTATGACAAAGAGCGGAAACTAATCCTTAAGTGTCCACGAAATAAGAATGTTTATTCGTGTGACCTAAATGATTATGAAAATGTGTGTTTGGTATCCATGAATGAGGATTCATGGTTATGGCATCGACGTTTAGGTCATGTCAATATGAAACTCATCAAAAATATATGTTCGAATGAACATGTACGTGGTTTACCAAAACTCAATTTTATAAAAAGATCATATATGTGAAGCCTGTGAAATTGGAAAACAAATTCAAGCATCTCATAAAGCCAAATTCATGGTGTCTACTACTAGACCACTAGAGCTTCTACATATGGATCTTATTGGACCCGTGCCCGTATAAAGTTTGGGAGGTAGTTCGTATACTCTTGTAGTAGTCGACGACTTCTCACGATATACGTCGATAAAGTTCCTAAAAGCAAAAAGTGATGCATTTACATCATTTTTGCTCTTTGCAAAAGGATACAAACTCAACAAGAAACGTCTATTGCTTATATAAAGACAGATCGTGGTAAGGAATTTCAAAATTCTGAGTTTGTTGAATTTTATGAAGCTAATGGTATTACTCATAACTTATCTCCTCCTTATACACCTTAATAAAATTGGGTTGTTGAAAGGAAGAATAAAACGTTACAAGAAATGGCAAACACGATGCTTAATGAATATCGTTGACCTAAATATTTTTGGGCCGAAGCTATGTCAACTGCTTGCTATGTTCTTAATCAAGTTTTACTATTACCTATTAAAATGAAGACTCCTTATGAGCTTTATTTTATGAAAAGTCCAAAGATAAGTTACTTCAAAGTTTTTGGAAGTAAATGCTTTATTTTGAATACAAAAGATTATTTAACGAAATTCGACCCAAAATCTAGTGAGGGTGTATTTCTTGGATATTCAAATACAAGCAAAGCTTATCGGGTATTTAACCTTAAAACTTTATAGGTGGAAGAATCATTGAATGTTGTGTTTGATGAATCAAAACCATTATCAAAGTATAAAGATTTGGTTGAAGAGGAAAATGATCCAAAAGAAGATTGTCAAGATAAGGTTAAGAATGTTATTAGACAAATCGAAACTTTTGATCAAGGAACTACGGTTCCGAATAATCCTCTTGAAGTAGTTGAGGTCGATAATGGACTACCTCCGGATGTACCATGGGTAGACATCATCCTATCGAGAATATCGTAGGTGATTCTAAAGGTGTCCAAACTCGATCTCAAGTACAAAACATTGCTAGTCACTTAGCTTTTCTATCACAAATAGAACCCAGAACTGCAAAAGAAGCTTTATTAAATGAGGATTGGATTCTTGCTATGCAAGAATAGTTAAACCAATTTACTCGGAACAAAGTTTGGGAACTAGTTCCACCACCACCTGATAGTTCTACTATTGGAACCAAGTGGGTCTTTCAAAATAAATTAGACAAAAGTGGAACAGTGGTACAAAATGAAGAAAGACTAGTTGCTCAAGGTTATACACAAATGGAAGGTATAGATTATGATGAAACTTATGCTCCCGTAGCTAGACTCGAACCAATTTGAATGTTCTTAGCTTTTGCTTGTCATAAAGGATTCAAAGTCTATCAAATGGATGTTAAATCGGCTTTCCTAAATGGTGTCTTAGAAGAAGAAGTTTATGTAAGACAACCACCGGGATTTGAAGATTTAAAACATCCATAATATGTGTATAAACTTTATAAAGCCTTATACGGACTAAAGCAAGCTCCTAGAGCTTGGTATGAGCGGTTAAGAAAATTCCTAGTTGTTAATGGTTTTAAAATAGTTGCCAATGGTTTTAAATTTATGTATGTAACGAATTCTCGGAGATGATGAGTAAAGAATTCGAAATGAGACTGATGGGAGAACTAAATTTCTTCTTAGGATTGCAGATTAAGCAATCTAACGAAGGCATTCATATATCTCAAACAAAATATTGCAAGGAAATGCTTAAGAAATTTGAGATGGAGAATGTTAAACCCCTTAGTACTCCTATGTCTCCCTCGGAGAAATTAGTTGCGGATGCTACCGGAAATTCAGTCAATATAAAGAAATATCGTGGTATGATTGGTAGTTTGCTTTATATCACCGCAAGTAGACCGGATATCCAATATAGCGTTTACAAATGTGCGCGATTTCAAGCAACGCCTAAAGAATCTCATTTATCCGCGGTTAAATGGATTTTTAGATATCTTAAGGGCACCATGGAACTTGGTCTTTGGTATCTGAAAGGATTACCATTCGACTTACTGTGTTTTTTTTTTATTCGAATTATGCGGGTCATTTAATCGACAGAAAAAACACTAGTGGTACTTGTCAATTCCTCGGTGGATGTTTAGTTTCTTGGTTTTCAAAGAAACAAAACTCGGTATCTTTATCTATCGCGGAAGCCGAATATATAGCGGCGGAAAAATGTTGTGCTCAAATTTTGTGGATGAAGCAAACATTAGCCGACCATATGATTAAGTTTGATGCTATATCTATTTTGTGTGATAATACAAGTGCGATTGATTTAAGTAAAAATCCGGTATTTCACTCTCGTACTAAAAACATAGATATACGACATCATTTTCTTCATGATCATGTCAATAAAGGTGATATTATTATGGCTCATATTGATACGGAAAATAATGTCGCCGACATATTCACGAAACCAATGCATTCCGAAAGATTCGCTAAATTGGGATTACTTTTAGGAATGTTGGAGTGCCTAGATAATTAAATATATTTTTCTCTATATTTGATTAGAGTTGAAATTGAAATATAATTCGTGTGATTTTCTAGTCAACACACTCAAGCTTATTGTGTGAGCGGATTTTCTTGAGCTTTCGGTACTCGAAAATTTAGATTTCTCTGTAATAAATTTGTATAAAAATAGACATTGATGTTTTTGTCTATGTTTTGGCTAACAACCATATTGAAATATTTCAATAAAAATAAAATTTATTTAGTTTTAATTTTTGCATGGCCTTGAAATGTTGTTATTTCAAAACTCGAAGCAAAAATATAAAAACTAATTAAATATATGATCTTAAAATTTTAGAATTTATTTTTAAAATTTGGATCTAATTTTCATCTCTCTAGAAATTATTTATATGTGATTTTTACAATTTTATATCATTATTTACAGATTTTGTAATTAAAGATATAAAGTAAAATCATTAA
Source organism: Saposhnikovia divaricata (assembly GCA_036435485.1). NCBI lineage: Eukaryota > Viridiplantae > Streptophyta > Magnoliopsida > Apiales > Apiaceae > Saposhnikovia > Saposhnikovia divaricata. The sequence goes on along the minus strand of CM071597.1, from coordinate 118,491,665 downwards.
AATGATTTTTAGAAAATCAAATTGATTTTTAAAAAAAATTAGTTTAATTCAGATTATTTTCAACCATTCATTTAAAGGCTCTTTTAATCCCAGCCGTTCAATTCATATTGTATTTAATCAACAGTATCATTATTTTATTCACAAGTCGTACGACCCCTCTCTTTCATCTCTCTCCATCGCCGCTTCTCTCTCTCAAAACCCTAAACGGCAATTTATAAATTCCGTTTAATTCCGACTTTGTTCACAAAAATGGACCACATATTCTTGATCCTCTCATCAAAATACATTTATCTACGGTCTCAGTTTTAATTCTCTATTCACTAAATTCGAAAACCTTCAAACCCTAGAATCGCTTTTGGACTTTCTGTATTGATTTGATAGTTTATCTATCAATTCGTGTTTGATTCTTGTTGTGTATGATGTCTTGAACATCATATCTCAAAATCCCCTTGTTTGGTTTCGAATTTTCTTGAAACCCTAGTTTTGAGTTTTCATGATTTCACTAAGCTTTATGAACTATTTAACGATTTTGTGCAGTGTTTCAGATTACTCAAGATATGCTGTGATGATTTCATGAAGATTAGACACCAACTCGGTGCTAACTCAATGAGTCCGGTGACTCGGTTGGGCGATTCTCAGTTTGATAAAGTGGTCTATTTGTTTTATTGCCTTGATTAAATGTTTTTGTTGGATGCGCTATGTGTATGACCACCATAGCTAAGGTGCACACATTCTAATCTTGTATTACGAATTATTATGTGATTTGAGATTGTGTGATTAATGATTATTAGAGTAAGATTTTGAGTCTCCTTTGTTTGTTAAGATGAGTCAAGCCTTATTGAGTCAAGTTGTCCGATATTTCGCTCTGTTATTGTTGATACTTGTCAAGTCAGTGTAAGTCATTATTAAGTTTTGATCACTTACTTGATTGTCTATATCTTAATGTGTTGTTGAGCCTTGATACAATACTTGTATGACATTACTAGATTGTCTGTATGGTTGTGGAGTTCTTGTGTTGAGCTAGGTTGCTCTGTCTTGAGTACATTGATCTTTGTCATTGAATTCAAGTATGTGTGTAAGTCTATATGTGCTTACTTGTACGTGCATTGCCTTAGTAGATGATTTCTGTGTCCTGTGTTCACTCTAAACTCCCTTATGAGTTTGAGAGTTGTTTATTTGTATGATAATTCAAATATGTTAAGATTATTCTTGGTTGGTGATTGTTATATGTGAGTATAAACTTGCAGAAGTGTATTACTCTTGCATGTGTATATGTATATCAAATTTTTACTTAGAAGATATTTTGTGTATCTCTATGGGATCTTCTAGAACTCTGAATTTTTTTTAAATTCTTAACTTTATCCTTGTACATTGTGTATTATCCATTTAAGTGATATCTATCTAGTTCAGTGTTGCATTGTATGGTCACTAAGATATTTTCTATCTTAGTTGTTTTTGAACTGAGCTTCTAGAAGTCCAGTTCATTGCTCAGATCTTTTATGTGATATATGTATACATTGCTTGTATAATCTATGCACAATAGCAGGATTGAGATTTTTATTGATTTAAAATGTACAACTTTATGGAGTTGATATGACCTTCTTTGCTTAAGTTAATATTTGTTTTGCACAAATGTTCTCTCTTTCCTGCATGCTTCAACTTTGCATTAAATGTGATTACTGTTTCAGGAAATGGTTTCTATTTTTACCAACTTATCTTTGCTGGTATTTGATATTTGTCCTTATTGTTAGTTGGGATCTTCAGCTTTACAATATGACAGATTGGTTTGATACTTGTCCTTTCCTAAAATTCTGTGTACTTTCTGTGTACTATTCAGTCCTTTTTCTGATAATTCTATACTGTTTCAGTACTATGTTGTACTGTGCATTACTGTTAACTTATTTGATATCTATGCTTGCCTGTGTATTTAAGAGTGTGCTCACTGCAGTGTTTACTTCATTCTTGTTGTGTTCATTTACTTCTTACTTGCTATAAATATACACACCCTTAAACACTATGTCTCAAACACCAGTTGACACCACTCTTAACCTGCTTTCACCTTCATCCCAGTCTAATAACCCTTCTTCTAAAAACAAGAAACACAAGAAGCCCAAACACAACTATCCAATGTTTATCTCTAGTGATGCCCAAAATAGGTTTGTTACGAGTAAGTTACAACCTGGTAAAATTATTCAACTAGCTAGAGAGTCTGAGTTGTATGGTTTGTTCGTGCATGCTAAGTGGAACCCTTTGTTCATCAGTCCCACTAGGAGAGTTCTTACAAACATGGTGGCAGAGTTTTTCAGCAACATGGCGGTAGGGAATGGAGTTGGTTGGGTGTCCTACCTGACTTCTGTGATTAATTGGAAGCCTATTCTTATTAATCATTTTTTGTTGGGACAGATACTTAAGCTAGATCCTAAGGCTATGTCTTTGAGTCCAGTTGATGTGACTAAGACTTACACATTTAACCCCGATGAACTAAGTGTTTTCTGTGGAGTTGAAGTCCCTTCAAATGTCTTTAACACAGATAGGGGTATTGACTATGAGCATTTCACTCCTTTCTACCAAACCCTAGCTGAAATCATTAGGGTGAATAACTTTCCTTCTCAAACTGCTGGCAAACTTATGAGTTTTGTGGAAATGAAAATCATGTATAAGTTGGCCCGCAAGAAAATTGATTTTAACTTGCCTTATATGATAATCACCAAGATGATTTCTGCTGCTAGACTGGGTATATGCCTTATGGTCTTTTACTGACTCAAGTGTTTGAGCACTTCACTTTGACATAAATAGCCCTCCTTACTTTTCTTTGTCTTACACCATCTCTGATAGAACTCATAGAACTACTTTGCCTCTACCTGAGTTAAATGCTATGCCTGCTGCTTTGAACATTCAATTTGGTACTTTACCTGCTGTGTCTCTTGCTATGCCTGATATAACGACCTAGAAAATTTTTATTTTTAATAAAATTATTTAATATAAATTATGAATTATATTATGTGAATATTGTTGTAAAGGTGGAAAATATGTGAAGTTGTGTTTATGTGATTATTTGGTGATTTGGGTAAGCTGTGAAGATTGGTGTATTTTTATTTTTTTTTATTTTGAGGATTTAAATATATTTAAATCATGCATTTTTGATCCTCTGTAAATTTTATAAAATTATCGGAGGAATTAAATATAATGAAATCTTTTGTAATATTATCTTTATAATATTATTTAGTTTTTAAAATGGTTGGGTGAATTAATTTGGATGTTTCGGTATTTTAAAATGAAAAGTTTAATTTTCGTAATATTCCATTTTAATTCGATTTGTAAAAGTTGTGTATTCGTTTTAAAAGTACGAATAAGTAGTGTATAGTGGGCTCGTTGTGAATAGTAGTGTATAGATAATGGGCCAAGCCCATTTTAAATGAAACAAACGCAGCAGGCCAGCAGGGAGAAGCTTCGGGAAAAACCGGGAAGAAAGAAAAAAAAAATTGCAGAGAAGAAAAGAGGGAAAGGCAGAATCGGAGAGAAGAAGAGAGATTGGGGGAGAATTGAAATCAATACATACATATATCTATATATACGCGTGTGTGTGTGAGTTATCGTGTGTGTGTGTGTGTTGGTGGATTGCAGCAAGAGCGGGAAGAGGGGCGGCGCCCCACCGCGCGATGGTGGCGGCCGGTGGTGGTGGTGGCCGGAGAACGTGGTGACCACCGGAGTGTGGTGGTGACTGGGCAGCGTGGGAAGAGAGAGAGAGAGAGAGAGGATTGATTCTCGGAATTTTGGGGAAAATTGGAAATCGGAAGAGGTATAATTGTTATATGTTATTTATTTACTTTATTTTATTTTCCAATGTAATTATTTAATTTGCATTTTAGATTAAATATGTGAATTGTGGTGATTAAATTAGATTTAAATCGTGATATTTAATTGTTGTAATTGTGAATTTAATTAGTTTAATTGTAACCGTGTTAATTAGTTTTAGATTTAATTAGTTTAATTGTGAATTTTATGGTGTTAATTCTAGTAATTAGATGATATTGACTTCCGAGAATATTGTTAATGATTTAATTCGGAAAAGGATAATTGTTAAGTGCAAGTATAATTGTTGGTGGCTAATTATGATTTAGGTATTAATTGTGAGTTAAGTGTGTTAATTTTCGTAATTAGCCTAATGTTGTAAATTACGAATATTGTTTTATTTCCGAATTTAATTCGGAGAGTCAAGTTAAATATAATTGTTGAGGTTAATTGGGGGCCCGATTAATGTGCGGGTTAGTAATTGTGAAATGTTTATTGTAAATTGCTAATTGTGACGGGCGAATAATATGTAAAGGTTATATGGTCTTGCTTGTCATGAATGTTTAAGTGCTAATTGCTAAGTGTAATGGTGGGAATTAATTTGTGGTCGTTAGTGGGTAATTATGAGTTGCTAGTTGCATATGGTGTCGGAAATGTATATGTGCTAAGAGTTTGTTTTAGTTACTAATTATTATTGTCGTATAACGTTGAAGTTTACATGAGTTTGTTAATTGTAAAGGAGTTATATAGATTGAATGTTGTAGTCGAGTTATAGTATCGGTTAAATGCTATGCTTGTTAAACATTTGGAGTCGAGTATGTATTGAGAATTGCTTAAACAGTATATTTCGGTTTAAATGTTATTTATCAAAGATTAACTGTGAGGTTCATTTTATTATGTGTTTATCTGCGAGGAGTTGAAATGAGATCTCGAGTCTTAAATGTCAATATTTAAGTACTTGTGTAATTCTCTTCAACTAGTTCCTCGGGCTTACGAATACCAATGATTAATTGCCACAGGTATAATTAATATGCTCTAGTGGTATGATCATTGATATAGCGTAAGTAATAGTTAGTGCCGGGGGTTGTTCCCTTGGGCTTACGAACGTCAATGATTGATTGTCACGTGTATCATTAAAATGCGTGAGAAATACGATCATTGGTGTAGCGTAAGTAGTAGTCTAATATAAATTTCTTATGTGGTAGTTGCCACATGTTCGGGCGGGTACTTTTCATTAATTGTTTACTTTTATGTTGCTGCAAGTTGAGGCAGCTTTATTTTTGTAAAAGCAGGGTTGAATTGTTTTTGATTGATATTGAGGGGCTGTGCCCATAGTCCGATAAACGAATACTTCATGCCGAAATTTTCTAAAAATCCCCTGCAAATCTATTTTAAATCTATTTAATTTACTTGATGGATGATTTAAAAGTATATTATGAATTTGTTGTGAAGAGGTTGCCTAGACGATATCTAAGTAATAAGTGGTCAGCTATGTTAAGTGTTTATTTGACTTAGTTGGTCATACTAACGCTATTTTGTGAATATGATGGTATATGTTTATATATGAAATATGTATGTAAGCGTTATAGGACGCGCATGGGTAGAATAGAGCAAGCGATGAAGTTTTGCTTGGTTATTACTGAAATAGTATTTTGACCTTGTAAAGGTTCAAATAGGAAACCTAGCCAAGGACAGTGCACGGGTGATCGAAAAGAGGAACAGAAGGACAAATATCAAAGTCGATGGGCGAAATGACATTAAGATTAGCGGATGATGAAGTAAAGATGAAAGTAGGACTGAGTGAGAAGTCACCTGTAAATGAAAGAGACTGATGAGAAGCTAAATTGAGTATCGGTATGGAAATCAGGAACTCCGTAAATCGAGGCAAGTGTTTTTGCTAATCACTTATTGTTCAAGTGATGCAGTTTAATTTACTTGTAGTATGTGATGATCTGGCTAAGTATAGATGGCTGATGACATATATTTTTTCGTATAGTATGATGTCGTTTATCTCCCCTACCCATGATTTACAAAGAATTTGACAAATAACCTTTCTCGCTTATTTTCTTATCCCTGGAATGCCATTTCACCTATTCTCGTAGAAATTGTCTAAGAATTTTCTGAACAAAAGAAAGCCCAAGATTTTAAACTCTTACGAAAGCCTGCTAGCGAAACTCTAGATTCTAGCATATTTTCACAAAAGTACTCCATTTAGAAAAATGTTTTCTGTCAAAATGTTTTGAACCTTTCCATATTGGAATCGTATTACAAACAAATGTTTGAGCTACTTTATCTGTTTATGGAAACTCGAACTTTACAATGTGCCTAGTGTTGACCACACCTTCGCTTTAATTTAGAATTTTTTTTATGATTGAAAATCTTATTGCAATGTATATCTGTTATGTGCTCAAGTTAAATCTCTCTCTTGTTAAGTTGATAACGTTAATAATTCCAGTTATTCATATTCTTCTTGTTGGTATTTATTTGAATTGTCATTCTTTATATTCCTCACCCTAGTTAGTATCGAACTTGTCGATATCTTTTAAAAATCTTGATGGTTCGTTTGCTCCTTGTAGTGTATCGAACTTGTCGATACTAAGTGATGTTGTTGTTTCTTATTAACTCTTAATCTTGAGTTATTATTCTGGACGTGAGTTTCCAGTTGTTTGGAGATCAAAGGTTGTCGATTGTCCTGACACCTAGTGTGGATGATTTAGAATTGGAAATGTTTTTTTTAAATGTGGCCCTTGGGGCATAAAACCCTTCGGGGTGGGACCTTATTATGGTCGGAAGTTAAGGCCAATGTGTGCCATGGATCCAATTAAGGACATTGCTGTGCGCGTTTGTCCTAGGACATTGCTGTGTGCGTTTGTCCGGGGTTAGTGTTGACTGATCAGCAGCCTAACCTTGATGTTTTTTTTAAAATAAATAAAAATTCCAATTCTAATCTATATTCTGCGATTGAGATGTTAGTTCTTGACTCTTTGGAAGTCCGTTTCAGTAATATTTTGATATCAGAACTTTTATCAGTTCTAGTTTCTGTTGCACCTTATAAATGGTGAATTATTGGCCCTCGTGGCAATTGAAAAGTTGATGTAAATGATTCCTTCATAAAATGAGATGAAACTCTATTGTTTATCAAAATTGTCGTCGTTATTGAAATTGTCATCACTATTTACACTTGCTGAGCATTGTTGGCTCACTCTTGCTTCTGTTTGTTTCTCCAGTTGTTAGAGGTGATCAGAGAACCTAGTGGTCAGATGGTATAGCTCTATAGACAGCGAGAGGAGACGTTCGAGTGATGGACTTTTCAAAGAATGGATTGGGAATTGTTAAAGTTGGATATTTAGTTAGACAGTGAATTTGTACATTCATAAATTTGTATAATATACTTTCATTCTGAGATTGGGTTGTAATAATGTGATTGATAGTTTGTTTCATACCATAACCTTTATGCGATCTTGGTTAAGGGGTTTTTATTATTAAATGTTGTTTATATTCAGAGATGTATATTATTGTTGTTGGTTAGTGGCCCCATATCTGTACCCCGGATTTTGGGACCGTTACACCTGATATGACTATTGCCATGCCTGCTATCTCTGCATTGCCTGCTTATATTGATCTTGATCTTGTTATGCCTACTATAATGCCTACTGTCTCTAGTGCAAATGTGTTACCTATTTCTACTGAATCTGTTGTTGGACCCTCTATGGATCCCTCTGCTATCCATATTTCCAACATTCCTCATGCTTAGTTATCAGCTTATTTTTATGTATTTGCGAAACTATCCTCTAAGTGTGATGAGTTGGAAAATGGTTACAAAGATTTGAAAAATCGGTTTGATGTTTTAAGTGAGAGATATACTCAGATGTTTGAGAGGATGGATACTGTGATGACTGTGTTGGGGTCTGCTATGGGAAGGTTGAGTGTTCTTGAGAGTAATCTATCTCAACTTGTTCAAATTCAAATTGATGATAACACTCCCCCTCCCAAACCAGTTACCCAATCTGTCGTCATTGAGGACCTTGATACAGAAATAGTTGATGCTACAGTGAAACCTGAGAATGATGGGAATGGTGATGGTTCTGAGAATGTTGCTAATGATGTTAGTGCTGATATGATGGATGCTGTTATCAACTCTGATTCCTTTAATCAAGTTGATTAGTTTAAATTTAGCTATTGTAATGCATGCTTTTGTTGTATGAGTGCACTATCTGTTTTTGTGCCTTAGTTAAGTGATGAATGCTCTAGTTTGTTGTTGTTTCCTTTTGGGTACCAGTACCAAACTGGCTTGTATGGTTGGTTTCTAGTTGATGTTGGCTGCTATAATGGTTTCTATTTGGTTATTGTATTGGCTTTCTTTTAATGTAGTACTTTCTTTTGCAGAAATCTTTAAAGTACTTTGTTCTAGTAATTATAAACTTGCATTGTAGTGTAAACATTGCACAACTAGGACACATTAGCCACACTATACTGCTGATTCCATGGACTGCCTGAATTCCCTTAGAAAATTCTTGATCTGAACCCAGGATGAACCAGTCACTTCTTAGAAAGCATAAGTTTTGCATTCTTGTTCACTTTACTGACCTTGCAGATTGTTGAGATATTTAATATCTCTTTAGCTTAAATTGTTATATCCTAAGGTTGGGTGAGACCATGCCAGATGATGTCAGTCTCTGTGTCTCATTTATTTGAGCTAAAGAGTGACTGCTGATGGCTTTCCATACTTGGAAAAGAACCCTAACTAACATGGTTTTCTTTGTTCGTTTTGTAGGTACTCCCCTTCCTAGGGGTGGCTAAGTGATGTCAGACATAAACCACAATCACTATGACTTTGCTATGATTAATTTACTAGACTGATAGCCACTTGTTAAATGCATTACAATCCTTGATTACTTACTTTGTTTCTTTTGGTTATCTATTTCGCAAGTACCCTCTTGAAAATAGGGTGGCTAAATGATGCTAAAAGACAGTCACTATTGTCATGATCTAGCTATGATTTAACATATCACTCAGCTGATAGCCACATATTTGCTAAAACTTCTTAAATGAAGTCTTTAACCTATATGACCACTATAAATCACTTATCTTTGATAAGATCAACTCTGCACTTGACCTTAGCCTTTTGTGTCTTAGTGGTGGTTTTGCAGTTCTTATGCTACTTGGAATTTGCCTTGGATTTGAGCCTACTTGAATTGGTTCTCCATTGCACAAGTGCTCTGTTTGTCATTTCTGCCTTAAATTAATTTCTTATTGCACTTTGCCTTGAATTATCTTTGCATTTTTTTATCTCTTGAAAGGCTTAATGACCTTTTAGCCCTCGAAGTTTTATAAGAAATACCTATCAGCCCTCAATATTTCAAAACGTTCCTTTTAGACCCTGAAGTATCCGTAAAGGTCCAATTAACCCTTGTACCGGTACGAAAAATTGTAACGGTACGTATCGGATGGGCAAAATAGACATTACATGTGTCCGTTACAATTTTTTTTTAATTTGTACCGGTATAAGGGTTAATAGGACCTTTCCGGATACTTCAGGGGCTAAAAGGTACAACGTATTAAACTTGAGGGTTTGATGGGTACAAAAGGTCATTACTATATCTACTAGTTTAATTCAGCCACCACTATCTCCATACCCCTCGAGTAAGACTTACATACACTCTTCTCTCTTTGCTTACCACTACCAAAATAAATATAGGGAATTCATAATGCTACATTCTATAAGCAGATCGAAGCAGAGGCCAATGCAAGGGTGCTGAGCTTGAATTTAACTTAACTAGTCGACTAAGCCGCGCTTCGCGGCGGCCTTATAATTTTTTTTTAAGAAAAAAAATGACAAAAATATTTTTATAATATCAATATAAATTGGTAAACACAATATTGTATAAACTAAATATACATATATAATAATAATATAAATTATTCATATATTTTCTTATACCGATTTTGTCTTACGATTTTTTAGGCCGACACCCGTTGTATATATTATAAAAATACTTAGCGTACACAATAATAAAAATTTAAATACTAAAATACTTTTTGACTTTGATTTACCGATTTTGCCTCACAATTGTTTTTAAAATTTTAAATATATCTAAAATATCAATATAAATTGGTGAACACAATATTGTATAAATTAAATATGTAATTTGAATTCATCTTCCCTACAAATTCAAGAACCTTTTCTATTTCAAAGATGTTTATGTTAACGTTTATATTAATGTTAAAAAAGGAAGTTTTGATTTCTTCCCAACAAATTCGAAAACCTTTTCAATTTCGAATATGTAATTTGACTTCTTCTTTCCTACAAATTCAAAAACCTTTTCTATTTTGAAGATGTTAATGTTAATGTTAAAAAAGGAATTTGTGATTTTTTTTCTAAAAAATACGGCCTAAAGAAGGAAGTTTTGAATATAAAACAAAAAATATTAAAAAATACATCCGTGCATCACACGAGTAATATGCTATATAGTAAAAAACTACACAAAATCTGGAAAACACTTACAATATAGAAAATTTTGTATAAAAATCGAAAAAAGATCTACATTATTAGATAAATTTCACTTTTTCTATTAAATAAAAGTTAAAAAAATAATTTTTATGTAATATTTATATGTATACGTATGCATGTTAAAGTAATAACAAATATTAAGTGAACAATTTTTATATAATATTTATATGTATACATATCTATTGACATGGGACCGACAACGTGGAGTTTATTCTATCAGATAATTATATATAATCATATTAAGTGACCAATTATGACCATATGTAAACAAATATTTATATTTTAAAGATTTTATGAACATTTTCTAGAAAAGGATGTGAGATTGTAGCACAATTTAAAGATTTGTACACCATTTTCTTATCTCTTTTAATATAAACAATTCGACATGAAGATTATTTAGATAATAAAACTTCATTTATTGTTTGAAAATGAAATAAAGTTCATTATAAAATTAAATTATATTTTATGAAGAGTATAAATTAAATCTACAAAGAGTCAACAAAATATTTAAATTAATTTTTTCAAAACCAAATTATATATTTTCAATAGTTAACATTGGTTTACGAATAGACGACATTTGTATACAATATACATATGATTCAAACAAACACATTTTTTTTTTAAATTTAGTTATGATTAAAAATTTAAAAAGTATATTAACATCATCATCTATATCTATATTTATATTGTGCAATGTGGATTTTTTTTCAATTTTACGCAATTGCAATTGTAATTTAAAATCAAACCCATAATTTACATATCCTCCTCCATTTCAAAATTATTATATATAAATATATCTATGATTTGTGTGTGTATATTTTTATTATTAACCTATATTAAACTAGTAGATATAGTAATGACCTTTTGTACCCATCAAACCCTCAAGTTTAATACGTTGTACCTTTTAGCCCCTGAAGTATCCGGAAAGGTCCTATTAACCCTTATACCGGTATAAATTAAAAAAAAAATTTGTAACGGACACATGTAATGTCTATTTTGCCCATCCGATACGTACCGTTACAATTTTTCGTACCGGTACAAGGGTTAATTGGACCTTTACGGATACTTCAGGGGCTAAAAGGAACGTTTTGAAACATTGAGGGCTGATAGGTATTTCGTATAAAACTTCGAGGGCTAAAAGGTCATTAAGCCCTCTTGAAAACATTACTAACGGTTTGCTTGTTTAGAGAGCAATGATGAGCCTAGCCTGAGCTCTGCCCTTCCCCCTCCTAGTGTTCATCACATTTCTTTTGGTTCATTGCCTTTATTTACAGAAAATGTTGATGTGCTAACTAAATTGTTTGTGTGCAGAAAATGACAAAGCTAATTCTAGTCACTTGATCAAGCTTATGCAGCCTTTTCTCTCCTCTCTTAGAATAGCTTAATTATTTTACTTAAGAATGTGTAGTTTTTACTTTATGCATTCGTTTTATTCTTTAAATTCGGACAGCAGGATAATTGGTTTATATTTTTTTGAACCCTTGTATGCTTAACTTGGTTTACATTTCCTTTAAACAGTTTGTATTGGTACATCCATGCTATCTATTATTCGGGTACAAACTGTTAAAAGATTTCAGATATGTAGTTCTATGTGCCTTAATGATTTTCTGCAGAGTGTCAAAATCGAATTTCTCTAAATTCAAAATGTTTATCCTGGCTTTAAAAATTCGAGTAATACGAATTCTATAGAGGCAATTTTTTTCGACATCACTAACTTGTTAAAATCTTTGCAGAGAATCAAAAAGTGAAATGGTTGGAATGGACTAAAATGGACTTATCGAATTTCTCTAAATTCGAATCTCTCCAATTCAGTCTTTAAAAATCCTTTAAGCAATTACAACTGTAGTAACCCGAATTTTTGGTAGAATTAAAACTTTTCTTATTACGATTAAGTGCATCAGTGAATAGTGATTTCAATGAACAGTGGTGGTAATGAATGGATATTTCTATGGAAAATAATTTCGATACATGTGGGTATTTTCTAAACAGTGTGATTCAGTGGTTGACGACATAGATAAGAATAATCTATCGTCCAGAAAATGATTTGGTATACCCTAGAGAGGAGTTGAGAAGTGAGTTAGAGTACTCACTATAGGAATTGAGAAATGAGAAAACCAAGTATGTACTAAGAAAGTACAGAGAGAATGAGTGTATGTAAACGAGGACAGAATTCAGAGAATCCAAACTTTATTTTAATCCATAATTGACAGAGAAGTCAGGAATATAATAATTGGATTATAAATTGAGGATGTTAAATGTTAGAAGTACAATGGAGGATATATTACGAGAGGGAAAGAGGATTGAGAATATAATCCTAGAGCAAAGAGAATGCGAACGAGTTTGAGAACGCTTGAGAAACCGGGAGAGCAAATTCTGAGATAAAGAGAATATACCAAGGATATTGGATTTAATGTCTACTTGAGGATTAGAACCACCCTAACACACTAATATATGAGGTGGGAAAGGATAAAATATATCCAAGAGATTTACAGAGGAGAAACCACTGAAATGAACATAGAAATCCTTCGATGAATCCAACAACTAGAAACTCTTGGACAAGGCCCAAGTATAAAACCAATACCAAGATATGGGCCTTACCATTGGACCAACCACATTGAAGGGCTGATTTTAAGTGGATTAAGAAGGGAAGTACCAAAGTGGAAGAATATAAGACTTAAAGGATGTTGGATGCAATTTACATAAAGCTAAGGACTTTCTTGCAAAATTCAAGGATAAGCATTAACAAGGAGCCAAAAAGTGGCCTCTTCTCATTGGTGGACTTAAAACACTCTTATGAAAAGGTAAGAGAGCTGATAGATAAGGATTAGATACAAGGCATAAGGCATTAATCAAAACAAACACAAAAACTCACAAACTGCCCAGCAGAAACCAAGCTCAAAGAAAAATTCATATCTCCACTTCTACCAATTCATAAATCACCAAATTTTAACCAAAGCTTCCTCAATGTATGCAGAACATTCATTCAAAATTTCATGGCTAACAAAGGAGTGTAGCCTAGTCAAATCTCTCCTCCAAGTTGGAGAACCAAATCTGTCCTATTTCTGTCCAGCGGAAAGATGGGGCTCAAAACCCTAGCTAGGAAGCTTTAGATCTGATGATCTATAGCTCAAAAGAAAGATTATGAGGAGCATAAGGTGTGGTAAAAATTTGAGCACCAACTCTTATTTTTCGATTTGTTATGAATTTTACAAGATGAGGATAAATAGTAACTTACATTGTCTTCTTGTTTTGATCTTAAGGATTTAGCACTTTAAGGATCATCTAAAGCTTGTTAAAGGTTTATAAACACTTGATAGTGTTATTAGGGCATCCAAAGAGGTAAAACCTTAACCCACCCTTTGAGTTCATATGAGTTTTGATGATTGTTTTGATGTTATATGCTTAAGAAATCATGTTTCTTAAGCATATAACATCAACTAAAGAAGGTCAACTCGAGCAACCCTTCTCCTTTACTTTACCAAGTATGCCTTTTAAGGCTTAAGAAATCATTGTTTTGATGATTGTTTTGATGTTATATGCAACAATACATACTGAATGATAGGCTTTAAGCCGCTTTCGATAGCTACCTTTGAGGAGTTATATCAAGAAAGAAGGTTTTAGTGGTTATTTAACTTTGTAAAATATGAAAAATGGTGGGTGTTGGATTGTAGCCACACCACTGACCTTAGAGAAGTAAAAAGGTTGTTTGTTGAGGTTGTGGATGTATGATATGCCCGGTGTGGCTTGGTTATGTTGTGACAAAATGGAAACGTTCGATTTATAGCCGTCGTAATGACGAAATTTTGTTAGCCTTGAAACCAGTTAATACCCGAAACCATGAAATGATTGTTAGCATCACCACTGCATAAGGTTACAAAGATATGGTTGTCTAGTTAACATGGCCGCAAGAATCAAACATCGTCGCAGACCCCTACTACGACCAGAGCATCAGGCAAGTTTTCAAAACCTATACTTTTGAAATATTATTGTATAATACTGCATTTGCCATGTACATTGTTATAAAGTTTTGCAATAATCTTATTTCCAGTTGAAATAGAATTTGACCTTTGGATTATATACGATCTTTTGAGTTAAGTATTTATTAACCGGTATACCTTATAGCTCTAGATATAAGAGCATATTCTTTGTTTTTGACTCTAAACCGTGAGTCGGTATTTTATGATATAGAGGTAGTCGGTATTTTGTAATATAGAGATAGTCGTGGAAACCCGGAGGGATTCCAGCGGCAAATTATTATTTATTTTGAGGAATGTTATTTATAAACATTAATTATATTTCCATAAAGTATTAATTACTTGAAAACCATTCGAGGAATGTTATTTGAGTATTATCTCAGTCGAGAAATAATATATGAATATTATTTCTGTTAAATATGCTATTGGAAGGCATAACTGTTTTCGAAAGTATATTGTGATACTTGATTATGATTTGGTAATTGGCTTATAAGTTAGATATGAGATATTATTTATAAGCCGGGTTTTGCAAAGGCCCTTAGTGAAGGGCGTATGACTTACATTCTTTAAATATAGACCGGGAGTCAATATTTTCGTATACCTTGAGATTATTTTCTGAGAAAAATATTAGATAAATATTTTTCCACTATTTCTTTAATGAATATTATTTTTGATATTCATTTAAGGTTTTATTTATTTAATGAATATTATTTTGAATATTCATCTAAGGATTCATTTATTAAATGAATATTATTTTATATATTCATTTGAGGGTTATTTATGAGCAATTATTTTAATTAAAAATATTCTTTAATTATTTATGATTTAATAAATATTACTTGAATATTTATTTAATACTTTTAACTAGTTTTAAAGATGATTTCTCTTATTCAAAATTATCTTTGACCGTAAAAAATTATGTAAAATATTTTTTGAGTTTTATTATGATTATTTTATCAAGAGGAGGTTCCCAAAACTCTATTTTCCATTTAAATCTATCTAATGGAAAGATTTAAATGCTCGCTCAAAACTTCCAAATTATAAGGGAACCTTTCTTGAGAACTGTTATTTATGATCGACTACCCGGTCATAGATTTTTGAAAGTATTATTTTCACTCGCATCTTGATTTCTAAATCATCAAAATGAGTCTTTTTGTTACTCCCTCAACACTCGAGAAGTAAGATTGATGGAACAAGTTATAATCCATTAACGAGCAATAGCTCGAGAAATATTGGTGAATTTTCCTTTCCAATTAGATACGACTACTTTGTGAAGTCCTATCAACAAGTATTATACTTGGGGAAAGGCGGACGAACTTTACGTTTCAGAGTCATTGATTCTATTCGAACTAGGAGTCGTATGAAGGGCCGAGTAGCGCCGGTCCAAGGCCCAACCGTTGGCCAAGGAGTTACTAGAAGGCAGTAGACAAGTAAATCCGTCAGTTCTTCCTTCTACCGGTAGTAAAACCATATATGTGTTGTACAACTATGACTGATCATCGTAGGTTGGGACAGCTGGCGCTGTGAATACTCCAGTATCATCCAAATTTGGATATTTCCTGCAACACGTATTGAAGAGACTTCTTTCAGGTTGATTGGTATTTCCTGCAACACGTATTGAAGAGACTTCTTTCAGGTTGGCAGGGGTTTGAAAAGGGTTCAAAACTAAAGTTGCAATATAATACCTTGCAACTTCCTCTTTTGAGATACATGTTGATACTTGCGTATATTTTGCATAGCAAATATTTATACGGAAGTTATATATTAAATTACTTTGTAACTTCATCTTTTATCTTATATTTGATGACTCTGTTGATACCTTACATAACATGAGTTGTGATAAGGAGGTTGTTTATATTGAATCACCTTATAACTTCATCTTTTAAGTTATATGTTGATATTCTGCTTATATTTTATACTGCAGATATTTTACGGAAAGGTTATATTGAATTACCTTGTAACTTTATCTTTTATATTATACTAGAACTTTGTTCATAGTATGAATATCGAAAGTTTGCAGAGATATTATGAAAATGATATTTGAAGTACTGCAAAGGTACGGTTTTTGAATATATTCCGATAAGGAAATAATTTCGGTAAAAAGATATTTTGACAATTATTGTCTTATACCCACCTTATTTTGGGTTTAAATTAAAGGAAGAGTTATGCCATACTTTCATTACCTTGCTGAGGTATTGCTCACTCTTGCTATTGTTTTATATATATTATAGAGCAGTGAAGCAGGATGTCAAGGATACAATACATACCTCGCCAGCGAGTGGTAACCGCAAGACGTTTTCCAGAAGCAGCTTCTAGCAGTAATCCCGGGAGTAGTATGAACCAGTCGGATAAGACGGTAGTTTTGTTATTCATCTTATGTATAAATATGAATAGGATGAGAGGATTGTAAGCATCAGAAGACATTTGGGTATTGCAATAAATATTATTTATTCCGCAGTTGATTGTGTTGTTTCTGAGACTCTAACCTCTGTGTGTGTGTGAGAGACATATATTGTGGGGTCACAAGCAGTTGAATTGTGTACATTATAAGTAATAGATGTAAGGCAAGGAGTAAATGGATCGTGACTACTCCAAATCCCTAACCCCGGATTTGGGGCTGTTACAGAAATGGTATCAGAGCGTCAGGTTACAGTCCTCAGAAACGATAGGAGATATTACAATACCATTAAGAATGATGACAATAACTAGAGTTCAAATCAAGTTCGTAGTCGGGTTAGAGGACATGACCCTGACTGTTTGAGATGAAGCCCGAGAGGGGACTTCTTTTGGGGAACCATACTTAAGACTTCATGGTTAGTAACCTCGATTCGTATGAGTTATAGATGGATGGGATTCTGAGATACCAGACCCCGAGGCCTACGAGTAGGCATTTGATGATGCGCTCCTTGAGATGGACGGAGACCCGATAAAGGAGGATCCATAGGAGGATCTAGAGGAGGACCCCATGGTGGGTCAAACGAAGAATCTTGTAGAGAACATGCCGATTGATAAAGATGTGGTGTGTTACTTGAGGTTTATAATAGGACCGGACGAATCTTGAGAGGTCAAATAAGCGACGAGACGAGAGTTTAGAATTGTTTATGATTCATCAAGAGATATGACGAAGAAAATGAAGTAGAGTCTCCAAAGTAGAAGAGGTAGAGGCAGTAAAACAATTACCGGTGGATTGATACGACTTGAACGAGACTTATTACTCGTAGTCTATTGTAGTGCCTAGGGAGGCAGCATGCGTAAGAAATGAGACGTTCGACCTTCGTGTATGATTAAGGGTATTTAGTTACCTTAACTAATAGAAGCATTACCTTGTCTATGGGGTTTAAGTCCCCACGATCAGCGATTCCACCAAGGACGGTGTTACTACGGTACTGAGGAATTTTATTACCTCGAGCAAGATTTTATATGTACGTATTATGCATAGTGTTATTGTGGCATGAGTGCACTAAGACGGGATATACTTAAGAACCAAGACGGACTGAGAAAGTCTGGGAAAGACTTAAGTAAGAAGGCTGTTATGCCACAAGTGTTAAGCTTATGTAGCAAACGGGATTGATACAATAAAAGGAATGTTTGGTATGAAAACGGTTATAATAGTAATTGGGTTTAAGCATGTAGTTTCTAACGATCTTTTGGAGGACCGCCTATTCGACATGTGGGATTCGTCGTTAGTATGGGCGACACCGATATCGAAGTCTTCTTATAAAATAGAACGCTTGCTTGAGAAGCTTGCGCATAGTCAAATAGAATTCCCTGTGATTCCAATGTCGATTGGTGAATCCGTAGCGACTATTGAAAGTCAACGATGACGTAAGTATCGAGCAACTTAGGGTGTGTATGGAGAAGAAAAAGCTTTAGAATCGAACGATTATCCGTTAGAGGAGCCAAGCTATAATCTATCTTTGCATCTCCTTAGAGAGAATTTCGATAAAAGATATACTCCCTCTTCGAAGTTATTTTATAACACTTGTGTTAAACCATATTCAGTTTCAATTGTGCTAGAGGTTGTCATGATACCTACTTTCAGGTTTTTGAAGCCCTGTCAAATGATGTTATTCATGCTTTCACTTTTCCTCAAATAATGAATGACCCTATGATGATACCTCACCACTTGCTTGTTGAATACCAGTATCTTTCTGGCTATCCTTTTCTTGTAAATCACACCTTGGAATCTGTTCACATTTTTTTTATCCAAGGTGTCCAATTGAGAATTATTTGTCGAAAGATGATAGTTAATAATTTGACTTTGAATTGTTTCCATACTTCTCAACTTCCACAGAGACAAACAACCCTATATTTATAGGGGCCACAAGGACTATCTGTCTGTGTGATAGAAGTCTGACGGGATGCCGTCACTTGTGAGTTGTGAAATACAAGAAGGCTAATTACCTTTAGTAATGTCTTAATTGAGACACACAACATTGAGTTCTTATGATCATATTGATCTCTCAGTAAATTCTCTCATCTCAAATAAGGTTACCTTAAAACTCATAACCTTATGATCACCAAAGTGTGACGTCTTCCTTGATATGGGAGCTATCTTTTCAAAGCCCCATGATTCTTGTTATCTTTATTGAATCCCAAGGGGAGGCCAACCAGGTCGTATAAGTCAAAATTCGCTGATAAGAATTAGATTCGTAACGAAATCGCCTATGACAAGAGCGGATTCCTAAGACGAATAGAATATCGATGATATATCGATGAATTAGTTTATTCTCTCTCTCTCACTCTCAAGGAT
The DNA here is from genome assembly GCA_036435485.1 of Saposhnikovia divaricata. Classification (NCBI taxonomy): domain Eukaryota; kingdom Viridiplantae; phylum Streptophyta; class Magnoliopsida; order Apiales; family Apiaceae; genus Saposhnikovia; species Saposhnikovia divaricata. The sequence continues at coordinate 118,472,635 of CM071597.1, read as the reverse complement.
ATGATGATAGTGGAAATTGGTCAAGAGATATATGTGAAAGGAATAACGATGTATCGTGAAACTCCAATGATAATGGAGTGATTGCAGGTAAAGATGGTCGATCAAGAGATTTTCCCGTAGAATTGGTACATTCGGGTGGTAAACTAGAAATATGAGATCGACACTTTTAATAGATTTGATTCCTTTCGAAGTTGGGAGAATTTGATATTATGATAAGGATGATTTGGTTGGAACCTAATGAAGCCAATTAATTGTAAGGGAAAAGAGTAATAATTAAGGGACAAAGACAGATTCCGAAATTCTTGAATATAGTGCAGACTGAGAGATTATTACGCCAGAGATATGAAGCTTAATTAGCTCTTATAGGTGACACCGAGTATAAAGGAAATTACAGCAGTTTTGGGAGGCTGTACAAGGTTTTAATGAGCTATCAGATATCGATTTGGATGACATGAGCCACCAGATATCGATTTGGATGACATGAGAATGAATACCGAGTATTCAGAGTATAGTGCTGCATCTCCTGGTAGCCCCAGTAGGAATGAGAGAATTAGCAATTCAGCTACGAGAATTGTTAGACAAGCGTATGATAAGACCCGGGGTACCCATGTGGAGATCCGGTGTTGTTGCGAGAAGGAAAGGTGTTAGAAAAATTTACTTGAGAACTGGATATCACTAGTTGAAGATTAAATTTGAGGATATACCGAAGACCGCGTTTCGCAATAGGTATAAACACTATGAAATTTTAGTGATGTCATTTGGGTTGACTAATGCACCCGCAACTTTTATGGATTTACCGAATTGTTTTAGAGTTAGCCGCAATGGTTTTCGCCTTAAAGATTTGGAGGTATTAATTATACGGAGAAAAATGTAAGATTTATTCGGATCATAAGAGCTTCAAGTATATATATACGCAAAAGGAACTGAACATGCGACATGCCAGACAACATTCCCCGTAAATAAATCCCCCAAGAGACTCGCCTTTCTTTCAGAGAGAGGAGAGATAAGATAATAAAGATTGACTGAATACAGGAGGTAGGTTGGCTTTCTGTAAAATGATTAAAGAAGGGGATGGAGCAGCGGGGATTGATAGTAGATAACATGAGATAGAAAAATGGTTAGAAGTAATATAGGATTATGACAGTGAGATGCACTACCATCTAGGCAAGGCCAATGTGGTGGCCGATGCCCTTAGTAAAAATAAGAAAGAGATGGATTCCGAATGTTCGGGAATTAAAATATGAGACTTTACACAAGACCCATAGTCTGAGATATCATGTGCACCTAGACGGTGCCAAAAAGTATAGAGATTCAAGAGAATGCTATCGATGACCAACCATGAGAGAGGAAACTTGGGATGACCACTTACCTTTAATTAAGATTGCTTATAACAACAGTTATCATGCATACCACCTTACGAGGCCCGGTATGAAAGGAATTACCACTCTCCCTGGTGTTGGGAGGAGGTGGGTGAGAGAAAGATATGAGGACCCAAGTTAGTCCAACAAACCAGTGAGACAAAAGATCTTGCCAGTAAGTGGCTATGGATAGCCCAGAACAGACAGAGACAGTAAGCGGACCAAGCCCACAAGGATAGGGATAATACTGCTGTTGATAATCTAAATGGCAAGTTGATGAATGACAAGCAAGTTTATGCTTATGTATTTCTGTGCAAACCAGATAGAGAATGTGAGATTGGAGATTCGTGATGCTAAAGGTATCCCCACGGAAGGAATTAATGAGATTTGTAAATGAAGGGAAGTTTAGCCCAAGATTTGTTGGGCCATCTGAGATTTTAAAACGCGACAGGAAGGGGGCATACGAGCCAGCCTTACCCCCAAAACTTATAGCATGATCATAACGTGTTTCATTTGGTAATACTACACCAGTAAAATGCAGATGCTTGACAGATGATAGAGTACGAGCAGGTACATATACGACCTGATCTGACTTACGAAGGACAACTTGTGGAATCATGGATAGAAAGAAGCAAGTGCTAAGGAACAAGGTTGTCAAGCTAGTAAGGGAATTGTGGAGAAATCAGGATGTGGAAGAATCCACCTGGGACTTAGAGAGTGCAATGCGAGAGAAGTACCCCCAGTTATTCCTAAACTGATTCCGGGATGGAATCCTTTTAAGGAGGGGAGACTGTAATAACCCGAATTTTTGGTAGAATTTAAACTTTTCTTATTACGATTAAGTGCATCAGTGAATAGTGATTTCAATGAACAGTGGTGGTAATGAATGGATATTTCTATGGAAAATAATTTCGATACATGTGGGTATTTTCTAAACAGTGTGATTCAGTGGTTGACGACATAGATAAGAATAATCTATCGTCCAGAAAATGATTTGGTATACCCTAGAGAGGAGTTGAGAAGTGAGTTAGAGTACTCACTATAGGAATTGAGAAATGAGAAAACCAAGTATGTACTAAGAAAGTACAGAGAGAATGAGTGTATGTAAACGAGGACAGAATTCAGAGAATCCAAACTTTATTTTAATCCATAATTGACAGAGAAGTCAGGAATATAATAATTGAATTATAAATTGAGGATGTTAAATGTTAGAAGTACAAGGGAGGATATATTATGATAGGGAAAGAGGATTGAGAATATAATCCTAGAGCAAAGAGAATGCAAACGAGTTTGAGAACGCTTGAGAAACCGGGAGAGAAACCGGGAGAGCAAATTCTGAGATAAAGAGAATATACCAAGGATATTGGATTTAATGTCTACTTGAGGATTAGAACCACCCTAACAAACTAATATATGATGTGAGAAAGGATAAAGTATATCCAAGAGATTTATAGAGGAGAAACCACTGAAACGATCACAGAAATCCTTTGATGAATCCAACAACTAGAAACTCTTGGACAAGGCCCAAGTATAAAACCACTACCAAGATATGGGCCTTACAATTGGCCCAACCACATCCAAGGGCTGATTTTAAGTTGATTAAGAAGGGAAGTACCAAAGTGGAAGAATTATAAGACTTAAAGGATGTTGGATGTAATTAACATAAAGCTAAGGACTTTCTTACAAAATTCAAGGATAAGCATTAACAAGGAGCCAACAAGTGGCATCTTCTTATTGGTGGACTTCAAACACTATTATTAAAAGGTAAGAGAGCTGATAGATAAGGCTTAGATACAAGGCATAAGGCATTAATCAAAACAAACACAAAAGCTCACAAAACTGCCCAGCAGAAACCAAGCTCAAAGAAAAATTCATATCTCCACTTCTACCCATTCATAAATCACCAAATTTTAACCAAAGCTTCCTCAATGTATGTAGGACATTCTTCAAAATTTCATGGCTAAAAAAGGAGTGTAGCCTAGTCAAATCTCTCCTCCAAGTTGGAGAACCAAATCTGTCCTATTTCTGTCCAGCGGAAAGATGGGGCTCAAAACCCTAGCTAGGAAGCTCTAGATCTGATGATCTATAGCTCAAAAGAAAACTTATGAGGAGCATAAGGTGTGGTAAACATTTGAGCACCCAACTCTTATTTTTCGATTTGTTATGAATTTTACAAGCTGAGGATGAATAGTAACTTCCATTGTCTTCTTGTTTTGATCTTAAGGATTTAGCACTTTAAGGACCATCTAAAGCTTGTTAAAGGTTTATAAACACTTGATAGTGTTGTTAGATCATCCGAGGAGGTAAAACCCTAACCCACCCTTTGAGTTCATATGAGTTTTGATGATTGTTTTGATGTTATATGCTTAAGAAATCATGTTTAAGTGTTTTAGTGGTTATTTAACTTTGTAAAATATGAAAAATGGTGGGTGTTGGATTGTAGCCACACCACTGACCTTAGAGAAGTAAAAAGGTTGTTTGTTGAGGTTGTGGATGTATGGTATGCCCGGTGTGGCTTGGTTATGTTGTGATAAAATGGAAACGTTCGATTTATAGCTGTGGTAATGACGAAATTTTGCTAGCCTTAAAACCAGTTAATACCCGAAACCATGAAATGACTGTTAGCATCACCATTGCATAAGGTTACAAAGATATGGTTGTCTAGTTAACATGGACGCAAGAATCACATTAAAAGAGTTTACGGTTTAAGAGTTATGCTAGTTTTAGTGAAAGCGGTTCGAAAGATTTTATCGCAGAAATGTAACCACCTTGATGCTATGTTCGAGACCCTTAATTGTCGAATTAAGATGTGAAGTTTTGTGATAAATTGCTAAGGATAGTTAGAAAGGTATGTACGAAGGTTTCAAGTCAAAAAAATTATTTTCCGATTTAATAAAATTGCGTAAGCCGAGGTTGTGCAAGCGAAAACCCCTAGGAACGTGACTTTGAAATCAACTTTATAAGTGATTATGTATAACTTGAATTCGAGGACCGGTTTCGAACCAAACTTATGACTTAAGTATTTGACGAGTAACATGGACTTAGTATGAGTCTAGATGGTGTCATTAAGTGCTTTGATTACGATTTGTTTAAGTACACGAGCATTGTTAATAAGTGGATCGTCTAGGGGATTCACCATATGTTTTTGACTTTGTTTAGATTATCAAACATCGTCGCAGACCCCTACTACGACCAGAGCATCAGGCAAGTTTTCAAAACCTATACTTTGAAAATTTATTGAATAATACTGCATTTACCATGTATATTGTTATACAGTTTTGCAATAATCTTATTTCCTGTTGAAATAGAATTTGACCTTTGGATTATATACGATCTTTTGAGTTAAGTATTTATGAACCGGTATACTTTGTAGCTCTAGATATCAGAGCATATTATTTTTTTTTACTCTAAACCGGGAGTCAGTATTTTGTGATATAGAGGTAGTCGGTATTTTGTGATATAGAGATAGTCGTGGAAACCCGGAGGGATTCATGCGGCAGATTATTATTTATTTTGAGGAATGTTATTTATAAACATTAATTATATTTCCATAAAGTATTAATTATTTGGAAACCATTCGAGGAATGTTATTTGAGTATTATCTCAGTGGAGAAATACTATATGAATATTATTTCTGTTAAATATGGTATTGGAAGGCATAACTATTTCCGAAAGTATATTGTGATACTTGATTACGATTTGGTAATTGGCTTATAAGCTAAATATAAGATATTAGTTATAAGCCGGGTTTTGCGAAGGCCCTTAGTGAAGGGCGTATGACTTACATTCTTTAAATATAGACAGGGAGTTGGTATTTCCGTATTCCTTGAGATTACTTTCTGAGAAAAATATTTTTCCACTATTTCTTTAATGAATATTATTTTGGATATTCATTTAAGGTTTTATTTATATTTAGCAAAAAAAAGTTTTATTTATTTAATGAATATTATTTTGAATTCATTTAAGGATTCATTTATTAAATGAATATTATTTTGTATATTCATTTGAGGGTTATTTATGAGCAATTATTTTGACTAAAAATATTCTTTAATTATTTATGATTTAATAAATATTACTTGAATATTTATTTAATACTTTTAACAAGTTTTAAAAGATGATTTCTCTTATTCAAAATTATCTTTGACCCTCAAAAATTATGTAAAATATTTCTGAGTTTTATTATGATTATTTTATCAAGAGGAGGTTCCCAAAACTCTATTTTCCATTTAAATCTATCTTATAGGAAGATTTAAATGCTCGCTCAAAACTTCCAAATTATAAGGTAACGTTACTTCAGAACTGTTATTTATGATCGACTGCCCGGTCATAGATTTTTGAAAGTATTACTTTCACTCGTATCTTGATTTCTAAATCATTGAAATGAGTCTTTTTGTTACTCCCTCAACACTCGAGGAGTAAGATTGATGGAACAAGTTATAATCCATTAACGAGTAATAGCTCGGGAAATATTGTTGAATTTTCCTTTCCAATTAGATACGACTACTTTGTGGAGTCCTATCAACAAGTATTATACTTGGGGAAAGGAGGACGAACTTTACGTTACAGAGTCATGGATTCTATTCGAACTAGGATTCGTATAAAGGGCCGAGTAGCGCCGGTCCAAGGCCCAACCGTTGGCCAGGGAGTTACTAGAAGGCGGTAGACAAGTAAATCCGTTAGTTCTTCCTTCTAACTGTAGTAAAAGCATATCTGTGTTGTACAACCGCGACTGATCATCGTAGGTTGGGACAACTAGCGTTGTGAATACTCCAGTATTAGTTCATCATCCAAATTTGGATATTTCCTGCAACACGTATTGAAGAGACTTCTTTCAGGTTGATGGGTATTTCCTGCAACATGTATTGAAGAGACTTCTTTCAGGTGGGCAGGGGTTTGAAAAGTGTTCAAAACTAAAGTTGCAATATAATACCTTGCAACTTCCTCTTTTGAGATACATGTTGATACTTGCGTATATTTTGCATAACAGATGTTTTTACGGAAGTTATATATTAAATTACCTTGTAACTTCATCTTTTATCTTATATTTGATGACTCTGTTGATACCTTACATAACATGAGTTGTTATAAGGAGGTTGTTTATATTGAATCACCTTATCACTTCATTTTTAAGTTATATGTTCATATTCTGCTTATATTTTATATAGCAGATATTTTACGGAAAGGTTATATTGAATTACCTTGTAACTTTATCTTTTATATTATACTAGAACTTTGTTCATAGTATGAATATCAAAAGTTTGCAGAGATATTATGAAAATGATATTTGAAGTACTGCAATGGTACGGTTTTTGAATATATTTCGATAAGGAAATACTTTCGATAAAAAGATATTTTGACAATTATTGTCTTATACCTGCCTTATTCTGGGTTTAAATTAAATGTAGAGTTATGCCATACTTTCATTACCTTGCTGAGCTATTTCTCACTCTTGCTATTGTTTTATATATATTATAGAGCAGTGAAGCAAGATGTCAAGGATACAATACATACCTCGCCAGCGAGTGGTAACCGCAAGACGTTTTCCAGAAGCAGCTTCTATCAGTAATCCCGGGAGTAGTATGAACCAGTCGGATCAGACGGTAGTTTTGTTATTCTAACAATTGGATTATTCCAGAATTATTGATCTATTATGATCAATTGGAATCTTTTAAAGGCCATATTTTTCAAAAGGAATGCATGGAAATACAAGAAGGATATAACAAAGTTGTATATTTTTTTTCTTGTATAAATGGGAAGATTAATTTGTATTTATAGGTTAGTCCTATTTAATTGTAATTAATTCAAAACCAGTCCACTATGTGAAGATTTATGGATGTTTTGACTGGTTTCGGAGTGATAAGGAGTTCGTGGAAATTGTTTGTAATAAGTAGGACTTTATCACCTATACTCCCTAATCCCTTGTTCCATCCCTCAATATTAATTTCACTTTTTGGCATTATGTCAAAAAGGGGAAGAGAATATTCTACGGGAATATTAAAATGAAAATTATTGTGTACTTTTCACTAACTTTACTTTTGCAGATAAGTAAAGATGGCGTTGAAAATTTGTGATAGGTACCGACACTTATCACAATTGCATTGTGTATTTAATTATTTATTTACATGTTTATTAAAAGTCAAGGCAGCTTTCGCAATTGCATTGTGTATGATAAAATTGAGATTGTGAAATGTTGCAGTACAGAAATAAATTGTTATAAATGATTGGGTTGGTATTTGAAGTTGTTACACAGGGTATAGTCCATTATACGAAAAGGTCATGCCCGATTTTTTGTAGATCAGACATTCGTATACCAATAGTAAATGTTTCGAATTAACGGAATTTGTTAGGGAAAGAATCAAGTTATTAATGGAGTTTTATTTCTCATATGAAACACGAGGTTCAACTCGAGATTCAGACAAGTTTTAAAGAAAGGTTTAGACATTGAGTTAGAGGTTAGTAAGACTTGTCGTTCTAGGACAGATGGTCAAAACGAGGGAACGATTCAAACTAGCAAAGACATGATTAGAGTATATACACTTGATTACGAAGGCGATTGAGACGATTATTTACCATTAATGGTTTTTACAATGGTTTTTATACCAATGTTGGATCACCGCTCTACAAAGCGCTATGCGGACGAGAATGTCGATCTCCGGTATATTGGGAGAGGTTGATGGACGGAAAATGTTAGGTCCAGAGTTGGTACCGCAGACGGAAGAAGTAATCGAACTTGTTCATAGGGGTTCACGACAGCTCGGATTGGTAGAAGAAATATTTTAACTTTGCTAAGAAAGATATAGATTGTGAAGAAGAAGAATCAAAAATTTTGTGAGGACTATCTCTGTAGAAAGGATTAGTGAGATTTGATGACTAAGAGAGTTAAATTCAATATTCGTTAAATCTTTTAAGATGTTCAATAGAGTCGGGAGGGTTGCCTATGAGTTAGCTTTACGCCTCATACGTAGTATATCCATAATGTGCTTCACGCAGTGATGCTTAAGAATTATCGCTCTAATTTTGTCATGTCATAGAATATGAACTGGTTGAAATTTAGAGATAGAGGGTGGAGAAGTATGTTAGTACTGTGCTATCAGTAAGAATGTGGTTAAAGAGTCCCAAGATGGGAGAGTTTTAATAACTTGAGAGTGTGAAGTTAGAGGAGTCTCTCCACCCGTTTGTTTGACTTGATTCTGAGGATAGAATCCTATTTTGGGGGGAAGACTGTAAGAACCGTGATTATTAAATTTATATAATTACTATTTTTCGTAAATTGGATTAAAAATATTTTAAATTATTCAAATTTGACGAGTCAAGGTGTTAATTGTTGACCGGTATTTGAGGATGAATGTTAAGTTGATCGAAAAGATCCCCGTATGTGTTTATTATATGCTATGAGTTATTAGATAAGAACAAAAGTCATTTTCGTAATTTGTGCAATCAATTTGTTCTTATCCGTCAAAACCCCGTTTTCAAAATCCCTAGGGCTTCGATTTTAAATCGATTCGTATCAATATTAATCGAATAAATCTCAAAATTTGCCAAACTCGTATTTTTATTCATTTCATGTGTTTTATAAGTTTTCAATGCTCGATTCATTATTTTTATCAAAATGTTTTCGTTCGAGTCGGACCCGTAATTGATTTAATTGGTACATTCCGGATCGATTAAAAGATAATTAGGGTTCCGAGCATTTCGGAAATCAATATATTCACGTACCTTATCTGTAAGTCAACATTTCATAACCAATCGGAAGCTTCCCTGACAGCCAATCAAAAATCAAGAAAGAAAAAACAATTATCAAAAATCAAAATTATTCTCAAAAATTATAAATTTCTTCATTGTTCTTGAAGATCGAAGTGAATTATAAAGGTGGTATCGATATCAGAATTTGGTGTTCTTATACCCGAATCGAAGCTCTTAACATCTTCTTTCATATTCTGCAATCAGATTTCATGTGGGTAAATTTCTAATTTTATATGATTTTTCTAAAATTTCTGCCGAATAAGGGTTCTTGGCTTGAATTGGGGCTTTTTAATTCATTGATTTTTCGTGTGTTTTGTTGATTCCATTAGCTTTATATGATCATGTGCAGTGTATTTACATGTTTAATTTCAATGCCTGTATACGAATTGATGTAATTCAGTTATTAAAATTTTTTCTAAATTTCAATTCGTTCGTTCATAATATTCAGCGATTTTTTTATTTAAGTGGTTATGGGGAAAGATTTGTGGTATCCTAAGATTCGTATTAAGATCAAGAACATGAAGTTTTGTCTTGTTTTAAATGTTTTCGCTGTGTCGCCGGAAGTAATGGCGATTGTTCGCCAGATTGCTTCATTTATGAGCATTTTCAGTTCGTTTAATGTATTTGCGGGATGTTTTGAGATGCCCCGTTGGAGAGGAACGATACCCAGATGTTGAGACAAGTGATGCGTGTGTGTTGTGGCTAGTATCGCGAGTTCCGGTAGCCGGAAACGCTCGCCGGAATCTGGTAATTCGGGTTCCGGTAGGTGTTCTTGGCAACCCAAAAATCCGACCCGTTTGACCCGTTTCAAAAACATTTCTGACCCGGTTTTGATTCAAGTATAGCTGCTATGGTGAAAATGAAGTGTTTTTAACCTTTTTACTATTTACTTTCAAAAAAAAGAGATTTACCTTTTACCTAAAAAGGGTAATTCATTTCTACTATTTTACAAATTGTTTTACCTTAAACATTTGTTTTAAAAATCTGAGTTTTATTTATAAAATTCAGAAAGTTATTTTCCAAAAATTTTATTTTAAATTCAGATTATTTCTGAATTTATTTATTTAAGTATTTAGTTTTTAAAATCATTTATTATTTGCTTTTAAATCAAACTAATTAAGAATTAAATACTTTTAATTATGTTAATTAAATTCAAATAATAATTTAATTAATTTAATTATTTGATAAATGTAATCATTTATTGAATAAGTTTGTTAATTAGTTATTAGTTGATTTTAATTAATATAATTAGAGTTATTTAATTTTTAATTAATCCGTTTTCTGTTTTAAATGCTCTAAAAATAGTGTTCATCGTTTAAAAATCCAGAAAGTGTTTTAAAAATACTTTCAAATGTTCTGAGTTGAGTTTTATTCAAAAACAAAGATGGAGTGTGGTTGTAGAATATATTTCTTGGGTTCATTTTATGGTTATGTGATCGATGTGAGTCATTTAAGTTCACTAAAATGATTACGTGCTATATGAAATACGTGAACTATGTGTTAGCAAGTCTTAAATGCTTTATATGAGATTAATGTGCTCTAATTATTATAGAGTCGAATAAGTGGGACGAAGGAAGGTCTAGAAGCGTGTCAGATGAATAAAGGGAAGGCTATAGTAGAGTGAGAAGATCAAGTATTAGACAAGTTTAGCGGTTGTTGGCAAGCAAGTATTTCCTTTCACTTCTTGTTCAAGTGAATTCTTTCTTTAATCAATCTAATGATGATATGACCCCAAATTATTCGTATCGAACTTGTTGATGCCCTTTGATATTGTTGTTCTTTATTTATCACCCCATTTATCGTGTCGAACTCGTCGACACTTATTGATATTATTATTCTTTATTTACCCCTGTTGTTGGGTTGATTGTTGATACTAGTTGATGTTGATATTCATCAGTGATTCTTAATTATGAATTGTTATTTTGGAACGTGAGTTTTCCAGTTAGTTGATGTGGTAAGGTTGTCGATTATTCCGACACTTAGTGGGTTTGATGTGGAATTGGAATATTTTTGACCGTAAGGTCGGATCATATCGTGGTCGTGATAAAATGTTTTTGACCGTAAGGTCGGACCATATCATGGTCGTGATAAAATGTTTTTGATCGTAAGGTTGGACCATATCGTGGTTGTGATAAAATGTTTTTGACCAAAAGGTCGGACCATATCGTGGTCGTGAGTAATTGGTGGCCAATGCGTGCCGTGGATCCATTCAATAAGGACTTTGCGAGGCATTGTCCAGATTAGTGCGTGATTGATCAGCACGTCTAATCTTGTGGTTTAAAAAAATAATAATAATAATTAAAAAATCCAATTCTAATCGAAACTCGGAAGTTGTCTTATCTTAAAGTTTCATTCTTTTGAGACATACGATTATTCTTATTGATGACCAGAACTCATATTGTTCTTAATATTGATTTAGATATTTATGCTTGCTGAGCACTGTTGGCCCACTCTTGCTTTATTGTATTATTTCTCTAGTTTATAGAGAGGAGATAAGTGGACTTTATGGTCAGATGAGTAGTCTTGTTCTATCAGCGAGGTGATGTGCGGATTGTTGACTTGGTCAGGTAACGACTTGAGCTTTGTCAGAGGTTGGTTAACTAGTTCAACAGATGGACTTAGTTATTAGAGATTTGTATAGTAATTTCATTTTGAGGATGGATTGTAATAATGTAATTTAAGGGCTTGTTTCATACCATAACCTGTATGCGATCTTGGATCAGGGGTATTTTATTGCCATATTATGCTTATATCCAGGTTAATGTTGTGTTGATTGTGGTTAGTGGCCCCAAATCTGTACCCCGGATTTATGGGATGTCACGGCTGGTATCAGAGCTACAAGTTATGGTCACTGAAATAGATTAGGAGGGTTAGGTGTACGTGTCTATGATAGACGTTAAGTGGGACGATTTAGGATAAGTTTTGCCTTAGGTTTTCACGACGAGTACTACGATGTTATACGGTTTTTGAAAGGCAGAGTGTGTAAACTTGTAACACTATAACTAATGTAACTCAAACTAAAGGAAAAGATACTTAACCAGAAGACAATCAAGAACAAGAAGTCACAAGAAATCAACACTAAATGAAGACAAGGTAATTGATACAATTCAACATGTTAACTATAATCAAGCCAAGAAGAAATCATTGAGAGAAGTTCAAGTCAAAGTTGTTCATGCCTCAGTGATTTGAAAAGCCAAGAATCAAGATCATAACTATCAGTATCAATAAGACCAATTGATTTCAAGTGAACAAGAAGGAAAGCAAATATTGGAAAGCCACATTACTAATTGGACATGGTAATTTATTCAAGAAGCAAAAACCCTATCAAGACTAGTCACTTATGAACCAGACCGTTGCATCAAGTGTCAGGACATTGATAGCAAGTTTATGTAAGTAATAAAGATCCATATTCAAGAGCTTAGTGAAGAACAAAGAAGACATGAAGATATCACAAGTTCAAGATGTGCATTGAAGTTTCAAGTTGAAGACCAGAATATTTTCTAAGTACTAAATATTCTAGATGACCAAGTAGAAGTTTCTAAGTAGAAGTTCTACTTAGAAATTCGAGATGGCTAAGTAGAAATTCTCAAGTAGAAGTTCTACTTAGAGTGCAGCTTCAACATGACACATGGCATCTTCTGATTGGCAGATTTCCAAGCTTTCAAGATAAGGCAAGATTTATGTGGACATCATTGGGCCACGTATATCTTAGTCTTTGAAGTCTACAGGACATAGATTACATGTAGTATAAATAGAAGTACTTGTGTAATGTTTTAGTGTGTGAGCAATTCTTGAGAAAAACACAAGAGAAAAAGAGAGAGTGCATTCACAGAGCTTAGTATCATTCACTTCTCTCTGAACTTCTGTTATACTTTGTAATGAATGTTGTAGCAACCATTTCAAGTTATATATAAGACATATATTCCTTGAATCTGTGTGTTCATTTATTGCATCGTATTTATTGCTTCTCATATTCGAAAAGTTGTATTCACCCCCCCTCTACAACACATTTGGACCTAACAATTGGTATCAGAGCGATATGTTTAACATACAAAACATAGATCCTTGTGTTGAGTAGAAGAATTGTGAGTTTTCATTTTCTAGATCTACTTTTCATTTTCTTGAAAAGTGTGCCTTAAATCGTTTGTGGTGAAAAACTCATCTGAAAAATTATTTAAATACTCCAGGTATGATTATTTAGCTTGGATGTATTTTAATTAATTTTTGTGAATTAATCTGGGTACTTTCATATTTGGTGTTCTTGAGTGTTCATCATCTGTTCTTATCAAAGAAGACAACCCAACAACTTTTTGATCTCCTTTTCAAACAGATAAATAGTAAAAGAATAAAAAGGTGTTTTTGGACTTTGTGATTTGCATTATTCACGGCCGAAAGTGAAACAAGACATATTCATTACCTAGCACGTGGGTTAGGTGGGTTAGGTGAGTAAAGCATTCAAAGTCAAAAGGTGTTAAAGAGATAATATTGTTTATTCAATATTAAAGTAACCTGCAGAAAAATTATTCTAAGGACAAAAGTTCTACATAGAATTTCTACTTGAGAATTTCTACATAGAATTTCGACTTGGACAATTTCTACTTGGTGAATTTCGACTTGAGCAAAATTTCTACCTAGTGAAATTTCGACTTAGGCAAAAGTTCTACATAAATATTCCACATAGCCTAGTCTTGGGTACTTAGAAACTTTTAGTGACCAGAATTGAAATGGCTCCTAAAAATGTATTCAAGATCCCAATGTTCAACCGAGATCACTATGAAGAATGGGTTTTCAGAATGAGACTTTATTTAGAGACTGTTAACCCTGAATATCTGGAAGTCCTTGACAAGGGTAAATTTGTTCCTATGGTGGTTATTCCTGCGCATACGGAAGGAGGGGTGGTTATAGCACCTCGGTCTGAGCCTAAAAAGCCCTCGGAGTTTTCGGATGCTGACAAGGAGCAAATAGCTTATGATACTGCCGTACGACAAACCTTGATGGAATCTCTTGATCATGAAATGTTCAACATAGTCAAAGGTTTGACTACAGCAAAGAAGATTTGGGACAAGATAGAAGTTGTCATGGAAGGATCTGCAGAGGTCAGAAGCAACAAGACACTCATACTCAAGATGGAGTATGACACCTTTAGAATAAGGAAAGGAGAAGGCATAACAGATGTCTATCTACGATTCAGTCAGTTGGTATTGGATTTGAATCTGAGAGGTGTGACTCTCCCCATGGTTGAGACTAATACGAGATATCTGAGGAACCAGCCAAAGAGCATTGAACATAGGGTCTACGCAATAAGAGAAACCAGAGATTTGCATACAACTTCTCTGGAAGAGTATTATGGAATATTAAAGACCTATGAGCTGGAAACACTTCAAGATCAAGCATGGGACAATGATTCAAAAGGAAAAGAAACTGCATCAGGATTAGTTGCTGATGAGGAAGAGTCTAAGAAGGCAATGGTTGCAGCAAAGCCTAAATCATCACTTGCACCGCATCAAGTTGATAATGATGACGAGTGCGCATTTAACAGTGATGATGACTACTACACCCAAGAAGAGCTGGACAACATGGACGATAGTGTCGTGGCATACATGGCAAGGAAGTTCAGCAACATGAGATTCAGAAAGAGCAACCGACCACAGAGAAATTCTTCATCTTTCTATCGGGCTGCTAAGGGTGGTGGTAGTTCGTCAGGCTACCAAGGTAAAGGCAAGAATACAAGTTACAAATCTCCATTGGATTTCAAAATGAAGTTCAAATGCTATAATTGTGGTGAAGCTGGACATTTTGCCTCGGACTGCAAAAAGCCTAAACAGACTTATCCAAAAGAGACATATGAAGCCCTCAAAAGCAAGTATGAAGCGCTGGTGAAGGAAAGACATGGAAAACGAGCTTTATTGGTGACAGAAGGAAGAGCTTGGGATGATTCAGATGAGGAAGATGTTACTCATGTAGCAAACTTTGCCCTCATGGCTGAGACATCAGAGGAACCAGAGGTACCAGTTCTGACTCTTAAAGTAGAAATGTCTATTGATGATTATAAGGAACAGAACGGGGCTCTTAGTGAAGAGATCTATATGTTGTGCAAAAGCCTAGACTCTTCTCAAAAGGAACAGAAAACACTTGTTGCCAAATGCAGAATGCTTGAGGCAAAAGTGGAAGAGCTAGAGGCTGGTTGCACTGTAGATACTTCCCTAAGAGACTTTATTAAATCTCTAGAACACAAGCTCGTCCTTAAGGAAGAAGTAGAAGCATGTCTTAGGAACAATCTAGCTGAGTTAGAAACTAAATACGAAGCTTACAAACTAGCTGCTAGTAAAGTGTATGTAGATAATGACACATTTAAGAGGATAACTGGAGTAGGTGTAGGACTTGATTACTCTGACCTTCCTAAGAAAGAAGGAAAGAGACCTATTGACCCTAGTTCCAGTGACCTTAAAAAGGAAACACCTAGCATTCTTAAATCCGCTGTCAAACCTATGTACAAACACCTTGTTCCTAGAATAGAAGAAGAAGAGACTGAATTGATAGCTAGATATGAGATTGAGATGGAAGATCGCCAGAAAGCACAACCTATAACTCCTATCAAACAAGTTAAAATCAATTTCCCTAGAGATGAATCTAGACTAGGATTAGGAGCTAAGGCTGTTAAACAACAAGGAAAGAGAGAGAAAGGCATAAAAGAGGTTAAGGCTGAACGAATAAAGAAAGCATGTTATCATTGTAAATCTACTGAACAACTTTCTTATGCATGCAAAGCTAACATGAATGTTCCTGCTGCACATGCCATGCCTATCACACATACAATGAATAATCTGCATCAGAATCATGCACAGTGTGGTCAACCTAATTGTATGCCATGCACTTTTAACATCATGCAAACTTTTGTGCATTTAATGAATGCATCTAGCCAGTCATGCTCAAATACTGTTGCTAGTTCAAACATCAAGAAAAAGTATGGGAGAGCCAAGACTGTCAGTCCTCCTAAAGTTAGGAGTGACAAACCTTCTCCTAAGACTGACAAATCTGTCAAGTCTGAGAAAGGAAAGGAGATAGTCGAAAGCTCTAGTAATGTTAAGAAAAGTGCATCTCCTGTTGTTAAATCTGTTGATTCTCGATCTTATCGAAAAGCCGGGCCCAATCAAAGTTGGGTTCCGAAGAATGTCTAACCAATCTGTCATTGCAGGGCGTTAAGCAGAATAGAAATAAAGTCATATGGGTGCTAGACAGTGGAGCATCGAGGCATATGACTGGAAACAAGTCCCTTCTTACAGAGTTGGTTATGAAGGCTGGCCCTTATGTTACCTTTGGAGATGACAGCATAGGTGTGACAAAGGGATATGGCAAACTGAAAACTAGCAATGTCATCATAGAAGATATTTCCTATGTTGAGGGACTGAAGCACAATCTGTTGAGTATAAGTCAATTCTGTGACAAAGGTTACGAAATTGTCTTCAACAAGAAAGGTGTATCAATCACTCACATCAAGGAAGGCTCACTGGCTCTGAGAGGAGTTCGAAAGGCAGATCTTTTTGTTGCAGATATGGATTCAGCAAATCAGAATGAGGTCACCTGTTTCTACAGCAAAGCCTCGGATGATGAAGGCTGGTAATGGCACAAAAAGCTATCTCACTTAAACTTCAAAACGATGAATGCTCTCGCGAGGTGAGAATTGGTGAGAGATCTACCTCAAATGGAGTTCACTCCGAAAGGACTCTGTGAAGCTTGTGAAATGGGAAAGTCGAAGCGAGCATCGCATAAAAGCAAAGAAATTTCTAGTATTACTGAGCCTCTACAACTTCTTCATATGGATTTGTTTGGCCCAGTGAATGTCCTATCTTTGTCTAGGAAAAGATATGCATTGGTAATCGTGGATGACTTCTCCAAGTATACATGGGTATTGTTCGCAATGACGAAAGACGAAGTACCTTTCTTAATCATTGATCACATCACTCAAATTGAGAATGTTTCAACAATTACTATGAAGACGATTAGATCAGACAATGGCACTGAATTCAAAAACGCAGTGCTAAATGACTTCTGTGTATCTAAAGGAATACGTCGTCAGTATTCAGCCCCGAGAACTCCACAGCAAAAACGGAGTAGTTGAAAGGAAGAATAGAACTTTGGTTGAAGCAGCAAGAACTTTGTTGTATGATTCAAAACTTCCTTTGTACTTCTGGGCCGAAGCAGTGAGTACCGCTTGTTACACTCAAAATAGAACCTTGATCATAAAAGATAAAGAAAAGACACCATGTGAGCTAATGAACAACAGAAGACCAACAATCAAATACTTTCATGTCTTCGGAGCAAAATGCTATGTGCTTATAGATGATGAAAATCTAGGCAAGTTTGCAGCAAAAGCTCGTGAAGGAATCTTTGTTGGTTACTCTACAGACGTGGTGGCAGCTTATAGAGTGTTCTTAGTGAATGATCGAAAAGTGACTGAAAGTTACAACGTCAGATTCGACGATACCAAACTCTCATCAATTTCAAGAGATTCTAGTGAACCTGAGTCCCTAAAATTTCAGAATCTGGACTTAGAAGATCTTGAAGATGAACCTGAGCTGGTTGTTCCATTAAATGTTCCAAGTGTACATGAAGAACCTGAGCCTAGTGAACAAGCTAATTCTACAAGATCAGGAGAGACTTCTTCAGTACGAACCGGCAACAACTCAGGGGGAGTAAATAGCAGCTCAAGGACTACTGTTCAAGGCTCGAGTCGAGTTGACTGTAGTTCTGTAGGAGCTGGCACTAACTCAGGGGGAGTTAGTGAAAATAATCAAAGTAGTCAGCACCCTAACTCAGAAAGTCAAGCTGAGTCATCAAGACAATTTCCAGGTGAACGGGTATGGAATAGAGACCATCCGTTTGAGTTGATTATTGGTGATCCAGATGCTGGTGTGACTACTAGAAGAACTGCAATAGCTGACATGGCTAATATCTCCTTATATTCTGGGTTCTTATCCAAGCTTGAACCTAGAGAAATTGAAGAAGCTCTTGGCGATGCTGATTGGGTGATTGCAATGCAAGAGGAACTCAATCAGTTTGAAAGGCAGAAAGTTTGGAAACTGGTACCCCGACCAAAGAACATATCAGTAATTGGAGCTAGGTGGGTATTCAGAAATAAACTGGATGAAAACGGACTTGTAACACGAAACAAGGCTCGTTTGGTTACAAAAGGTTATTCTCAGCGAGAAGGAATTGATTATGATGAAACCTATGCACCAGTTGCAAGACTTGAGGCAGTCAGGATGTTCTTGGCATTTGCAGCACATAAGAACTTCAAGGTTTTCCAGATGGATGTGAAAAGTGCCTTCCTGAACGGAGAGTTAGAAGAAGAAGTATATCTGGAACAGCCACCTGGCTTCGTTGATCCAGAACATGTAGATTTTGTGTATCTTCCCTTCAAATCTGTCTATGGCCTCAGGCAATCCCCAAGGCGATGGTATGAAACCCTATCCTTATTCTTAATTGAAAATGGTTTTGTTAGGGGAGTAATTGATAAAACATTGTTCTATAAAGTTGTAAGAAATGACTTAATACTTGTTCAAGTCTATGTGGACGATATTATTTTTGGGTCATCAAATGAGCGCTTGTACGAGAAATTTGCCAAGCTAATGCAGGAAAAATATGAGATGAGCATGATGGGAGAGCTGTCCTTCTTCCTTGGATTACAGATCAGTCAGAGAAAAGATGGTATCTTTATCTGTCAATCCAAGTATGTTAGAGATTTACTCAAGAAGTATAATCTAGAAGATGCATCAGCAGCTAAGACTCCCATGGCAACAGCCACGAAGCTTGATGAAGACAAATCAGGTAAATCAGTTGACATCACAAGCTATCGAGGTATGATTGGCTCACTCCTCTATTTAACTGCAAGTAGACCCGATATAATGTTCGCAACTTGTTTATGTGCAAGGTTCCAAGCGGATCCTAGAGAATCACATCTCGTAGCCGTCAAAAGAATTTTTAGGTATCTCAAGGGCACACCAAATCTAGGGATTTGGTACCCAAGAGATACAGGTTTTAATCTTATTGGCTATTCGGATTCAGACTATGCAGGTTGCAGGATTGATAGGAAAAGCACATCTGGTGCTTGCCAATTTCTTGGCAGAAGATTGGTGTCCTGGCAAAGTAGAAAGCAACATACAGTATCTACTTCTACTGCTGAAGCTGAGTACATTGCTGCTGGAAGCTGTGTAGCTCAAATACTGTAGATGAGGAACCAATTGAAGGATTATGGCATGGAGCACAAGAAAATTCCAATCATGTGTGACAACACAAGTGCCATTGCCATAACCAACAATCCTGTAGATCACTCAAGAACCAAGCACATCGACATCAGGTATCACTTCATAAGAGAACATGTCGAGGAGGGGACTGTGGAGCTACATTTTGTGCCCACAATGCAACAAATTGCAGATCTATTCACCAAACCTCTTGATGAAGTAACATTCAATAGATTGGTTGGTGAATTGGGAATGCTTAACACAAGTTAGTAAAGCCTTCTATCTGTAAAATCCATGTTTATGTTTGTATGTGTAAGCTACTCAATCATTATGTGCTTAGACTTTAATATGCCTAATTAATGATTGTTATAGGTTGCATATAGTGTGTTTTTGCATAAATTCCTTGTGTTTTAAGTGTCTTTTATAGCACAAATCTGTGAATTTATGCTTGTTAGATTACATGATCATAGGGGGAGTTAAATTCATAATATTCTAAATATTGCATGATTTTTAGATGAATTTACCCATGAGTTTCATGTAATTAGAGGCCTTAGAATTAAAAAACTTCAATATTTCGAGTTAGGTTATATCTCGAAACTCATCTAGAAATTCGACTTGAATTTCGACTTAAGCTGTCAGAGTGAAGTTTTGAAAATTCTAAGTCTGGGAAGAATTTCGAGTTGGCTATCTCGAAATTCATCTCGAAATTCGACTTCGAGTTCGAGTTCGAGTTACCAGTGTGCCTAGTTCTATCTTCAAAATATTCGAGATAAAGTCTATCTCGAATTTTATCTCAAAGGTTGAGATGAGGTTTCCATTAAGGGAATATTTTGAAAAGAACTGAGAATTAACTTCGAGTTAGTCTATCTCGAAACTCAACTCGAATTTCGACTTGAAGTTCGAGATAGAGTTCTCAGTTAAGCTAAAGGGAATTTTTCGAGTTACACTCCTAACTCGAAACATATCTTGAATTACCCTATACTTTTTGCTTCAAGGGGGTATTTTGGAAAGAATTTGAGATTAACTTCGAGTTAGTCTATCTCAAAACTCAACTCGAATTTCGACTTGATGTTCGAGATAGACTTCTAACTCGAAAAGTGTCTTGAATTTCCCTGTTTTTCTTAGAGGGGAATGTTCCAAGTTTACTACAAATCAACAATGTTCGAGATAGAATTTCCCTATAGTTTCTGCTGTAAAAATTGGTTAAAGTGCTTATTTGTACTTAATTGTTCGAGTTAACCTCTATCTCGAACTTTATCTCGAAGTTCGACTTGGTGTTCGAGATAGAGATGTTCGAGATAGAGCTCGACTTAAGTACTCCCTGTATGTACTTAGACTTTAACACTCTTTTTAACAAGGATACTTTTGTCATTTCACAATCATCTATATATACATCTCTAACTCGATGCCTAATTCACTTTACCTAATTTCTTTTTCACAGCAGCCGTTTCACAAAAACAGTGCGATTTCACTAATTACATACTTTTAATCCGTGTTTTTGTGATTAAACTCATACTAATCACGAATTACTGCCAATTTGTTGACTACTATTCACTGTGTTATCCTTAATCGTTGTGGTTTTGTGCTTAGTGACTGTTCATACACGCGCATATACATACACACGAACATATATTGTTTGTGTGACTGTTCATAAAACCCGATCTCATATTCTCTATCTAAACACACACGATTTCACTGGTATACACACGAATATTCATCCTCTTTGAATATTCAGATTTCGAATTGGCTATTGATTGAATCCCGTAGTTTAATTTCTAAAAGGGACTTTTGTTGTTCTTGGTATATTAAAAGGGATACAATCTTTAATTCGTAATTTACTTGTTTTTCAAAATTAAAAAAAAAAATTTTAAGAAAAACATTTAAATTAAATTAAAATGGCTCACCAATTTTCACTTGCTAAAAACAATTTTTATAATATTTCTACGGAAATTGGTGATCAACTCCCGCGGTTTAAGTTTTGGATACGATTTCTTAATTTGTACTCCAAAGCTAGCCATGCTTTTACTGCTAAACCTACACTAGTACATGATGCTTTACAGCAATTATGGACTAGTGCGGTTACTTTTGGGAGCAAATCAACCCCCTTCGGTTTCAGGTTTACCTTAGCGGGTCAGGAATATGAGGTGACTGAAGAGATTGTCAACAGGGTTCTGGGATTCCCAATCAAAGATGCTTATGATCCAGAACCTACAGCTGCAGAACGCCTCAGATTCTTTGAAGAAATTGGGTGTTATCCTCCGAAAGGCCCAATCACAGGAAATATCCAAAAACAATTCTTCCATGTGGAATGGAATTATTTTTTCGAGGCCATCACACGATGTTTTCGGGCACGCGAAAAAGATTTTCATCAAATTCCAATTCCAATGCAAACCTTTGCAGTTGCCCTAGCAAGAGAACTGGACATAAATTATGGACGCATAGTTCTCTCTGAGATAGTGGCCTCATCTCATGCAAGCAGAGACCTCACTACAACTGATGTTGTATGCTGGTTTCCTCGGTTCCTACAAATGCTGATAAATGACTTAATACCGATGGATGCTCTTGCTGTTAGACAGGGATTTGCCAGAAGCCCAACATCTGAATCGCTAGGGATGGGCACTAAGTCACTTTCAACCATTGCTAATCAGGATAAACATCAAGGTAAACCTATGTCAATTCCTGAAAATATTCAAATGTGGCTTACATATGATGCAGGAGTTACCAATTTAGAGGCATCATCACAAGTTTCATCACATGTTCAGAATCCATCTGTTCATGCTGAGGCATTTGATGAGATTCCTGATGAGCAAAGCGATGATGCACAAGGTAATCGATCAGGTAATCTCTCCCTGCATACTATTCATTCCTCCTCTTATGTATCTGATTCCGCGACCCAAGAGACTGCTAACCCGCAGGATCTATCCCTGGGTGAGAGCTATATTTCTGAGCCTGATACACATTCTTATTCTCTTTCACCCCTGTTAACGGAAGTCAGAAAGCCAGCACATGTATATATAGAAAATGATGAGGAGAGTGAACCCGAAGAGCAGCAACTTATTCGAAAGAAAGCCAAACTTTTTCATGCTGCTACTTCACAACCACAGTCAAACCCTAGTGTGTCACACGCAACCACTCCACCTCACGAGAGTGGTTCTCCCCTTAAACAATCTGCACATAGGGATTTTGATGACAGTTATGTACCTTTTGAAGATCCTGTTGCTTCACAAGGACATGAAGTTTTAACAACTTCAACCGTACCTTCACCGGTACGTACTGATGCTGCAAAGAGGATCGGTTCTAATGTCGTACAAGAACACTTTGCAGCCGCTCAGCCTGAGATTCCAACTCAGGACAGAACAGACATAGATCCCATAACTGCCAACTATTTTGGTTATCAAATTTCTGCAGGTACTGCTTCATATTTCGGATCAATAATTGAAGACATACACGAGCGTGAGACAGGGAGTGTGTGTGAGAGGTTAGGGAGAGAGGGACCTTCATCTTTAAGGCCCGCAACCGAGCACCAAATACCAACAGAACGAGTATTAGAGCGAGGTCACCTAAACCAAACACCGTCCCTTAACATTGAAAATCTTGATACGCGTATGACTTCTATGGAAAATCAGATGAAGCAGTTCGGACAGACGATGGGGCAGTTCGGGATGAACATTGGAAACAACCAAAGGGCTCTAGACGACTACGCAGCAAGAATGGCAAGTCAAGCTACAGCTTTTGATGATTTGACAAATAAGGTCAATGACTTGGGCCATGCTGGTGGTGTCTTGGGAAGCACTCTCAATGAGAGGATGGGGGCATTGGAGTCTACAATGCATACAATGGCTGTGGAAATCAGTAGAATGATGTTCGCAGTCAGGAGTTTTGTGCCCCCGGAGTGTTTCGAGTCGCAACAACCTCCCCCCGATGCTGGTGCAGGTGGTGCAGGTGGTGCTAGTGGAGCGGGAGCCTCTGGTTCTGGTTTTGGAGGTTCTTATGCAACTGGTGGATCTAGAGACCAAGGTGGAGCTCAGGATAACTCACCTAAGGGGGAGAGAAGTGGAAAGGAGACGAGACAGCAGGCAGTTCACATCGAAGAAATTGAAGAACCCGCTGATCTTGTCAAGGAACCAGAAGTTGAGCCGTCTGTTGATGAAGAGGCTCTGAGGAGGAGAAAGGGTAAGGCAGTGATGGTTGATGAACCATTCGTTGACCTGAGTCATCAGGAAACAGTACAGGAGGTACTTGACTCAGATTCTGATATGGAAGACGTACCGTTGGCACATGCTATAAAAAGATCTTTGAAGGAACAAGGTGGAGGTGCTGGCATGTCTTCCGGAATGCCTGAAGAAATTCCTGTTGATGAAGAAACCCTTAAAGCTCAACAGTTAGCCTTGGAACAAGCTCAGTTCCATAAAATGAAGATGATGCAAGAACGTGCTTCCTTCCTAGAAAAGAAAGTGGAGCTACAAGGGAAGCAGTATGTTCATGAGCTTGCAAGGCTAGCTGATCCTCAAGTTGATCTGGACAAACGAAGGATAGGGCAGAAGTGGGATGAAGCAAGGAAGATAATGATGGGGCCCTGTGCGAAAGGAGTTCATAACAAGGATGCAGATGATCTGTTCTACAACTTGAATTTGCAGAATCCAATGACTGGGGACTATATAAATGCTTTGAAGAGATTAATTTCTAAAGTCAGAGTTGGATACAACGCAAACCTTAAGGAGTGGCAGGTTATTTTGTCTTTGGTAGAAGGAGTCCCAACATCTTTCCTATATGTGGATGACCAATTTATAACGAGAAGATCTGCGTCAGAGTTGTTCTTGCTAGCGACAAAAATTCAATACTCTCATTCTGAGGAGCTAAGCATTCTGTATAGAGATCAGTTAATGCAACTAGCAGAGGACAAGGGTCCAGAATTCTCAGCATATCCAAATTTTGTCCGGATGGTAGTTGACGGAAAGATGAAGAGGGTTAGCATGGAGGAAAATGATCTAATGGAGCTTTCAGTGGAATCTCTCAAAGCTGTCTGCAGACAAATGATGAGTAAGGGATTCGCCTCTGAGCTTAAAGATAAATCCGTGAAGATCATTGAAAGAGTCATATTCAAGAAGAGCAATGAGGTGTGGAAGTGTGATGTCATTGCTCCAAACCCTCTTGATGACGTGAAAATTGAGCCGGAGCTGATAGAGAAGAAATGGAATATTCTTCAAGCCATGAAGAATGTAGATGAAGCTCTGACTCTTCCTTCTGGAGCACTAGAACAAGGAGAAATAAGGGAGGCTATTGGTGTTCGAGGAAGTGATAGTGTATACTGGATACACGCTTATGTTGAAGATACAGCTGATGCCTTAGTATTCATAGATGCAGACCAGAATCAAACAATCTTGCATATGAGTAGAAAATGGCTGCTACGGACTCAAGATGCTGCATTTCTGGAGAGAGTTTTATATGTATTTAAATGGGGCAAAGTGGAAGATAAGTTTGTGGAAGAAAAGCAGAGACTCATGAGTTACCTGTCTGAGGTAGTGGTGGAAAAGAAGCGAATGGAGCGAGATGCGGCCAGTGTCCACAATACTGACCGTGTCAAGGGCTACCCCAAGATGATCTATTGAAAGGCAGAGTGTGTAAACTTGTAACACTATAACTAATGTAACTCAAACTAAAGGAAAAGATACTTAACCAGAAGACAATCAAGAACAAGAAGTCACAAGAAATCAACACTAAATGAAGACAAGGTAATTGATACAATTCAACATGTTAACTATGATCAAGCCAAGAAGAAATCATTGAGAGAAGTTCAAGTCAAAGTTGTTCATGCCTCAGTGATTTGAAAAGCCAAGAATCAAGATCATAACTATCAGTATCAATAAGACCAATTGATTTCAAGTGAACAAGAAGGAAAGCAAATATTGGAAAGCCACATTACTAATTGGACATGGTAATTTATTCAAGAAGCAAAAACCCTATCAAGACTAGTCACTTATGAACCAGACCGTTGCATCAAGTGTCAGGACATTGATAGCAAGTTTATGTCAGTAATAAAGATCCATATTCAAGAGCTTAGTGAAGAACAAAGAAGACATGAAGATATCACAAGTTCAAGATGTGCATTGAAGTTTCAAGTTGAAGACCAGAATATTTTCTAAGTACTAAATATTCTAGATGACCAAGTAGAAGTTTCTAAGTAGAAGTTCTACTTAGAAATTCGAGATGGCTAAGTAGAAATTCTCAAGTAGAAGTTCTACTTAGAGTGCAGCTTCAACATGACACATGGCATCTTCTGATTGGCAGATTTCCAAGCTTTCAAGATAAGGCAAGATTTATGTGGACATCATTGGGCCACGTATATCTTAGTCTTTGAAGTCTACAGGACATAGATTACATGTAGTATAAATAGAAGTACTTGTGTAATGTTTTAGTGTGTGAGCAATTCTTGAGAAAAACACAAGAGAAAAAGAGAGAGTGCATTCACAGAGCTTAGTATCATTCACTTCTCTCTGAACTTCTGTTATACTTTGTAATGAATGTTGTAGCAACCATTTCAAGTTATATATAAGACATATATTCCTTGAATCTGTGTGTTCATTTATTGCATCGTATTTATTCCTTCTCATATTCGAAAAGTTGTATTCACCCCCCCCCCCCCTCTACAACACATTTGGACCTAACAGTTTTCGACATAACGCGCGAGTAGGAGCTCGATTCATTTAAAGATTCAGGTATGAGCGAGACAGCTACTCCAGAGCCGCATAAGCTAATTGGATGGTTGGAGCTATTAGTTTGGAAACACTATCTCGAGACTTTCACGTACCTTCTAGAACTTCAGTAGCCATTGATCCCATTGTCTAAGAGAATTGTCAGATGTTTTGAAAATTCTTATTCTCGCTATGAGTTATTGTAAATTAATTCCCAGTTTATATCGTTGCTAAAGCATTTGTTGCATAGTGACGGTTAAAATTGGGAATGTATTGAGATCTTCTTACTTATTCAACTCAATATTATCAGGCCGGTTTTGGCACCTAGGCATAATAGTGCTTTGTTGACAAGAATGAGATTATGAATAATTAGGAATTTCTTGAACATTTGTTTAATCGATAGCTGATGCATACATTGGGTGGTCAACTATACTTCAATTGAGGATGGGCTTGTATATCAAATTCACTTGAATTCAATCTTATTCTTTCAAAAATATCCCTATTTTTCAGAGGATATTTGATCCAACTTCATATACAAAATTGTGAGGCTCTTGAACTCATTCTATTTTCCCCGAATACTTGATCTTCTTTATTCAAACTGAGATGAACAACCTATGTATATAAGGGATTCAGGGATATCTTATCTCTGTGATAGAAGTCCGGTGGGACGCCATTGACTGTGTTTGTCATGGAAGTACTAAAGACTGGCCATCTTTATGTACTATAGTGGTTGACCAAGTGACAAATGCAACCTGATAATAGTTCAGTGATCATATTGATCTCTCGGTTAAATCATTTTACCAAAATGTTTTATCAAACAAAACTCAGTTTATATTCATACTTGATACCTATTCCTTCTATTATTTTCATGTACGAGAAACCCTAATGGTTAAAGAATTACCAGCGATGAAGAGCTACAAAGATGGAATCGACGACATCCTAATTGGTTGAAGCTGTGATTATGTTCATGAAGTATTGATTGAGCAAATTGAGAAGTGGTGTTAAAACAGAGGTGGCATATCAAAGTGGATTACTTATTGGATTGATAATACAAAGATTCGATATTACTAAGAATTGAGTAAAAATAATAAAGAGCCGGTCGCAAGGGCACAAAACAACGGATTTTGTTAAAGGTTGAAAAGAGAATGATGATGGAGATGTTTGGTATGAGGTAGTTAGTGATAATAAAAGATTATTTTGGATGCATGTTTAATTTTGAAAGTAGTAAATGTAATATCATAAGATTTTGGAGGTTTTGAGGCCAATTGTTGGGTATAAGCTTTTAAAACCAAAGAGGGATAACTTGAGTAAAGCAGAGCGAAGCAGGACAGATTTGTTTGTTAGAGTTATCAAGAAGAATTGAAGCTTGGATAAGAAATAAGATGATTGTGTTGGAATTAATAACTTGCATGATTTTAAAGAGTCATGATTATTAAGAATAGAAGAGAGTTGACCGAGATGGAGCGACATGGTAAAAAGAGGAAGACAAAGAACCAGAGAATTTTCAGAATTGTTTTAAAGAAATGTGATCCAGTTAAGGGAAAAATGTAGAAATTAGAAGATTTAGAGTTGAGAGAGTGGGGGCACAGTAGTTACCCACAAGATGAGAATTAGTAGAGATTAACAAGACCTTATGGTTGGGAGATAAGAATTTGAGAGAAAATATATTGAGATTGTGTTGAGGTAAACGCAGAGAATGTAAATGTAACTGGAAAGAATAAGGTGGTAATAAGTGATAGAGTTAGAAGTTAAAAGTTGGGTGCCACAAGTGTGGGAATACAAGACATTTGCCAAAGATTATATAATACCAGTCTCAGTGGACCCAAGGATGAGGGTAACAGAACCGTTTTCTATAAATCACTAGGAAGCTAGAAAATCAATGACTATGAATAATATCATTAAGATTTGAATGTGATGGAAGTGAAAAGAGTTATGTGTGATTCAGGATTGGATGGATTAGCTAAACCACAATGTACAAGCAAATTGTGAGGGCAAGAAAGTGAGATTGTGATTCTCAAGAGGTGTATAAGTTGTGTTTCGAAGCCGGAAGCAGTTGTAACGATCACGCTGACTAAGAGATTATTGTACTAAGATTATGAAGTTGTTTTGCACAGAGGGAGATGCCAGAAAGGAAATAGTTAAATCGGAGTGGATTTCAGTGGTTCAAAATTGTTGAATGTATACTTCGATGGATTACCAGAATTGTCACTAGACAAAGATGTAGAGTTTGTTCGTTATTTATTACAAACAATAGAATCAGTTTTAAGAAGTTCAATATCGGATGACATCAAAGGAAATGTTGGAGCTAGCAATTTAATTAAAGTATGTTCGCAAAAGAAGGAGTAGTAATACTCCGCGTATCTAAGGAGGATGTACCAGTACTGTTCGTGAGAAGGAAGTAGTTGAAGTTATACATAGATATTTTTTTATGGGATAAGTGGACAAGTAGTAATGGTGATCTTTTACCAAGGATGGATGAGTTAATTAACCAGTTGAAAGGTGTATGTTTTGCTTAAAGTTGATCTACGAATAGACTAAGATCATTGGAAGATAAGAAATTTTAAGATATTTTTGAAGCAATATTTTGTGTCGTTATGTACACGATGAGTGGTTAGTGATGGTGTATGGTTGGACGAGAGCATTTATCGCTTTATGGTTACAATGAATCAAATTTCAAGAAATATTTGGATAAAATTTTAATTATGTTTATAGATAACATCTCAAGATATTCGAAGACTTGGGAAGAGTATGCAGATAATTTGAAAATAACCTTAAGAAATTTCAAGAAGAGAAAGATTATGCACAAGAATATTTTTATGAATTTTGGATTAAAGGGAATAAATTTTTTAAGACATGTGCTTCGAAAGGAAGGAACAAAGTGAATTTGTTGAAAATGAAGCAGTAATGATGTGGGAGGACCTAGAATGCCAGCGGAGGTCAGAAGTTTGTGAGATTAATCAGGAATTTCTGAAGATTATCGAAAGCTTGACCCAGATAGCTACATTAGTAATCAAGTTAACTAGTGGGAACAAGAAGTTTGAATGAGCAGAGAAACGTGAAGAGAGTTTCTAAGAGTTAAGGAGGGTTAATAACCGTTCCAGTGATAGTGAAACCAAATGAGCAAGGAGACTTTGTGAATTACTGTGAGAGTTCGTATAAGGGATGCATTTATTTAATTGACGCAACATAAAAAGGTATTTGTTGATGTCCATAAGTAGAAGCATTTGACACATGAGTTGATGTGGGAGTCGAACGCCTAGTTCCACAACGAAGATGAGTCATACCATGATATTTCAGCAGGAGTAATCAAGAAATTGAGAGGTACCGATATAAGGTGATGAACCAGAATGTGAATGAGTTGACGAGAGATGAATTGAATATTCAGAAAGTAAATGGTGAATGTGTACTTTGTTTCGTATAATTTTAAATGCAAGTTATGAATCGATGTCATAATTTCTGTAGTTAATTTGAGCAGCATTAACGTAGAAGTTATAATGTGCAGAGTCAAGTTCGAGAACTTGTTGAGTAAGTAGAGTTATGTTTCGAAAATTGATTCAGAAGACGCGGAATAAGTGTAGTTTAGATA
This sequence comes from Saposhnikovia divaricata, assembly GCA_036435485.1. Lineage (NCBI taxonomy): Eukaryota > Viridiplantae > Streptophyta > Magnoliopsida > Apiales > Apiaceae > Saposhnikovia > Saposhnikovia divaricata. The sequence goes on along the minus strand of CM071597.1, from coordinate 118,443,015 downwards.
ATTTTCTAAGATCATGAGTATTTATTGAAGGCGTATAATTGATTACGCGTGTTAAATCAAATTTTCACGTTAATCGTTGGAAATTGTGGGAGAGAAAATTGTTTTGAGGTTGGTATCGAGTGGGGCTGTGACCCCGGGAGAGTTGATATTACAAACGTTATTTCAAATCGTGTTCTTGTAGTGAGTTATGTCAAGTCAAGTTTATGAAGTTATTAGTTTTCAAAACTGTAAATATTGAGGATAAAAAAAAATGTTTTCGGAGGTATTTGGTTTTAAAATTTTTATTCTTCTAGAATTTATTATTTTAAATTGATTTAAAAGCATTTTCAAAAAGATTTTCAGTGGATAAAAATGATTTTTGATTTTTTTTAAACCAATAAATATTTGAGGCTGTATTTCAAAAGCTTTAACAAACCAAAATGTTTTTATAAGAGTGAGAATTGAGTTGTTAATCGAATCATGTTTGACGTGTATCTAATGACGTATGTGTTTGATTGTAGTATTTGATTTCAAGGACGCAATCGAGAATAGATGATATGAGGTTTGGTTGACAGATTGGAATCAAGGAATCATGGATTTGTTTATTTACGTGACTCAGATTTGTTTATTTATCTGTTTACTGCAAGTCAGGGCAGTTTTCTTTACTTATATATTTACTGCAAGTCAAGGCAGATTTATTTATTTACATGTTTACTACAAGTCAAGGCAGCTTTCGCATTAGCATTGTGTCTGATAAAATTGAGATTGTGAAATGTTGCAGTACAGAAATGAGTTATTATAAATGATTGGGTTGGTATTTGAAGTTGTTACATAGGGTATAGTCCGTTATACGGAAAGGTCATGCCCGATTTTCTGTAGATCAGGCATTCGTATACAAATAGTAAATGTTTCGAATTAACAGAATTTGTTAGGGGAAGAATCAAGTTATTAATGGAGTATTATTTCTCATATGAAACACGAGGTTCAACTCGAGATTCAGACAAGTTTTAAAGAAAGGTTTAGACATTGAGTTAGAGGTTAGTAAGACTTGTCGCTCTAAGAGACATGGTCAAAACGAGGGAACGATTCAAACTAGCAAAGACATGATTAGAGTATGTACACTTGATTATGAAGGCGATTGAGACGATTATTTACCATTAATGGAATTCTTATATAACGACGGTTTTTATACCAATCTTGGATCACCGCTCTACAAAGCGCTATGCGAACGAGAATGCCGATCTCCGGTATTTTGGGAGAGGTTGATGGACGAAAAATGTTAGGGCAAGAGTTGGTACCGCTGACGAAAGAAGTAATCGAACTTGTTCAGAGGGGTTGACGACAGCTTGGATTGGCAGAAGAAATATGCTAACTTAGCTAAGAAAGATATAGATTGTGAAGAAGAAGAATCAAAAATTTTTTGAGGACTATCTCTGTAGAAAGGATTATTGAGATTTGATGACTAAGAGAGTTAAATTCAATATTCTTTAAATCTTTTAAGATGTTCAACAGAGTCGGGTGGGTTGCCTATGAGTTAGCTTTACGCCTCATACGCAGTATATCCATAATGTGCTTCACGCAGTGATGCTTAAGAATTATCGCTCTGATTTTGTCATGTCATAGAATATGAACTGGTTGAAATTTAGAGATAGAGGGTGGAGAAGTAAGTTAGTACTGTGATATCAGTATGAATATGGTTAAAGAGTCCCAAGATGGTAGAGTTTTGGTAACTTGAGTGTGTGAAGTTAGAGGAGTCTTTCCACCCGTTTGTTTGACTTGATTCTGAGGACATAATCCTATTCAGGGGGGAAGACTGTAAGAACCGTGACTATTTTTCGTAAATTGGATTAAAAATATTTTTAATTATTCCAATTTGACGAGTCAAGGTGTTAATTGTTGACCGGTATTTGAGGATGAATGTTAAGTTGATCGAAAAGATCCCCGTATGTGTTTAGTATGTGCTATGAGTTATTAGATAGGAACAAAAGTCTTTTTCATAATCTGTACAATCAATTTGTTCTTATCCATCAAAACCCCGTTTTCAAAATCCCTGGGGCTTCGATTTTAAATCGATTCGTATCAATATTCATCGAATAAATCTCAAAATTTGCCAAACTCGTATTTTTATTCGTTTCATGCGTCTTATAAGTTTTCAATGCTCGATTCGTTATTTTTGTCAAAATGTTTTCGTTCGAGTCAGACCCGTAATTGATTTAATTGGTACATTCCGGACCGATTAAAAGATAATTAGGGTTCCGAGCATTTCGGGAATCAATATATTCACGTACCTTATCTGTAAGTCAACATTTCTTAACCAATCGGAAGCTTCACTGACAGCCAATCAAAAATCAAGAAAAAAAACAATTATCAAAAATCAAAATTATTTTCAAAAATTATAAATTTCTTCATTGTTCTTGAAGATCGAAGTGAATTTTGAAGGTGGTATCGATATCAGAATTTGGTGTCCTTATACTCGAATCGAAGCTCTCAACATCTTCTTTCATATTCTGCAATCAGATTTCATGTGGGTTAAATTTCTAATTTTATATGATTTTTCTAAAATTTCTGCCGAATTAGGGTTCTTGGCTTGAATTGGGGCTTTTTAATTTGTTGATTTTTCGTGTGTTTTGTTGATTCCATTAGCTTTATATGATCATGTGCAGTGTATTTACTTGTTTAATTTCAATGGTTGTATACGAATTGATGTAATTCATTTATTAAAATTTTGTTTAAATTTCAATTCGTTCGTTCATAATATTCAAAGATTTTTCCATGTAAGTGGTTATGGTTAAAGATTTGTGGTATCCTAAGCTTCGTATTAAGATCAAGAACATGAAGTTTCATCTTGTTTTTAATGTTTTCGCTGTGTCGTCGGAAGTAATGGCGGTTGATCGCTGGATTGCTTCGTTTGTGAGCATTTTCAGTTCGTTTAATGTATTTGCGGGATGTTTTGAGATGCCCCGTAGGAGAGGAACGATACCCAGATGTTGAAACAAGTTATGCGTGTGTTGTGGCCAGTATCGCGAGTTCCGGTAGGTGGAAATGCTCACCGGAATCTGGTAATTCGGGTTCCGGTAGGTGTTCTTGGCGACCCGGAAATCCGACCCGTTTGACCCGTTTCAAAAACATTTCTGACCCGGTTTTGATTCAAGTATAGCCATTGTGGTGAAAATGAAGTGTTTTTAACCTTTTTACTATTTACTTTCAAAAAAAGAGATTTATCTTTTACTTAAAAAGGGTAATTCATTTCTACTATTTTACAAATTGTTTTACCTTAAATATTTGTTTTAAAAATCTGTGTTTTATTTATAAAATTCAGAAAGTTATTTTCCAAAAATCTTATTTTAAATTCAGATTATTTCTGAATTTATTTATTTATGTATTTAGTTTTTAAAATCATTTATTTATTTGCTTTTAAATCAAACTAATTAAGAATTAAATACTTTTAATTATGTTAATTAAATTTAAATAATAATTTAATTAATTTAATTATTTGATAAATGTAATCATTTAGTGAATAAGTTTTTTAATTAGTTATTAGTTGATTTAATTAATATAATTAGAGTTATTTAATTTTTAATTAATCCGTTTTCTGTTTTAAATGCTTTGAAAATAGTGTTCATCGTTTAAAAATCCTGAAAGTGTTTTAAAAATACTTTCAAATGTTCTGAGTTGAGAGGATGAATAAATGGAAGGCTATAGTAGAGTGAGAGGATCAAGTATTAGACAAGTTTAGCGGTTATTGGCAGGCAAGTATTTCCTTTCACTTCTTGTTCAAGTGAATTCTTTCTTTAATCAATCTAATGATGATATGACCCCAAATTATTCGTATCGAACTTGTTGATGCCCTTTGAGATTGTTGTTCTTTATTTATCACCGCATTCATCGTGTCGAACTCATCGACACTTATTGATATTGTTATTCTTTATTTACCCCTGTTGTTGGGTTGATCTGGTTGATACCAGTTGATGTTGATATTCATCAGTGATTCTTAATTATGAATTGTTATTCTGGAACGTGAGTTTTCCAGTTAGTTGATGTGGTAAGTTTGTCGATTGTTCCGACACCTAGTGGGTTTGATGTGGAATTGGAATATTTTTTACCATAAGGTCGGACCATATCGTGGTCGTGATAAAATGTTTTTGACCGTAAGGTCGGACCATATCGTGGTCGTGAGTAATTGGTGACCAATGCGTGCCGTAGATCCATTCAATAAGGACTTTGCGAGGCATTGTCCAGATTAGTGCATGACTGATCAGCACGTCTAATCTTTTGGTTTAAAAAAAAATAATAATAATTAAAAAAATCCAATTCTAATCGAAACTCGGAAGTTGTCTTATATTGAAGTTTCATTCTTTTGAGACATACGAATATTCTTATTATTGATCAGAACTTATATTGTTCTTAATATTTATTTAGATATTTATGCTTGCTGAGCACTGTTGGCTCACTCTTGCTCTGTTGTTTTATTTCTCCAGTTAATAGAGAGGAGATGAGTGGACTTTACGGTCAGATGAGTAGTCTTGTTCGATCATCGAGAGGTGATGTACGGATTGTTGACTTGGTCGGGTATCGACTTGAGCTTTGTCAGAGGTTGGTTAACTATATCAACATATGGAATTAGTTGTTAGCGGTTTGTATAGTAATTTCATTTTGAGGATGGATTATAATAGTGTAATTTAAGGGTTTGTTTCATACCATAACCTGTATGCGATCTTGGATCAGGGGTATTTTATTGCTATATTATGCTTATATCCTGGTTAATGTTGTGTTGATTGTGGTTAGTGGCCCCAAATCTGTACCCTGGATTTATGGGATGTCACAATATGGGCCTTAATATTTGGATTACGCCCGAGAGCGTAGCCCCCTCTTCCTCCAATCCCCTAAAGAATCCTATCAATCATTGGAACAGAATTTAATCTAGTTCCCCCCAAGCACAAAGCTTGTTGAAGGGTTTGGTAACAGTTCTATATCAAGCACAGAGCTTGTTGATAGGCCTGATAACATTTACTTAGCTTTACTTCCATGAATAATTGAGGAAGTAACTTTGACATGTGAGTTGACCTTAGTCAACTGATTTCATTTACTTAGGAAGCTTATTACAAAACATAACTTGGGAGTTGGTCGGAGTTTTTGAGTACTTAGTCAAACCTGAGCCCCTCCTTACTAGGTAGGGTGTACTTCTTATTTGTCTTATTGATAGCGAATGGAGAAAAAATTAATACTGGCTCCCAAAACCTTGGGTTCCCGAGTTTTGATAAGTCCGTGAGGGATAACGACACATTTCGATGAGTAACACTATTAGTAATTAATAAATGGAAACCCGTAATATTATTAAATAATTTTTTCCGACGATCAGAAATATTTAAAATAATTTTTAAATAATTAATATGATTTTTAAATCATCATAGAGTATTTAATAAATATTTAAATAATATTTATTAAATAAATAATCCGCTTGGGATAATTAATAATTATTTGAATAATATTCAATAATATCATCAAAGGGATTTTTAATCCGAAAATATCCAATCTATATTGATTGGAATATTTTTAAATCGATTGTACGTCATATATCATCTCCGGTGACTTCCGGGTTTTTATGTCCTTATCTGGACGAAATATCTCCGACTCCCTTACTTAAGAAAAGTGTATTATTGTACCCTACTTGAGGATCTAAACACATCATCGTATGCATGTATATGTATTATGCATACGTACTTACTTAAAAGGTTTATATATCTTCGTAAATAAACCATACATCTCATGCTGATTCGAAAAATACTTTTAAGCAGTTCATAGCAGTTATATCACAACAACAACAGTTTAGAAATACTTGAAGTACAAGTTTCGAAAACTTGCCTGATCCTGTCGGAATAATCTGGGCTCTGATTCTAGTGTGATGATCTATAACAACCAAAAAGGTTTGGTTAGTTCGTTAAACAATCCCGTCGAATCGACTATTCACATAAAGACACAACTTCGTAATGATACATCCTTACTACACATTTGGCATATTATAAGTCCACGATATCCTTTAACCACTTTCGATAATTATTTGTTTGGTAATGACTTTCTCTAGGGGTGATTTTCAACGAAACTAAAATTCGTCTCGTATCGTCCCCTAAAAGGATTTTTCACTTGCGCAACTTTGATTCGAAAAATAAACTTTTCATCCAAATTCTATAAAATCGAAAAATAAACTTTTTCATGAAATTATTTTTCTTACTTCTTCTTAACTTTCCAGAGGATTTTTAATCCAAATTTCATAATTAAGAACATCTTTTTGATAGCTCAATTGTTGCTCTAAACATAGCTTCTTTCTGTAGTGGTTTCTCATGCGCATTCTTGACTTAAACATTTCTATATAATTGAACATTTCGTATTTCTACTCCAAATTTTTATGGGATCTTAACCACTGACCATGTTACTCCTCATAAAATTTTCATAATAAAAAACCATTTTTAAAGGGCTCGTTTGGCTTTGTAAATTCAGTCAATTTTAATGATTCGTCCATTTTAACCGATTTCACTAAAACGAGCATATCTCTTAAACCGTAAATCATAATCACATGATATTGGTGTCAAAACAAACTACAAAACAATTCCTACTAGTTTCTGGCCAAAAACCTGCCAAGAAAACATTTGTTCAATTCGGCATTAACTGCTCAAATGATCTAATGAAATTTCGACATTATAACGGCTATAAACCGAACATTTCCAAATTCCATGAACTCCATCTAGCCACTTAATGCAACCATACAACATCACAATCATATAACCATCATCAAAGGTCTCTAAGACCAGTGGTAACATCCATTTATCACCACCCAAGATTTACACATCATTAAAGAGTTTATAACGTTAAAAACCACTTAAACATGTCCAGTCTTGCATTCAATTTCCATATTAACTTAAAAAGTTAGAACCTTAAGATGGGTGTGAGAAGTTATACCTTCCTTGGAGTCCTAACAACCTTGTCCAAGCTTAATAAACCTCAAGAACACCATATATAGCCTTAACAAACTTTAACTTTCAAGATCCAAACAAGAGTTCATCTTGAGTTTACTATTCATCATGAACTTTGCCTAATTCTTTCACCATGCTAAACACCAAATTAAATCATGGGATTTTGAACATAACTTAGTTATATGGTGGAGGGGATCTGATCAAATTTTTATGAATAATGATGGAGTGGAGGTAGGGTTTTGATTTTTCTTTTTCTCCTTGTTTCTTGTAGTGCCGAATGGAAGAAATGAAGGGGGGAGAGTTTTTGCCTTGGCTACTTTTGTATATGAATGGTATAATGCTATAACATGTATCTCTCCTTATATTTGCTGCACTCTTTTGTCAAAGAAGAGCCATACCTTGCCTCCAAATTCAACCCAAAAAGCTACTTTATGCCATTTTTGGTGGAACTTGCTTCCGAAGTGAATAGTCTCTAGTTTGGTTGGTTTAGTTGGTCTGCATGGAATTACATGGAACTTGCATGGGATTTACATGACTTCTTGCCACCTTTATCATTTTCCAATATTTATTCCTTAATTTCCATGCTAATCTTCAATAATCCTTAAAATGTTCTTGGTGTAAAAACTCTTTCAAGTAACCTTCCAAGATTTTAATTTCCTTCTTCTAGTTCCTTGGTTGCATGGTCATTTTCGAATTATACAACCCTTGGGCTTGTCATAATACTCGTATTTATTGATACCTCATAAAATGTAGGTCGTAGGTGAAGTAGGATTCTTCGAATTCTGACAACTTTTACATACAATTATTTCGCTTAAGAAATCATAATATGAACTCAAATCTTAAATATTCATCATTCATAAGTGGTGGTTGGGATCATATCTCTTAAGTAGTGAAATTACTATTCATTCATGTCGTTTTACAATAGTACAAAAATCAGGGTTCTTACAGGTGTGTTCTTAAGGTTGAAGTTGAGAATCACCTCATTTAAGTCCTTTAATCAAAGTTGAGTATTTGGATTAAAAAGGATAGTTTAACTATCTTTTGATTCAAGAATAAAAAGCTTACGTCTTGTTTTTACCTTAAGTGGTTTAAACTTGATATTTTGAAATCAAAAGACAAATTGGTTGTTAGTCTTGTGTAACCAAGTCTTTGCTCTTTTTATGTTTGTTTTTCAAACAAGGACTTAAAGAATCAAGACTATACAAGCTAGGTCTTTTAAACAAGTTAATAGTTATTATTGGCCTTTCCATTTCTTGTTATATTCGGCCATAACTACCATTAGTAGCCTATCTTTCAAGTTGATTACTCACTTGTATTATCTTTATATCTTGAACAAGGATTTAACAAACAAGACTACTTGCACTTGTTTTAGGACTTTAAAAAATCCGGCCATTCTTTTTCTACCATTCGGCCGAAGTACCTTTTTTAAGTAATTGATTTTTGTTTCTTGCTTGCTTGATTGCTTGCTTGTTGTATATATCCCCTTACGTGTATATATATATTTTCCGCACTAATTTAACGCATAATAGCGGCCTTCGTTATATTATAACGAGCTACTTTTACGTACGCGTGAGTAGTGTTTTATGTGCTTGTTTGTGGTGTTGTAATTAGTGTGCTTGCATTCACGGATATATTGTTGCACGTTTATTTTATTGTCTTGCATATACCGCTTGTGTGACAAGTCCTTTATTGTGACTTATCCCTTGCCATTGTATATTAACTTAACGCATAATAGCGTCCCCGTAACTAGTACCGTAACGTACTAGTTAGCGCGGATTTTTATATCTCTTGCTTGGTTATTGTTAGACTTGTATTCTAACCTTTGCAGTGAGGTGAAGTGAAGTGAGGAGACTCTTGTTCTAAGACACATGTCTAAGGCGTACTAACGGGGAGTTAGTAGCCTTTGCACCATGAAGAAAAGAGAAGACCCAAGACCTAAGACCTAAGATCCAAGACTGGCAAAGTTATAGAAGTACATAGTCTACAAAGGGGTACTACAAAGTCTTTGAGGAGGTGACGGAGAGTTATGCTCCAAGACAAGTTTTGTTGTTTGTATTTTAGCTATTTATTTTGAGGAGGATACGTGTGTGCATTGATCCAAGATAAATAGATAGTGTCTAAGGAGTTGTAAAAGCTTTTCCGTCTACTATAAAGGAGTTTCTTTGTAGTAGTGAAAATCTCGAGTCCGGGGAGGAGCTTGGGGACTGGAGTAGGGGTGTTCGAATCCATTAGGGGTTGCGGGCATCGAGAACCAGGATAAAATCGACCATCTGCTACTCTCTTGTCTTTCTCTCTTTATTTTCCGTACTTTATTTACTTGTTGACAAGTATCGAAGTTTAAAAAGATGAAAGAAATTTCAAAAAACCAAACTCTAAATTTTAAAAAGGTGATAAGCTATTCAACCCCCCTTCTATCTTATCTTACCCACATACGGGACCTATCAAGGAGGAATAATGATGACGATCATTATGGATACGATAACAACCAATTTGATGAAGCATCCCTTCTGCGAGATCGAATGGCAAAGATGGAAAAGAGGACTTGAAAAACTTATGCCGAACTAAGAAGGACCATACAAAATTTCGAGCATGCTACTTCTGGAAACTTGCAGAATCAAGACAATGACTATACAGACTCCTCTAAGCTGATGAAGTACTATCAATAGCTTATCATCAGCATCATCATTATTAGATAAGTTTAAATAAATTGATTTTGACAAGCTTATAATCTATCTATATCAATAGGACATATTCTAATATTTATTTGGATTTTCTACTTGTTAATAATGATGTGTGTGAGATAGTTATTAATAAAATTTCAATTTCTTTCATAAACATTGATATGCATATGTGATTTATTATTATGATATAGCTTAGTTGTTTAATTTCTTTGTGAATGACAAGCCATTGGGGACTGAAAAGTTTATCCAACCCAAACAAGTGTTCACCGATGGTCGCTGGGGGCAACAGATTCGATGGACTCCCGAATAAGTGACCAATCGTCAAACACTTGGGGGGCATCAAACTGATCTAATCCTAAACTTGTGACCAATCAACAATCATCTGAGGGAAAAATATGTGACCAAGTCCTGAATTATGATCTATCGACACTCACAAGACTCGTGACCTATCGACAATCAATCGGGGGCATATATCAATTCGAGTCCCAACTTATGATTTCACTACTAGAAATAGGTCAATATACATCGGTTTTTAGCCATTGTAAAAAAAAATTATGGGCGATGTCTATGCGTGTGTAGAGAAAGGTCAAAACTTTAGACATCGGTTTTTAACCGTTGTCTATTATCGACTTAGACATTACTTTCTTAAATATTTCTGATGTCTAAGCTACATTATGTGCAGTAGTTCCTTTTAAATTATGATATATTATGTGCATTAGATCAACATAAACATAGCACAGACAAGGTAAATAATGACATATACATCGGTTTCTTGGTAAAAACCGATGTTTTATGTTATCTCAGACATCAGTTATTATATGAAACCGATGTTATATAGTGTTACATTGTCTAATATATGAAGACATAGACATCGGTAATTTGGTAAGACTGATGTTATATGCTGTATTAGACATCGTTTTTATTAACGAAACCGATGTTATATGTTCCAATAGACATCGTTTTCAATAACAAAACCGATGTTATTTGTCTTAACAGACATCGTTTTTTAGCCATACTCCGATGTTATATTTTCCAATTATACATCATTTTTTTAGAAAAAGTGATGTATATTATTGTTAAAGACATCAGTTTTATATGATAACACCGATGTATGTTGTAACGCCCCCAAATCCCTTACAGGAATCCAGGTCATTACACCTCTTGCGGAAAATCGATCACCTGCTCATAATATAATCTACAACAATATTCTTAACAACTCCACCTTTTATTCCACTGGTTATAGTCTTAGAACAAGCACTCAAAATACAAAAGTTATTACAATAGAAACTCACCTCCCAGAATCTCTGAAATATTATTACAACACACCCAACACACAATAATAAAGCATTAACAATTCCTTTCCATCTTGTACCCTCCTTCGACACTATAAGGCTAATGGATTGAATTTAATAGCACTTCCCCTTCCCGTTGCCACGGTTCACCATGCTAGAGCCGCCTTTAGATGCCGCTGATTAATAATATTTAAATAGCAAGAATGAGCCAAAGAATGCCCAGCAAGTATATACAGATATCATATAATACACAACAACTCACTCAAAATATGATTTTACTACTCTATAAGAGTTAATAAGTACAATTACCTTTGAAAAGAGATCAACTCAGAAATTCTTATAAATCTCGAAATACTACTCCAATATATCTCAATAACTTCTCAAAATACTACTCGAAAATAAATCAATAACTTCTCAAAACTACTCCATTGATAATATAATATAACAACTGCTCAGATCAACACCCTAGTTAACAGAACCACACAGGCATCGGTTAACCGATAGGATGTCAATGATTGGATTTCTGCTCATAACGCCTACTCAAGTAATAGATGATCAATCCATTATCACTACTCGTTTTCTATCGATAGAAGGATGAGCCGAAGTTTCGAACACACCCTAAATACTACTCAGTTGGGCCGGTGCGTTACTCCGGTCATTTTTGCCTTCATAAGCAATAAACAATAGACACCAATAATATAGTTTCCATCTCGAATGAGTAGAGGAAATATTATGAAAAACTGTTCTGATTATGGAATCGAAATGAGGTGACCCATATCAGTATACATAACTTACTTTATATATATATATATACCCCACTATCAAATATAACTCGAATAAAGTATCTCAATAAATGTCCCAACAATATGGGCCAATTCGGGAAATAAATTTGAACACCTCGTGATATAATATGTTTGGATAACAGCTCAGCAATAATATATATGAATGTAAATTGCATGGATAAAATATGGTATAAATTACTAGAAATAATACTTGATTTGGTAAAACGAATATTTAATCAGCATACTTAAAAATATACATACCCCGAACAATGGAGTACGAATTAGTAAACTTGCCTGGTTCTGCAGTACGATACTCCAACTTGCTCCACGACTCTGGTTCTCCGGCATTTCACATTCTCGGGCCTAGTTCAGCTATTAGCAACTCAACTTCTGATCGCCTTTCAATCAACTTCTATTCACCTTTAAATAGTACCTTTGCATATCTATAACTTTCGTTCTTTAAGCTTTTCCAAACGAGTCTCCTAACTCATCCGAAATCCTACCCCAAAATGGTTCCTCGAGTCATTTCCTTATTAACCCACTATGTTCCGCCATTTTTTTAATACTTCCGTACTTAATCAATTTATCTCCAAGACAACAATTAATTCTTAATTTAAATAAATAAATCCTCGAGACAATAATTAATCCTCAAATTAAATAAATAAATCTTCAAAACAACAATCAATCCTCGAATTAAATAAATAAATCCTCAAGAAAACAATTAATCCTCGAATTAAATAAATAAATCCTCAAAAAAACAATTAATCCTCGAATTAAATAAATAAATCCTCAAATATTAAATATCAGCTCTCTAAAATAAAACCATAATTAATTCTATTTATTCACGATAATCTCTCTTTTTATCAACGAATTAATAAATCTCTAGATTACGATCAGATAGTCATTAATTATTTCTAAATAATTGCTAACAGATAATTATTCAAATTGTACTTCTAATTATTCCTTCTAAATTCTCAGAAAATCCCTAATTTAGTTAATATAAATCTCACACCCAAAATTATTCAAGAATCTATTTTTATTCAATTTAAAACCATAATTATTAATAAAAATCTCGCTAACTAATTTTCCCTTTAAATCTCGTAATTAAAAATAATATTAATCCATTTTTAGTCTCTAAATAAATCGGGTCTTATCCGATTAATAAAATAATTTGGAAATAAATAAATATAAAATCTTAGAATTATATCCCCCTTTTTTTTTAATCCTATTTATTCTCAATTAATCCTCTATTTATTAATAAATCAATAAATCTCTAAATTATGGAAAATAATCACATAATATTTTTAAATAATAATCTAACTATAAATTATTCCAAATTAATAAATTAAACTCTCTTTTATTATCAAAACCATAAATCTATAATTTATGTCACAAAATATTTTAATTAAATAATAATCAATCACCAATTTAATAAAACCATTTAATTGCTAATAAAACTATTTTATTCACTAACTTTTTACTAACACCCCAATTTAAATCTCTTTTTATTACAATCATTAAAACCATAAAAAAAATATGTTCAACATTTTATATAACTACAATTAAAACATAAAATTAGAATTTGTTTCGTTATTATTAAAATAATATTCGTTTAACAGAATTCTGTGGACCCCACCTTCCCCCGTGGGCCCCACCTGCGACACCCCCTCCCTTGCGAGCTCGAACCCCCTCCCCTGCATCCTATCTCTCTCTCTCTCTCTCTCTCTCTCTCTCTCTCTCTCTCTCTCTCTCTCTCGCGCGACTCTCTCTATCTCTACTTCTCTCGTTTCTCTCTTCTCTCTCTCTATCTCTCTGTCTCTCTCTCTCTCTCTCTCTCTCTCGCATCTCTCTCTCTCTCTCTCTCTCTCTCTCTCTCTCTCTCTCGTTCTCACGGTAACAAACCACCACCACACTCCTCCTATACTCCCTCATCACAACCACCGCCACCAATCAACACCACACAGCATCAATCTCCCTCGACAATCTCTCTCTCTCAACCTCAATCTCTCCAGTCTCTCTCCGCTCTCTCTTTTCCAATCTCTCTTTTGTTCTTTCTCGTCCCCAACCTCTCTCATTCCCTCTCTCCCCCAATCTCACTCTCTCGCTCTCTCTTCATCCTCTCCACTATTTCCGTTCGACCCCCCCCCTTTTCTCTTCTCTGAGCTCTCATCTCCCCATCTCGACTGCTCAACAATCTGTCTCGGTTCCCGATTAAAAAAAACACCACCACCGATTTCAACACGACAACGAACAACATCGAATTACTAATAATCAAACAAAATTCAAACAAAGCTAGAGAAGAAAATGGAGAAAATAATTTTGACATCCTACCCTGTAATTTCTCTGGTTTCGTGTGTATATATGGAATGGGTCTCCCTGTCTTTTCTGGTTCTCTGCATTCTAATATAAATAGATCCCTATTTCTGTTTTAAACGAGTAAAATAACTAGAACAAATGAAAATGTGGGGGACAATATTATGAAAATTTTAGTGCTTCATAATTAGGTGTTCAAGTGGACAAATAAAAAAAATATGGGAGACAAAATCATTGCTGAAAAATATAAAAATAATTATTATGTTTTAATGAAATAATTGGTAAAAAGATCTCGTTTTCTCCCGTTAAACGATACTAAATTTCGTTTTCTAAATTAACTACGAAAAAAAAATATCCTAATTTTTCTCAAATTCTTTTAATAACACTAATTAATTAAAATAATTAAACATAATACGAATATATAATTTTAGAGAATTTTACAAAACGTACTAATTAAAAAAAATAATGATGCATCGTTTCTTAAATAAAATTTAAATAAATATGGAATAGAAAGAAAAATTTATTCGAAAAATTTACGGATATTACATATGTGTAATAGAAGACATCAGTTTTTTTAAAAAATTTGATGCAATAGACCTTTTTTTACATCGATTATTTTAGAAAAAGTGATGTAAATTATAGTTGAACACATCAGTTTTGTTTTAATAACTGATGTATCTTGCTGAGGTTTTAGCCTGTAGTGATCATTTTATATGCAGCCCAAAATTGAAATAAAACAAAACAGATTTAATACAAAAACCAAGTACTTGCCATTCATTTACCAAACATCCAAATGTTTACAATAGCCATTACCAAAATTGTACTTGTCGACCAAAAGCATATATAACCAAGTACATGTACGTACTTCGACAAAAGCATAACCAAAGTACATGTACGTACTTCGACAACTTCGACAAGAATAACCAATGTACATTACCAACTATCAACTACCTTAATTACACAAACTAACTACATGTACTTTGATAAACAGACCCCACCCCTTGTTCCACAAGTACTGCAAACCAGTTCCTAGACAATTTCATTTAATAATTATTACCAAAAGCTAGATGTTAGGCAGAGATCTATACCAACTGTTCCATAAACCAAGTCACTATTTCATGAGTTTTTCAATGTGCTTCAAAGTCTTGTACCACACCTCTTCAAGCTCTACCATCTTGTAAGATGCCCGAGTTTTACAAAGCCACTGCAAAAATTAAAACCCAAAGCAAAAAATAGGATAAATATATTATTTTTCAAATGCATAAGTTTTATATTTACTAATTACACAATTATATTCCATATATCAGAACACACCAATTAAAGTATACCTTGGTAGAAAATGAGTACATGTCCTCATCCAAAATAATATCCCGCATATACCGCATGACAACATAACCACATTCAACAGCGCCAGGTTGTTTTGGCGATCCCTGTTCCAATAAAAATGAGAAAATATAGATTGACCAACCAAGAAAATGAAGTACGTACGTACATACAACAAACCAAGTAAAGTGCTTAAATAATTATCGAAAGATTATGTATTTCGGGAGTTTTATTTACCCTTCCTATTTGAGCATTGAAAGTTCTCAACGCACTGCAAATAAGGGCAGGGAACGACAATGTGATACCAAAGAAAGCATTTATTTTATTTATTTATTTATTTATTTGTCAATACCTTATTAAAGCTTTTTCTAAGGATGGATTCCGTGGTGGATGAGACAGTGGATTGAGAGTGTAAATGTCACTTTCCCAAATTATAATCAAAATCCAGTGGAAACTGTATTTGTTAAAAAGAATACCACGAAGCAAGAATTAGTATAAATCATAGTGCTACAATTAGTTAAGTAAAAATCCACAAAATCACCTACTTTTCATTATGTGGCATGAAGAAAACGCGATCTGGGCTACCCTCTTTCAGCCTTTGAACAACTAAAGCTTCAAAGTCAGCATTCAGGGTATATGTGGCTGAGGGATCAAAAAACCCAAAATAGTCCACTAACTTTTTTTTACGTAGAACATTATGCAGGTACCTACAAAAAATTTAATGTAATAAGTACATATATATTCCTGTGCAATATGCAGAATTAGACAAGATTTAAGAAGAACAATACTTACGACATGTAAGTTGATATTACAGCCTGTCCAATCTGGTCGAACTCTAATAAGGAAATTAAATTCTCATGCAAGATAAATATTCTTTTCTCAAACCTGAAAACTTCAATATCACATGGAATTTCAATTGAGACACCTGACACTGCCATAGTTGTTGTTGCATGTTTATACAACAACCTAAAGCGGCTTGGCACATTTTTGTCTGTTGGCTCGGCATTTTTAAACATGTTCGCCAAATTCGGCTAATGGGGCCTACCGGTGGGATCTCAACTGCAGCCTGGGTCCTAGTCACCTACTTTCGGACAGTCTGTCTGGGTCTTGCCATTTCTCTTAACAGTTGTGTTTGTAAATTTGAAAATAAGCAAGAGTGAGCAACTATAGCTCAGCAAGAAATATATGTATAAGGTAAGCAATATAACATTATATGTGTTTAGCCGTTATTAAACTCGTTTATATCAATCGGTTTTAAAATCATTTGTCATCATTGATAAATTTCAAAGGCGCACCATTACGTGCCCTTGTTTTCAAAGTAAACTTGCAGTTCTAGATACTACATGAAGTCAACATCTTTCTCATCAAAATGGAACACTATCGGCAACTTGGCACTTAGGCCTAAGAAGCAGTGTCAGAGCATTTTTCCAAAGTGGAGGAATGGGACTTAAAGAAAACATAAAACATGATAGGGATTGACGATGATCAGTCGCCACATCCAAGTCCAATAATCCGAGGGTCTTCTCTACCGGTAGAAGGATAGAAACTACATCCGTAACTATCCTCGGGTGAAAACTACATCCGCAATCACCCTCGATGAAAACTATATCCGTAATCATCCTTCGGCAACACCTGGGCCGTAATAATAATTGATGGACTGCCCACACCTGCCAGAGTCCCCTTTTTCTTTTTCTTTTAAAAACTTTATTTTGATTAAAAACTGAGTAGTTGAGGTCCGACATCAGTCGACCGATAATTCTTGAAATCGTACAAGAAGCAAAACCTGACCGGGGGTTTTCGAAAATGTTTTGGGTTCGAAAGAATTCTAGTTTGAAAACGCTAAGGGTATCTTGGATTAGTTTTGTCTTTAAAATAATGAACAATAATTAATAAATGATATTTTAAGATTTAATATAAATAATTAATAAAATAATTATTTAATTAAATAAGCTTTTAATCCAAGATAGGTATTTTTGAGTATTTATGATAATATAAAAATAATAAATACTTAAGTATACGATACTTCCCGAATGACCCTTCGGGTTTTCGCAATTTAATCACGATACAATAATATACGGCTCCCCGGTCAATGGTATATTTGGACCACTACGACCTCTATTGCTAGAGTCGTTATCCGAAGAAAATATTTCATTCTAAGTTCAAGGGGGTACAAACATATATGTGCATATATCTCAAACTTCATCATAACCTCAATAAGCATAAGCATATAATACGATTGAAAGTCACAAACACAACAGTGAAAATCCTTATATATAAGTTTTGAAAAGTAAACTTGCCTTGGTGAGGTTGGGTTGGTCGAGCTTGCAGAGTGGAATGAAGATCTATACATAACCAATAGTCGCTCGTTAGTACCTTAACAATACCTTTCAATTACAAGGTTTTAGAGGACACAAAACTAACTTAATGACTTCGTCCTATGACTCTCTAGCCCCACTATAGGTTCATGCCATCACTCGATTATGCTCGTCACTTATTTGACTTAGTTGGGTTACCATATTCGAAGCGTATTAATTCCTCCTTAAAATCATACTCAACTAACTCCTCTTACGACTTTTTCACTTGCGCGAACTTTACTCTAATATTTTTATAAAATTGAAAAATACATATTTTAATCCAATTCTTTTTGGGTAGCCTTCACCACTGCAATTACTAGCTCTCCTAATTTTTCCATGATCCTACATAAATTTTTAGGGGTTTAAAGAGGGCTCACAAGTGGACCATATAGTGCAGTTCGGATTCAAGAACCACTCTTCACTTCTGGGGTCATAACTCAAAATCTATACATCACCTAGTCATGAACCTTACATTTCTGGAAACTACATTCAAATACCTTTCTAACCATATGCATTAGAACCTCGGGAGACAAGATTTAGGGGTTCAAAACCCTCCTACAAGACAGTACATGTTCCCAGAAATTTTAAACAGCTTGCAATCTTTCTTAATCATTCAAGAATTTTATGTATACACCACAACCATCATCTAAACCACCAAGATTATACTCTATAGCACACATGGGGTTATATACCCTAAGTACAAGCTTTAAAATCACATCAACAACATATAACCTCAAGATTTTCATCATCCATGTAACACCCCCAGATCCGGGGTCAGGGATCTGGTGGTTACGATCTTACATCCATTCATAATACTTGACTTGAGTCCACAATAAATAAATCACATGCTGTGACCCCACAATAATTTCCACTCACACACACAACAGTTATAGTCCCAGAGATGAAATTGAAATAAGACTTACATTAAAGGGTTACGAATAAAAGTTATTACAATCCCAAAAGGATAACATCATAAGTTTAACAGTTTTGCCGTTGATAACATTAATTATACATATAGTTAAACAGGAAACAAAAGCTGTCTAACTAAGCTACCTCAGCAATGGCGGCTAGCATCTCAGCGGGTAGTCCGGTGGGTCGGGTAACCTGCTTGCGCCGAGTGCGCCTGACGCGAGCCATCTGTCCTAGCTGTTGTTGTGACATAATGTGAACAAAGCAAAGGTGAGCGAACGTCCACCAACAATAATATATAACTGCACGATAATATATAACAGTTCAAAAGTATCTTTTAAACCATATGCCATGCATTTACGGAAATGATGCCAGTATAATATGAACGATGAAGTTACAAGGTAACTTAAAGTATTTGTTTGTAGAAATATCTGTTACATCAAAAGTAAGCGAGATATTCTCATTGTTATTAAGAAGAGGAACTTGCATAAAAAGGTTGCAATTCTAGTTATGAGCACTTTTCCAGCTCTGCCAACAGTAATCATGTTGCAGGAAATAAATAAGTTTGGATGTTGAACCAATGATGGAGTATTCACCGCGCCCGCTGTTCCAATCTTGATGATCAGTCGAGATCGTACAGCTCAATTTAGATTTACTACCGGTAGAAGGAAGAACTGACGGCTTTACTTGTCTACCGCCTTACTAGCTCTCCCCGGCCAACGGTTGGGCCAAAGGGGATGGACCGGCGCTACTCGACCTCTTACACGACTCCTAGTTCAAATAGAATTCATGATTCTGAATGTAACGTTCGTCCCCCTTTCCCCAAGTATAATACTTGTTGATAAGACTCTACAAGGTAGTCATATCTAGTTGGAAAGGAAAATTCACCAACAACTTCCAAGCTGTGGCTTGGTATCGAATATCAACTTGTTCCAACAATCTTACCCCTCGAAAGATGAGGAGGTAAACAACGACTTAATAAGTCACAGCACCCGAGTTGCGAGTGAATAGAATACTTTATGACCGGGAAGTCGACAAGATAAATAACATTTTTCCAAGTAAGGTCCCCTTATTATTAGAGAGGTAGACTCAAAGAAGAATGATGTCTGAGAACCTTTCTTGACATAAGAGTAATAATAATATGACTCCGAGATATTTTCTGTAATAATCGAAGAAGATAAACCTTATTGAGGTTATTCTAAGTATGAAATAAATATTCAGAGAATATTTATTGAATTAAAAATATTTAAAGAATATTTAAGAATATGAAAGGATATCTTTAATCAGAGTATTTTTCAAAATAATCCCTGGTGAAACCTTAGGGGAATATTTATTGAATAAATAAATATTTAAATGAATATTCAAAATAATATTCATTAATTAATAAGGCCTGAAAGGAATACTTAAGATAATATTCATAATTAATTAGAAATTTAAATGAATATTCGAAAAGTAATATTCATTTAATGAATAATATTCTAAATGAATATCAAGTAATATCCATTTAGTAATCCAAGCCCTAGAGGAATATTGGAGATAATATTCGATAAATAAATCAGGCTTCAGATGAATATTTAAAATAATATTCATCAAGTAATTAATATCTTAAATGAATTTTCAGAAGTAATATTTATTTAATAAAATAATATTCTAAATGAATATCCAAATAATATTCATTTAGTAGTCTCATCTTGAGAAGAATATTTGAAATAATAATCGATAAATAATTCGAATCTGAATGAATATAGAAAAATAATATTATTCGTCGAATAGTTACGTTCAAATAATTATTTGAAGTAAGGATCGTTAAATAAATAATCTCGAACGAATATTCAAATAATATTCGTCGCCCGAATAATGGAAAATATTTACTTAGATATTTTCTTTCGAGGTAATCTCGATATGTCAAGAAATATTGACTCCCGGTCTATATTTGATGAATAAGATGTATACACCCTTCTCCGAGGGTCTTACAATAACCGGCTTATAATTGATACGATAGCTATCTAATTTATAAGCCAATAACAATCAGGG
Organism: Saposhnikovia divaricata; assembly: GCA_036435485.1. Classification (NCBI taxonomy): domain Eukaryota; kingdom Viridiplantae; phylum Streptophyta; class Magnoliopsida; order Apiales; family Apiaceae; genus Saposhnikovia; species Saposhnikovia divaricata. The sequence continues at coordinate 118,422,380 of CM071597.1, read as the reverse complement.
AACAAGCATAATGATATAACTGGAAAGTAGGCATGCATGCTATGGCATATGTATAACAGAAAACATATATATATATATATATATATATATATATATATATATAATCACAACAACAGCCTAAAAGAAGGGAATTGAAACTTGCCTGGTAGTCGAGTACGGTAAGGGGTAGTGGTAGCGGGTCCCGGTTCAGCTTGGTGATCTATAAATAGCCAAGGCATTCGGGATTAATCACTTATCATCTTAAAAGTTACGTTATACTTAAATCGAAACACGTTCTCGAGTTATCTCGTTATACCCCTTTTAGTGGATTCCTTTTTATCACTGATCCGACCCGACATTCGTTCGTTAATACGACATGTCACTGTACTTATACTTGGGACATACTTAAGTCATACGAGTTCTAAGGTCGATCGTTACGAACCAATATTATACTCCGAGTTTTATCGCCCGTTTTCTAAGTGTTTTACCGAAGTTATAAAAGAGTCGTCTTTTAGGGGTTCGTTCGCGTTTAACCTCGACTCGAACATTTTTAATAAATCGAAAAATGATCCTTTTGACATACGGTTTTCTTTCACACCTTCCTTTCTACCTCTAGTATTTATTTACCAAGATTCGCCATGACGTTACATAGTTTACGAGGGTTCAATTTCAGTTACGAACTTTCGTTTACGGCTTCGAACTACTTTTAGTAAATCGGTCATAAATCCTAAACCATAAGTCTGTTTCATGTGATCTTTATATCAAAACGAAGCTTAGAAAATTACCTATCCTATAATGGCAGATAAAGTTTCTGGACAGTATGTTTATGACACGGAAAATGGCATACAGAACATGGTATTGTAAAATCGGACATTATAACGGCTGTAAATCGAATATCTACCAATTTCAAATCTTCCCATAAACATGGTATCCATTCCAAACAACATATACATGATTTATATACATGAACTGAGGCCAAGAAATGCCTTTCCGTTCATCTAACTATTTTCATCATTTATCCAAGATCCATACATAATCATGCTTATAATCTTAACATAACCATAACTAAGCTATATCTATCATAAACATACTTAAATCTCAAACAAGGATTAGGGTTTCAAGAGCTTTATACCTTCCTTAGATAGTGATATAGCCTTACTAAGCCTTGTATGGTCCTTAGGAGTGATTAAGCTTGCTAGATCAACCATGAAAAATCAAGAAAACAAGGTTAGTACATGATGAACACTATTCACCCTCCTCTTGTTTGATTTTTTTGAAAATGGAAACAAAGGATTTTGGTGCTAAGATTTTGAGGAGATAAGTTTTATGAAATATAAGACTCACCTTAAAAATTTCAAGAACAAACAATGGTGGGAAGGTTGAGTTTGGATTTGGAATTAGGGGTATGGCCGAATGGAATATGCAAGGGGGGGAGAGTGTTCTTGCTCTTCTCTTGCTTTGTTGGTGATAAAATGAATTATTAATGATATGTGTAGATAATATCTATCATAAAGCTACTTTAATAAAGGTGGTTATGTCATGGATGAGGTATTTCAAGAGACAAGTGTTGGTTTTTAGTGGATTGATGATGGAATGAGCTAAGTACTTGGTTTTGATTCTAAGTGTGCTAGTTGCTTAAGTAACTACTGGGTTGCTAGATATTTTCTACTAGCACATGCATGTATCTTGATTCCCGGCTTGTTTCTTGTTAGGTCCAAAATAGTTTGTAGAAGGGGGGGTTGAATACAAACTATACCGTTTTATCGAATTTGATCTTTTCTTAAAGATATTAAAATATTAAATCAAGAACAAATTGATGCGGAATAAAACGAATACCAATATTTCAAGTTGAATATAAAATTTATATTAACTTGATGGGGTGTGTCTAAATACACGGGTACAAATTACAAGGTTTGATGACCAAACTAATTATTACAAATTCTATAGAAAATTTGACATGAATTTTTCTATATTTGTAAATAAAAAGATCGAAATTAATTATTACAAATTCTATAGAAAATTCGACATGAACTTTTCTATATTTGTAATAAAAATATCGAGAGGTTCTAGGAAACTTAATTCGCTAGATAGTTCCACAAGTGCAAATAAACAATTTCTAGTGGTTTAGATTTAACAATAGAAGCTAGAAATAATTTACAGAATTCAATTTGAAGTCTGGGAACTTTTCTTTCTCTTGGTCTCTTTCTCTCCGTGTCTGTCTGTGTTTTTGGAGAGGAGTGAAGATTGTGAAGTCTGCTCTCTTTTGTTTGTTGTCTTCTGATGCTTTATATAGCCTCCTGATCATTACTTTAATCATAGTCATATTGTAGTTAAATATGACTATCCGTTGAGCTTGATATAACTATCTTTTGACTGATATAACAATCGGTATGACTATCCCTTTGCAAGTAATATGACTGTCCATTTGAACTGAATATAACAATCCATCCAATATACCTTTCGGTATAACTATCCAGTTTGAGATATAACAATCCTTTTTAACTGAATATGACAATCCAATAATCATATTGTTGGATATAACTTTCGGTATGACTTACTGAATTTAATCAAACAAAACACTCGGCTGTCTGTTGATTTTTGAAACAAAATTTCTGAGCTGTTTGAAACTGAAAACCAGTCGCAGAAGCCAGGAATGACTGTCACGCGCGTTGATTTCTGTTGCTTGTTCTGGCGCGTGGCTGACACACGCACTACATGCTCGTTTAACTGATCTGGCCGACAGGAACTCAGCAGGTGTGACATTTCTGTTTCTGTCTGACAGCAACTTAAGTACTTCAGCTGTCTTTGAATATTTAAAACATTCATGTGAGTCCACTTGTCTGTTTTCTCACAGTTTTGTTTTATTTTAATTTTCAGCACATGCAACCAATTCTCTGTTCTGTTTTAACATGTCGACTTGTGTGTTTGTTTTTATTTAATTTAATTAAACAATTAATCAATTAATCATTTAGAAAAGTAATGATTAATAAATTAATTTTATAATTAAATCAAATAAGATTTAATACATTAATTCAAAGTTAATTAATATGATAATTAATTTAATAAATAAATTAATTCAGAATGAATTATTTTATTAATTAAACCAATTACATAATTATATTAATTAAATGAGAATTAATATGAATCAATTTGGATTAAAACATTAATTCAAAGTTAATTAATATGATAATTAATTTAACAAATAAATTAATTCAGAATGAATTAATTTATTAATTAAATCAATTACATAATAATATTAATTAAATAAGAATTAATATTAATCATATGACAGCCCATTCTTTTCTCGAACCACTGAAAGTAATAAAGAAGTACCACCGAATTTTTGTTAACGCTCGATGCACGGTCTGGTTCATGAGCGACTAACTCCAACGGCTTTTCTTTATTTTTGACTCTATGATTTGGTTCATGTCTTCCTTTTTCTTCACTCTTTTTCAAACCTCTATAATCTGTATTCTGCCACTGTAGGAACCTCTTGTCACTATAAATAGAACCCACTGTCTTGATTACTCCACTGATGCTTGATCAACTGAATGAACTTCTTCAAGTGTAGTATACCTCAAAACGGTAGATTGACTTTGTCTTCTTTCTCTTGACAGTTATACATTTGAGATCCCTGTGACAGTACATGTACTATTTACTATTACATTCTTGTTTGAGTTGAGTTGTATCCTCGAAATACAAATAGGCTACATCATTTTCCTTTCAATCTCCCCCTATTTGTTTGTTAAACATTAACATACAAATACCTAGAGGATAACTCAACTACAAACTAGAAGAAGATAAAGCTTTAAAGAGCTATAGTAAATAATACAAAAAAAATTTCTGGTTTAGATATTACAATTCCAGAATCTCAGTTGATGAAATGATAGATGATTGTTCCTCTGACACTGAACTGATCTTCATTAAGTAACTCATCTTCATTTCTTGACATATCTGCCTGATAACCCTTTACATCTGATTTTGAAAATCATCAGCAGATACTTGGGAATTCTTCAGTGGTAAAGAGTATGACTTGACAACCACATAATGAAGAATTCTTCTTTGTCGTTTCATACTTCTCTCCTTCCTTATGTCTCCCTACCTAAGGTGATATGACTCTTCCTTAAAACGGTGAATACTCCCCCTTTCTAAGGTATATCCTTTTCATATCTCTCCCCCTTAGATATAAAATCTCCCCCTCACTAAGGTAAGCTTATACTCTCCCCCTTAGTTGAGTATCTCTTACTAAGGCAATCTTTGAGTATATCTTCTTCAGTATATCTCTCCCCCTTAGTTGAGTAATCCTCCAAGCATTCAATTATAGCAAACATCCAATTAAATTAGATGATACCAAACTTTCAATTATAACTCACCTCTTACCTTTAGTACAACAGATTCTTCATACATCTAACATTGACTGCTGCAATAAAGAAAAGAAGCTTTGCTTGTGTTGAAGGATTTTCATGAAGACTTCCAGAATAGAAGTATGTAGGCTGATCAACTTTGCCCTTTAGATATGATAGAATGGCCTCACTATTGATCATCCTGACAACCAAATCTCCCGACAATTTCCTTATATCTCCAAAATATTGTAAGTAAACTTTGTTTGGGGAATAGGGAATGAGATTTGGTGTTTATCTTTCTTCCTCACTGTGAGTGTGTGATTCTGTTTCGTGTACCTCACAAGTGTTTAACTCATCTCTCCACTCATATCACTTAAAATGAGTGATCTCATCTCTCAAGTGTTTACACTCATGCTCACTAGTGTATCACTCTTATCTCTCATAGCTCCAATATCCACATGTTGTACCTGCAAGGAAAAATCACCCTAGCCCCTTCTAGAGAGGTCAGTGGTGGTGCAATGGGAGTTCGCAAATCCCAAATCCTCATTGGACTCGTCAGACGAATCTGAGTCATAATCTACAAGTTGATAAAAATTTTCCCTTTTTGTGGGTTTCAGATTTGAATTCTGAGAAGGTAAACAATAATCTATAAAATTTAGCATTTAGATCAAAGTTCCCTTCAAATGTCTGTGAAGACATTACCTTGTTAAACTCATCAGGTAAATCTGAATCATAGTTCACAAGTTGCCGATCCGCACCTATGTCGGACCCGATACCCGTAGGATCCAGAGATGTTCCCTCTGGGGAGTTAGATAATGATCTTGTTTGAATTTTGCATTGAGATCAATACCTTCTCTTTAGGTCTGTGAAGACTCTTGGTTCTTTGAGGAACCTTCAACTTATAATCCTAACCGTAAAATGGTCGGACTATGAGTTGTTTCCGTCAATTCATCATTAGTGTGTGCAATCTCACTTTGTGCATAGGAAGTATTTTAGCATTGTGTATGAAGTAGTGACTTACCAACATATGCCCTGGCTGACAGGCGAATTTCAATAAACTCATCCTTTTAATAGAATGAATCCCGAGACTGTTATAGTGCCATTTTCAGCTCTGCATCCTTTTGGGAGAATGCAGGCGAGCTTACAGATACCTCAAGTTATATACATCTATTCTCCTTGAGAGGTAGAGTTGTGGGTTTACTATCCCTCACATCCTTATTTGCTGTAACAAGTACAGTTACTCCCTTATTGACCTTTAGTCTAACAGGTTATTTTCATTTCAGGGGTAAGTTAGGATGTGTTTAGATTTGGATTTATAGTCTGGGATAGAAGTTGTTGGGTTTACAACCTCATGACTTTCATGTGAGAAAACTTTCACTAGGAGTTGAACCTGCATCACATAGCAATAGAGCAATATAGAGATAGAATGCATTTACATCATACCATAACATTATGTGAAAACATATGCATTATATCTTGTGAGAGAAATGATGTACAATTGTGACTTCAAAAAAGTTTTATAATATAAGCAATCACAACTGTAGAAAGATTTCAGTTTTCTTTTAAAAACTGTTAATGTGCAAGAGTTTGTTATGCATAAAACAATGTATTATCATGTCTTTTAATGAAAACTAAGTCGTTTTAATTTTAAAAGACACAAACTCTTGACTTCGCAGTAATTAAGAAAGAAAGATTTTCTTTAAGTGCTTATAATGTATAGAGAACTTTAACACAGGGTTAGTGAAAAGACTCATACAAGCAATTGATGTCGTTTAGGTAACAAAGATTACCAAGTACATAAGTACAGATATCCAATGTCTCTCCTTTAGCGCTTCATTACTTAGCACAACATAAACTAAGTAATTGACTAATGGATGTAAAAATATTCTAAGAACTATCATGTATATAAAGTGATGTATAACCAGAATTAGAGAATTTAATTTAGAAAAATCTTCATCAATTCAAAATATGATAGGAGACCGAATGTAACTTTAAGTCTCACTTACTTAGAAAGTTGAACACCTTAGTATATACTAACACTAATGATTTATAGATAAGACACGTTTACTCAGAAAAAATCCTAAGTAATATCATCAGAGATAATATATACATCACAATTAGTATACAATAAAGTATCAGAACAACTAGCAATTGTTAGTAAACAAATATTTTACTATTTGATACCAACTGCTAGTATTTATCAAATACTTTAGAATGCAAGTAATTGTGTTTATGATTACTTTATCAAAATTAAATTATGAGCAAATAAACCATTGAATTGCTTCACGTCATAATTTAACTAGGATATAACTAATCACTGCTAAATACTAAATATTCAATGATACCAATTGTTTGATAAATTCAATCTATTGTAAGATAAATTCAATTTAGTGAAGATTGAATTGTTACATTGAGTACCAATTGACAGAATGAATATTAGTATCTAACTACTTAAGAACATCATTCACTGATATTCATAAGTACGAGGAACTAGTTGACAAGAAATACACAAGCTCTTAAGATATAACATTTCAAACTCATGACTTCAAGGCAACTCCTCGATAATAACAATTGTTAACTCCTAACAACTGTTTACTAGTAGACAACCTTGGTTCTATAAATAAGACTCGATTACTAAGGTTGTCTTGTCTGCAATCTTAGAAATGATATTCTAAGTCCTATACACCTTGATCCATAATATATAACATTTATTATCAAAATGATTAGAAGCTTGCAAATAAGTACAAAAATTATTCAACGTAATTGAACAATGGTCACTTTAGATATTACAATATCCATAGTTCTACTTAGAGAATTTTTATACCATGTATAATAATATGAGTGAATTGTAAAAGATATAACAATGATTACTTAGAGGAGTTCTAAGTAATTTCACACATACCAATATATCTCACAATTAGTTAGTAAATAGAATTCTAACTAAATATCATTAACTGATATAAGTCAAAACTTCAATACAACCAATTGTTAGAACCATGATATTAATTATAGTGAATTCCTAAAAATGGGATATTAAAGTTCACTAGAATTAACATCTCACAACCAATTGAAGACCAATACAGATTAGGTCCAAATTAGTTATGTTGTTTATTTATTTTGATAAATATGAGGTATAGAGCGAATACTAAATTGAATTGCTTCAAGATCGTATCCCACACAAATCAAAACAAATAATTAAATAATTAAATACTAAATCTCTATGAGTTAGATTTTAGCATTTAAGTATTTAAATTATCCTTAAATAATCACCACTAAAATATATTACAATTATACACATGGCAATCATTCAACAGATAATTCTCAGCGTGAGGTCTGGATGTAAATAAGTTCACAAGTCCTTTCGATACAGACAATTGAATACTTGTGAGCTTACTTAAGAATTACTTAACAGATGGGATTTACGAATCATATAGCATTAATAAAATCCCAAGTTTACAAACCAATCTTGAAAAATTAATTTCATCAAGTGATTTAGCAAACATGTCTGCAAGTTATTCTTAGCTAAAGACATGCTCTCGAAATAATTGATACCTTATGCAAGTTGCTTAGCCTTGAGCGTTCCACAGAGTTGTTGGAGATAAATTTTATTCCTTGTGTTCTCCTTCTTTCATACAACTCATTTGATCTGTCTCTATGCAGCAAAACATGTCAGAACTGATGTTTCTAGGGTACCATCTCCGCAGATCCGGGTCCAACTTAAGACATCTGAAAATCAATTGTAATAACTACAAGAATAGATTCTCAAGAATCCACTTGGGGCCTTGCACATTTGCATAATTGAGAATAAAATATGTGTGTAAGTGATCTATTAGCAATTGAATAAGATAATAAGCTGATGATTACTCTATAGCCCAATTAGGCCCTAATTAGTAGATCCTGAACTTATTGGGTCAAATATCTCTAGGGTACCATTTCCTCAGATCCGGGTCCATCTTAAGATTTTTGATTACCAACTTGTTAGGTCCAAACTAATAGGTCAAAAGCCAGCTATAGTGGTGTGTTGGCATGAAGTAATTCAAAAGAATTGCAACTTTACCAACATCAAAACAGCAAATATCTTGATACCAATTTATAGCTAGTAGATCAACATATAATAAAATCAAGATATCATTGCACATATATATCATTTATGTTTGTGCCTAAAGATGTATAGAGTTCTATAAATATATGACACCAGTTGTTAAAAGATACCAACTGTTAAAGATTGATACCAAATATTAAATTATAGTTAGGGTGTCATACCATGTCTTTCCACGCTTGCTTGAGTGATGATACCAGTTCATACTAACCTGTAGAGATCTTCCACTATCTCACTAACCAGGAGTGCACTTGTTCACATTCCTCTATCATCTAGATTATGTAGGTCCAGATGTGCATTATAATCTTGAATGTGCAGCAGGTGCCTGATATCCTCAAGTCTTGTCACTGGTGCTTCTTGTCAAATATACTGTTTGATCAAATTGTAACTTAGCATCCAGTTTGGCCTTGTCCCTCATAACAATGCCTTGACATCATCCAGTTAGACTTCTGGTTATCCTTGTACCAAATACAGCCTTGTTGTTTGGTCTGGATACCAGCTTCCCTTCAATCTGCCTTTTGTAGTGATTGAGATCATCTAGCATTGCAATCACTCAATCTGGATCTTTCAGAGCTTTTGTAGCTTTCTTAGTTTCTTCTAAAAGAAAACTGAAGAAATAATCATTAGTACTTAAAGCTCTGTTAGTCTTTTACTTCCACCATTAGAAACACTAAGAACTAGGACAAAGAATTGATTGAGCCAACATTCTTTGTCTTGGCAGACATGTTCTTATAGTGTCCTTTGACTTTCAGTGTGGTGTTAAGTTGACTAGTTGATCCTTCTGTTGCTCCCCCTAAGCTGCTGCTGGGTTTACATGAAGATTCTCCATGTTTGACATTGCTTGGATCTGAATCACCATCACCATTGACAGCTGGGAGCTAGAAGTTATTGAACATCACTAAGACTTTCAATCACCTTCTGTTGATTAATAACAATCACCCTGTAGGCTGTTGACTCCATTGAGTAACAAAGGAAATTATCCTCTTGAGCATTAGCTGATTGCTAGGATGCTCACTTCCATTTAAAATTACAAAACAATTTCCTTCATACTTATGGGGTCTTCCTAAAATTCTTACAGATCAGGGTTTAAACATGTCAGTAGCAAACTATTGACTGCTTCAGCATTAATACTCTTGAAGGTGCAGAAATCATCCAGAACACTAATTGAAAGGTCCTGTAATCTGGTCTCCAAGTAGTCATAGTCAGTTTTGCTTCCTGACACTCTTCTAGATGTGATCAATCACCATCAGTGGTGTCTTGTCTTCAGATTGTTTGAACAACAACTTGTTTGTGGAGAGAAGCCATCAGTCATCACCACTAAAGTATATTTTACTTTGATATAGAACTTCTGTGTGATTCTTCTTTGACTTCCCTTTATGACATACCTCGTAATTTCATTTTACTTTAATTCCAGATGAGGTAGTCTCCTTTACTGATTCGATTTCCAGGAAAGAATCTCTTGATATGACATTCAGGTGAGAGAGCTCCTTATGTCATAGCTGAACTCCTGTCTGATGAAGCTTTAGATTTGACCTTGTTGACTTCACCTTTGATTGAGATTCCATGTCAGCTACAGATAAGTTCTCTTTCCTTAATCCTCGAACAGTAGGCTCTTCATCTTGTAAAAGATGCTTTATTACTGACAACATTCCTTAGCTATTGAATAGCCTTGACCCTAGGTCATACCCTTGCTGTTGTCTCCAAGGGATAAACCACTTGGCCTGTCTTCACATTCACATTTGATAATAGGGTTCTTTCTTCGATGATATGCTTTGAATAAATCAATAATAATGCATAATCGATTAACCTGTTAAGCCCTACATTCACAAATTGATAAAAAGTTCTTGGTACCCAAATTGTTTAATTGGGTCCAGATGGATTAGAGATTTCTCTTTTATCAGAGTTAACAACCGTTTAACCTTAACATGCTCATTCTTATCTTTAACTGACCATTTCTCCTTTTTAATGTCATTGACAAAATATTCACTGAGCAAGGAGAATAATGGTTCCTTCCTAACATAAGAAGGACAAGCAGTCTGTGCCCTATTGTAATTCTTAAACATGCTTTTTCTATAATCAATGCAAATACTCGGAGATGCATTTATGATATTTGAAATAAGCAGACATGATAATAAGAATACATGGCATACATTCAATAATTAAAACATTGAGATAAGAATTATGCAAATTAGGCATGTTATGCATTTTAGAAAATTCAGTACTATCTACTTTAACCTATGTACACTAGTGTAACAGGTAGCAAGTAGATTTACAGATATTCAATAATTTTCTAAACATGCATGGAATAGAAGAATTAACAATTAATCACTAATTATATCCAATCCATTCCTATTGTTATATTATATTATATAGTCTCTATTACCTAAGTCAGTTTTACAAATAACTTGATGTTCTACTGACAACCTAGGTAATTATTCCATCTTTTAAACTTTTTAAACCTTAACAAACAATTCAGAATGAATAATCAAATCTTGTTCTATTGGGGATCCTGAAACTAGCTTAAGTAGAGGTCTTATATGCTTGACGTATATCATTTAAGAATGAGAGATATTGTCTAAGGAACACTTCTAACTCACTATTGCAATTAATTAAATTCTGCAAATATTCATACACATATTAAGATCTTCTAACCAAGGATTTAATAATTAAAAAACTAAGATCTTAACATGCTTTGAATTCCTGAGAATTACATATTACACTAGTTCGAAGAATTGATACCTGAGACATGTGAAGTGAATCATCTTCAGAGATTGCTATGAAGGCAAGATATTAATTATGCTCTTCTCATCATCATCTGATCCATCCCAACTCTTTTCTTCAGCAAGATAAGTTCTGCACCGATGCTTCTGTTTCATCTCATTTAATGAATCCATATTCATCCTTGTCTGTCAGAATTCTTTTCCATGTTGTACACCTTGATAGTTACTTATCACATATAACTTTTCATAGCTGCAACTATCATGTCTTGTTCTTTCCACCATCTCAGTCTTGTAACCACCTCTTGAACTGTATCCTGAAGAGTTTCTGCTTCGGAATAGATAGGCCTGATTCCTGGGTTAAACATTTGTACTATTTCTGAATTAGTAACTCTTCCTGTCTGTTCTGAGGTTCCATCATTAATTCCTGACTGAGATGTCTAATTGTCTAGTTCATTCTCAAACCTCCTTGATTCCACTTTCTAAAATCTCTATTGATTCCTGGAAAAATATTTCTTGGTACAATCCACTAAGTGTTTGTATATCACAGAATCAATAGACTTAATTTAAATCTCCGAGAAAAATTCTATCCACTTAACCTCTTCCATTCCTACTTCTGAAAAATCAGTGAATTCTATGGATATAAATTTGAGGAGCTTCCATAAATTTTTCTTCAGTAGGTAGAAATTAATTTCGCTGAAAAATGCATTTTCTTCAAAAGATTCAAATCATCTTTGACGTCCGGAGGAATCTTCAACTAACAATCTTCTTAGAACTATTGGCTTAGAATAAATTCAAAATATTTAAAATTCAAAAACTTCAAGGACTTGAACATTTTTGAGAAATAACAAATCTGAAAATAAGTTCAAATTAATTAAAATTTGAAATTCTTAAGAATTGAAAATTTTGAAAATTAGACAATTTGAAAATAAATTCAAGTTGTTTAAAAATCAAAAAATCCAAGTATTAAAAACTTCAAGAATTAAAAAAGTTGAAATTTAAGTCAAATTAATTAAGAATCAAAAAATCAAGAAATGAAATTTTTGAGAGTTAAAGAATTCGAAAATATATTCAAGTTAATTAAAATTTGAAATTACCAAGAATTAAAAATTTTGAAAATTAAACAATTTGAAACTAAATTCAAGTTGTTTAAAAACCAAAATTTCCAAGAATTAATCATTTCAAGAATTAAAAAATTCGAATCTAAGTTCAAATTATTTAAATATCAAAAATCTCAAAAATGAATATTTTTGAAGGTTAAAGAATTCGAAAATAAGAGGAGTTGACTTTTTGGTCTAATACCGGATTTAATTTTTGTATGGGTCAAAAGCTCGAAATCCAATTGGAGGACCACAAAAATATGGATTTTGATTTGTGCGTCAATCAAAAGGGTCTGATGCCAATTGTTAGGTCCAAAATAGTTTGTAGAAGGGGGGGGTTGAATACAAACTATACCGTTTTATCGAATTTGATCTTTTCTTAAAGATATTAAAATATTAAATCAAGAACAAATTGATGCGGAATAAAACGAATACCGATATTTCAAGTTGAATATAAAATTTATATTAACTTGATGGGGTGTGTCTAAATACACGGGTACAAATTACAAGGTTTGATGACCAAACTAATTATTACAAATTCTATAGAAAATTCGACATGAATTTTCTATATTTGTAAATAAAAAGATCGAAATTAATTATTACAAATTCTATAGAAAATTCGACATGAACTTTTCTATATTTGTAATAAAAATATCGAGAGGTTCTAGGAAACTTAATTCGCTAGATAGTTCCACAAGTGCAAGTAAACAATTTCTAGTGGTTTAGATTTAACAATAGAAGCTAGAAATAATTTACAGAATTTAATTTGAAGTCTGGGAACTTTTCTTTCTCTTGGTCTCTTTCTCTCCGTGTCTGTCTGTGTTTTTGGAGAGGAGTGAAGATTGTGAAGTCTGCTCTCTTTTGTTTGTTGTCTTCTGATGCTTTATATAGCCTCCTGATCATTACTTTAATCATAGTCATATTGTAGTTAAATATGACTATCCGTTGAGCTTGATATAACTATCTTTTGACTGATATAACAATCGGTATGACTATCCCTTTGCAAGTAATATGACTGTCCATTTGAACTGAATATAACAATCCATCCAATATACCTTTCGGTATAACTATCCAGTTTGAGATATAACAATCCTTTTTAACTGAATATGACAATCCAATAATCATATTGTTGGATATAACTTTCGGTATGACTTACTGAATTTAATCAAACAAAACACTCGGCTGTCTGTTGATTTTTGAAACAAAATTTCTGAGCTGTTTGAAACTGAAAACCAGTCGCAGAAGCCAGGAATGACTGTCACGCGCGTTGATTTCTGTTGCTTGTTCTGGCGCGTGGCTGACACACGCACTACATGCTCGTTTAACTGATCTGGCCGACAGGAACTCAGCAGGTGTGACATTTCTGTTTCTGTCCGACAGCAACTTAAGTACTTCAGCTGTCTTTGAATATTTAAAACATTCATGTGAGTCCACTTGTCTGTTTTCTCACAGTTTTGTTTTATTTTAATATTCAGCACATGCAACCAATTCTCTGTTCTGTTTTAACATGTCGACTTGTGTGTTTGTTTTTATTTAATTTAATTAAACAATTAATCAATTAATCATTTAGAAAAGTAATGATTAATAAATTAATTTTATAATTAAATCAAATAAGATTTAATACATTAATTCAAAGTTAATTAATATGATAATTAATTTAATAAATAAATTAATTCAGAATGAATTATTTTATTAATTAAACCAATTACATAATTATATTAATTAAATGAGAATTAATATAAATCAATTTGGATTAAAACATTAATTCAAAGTTAATTAATATGATAATTAATTTAACAAATAAATTAATTCAGAATGAATTAATTTATTAATTAAATCAATTACATAATAATATTAATTAAATAAGAATTAATATTAATCATATGACAGCCCATTCTTTTCTCGAACCACTGAAAGTAATAAAGAAGTACCACCGAATTTTTGTTAACGCTCGATGCACGGTCTGGTTCATGAGCGACTAACTCCAACGGCTTTTCTTTATTTTTGACTCTATGATTTGGTTCATGTCTTCCTTTTTCTTCACTCTTTTTCAAACCTCTATAATCTGTATTCTGCCACTGTAGGAACCTCTTGTCACTATAAATAGAACCCAATGTCTTGATTACTCCACTGATGCTTGATCAACTGAATGAACTTCTTCAAGTGTAGTATACCTCAAAACGGTAGATTGACTTTGTCTTCTTTCTCTTGACAATTATACATTTGAGATCCCTGTGACAGTACATGTACTATTTACTATTACATTCTTGTTTGAGTTGAGTTGTATCCTCGAAATACAAATAGGCTACATCATTTTCCTTTCATTTCTGTGTCCGATTATTGCTCATTTCGATTGATCGTTCGTGGGAATATTTCACGGATTTCTAATTAGGGTTTACCGGGAATCCTTTTTAATATTAATACTATCATTCCCCGTCTTTCATTCTAACTTTCCAATTTATATTCCCTAAATCCATTCGTTAAATACTTAAGGCTATCAGTGTCCAGGGAACTCTCGGAGAAAATAAAAGTGCGGTTTTTCAGAATCCGAAAGCTTTTACATACACTTATTTTCCCCCTGGATCACTAATACGAACTTGGAAATCCGTTCCGAATACTTCTATATAGTGTCGTATCATATTATTCTATACTCCCACCAAAACACTATTCATTCTGTATTCTTTACTTGTTCTCTTAGGGTTGTACAATTGTCCGTATTCTCTTTCGATCGTTCCTTAACCTTTTTACGGAACTACTGGATTAATCGTTATCGATCTGGATGACATGAGAGTATTCTCCTACTTGAAGTTGCCATATCTTATTCCCATAGAAGATAGATTATTCTTACCTATGTTGTCACCCTTTAGCATTCTTCAAGACATAAATATAATAAAGTCGAATTCCATTCATTCTTTCCAAATATCAATTATTACATTGTAACCGTAACCACTATTCATTCTTACATCATTAAATACATAAAAGTTTCAATTCCACCCAAAATCTGGGTTCTTACAGTCTCCCCTCCTTAAAAGGATTCCGTCCCAGAATCAGTTTGAAAACAAGTGGGGGTACTTCTCTTGCATTGCGCCTTCAAGTTCCCAGGTGGATTCTTCTACATTGTGGTTCTGCCACAAAACTCTGACTAGCTGGATGACCTTGTTTCGGAGCACTTGTTCTTTCCGGTCTATGATTTCCGCAGGTTTCTCCACATAGGTCAAGTCTGGTTGCATGTCCACTTGCTCATACTCTACAATATGCTTAGCATCCGGGTTATACTTCCTCAGCATCGAAACATGGAACACATTGTGCACCTGTTGTAGATTCGGGGGCAATGCGAGCTCATAAGCTAGTTCCCCAATCCGTCTCAATATCTCAAATGGTCCAATGTATCTGGGACTCAGCTTTCCTTTCTTCCCAAATCTCATTAAACCTTTCCAAGGTGACACTTTCAAGAACACTAGGTCCCCTACTTCGTATTCCTTGCCTTTCCGAGCTAAGTCGGCATATTTCTTTTGTCGATCTTGGGCTGCTACCAACCGTCCTCTGATTAGATCTACTGCATCTTTAGTTCGTTGGACCACTTCGGGCCCGAGTCGCTCTCCAACTTCATCCCAATACAAGGGAGATCGACATTTTCTTCCATAAAGGGCCTCATAAGGTGGCATCCCAATGCTTGAATGATAACTGTTATTGTAGGAGAATTCAATCAATGGCAAGTGATCATCCCAATTTCCTTTGAAGTCTATCGCGCAGACTCTCAACATATCCTCTAGCGTTTGAATGGTCCTCTCACTTTGCCCATCTGTCTAGGGGTGGTAGGCTATGCTCATGTTCAGCCGGGTCCCTACACATTCTTGAAAACTTCTCCAAAACCTGGAGTTAAATCTAGGATCTCGATCGGATACTATTGCGACTGGGACTCCATGTCGCGCCACTATCTCTTTTAAGTAGATGTCCACTAATCTATCGACCGTGTACCTTTCGTTGATCGGGAGAAAGTGAGATGACTTCGTCAGTCGATCTACAATTACCCATATGGTGTCATGATTAGCCTTGGTCCTTGGTAAACCTACTACGAAATCCATGGCTATGTGTTCCCATTTCTATTCTGGAATCTCCAAGGGATGTAGAAGTCCGTTGGGTTTCTGGTGCTCTGCTTTCACTCGTTGGCAGGTCAAGCATCTGCTTACCCACTCTGCTACGTCCTTTTTCATATTGGGCCACCAGTAATACTCCTTCAAATCCCTATACATTTTGGTGCTACCGGGGTGCACTGAGTATCTTGAGTTGTGTGCCTCATTTAAAATCTCATCCTTGAGTTCCTGAACGTTTGGGATCCATATCCTGTACGTGTACCTCATGATCCCCTCCTTGTCTCTTTCACACTTAATTTCCTCCCCGGTCATTATCTCTTCCGTGGAGTTCTCTTCTTCCTCCATCATCCGCTCCTGGCACCGTCTAATCTTTTCTAACAATGGAGGTTGGATTCTAATTTCCATCAACTTTTCTTGGCCCTCTCCAAGTAACTTAATCTCAATTTCCAGCTTCTCAAAACTTTTCACTAGCTCTTTCTCTGAAGTTATCATCTTGAGCTTCTCTTTCCTACTAAGGGCGTCAGCCACCACATTGGCTTTGCCCGGGTGATAGCGAATTTCACAATCGTAATCCTTGATTAACTCTAACCATCTCCTCTGGCGCATGTTAAGCTCTTTCTGAGTGAAAATGTACTTGAGGCTCTTATGGTCAGTGTAAATCTCGCACTTTTCCCCATACAGGTAGTGTCTCCAAATCTTTAAAGCGAAGACTATGGCTGCTAGTTCTAGATCGTGTGTGGGATATCTGACCTCATAATCCTTCAATTGCCTAGACGCATACGCTATTACCTTGCCGTGCTGCATAAGCACGCATCCCAGTCCTTTATGCGAAGCATCACTGTAAATCACGAAATCTCCTTTTCCATCAGGTAATGTCAGCATTGGGGCTGTCACCAGCCTCTTCTTTAACTCTTGGAAACTCTTCTCGCATTTCTCAGTCCATTCAAATTTCTCGGTTTTACGGGTAAGTCGAGTTAATGGAGCTGCGATTTTCGCAAAGTCTTGGACAAATCTCCTGTAATATCCGGCCAGTCCAATGAAACTCCTCACCTCGGTTGGAGTAGTTGGTCGTTCCCAGTTTGAAACTGCTTCTATCTTGGAGGGGTCGACCAACACTCCTTCTCTATTGATCACGTGCCCTAAGAATTGTACCTCATTTTTCCAAAACTCACACTTGGAGAACTTGGCATATAACTGCTCCTTCCTGAGTATTTCTAAGGTTATCCTTAAATGTTCAGCGTGTTCTGCCTCTGTCTTTGAGTAGATGAGAATATCATCAATTAAAACTATCACGAATTTGTCCAAATATTCCTTGAACACTCTATTCATTAGGTCCATGAAGGCTGCTGGGGTGTTGGTCAATCCAAATGACATAACTAAGAACTCATAATGTCCATATCTGGTACGGAATGCAGTCTTCGGGATATCTTCAGGTTTGATCTTCAGTTGGTGATATCCCGTTCTCAAATCAATCTTAGAGAAGTATTCAGAGCGCCTCTTAGCTGGTCAAACAAATCGTCTATCCTGGGCAATGGATACTTATTCTTTATGGTTAGCTTGTTCAATTCTCTGTAGTCGATGCATAACCTCACACTCCCATCCTTTTTCTTAACAAACAACACTGGTGCGCCCCAAGGCGACACACTGGGCCTTATCATGCCCTTATCCAACAATTCCTGTAATTGTTTAGCTAGCTCCTTCATTTCTACTGGGGCTAGTCCGTACGGGGCCTTCGAAACCGGCGCCGTCCCCGGGGCTAACTCGATGGCAAACTCAACTACCCTATCAGGTGGTAGTCCGGGAAGATCTTGTGGGAACACGTCCTCGAACTCATTAACTACCAGAATGTCTTGCAATCTTGGCACTTCCTTCTGAGTGTCTATAACGTAAGCTAAATAAGCCTCGTTCCCTTTTCGTAACAATCTCTTGGTTTGCGCCATGGTCAGAATTTTCTGGGTCTGTCGCATCCCCTTAAACACTATTTCTTTCTTCCCTGGGGTTTTCAACTTAACCTTTTTCCCTTTACAATCTATCCGCGCATCATTGCGAGACAACCAATCCATACCCAAAATGACATCGAATTCCCCTAGCTTAAAAGGAATTAAATCGACATAGAAGGATCGTCCTCCTATTTCTAACTTACAATCGGGATGAATTTGATTAACCGGTACGATTTCCTGATTAGCTATTTCTACTAGTAAGGAATCTCTTAGTTGCTGGGTTTTAAGTTTCAACTTATGCGCAAAATCTCTAGATATAAAAGACTTAGTTGCTCCTGAATCAAATAAGACATTTGCACTGACTGAATTGAGAGAAAATGTACCTGCTATCACATCTGTGTCCCTCACGGCATCTTGTACTGACATATTAAAAGTCCTAGCAGTTGGTGGCCTATTTGAGGCAACCTTGCTTGCTCCTGATGCTGCTGGTTTGCTCCTTGGGCAATCCTTCCTCATGTGCCCTCGCTGTCCACACTGGAAACAGGTTGTGCTGTTAGGGATGACCGTGGTGCAAGAGGTAGCATAATGCCCAGCTCGCCCACACTTATAACAGTTTATCTACTTCAGGTTGCACACCCCGGAGTGCCTCTTCCCACAAGTAGCACACAATGGTAATGGAGGTCGAGAAGGGTTGGAACGGGACATTCCTGATTGATGGCCGCCCTGGCTCACACTTACACTCGCAGATGGTTTAAACCCTACATTCCTCCCTGGTAGGGAAACCGCTCCTCGATTAAACTTGGTTGGGGGTTTTCCTCCAGCGGATCTTCCGCCCATACTAACGTGCTTTCTCTTTATCCCCCCTTTCTCTCTCTCTCTCTCTGCATCTGATCACTACCAGCCTCCACAATGGTTGCCTTCTGCACCAAGGTGGCATAATCTATAATCTCTAAAACCGCCACCCTATTCTGGATCCACTGCTTCAGCCCTTGTTGAAACCTGTTAGCTTTCTTCTCTTCTGTGTCTACAAACTCTGGCACAAATCTCGATAGCTCAGTAAATTTGGCCTCATAGTCCGCCACTGACATATTGTTCTGTTTCAGTTCCAAAAACTTAAGTTCCATCTGGGTTTTCATGAACTTCGGGAAGTACTTCTCCAGGAACAATTGTTTGAACCTTTCCCAGGCTATGACAGCATCAGTCTCCATGTTCTTCTTGGCTTCCCACCAATAATTGGCCTCTCCCTTTAGTAGGTAAGTAGCAAAAACAGTCTTTTGAGCCTCATTGATACTTAGAATCTCAAAAGATTTTTCCATTTCCTTGATCCAGGCCCTCGCCTCAACGGGATCAGCCGATCCGTGGAACTCTGGGGGCTTAAAGGACTTAAAGGCCCTAAAGGAATTTGCCACTGAAGTGTTGTTGCCTGGTGGTGGCTGGGGGTATTGGTTCAAATTCTGCCTAAGTAGATCCATAAAGTGGCCCATGGGGTTTCCGCCCTGGTTCTCCCCTTCCTATTCTACTTCAGTTTCTCCACCCTCGATTTCCCCCTCAAATTCTTCAGAGTACAGGGGTTCATCCTCTGCTCCATACTGGGAATCTTCTTGCTCATTATAATCCTGATCTTGTTCTTCACTACTTTTATGGTTTTCCTCGTGTTGGTTGTGACTCTCTTGGTCAGTAGATTCTCGGGGGTTAGCCCTAGTGCCCATTCGTCTTGGAGGCATTTTACTGAAAATTTGGAAAATTATACATTAGGTTCACTTACCTGTTTTAAAGGATTTTTCCTTGCATAATTCTTTACATGATTGGGTTTAAAATCCCACAGTTTTATATCTCATGGCAACTTAATCGAAAAGTAATACATATGCTAATAAACTCGTGATCACATCCCAACAAAATTGTAATGACTGAAAGGGAAACAAATATATACCTGGTACCGAAAAGGTACAACATCCGAGTTACAACAATAGTTTAAAGTACAGCCATCCTAACAACAACAACAAGTCAAAAGTGAAATACGCTATCTATCTGTCTAGTCTGCAAAAAGGGAAAACAAGTACAAGAAACCATCCCTACAAAAGCCGGCACTACTACGTCCGTACATGACTAGACAACTAGACCACTGCATCACTACATCTGAAATCAGCCGCCACGACGAAACATCCTCCGAACCCTCCCCATGGCGATGCGGAAAATCTCCTCAGCCTCTGCTCTGTCTACCCTACCATGCCCATCAGTAGGCAACTGTCGCACCCTCACCCGAGCCCTCAGCTCGATGCGGGTCACAGCCCTATACCCAACCCTGTCACTGATAGTCCTCCTGCCCTGCAACCTCATCCGGGCGGCTCTCTCTGCTGCTAACTCCCTCCTAGACTCTGCCAACCTGGCATCTGCCACAGACAACTCTCTATAAAGCCCGTTCACAATCAAGTTGTGAACACATACTGGGACTCCTCCTACGGGGCATGAGGTGGGGTGGATGGCTCAGTTGGAGCAACAGTCTCTGTCTGCTGGGGCTCTAGGGTAATCTCCTCAAACTCATCGGGGTATGGGCTCACAGGTAGTAGTGGTAGGGTAGGGGCTCTCTCAACAGGGAGGGGTGGCACTCGTAGTCCGGAACTCCCTACTGCATCCTCCACTGGCTCAACCTCATCCACAACCTGTCCAACAACAGCAGCCATGACCTGGTCAGTGGTCATATCAGTATCCTCCTCCATGGTCCTAATCTCAGATACAACCCAATAATCATCATCCTCAACAACTAACTCAGCATCCTGTCCTGTCTGGATCCCCTCCGGGTCCTCCTCCCCCTCAGTCTCAACAACATTTGTGTCAGCATCAACCTGGACCTCCTCAGGGTCCTCCTCCTCAGACTCGATCACATCAGTATCAGCATCAACCTGGACCTCCTCAGCGTCCTCCTCCTCAGGCTCAGTATCCTCCTCAGGCAAGTGCTCATAGTACGGGTCCCTAGTCCGGAACATGTCCTCATCGTGCTGTCTCGCAGCTGCCTCCTGGGCCGACATGTCGCTCGCCTACACAAGACGAACTATGTTACTATCATGATACTTAAAAAGTTCCCTTAAGGGTTTTAGGTGAACCTGGAAAGGGTTCTTACTATATTATTGAATTTATTATTATATAACGTCGTATCATCTCTTGGGATATATAACTCTCGCTCTGATACCATCTCTGTAACACCCCCAGATTCGGGGTCAGGGATCTGGTGGTTACGGTCTTACATCCATTCAAAATACTTGACTTGAGTCCACAATAAATAAATCACATGCTGTGACCCCACAATAATTTCCACTCACACACACACAACAGTTATAGTCCCAGAGATGAAATTGAAATAAGTCTTACATTAAAGGGTTACGAATAAAAGTTATTACAATCCCAAAAGGATAACATCATAAGTTTAACAGTTTTGCCGTTGATTACATTAATTATACATATAGTTAAACAGGAAACAAAAGCTGTCTAACTAAGCTACCTCAACAATGGCGGCTAGCATCTCAGCGGGTAGTCCGGTGGGTCGGGTAACCTGCTTGTGCCGAGTGCGCCTGATGCGAGCCATCTGTCCTAGCTGTTGTTGTGACATAATGTGAACAAAGCAAGGGTGAGCGAACGCCCACCAACAATAATATATAACTGCACGATAATATATAACCGTTCAAAAGTATTTTTTAAACCATATGCCATGCATTTACGGAAATGATGCCAGTATAATATGAACGATGAAGTTACAAGGTAACTTAAAGTATTTGTTTGTAGAAATATCTGTTACATCAAAAGTAAGCGAGATATTCTCATTGTTATTAAGAAGAGGAACTTGCATGAAAAGGTTGCAATTCCAGTTATGAACACTTTTCCAGCTCTGCCAACAGTAATCATGTTTCAGGAAATAAATAAGTTTGGATGATGAACCAATGATGGAGTATTCACCGCGCCCGCTGTTCCAATCTTGATGATCAGTCGAGATCGTACAGCTCAATTTAGATTTACTACTGGTAGAAGAAAGAACTGACGGCTTTACTTGTCTACCGCCTTACTAGCTCTCCCCGGCCAACGGTTGGGCCAAAGGGGATGGACCGGCGCTACTCGGCCTCTTACAGGACTCCTAGTTCAAATAGAATTCATGATTCTGAATGTAACGTTCGTCCCCCTTTCCCCAAGTATAATACTTGTTGATAAGACTCTACAAGGTAGTCGTATCTAGTTGGAAAGAAAAATTCACCAACAACTTCCAAGCTGTGGCTTGGTATCGAATATCAACTTGTTCCAACAATCTTACCCCTCGAAAGATGAGGAGGTAAACAACGACTTAATAACTCACAGCACCCGAGTTGCGAGTGAATAGAATACTTTATGACCGGGAAGTCGACAAGATAAATAACATTTCTCCAAGTAAGGTCCCCTTATTATTAGAGAGGTAGACTCAAAGAAGAATGATGTCTGAGAACCTTTCTTGACATAAGAGTAATAATAATATGACTCCGAGATATTTTCTGTAATAATCGAAGAAGATAAACCTTATTGAGGTTATTCTAAGTATGAAATAAATATTCAGAGAATATTTATTGAATTAAAAATATTTAAAGAATATTTAAGAATATGAAAGGATATCTTTAATCAGAGTATTTTTCAAAATAATCCCTGGTGAAACCTTAGGGGAATATTTATTGAATAAATAAATATTTAAATAAATATTCAAAATAATATTCATTAATTACTAAGGCCTGAAAGGAATACTTAAGATAATATTCATAATTAATTAGAAATTTAAATGAATATTCGAAAAGTAATATTCATTTAATGAATAATATTCTAAATGAATATCAAGTAATATCCATTTAGTAATCCAAGCCCTAGAGGAATATTCGAGATAATATTCGATAAATAAATCAGGCTTCAGATGAATATTTAAAATAATATTCATCAAGTAATTAATATCTTAAATGAATTTTCAGAAGTAATATTTATTTAATAAAATAATATTCTAAATGAATATCCAAATAATATTCATTTAGTAGTCTCATCTTGAGAAGAATATTTGAAATAATAATCGATAAATAATTCGACTCTGAATGAATATAGAAAAATAATATTATTCGTCGAATAGTTACGTTCAAATAATTATTTGAAGTAAGGATCGTTAAATAAATAATCTCGAACGAATATTCAAATAATATTCGTCGCCCGAATAATGGAAAATATTTACTTAGATATTTTCTTTCGAGGTAATCTCGATATGTCAAGAAATATTGACTCCCGGTCTATATTTGATGAATAAGATGTATACACCCTTCTCCGAGGGTCTTACAATAACCGGCTTATAATTGATACGATAGCTATCTAATTTATAAGCCAATAACAATCAGGGAACAAGCATAATGATATAACTGGAAAGTAGGCATGCATGCTATGGCATATGTATAACAGAAAACATATATATATATATATATATATATATATATATATATATATATATATATATATAATCACAACAATAGCCTAAAAGAAGGGAATTGAAACTTGCCTGGTAGTCGAGTACGGTAAGGGGTAGTGGTAGCGGGTCCCGGTTCAGCTTGGTGATCTATAAATAGCCAAGGCATTCGGGATTAATCACTTATCATCTTAAAAGTTAAGTTATACTTAAATCGAAACACGTTCTCGAGTTATCTCGTTATACCCCTTTTAGTGGATTCCTTTTTATCACTGATCCGACCCGACATTCGTTCGTTAATACGACATGTCACTGTACTTATACTTGGGACATACTTAAGTCATACGAGTTCTAAGGTCGATCGTTACGAACCAATATTATACTCCGAGTTTTATCGCCCGTTTTCTAAGTGTTTTACCGAAGTTATAAAAGAGTCGTCTTTTAGGGGTTCGTTCGCGTTTAACCTCGACTCGAACATTTTTAATAAATCGAAAAATGATCCTTTTGACATACGGTTTTCTTTCACACCTTCCTTTTTACCTCTAGTATTTATTTACCAAGATTCGCCATGACGTTACATAGTTTACGAGGGTTCAATTTCAGTTACGAACTTTCATTTACGGCTTCGAACTACTTTTAGTAAATCGGTCATAAATCCTAAACCGTAAGTCTGTTTCACGTGATCTTTATATCAAAACGAAGCTTAGAACATTACCTATCCTATCATGGCAGATAAAGTTTCTGGACAGTATGTTTTTGACACGGAAAATGGCATACAAAACATGGTATTGTAAAATCGGACATTATAACGGCTGTAAATCGAATATCTACCAATTTCAAATCTTCCCATAAACATGGTATCCATTCCAAACAACATATACATGAATTATATACATGAACTGAGGCCAAGCAATGCCTTTCCGTTCATCTAACTATTTTCATCATTTATCCAAGATCCATACATAATCATGCTTATAATCTTAACATAACCATAACTAAGCTATATCTATCATAAACATACTTAAATCTCAAACAAGGATTAGGGTTTCAAGAGCTTTATACCTTCCTTAGATAGTGATATAGCCTTACTAAGCCTTGTATGGTCCTTAGGAGTGATTAAGCTTGCTAGATCAACCATGAAAAATCAAGAAAACAAGGTTAGTACATGATGAACACTATTCACCCTCCTCTTGTTTGATTTTTTTGAAAATGGAAACAAAGGAGTTTGGTGCTAAGATTTTGAGGAGATAAGTTTTATGAAATATAAGACTCACCTTAAAAATTTCAAGAACAAACGATGGTGGGAAGGTTGAGTTTGGATTTGGAATTAGGGGTATGGCCGAATGGAATATGCAAGGGGGGGAGAGTGTTCTTGCTCTTCTCTTGCTTTGTTGGTGATAAAATGAATTATTAATGATATGTGTAGATAATATCTATCATAAAGCTACTTTAATAAAGGTGGTTATGTCATGGATGAGGTATTTCAAGAGACAAGTGTTGGTTTTTAGTGGATTGATGATGGAATGAGCTAAGTACTTGGTTTTGATTCTAAGTGTGCTAGTTGCTTAAGTAACTACTTGGTTGCTAGATATTTTCTACTAGCACATGCATGTATCTTGATTCCCGGCTTGTTTCTGTGTCCGGTTATTGCTCATTTCGATTGATCGTTCGTGGGAATATTTCACGGATTTCTAATTAGGGTTTACCGGGAATCCTTTTTAATATTAATACTATCATTCCCCATCTTTCATTCTAACTTTCCAATTTATATTCCCTAAATCCATTCGTTAAATACTTAAGGCTATCAGTGTCCAGGGAACTCTCGGAGAAAATAAAAGTGCGGTTTTTCAGAATCCGACAGCTTTTACATACACTTATTTTCCCCCTGGATCACTAATACGAACTCGAAAATCCGTTCCGAATTCTTCTATATAGTGTCGTATCATATTATTCTATACTCCCACCAAAAAACTATTCATTCTGTATTCTTTACTTGTTCTCTTAGGGTTGTACAATTGTCCGTATTCTTTTTCGATCGTTCCTTAACCTTTTTACGGAACTACTGGATTAATCGTTATCGATCTAGATGACATGAGAGTATTCTCCTGCTTGAAGTTGCCATATCTTATTCCCTTAGAAGATAGATTATTCTTACCTATGTTGTCACCCTTTAGCATTCTTCAAGACATAAACATAATAAAGTCAAATTCCATTCATTCTTTCCAAATATCAATTATTACATTGTAGCCGTAACCACTATTCATTCTTACATCATTAAATACATAAAAGTTTCAATTCCACCCAAAATCTGGGTTCTTACAATCCATAACTCTTATAACCAAGATTTACACTAAGGTTCATGGATCTAACAATATACATCATAAATAATCCATGGTTAAGAGGGGTGAGGATTGTATACCTTCTTGAGTGCCTAGGAACCTTGGATGAGCTTTATAGTCTCTAAGAACACTTAGATGAGCTCCTACAACCCTTAATCCTTCAAGATCTAAAAGATAAACACACTTGGTTACTATTCACTCTATCTTCAACAATTAATATCTCAAGATTGGATGGATAGAATGGTTTGAAATTCATAGCATACCTTCTTTATAGAGTGTAGAAGACCTAGGAATTTTGCCTTGATTTGTAAGTGAGGGGAAGTTGAAGAAAATTTTCTTCTTCCTCCCTTGAAGAAGCTTGGCCGAGAGTTTCTTGAACAAAGGGGGGGAGTTGTTTTGGTTGGGTGATGGGTTATGACATGTATTATTGTGTTATGTATTGATATGTATATGTAGTGTATCACATGTTGACACCCTAGGTAGTAGACTAGGCATGCACCATACTCTTTTTTGTCCTAGAATAATGCACCAACTAGTTACTATTCATTGGTTGCTTTTGCATTTCTAGTTTGCTTTTCTAACAATCTAGTTACATGAGACTTGCATGTAATATCCTTCCTTGTATTATTATTCCTCCACCAATGCTTGTCACTTAATCCTCATTTCATAACGTATCTTAATTAAACTCCTCGTAATAATATTTTGTCATGTAGAGATTTCCTTTGTAGTTCATTAAGTACTAAATTATGTAAATTCCTTGAATATCCATAACTCCTTGTCATAATCCCTTAAAATCTTTCAACACTCTAGTAGCTCTCAAATCCCAAGTTTTATAAATCTTACTAGCAATAAGACTCTTGCCTTCAGCAATCTTCCCTTTTTCTTACATAGTTAATGTAACAACATAATTTCTCAGATAATCAATTCCATTAAACAACATGGGTGACTCAAAAGGTTCCAAATTCACAATGTCATATGATATTATAAAAAAAATATTACAAAAATTAGAGTTCTTACAGCCTCCCCTCCTTAAAAGGATTCCGTCCCGGAATCAGGTTGAAAATAGTTGGGGGTACTTTTCACGCATCGTGCTCTCTAGTTCCCATGTTGATTCTTCGACATTCTGGTTCCTCCACAAAACTCTCACTAGTTTGACAACCTTGTTCCTTAGCACTTGTTCTTTTCTATCCATGATTTCCACTGGTTTCTCCACATAAGTTAAATCTGGTTGTAGGTCTATCTAGTCGTATTCTATCACATGCCGAAAGTCCGTGTGGTAGGGTCGTAGCATGGACACATGAAACACATTAAGCACTTGCAGCAAGCTCGGGGGCAAGGCTAGTTCATAGGCTAACTTTCCAACACGCCTCAAAATCTCAAAAGGTCATATAAACCTCGGACTTAGCTTCCCTTTCTTTCCAAATCTCATCAAACCCTTCCACGGCGATACTTTTAGCATCACAAAATCTCCTACCTCATATTCTTTGTCCTTACGGTTCTGGTCTGCATATTTCTTCTGTCTATCCTGGGCTGCTACCAGCCGTCCTCGTATAAGTTCGATAGTTTCTCTTGTCTGTTGGACCAGTTCGGGCCCTAAAATCTTCCGCTCTCCAACCTCTTCCCAACACAAGGGAGATCGACATCTTCGTCCGTATAAGGCTTCATATGGGGGCATTCCTATACTCGCATGGTAACTGTTGTTGTAGGAAAATTCGATCAACGGCAAGTGGTCATCCCAACTTCCCTTAAAATCTATGGCACATACTCTCAACATGTCCTCTATAGTCCGGATGGTTCTCTCGCTCTGTCCGTCTGATTGGGGGTGGTATGCAGTACTCATGTTTAACTTGGTCCCCACACAATCCTGAAAACTCCTCCAGAACATGGAGTTGAATCTTGGGTCTCTGTCAGATACAATACTCACAGGAACCCCATGCCTAACCACGATTTCCTTTAAGTAAATATCCACTAACCTGTCGACAGTGTATCTCTCGTTAATTGGAAGAAAATGTGTTGATTTGGTCAATCTATCGATAATTACCCAAATGGCATCATTGTTAGTCTTGGTTCTTGGTAGTCCGACCACAAAGTCCATCGCAATATGCTCCCACTTCCACTCGGGTATCTCTAAGGGTTGCAACAATCCACTGGGCCTCTGGTGTTCGGCCTTCACTCTTTGACATGTCAAGCATTTACTTACCCACTCTGCCACGTCCTTCTTCATATTTGGCCACCAATAGTATTCTCTCAGATCTCTATACATCTTAGTGCCTCCAGGGTGGATTGAGTACCTTGAACTATGAGCCTCTTGCAAAATCTCGTCCTTTAATTCCTGAACATTCGGGATCCATATCCTAGATGCGTACCTCATAACTCCATTCCCGCCTTTTCACACTTAATTTCCTCGCCAGTCAAAATTTTCTCCATCGAATTCTTTTCTTCTTCTATCTTCTTCTCCTGGCATAACTTAATCTTTTCCAATAGCGGTGGTTGGACTATTATTTCCCTTAGACTCTCTTGTCCAGTTCCTGGTAACCTCACTTCAATCTCCAGTTTCTCAAAGTCCTTGATCAACTCGTCCGCTGACGTTATCATCTTGAGTTTCTCCTTTCGGCTAAGTGCATCGGCCACCACGTTGGCCTTCCCTGGGTGATAATGAATCTCACAATCATAGTCCTTGATTAGCTCTAGCCATCTCCTCTGTCTCATGTTTAACTCTTTCTAAGTGAATATGTACTTTAAGCTCTTGTGGTCCGTGTAGATTTCACACTTTTCTCCGTAAAGATAATGCCTCCAGATCTTCAAAGCGAAGACTATCGCCGCTAATTCCAAATCATGGGTGGGGTATCTTATCTCGTACTCCTTAAGTTGTCTGGACGCATACGCAATCACTTTACCGTGCTGCATAAGCACACACCCTAAACCTTTGTGAGATGCGTCGCTATAAATCACAAAATCTCCCTTATCATCGGGTAGGGATAGTACTGGTGCTGTCACCAACCTCTTCTTTAACTCTTGAAAGCTCTCTTCGCATTTTTCAGTCCACACAAACTTCTCGGTCTTGCGAGTTAGTCGGGTCAGAGGGGCTGCTATCTTGGCAAAGTCTTGGACAAACCTCCTATAGTAGCTAGCCAATCCTATAAAACTTCTCACCTCTGTCGGAGTGGTTGGTCTCTCCCAATTTAATACAGCCTCTATTTTGGCTGGGTCCACTAGGATGCCTTGATCGCTAATCACATGCCCTAAAAACTGAACTTCCCTCAACCAAAATTCACACTTCAAGAACTTAGCGTACAACTTTTCTTCTCTCAATGCTCCCAGCACAATCCTCAAATGCTCTGCATGCTCATCCTTCGTCTTGGAATAAATCAAGATTTCATCGATGAAGACTATAACACACTTGTCCAAGTACTTCTTGAAGACTCGGTTAATTAAGTCCATGAAAGCTGCGGGGGCATTCGTTAACCCAAACGACATCACTAGAAACTCATAGTGTCCGTACCGGGTGCGAAAGGCCGTCTTTGGTATATCTTCTGGCTTAATCCTTAACTGGTGGTACCCGGTCCTCAAATCAATTTTGGAAAAATAAACTGCGTCCTTTAGTTGATCAAACAGGTCATCTATCTTGGGCAAGGGATATTTATTCTTTATAGTCACCTTATTCAACTCTCTGTAGTCTATACATATACTCATACTACCATCCTTCTTTTTCACGAATAACACCGGGGCTCCCCACGGTGACACACTAGGTCTTATCATCGCTTTATCCAACAACTCCTGTAACTGAGTGGCCAACTCTTTCATCTCCACTGGGGCTAGCCTATATGGGGCTTTCGAAATTGGGGTCGTACCAGGAACTATGTCTATAGCGAACTCAATGTCTCTATCAGGTGGTAGTCCTGGAAGATCATCCGGAAATACATCTGCGAACTCATTAACGAAAGGGATTTCCTGTAGATTTGGTGCCTCCTTCTTGGTATCCTTCACATAGGCTAAGTAGGCTTCACATCCTTTACGTAACAGCTTCTTAGTTTGAATCACAGTCAGGAACTTTTGGTTTTGCCGTTTTCCGCTAAACACTACTTCCGCGTCCCCTAGCAGTCTTAAACTTACTTTCTTCTTTACACAATCAATCTGGGCTCCGTGGGTTGTCAACCAATCCATACCTACTATTACATCGAACTCTTCTAGTTTAAAAGGTATTAAATCTACCCGAAAGTGTCGCCCTCCTATTTCTAGGTCACAACCTGGATATACTTGGCTAACAGGGATGATTTCATGATTAGCTATCTCTACTTGCAGTCTGTCTTTCAATGGTTCAGCCTTAAGGCCTAACTGACATACAAAATCTAGGGATTTGAAAGACTTGGTAGCTCCTGAATCAAATAAAACATTTACCTTAACTGAGTTGAGTAGTAGGGTACCTGCAATCACATCCGTGTTCCTCACGGCATCTTGCACCGTCATGTTAAAAGTTCTTGCAGTAGGGGCCTTGTTAGAAGCAGTTCCACTCACTCTTGACGAAGCTGGCCCAGAGGACAAACATTCCCTCATTCGGTGCCCTGGTTTCCCACACTTGAAGCAATTGCCTCCGGCATTGGTGCTGTTACTAG
Organism: Saposhnikovia divaricata; assembly: GCA_036435485.1. Taxonomy (NCBI): domain Eukaryota; kingdom Viridiplantae; phylum Streptophyta; class Magnoliopsida; order Apiales; family Apiaceae; genus Saposhnikovia; species Saposhnikovia divaricata. Next base: position 118,391,707 of record CM071597.1, on the reverse strand, counting down.
TTCCTCGACAGGCGTTAGCATAATGTCCTGTCAGCCCACACTTGAAGCACTTCACATCCTGTAGGTTACACATGCCCGCATGTTTCCTTCCACACTTATTGCAATCCGGGGGTAGGGCTCGAGATGGGGTAGAGTAAGACGATCCCTGTGGCCGGCCGCCCTGGCCTACACTACAACTTTCAGCTCTCTTGGTCCCAAAGTTTCCGCTGGGCTGGGATATCGCCCCTCGCTTAAATTTGCTCGGAAAGCTCCCACCCGCAGAGTTTCCCTTTCGATTATCAAACTTCCTCTTCTTTCCTTCCCTCTCCTTCTACATCTGCTCACTCCCAACCTCAACAATTGATGCCTTCTGTACCAGGGTGGCATAGTCTGTCAGCTCAAGAACCGCCACACGATTCTGAATCCATTGCTTTAGCCCTAGTTGAAACCTTCGGGCCCTCTTTGCCTCAGTGTTCACATATTCTGGCACAAACCTTGACAACTCAGTAAATTTGGCCTCATACTCGGCCACCGTCATGTTACCTTGCTTTAGTTCCAAGAACTTCAGCTCCATTTGGGTCTCCATGAACCTAGGGAAGTACTTTTCCAAGAACAGCTCGCTAAACCTCTCCCAGCTCACCACACCTCTTCCCTCCAAATTCTTCTTAGCTTCCCACCAGTAGTTTGCCTCACCCTTTAGGAGGTAGGTGGCGAAAATAGTCTTCTGCCCCTCAGCGACCCCTAGTATCTCGAAAGATTTTTCCATTTCCTTCAACCAGGCTCTTGCCTCAACCGGTTCTGCGGTTCCCTTGAATTCCGGGGGTTTTAGGGATTTGAAATTCCAGAAGGCATTTGCATTCGCATTGCTGGGTGGTTGCTGAACCGGGGGACGGTCCAAGTTCTGCCTAAGTAGTTCCATGAATTGTTCCATAGGGCCTCCCTTTGGATGTTCTACCTCTCGGGTGTCATCACCAGCTTCTTCTTCGTCATACTCAGAGTTATCAAACAAGTTATAATCGTTGCCCTCATCCTCGCTCAGGCTCAAGTCCTCCCTCTCATGGTTCTGGTGGCCTCCGATCCCATGGTGGCTACCCTGGCCTTCAGAACTGACCGGGTGAGCTCTCGAGTGTTTATTCTTCTGGGTGGCATGATTCTGATAATGAAAAAAGAAATGGGTTAGGGTTTTCCAATTACTTGACAGCGTTTACAGGAGTCAGGAACGTATCGTTCCTCCTCATAAGGGTGGAAATTGCAAAAGTTTTTAATAACCTGATGATGGTGATAAAACGTCAAAACATTTTTGGGGAAAATCGCTATGTGGTTCGAAAACATTTGCAGGAGTTTTCGAGATTTCAAAACTTCGACAAATTTATTTATTTTATTTTTTTTGAAAATTTATTTTAAAATTTTAGGAACATTTTGGAAATTTGTAGAGAACAATTTGAAATCGCACGTCGTAAATTTAAAATAGTATGGTTGTATTTGTGGCTTGTAGAAATTGTATATTCACAGTTGTATATCAAAACAGTAAAGCATGGCATCGAAAAGTAAGGCAGTTGAGACAATATCAAGGAAACTGAACTAGATAAATACGATATAGAGTCATCACATAGTTTGGATGTTAAAGCCTAACACATGGTCCTAATATCAAGGTCTAACAAAAGTGGAACAATAACAAGTACATCATCTGAATAGTTAGGGCTACACAAAAAAAACATGGCTACATCCGTACATACTATCCGAAGTCACATCTACATATCTGTAGGTCAGTCTACTCATCCACTGGTCAGAAAGGATACCACTGCACAAGTCAACTATCCCGCAAAATCGACACACTAATGTCATCTGAACCTAGAGGACTGAGCTATCCGTAACACATCATGGTGCCGCCCCGCGACGGAGCAACGCCCTCACTCGGGAAAATGCACGACGCACAACACGCCTAGCATCCCAGGCCTGGACAACTCCGCCCCCGCGGACTCCCAAACCGATAATCCTCGCGCTACTCCTCCTTTCAATCCTATGGAGTCGAGCTCTGGTCCTCCTAGCAACAGCAGTCCTTATCTCAGCCTGAATCCTCAGTCGCGCCTCGCACTCCTCCACTAGTGCCCTCCTCGCCTCATTAAGTCTGGCCTCGGCAGAAAGTAGGTCTCGGGTCAGGAACTGCACAACATAGGCGTGCTCAGCGCCCGACACCGGGGGTAGGTCCAGCGGTGGGGGTGGTATGGAAGGGACAAGAGCAGGAGCAGGGGTAGGGGTAGGGTCAAGCTCCTCCTCGCCAGAAGTATTATCCTCGAAGTCATCATCCGATGAAATAGGGCTCGATGACTGCGGAGAGGGTGAGGGTGACGCAACACGGCCTTCACCAGATCGCACACTCTCCTCGTCCGTAGCTACAGGAGAGGGGGTAACAGGCTCAGGCTCAGACTCAAAGGGCTCCTCATCGGGATCGTCATCATCAGTATCTCCTATCAGCGTAATCCAGGGGCCAAGCTCAGGGTCAGTACCCATGTCCTCCTCAGGATCCTCGGTATCTCGCATCAGTGCCTTATCATGCTCTCTCTCATAGGCCTCAGGGTCTGGTATCTCCGCCATCTACACAAGGGAAATAAGGTGGGTCACTAACCATAAAGAAAAGTTTAAGGAGTAGTTCCCTCACGGGCCTTAAAGTCAGGGATATATCCGATAACCCGACTGCAAACTCGATGAGAGTTCTAGGTATTATTAGGGTTGTTATTAGGGTTATTATTATTATTATTATTATTATTATTATTATTATTATTATTATTAGGGTTGCTTTCTTAAATTACTATCGTTTCTGAGAACTGTAACCTCGCTCTGATACCATTTCAGTGACGCCCCTAGATCCGGGGTCGGAGATCTAGGCGCTCACGGTCCATTTTCCATTAATAACATACCTGTTCTTGCACATAATATATATAACAGCCATTGACCCCGTAATAAAACTCACGCCGCACACACACACACACACAGGTTAGAGTCTCAGAAACGTCATACACTTGATCGAACAAAAGTAAAAGCTTCAGAGTTATTACAGACCGAATTAAATAGCATTTATGCTACCAACAACACTTCGATATGAAGCGGTGTTAGCGTCTTGAATGTTTGATGCGGTACACTGCCTTGCACAGGTCATACTTATAAATAAAACGTACTAACAAAAGTTGCCAACCAATCCGGCTAATGGGGCCTACCGGTGGGATCTCAACTACAGCCTGGGGCCTAGTCACCTGCTTTCGAACAGTCTGTCTGGGTCTTGCCATTTCTCTTAACTGTTGTGTTTGTAAATTTGAAAACAAGCAAGAGTGAGCAACTATAGCTCAGCAAGAAATATATGTATAAGGTAAGCAATATAACATTATATGTGTTTAGCCGTTATTAAACTCGTTTATATCAATCGATTACAAAATCATTTGTCATCGTTGATAAATTTCAAAGGCGCACCATTACGTGCCCTTGTTTTCAAAGTAAACTTGCAGTTCTAGATACTACATGAAGTCAACATCTTTCTCATCAAAATGGAACACTATCAGCAACTTGGCACTTAGGCCTAAGAAGCAGTGTCAGAGCATTTTTCCAAAGTGGAGGAATGGGACTTAAAGAAAACATAAAACATGGCAGGGATTGACGATGATCAGTCGCCACATCCAAGTCCAATAATCTGAGGGTCTTCTCTACCGGTAGAAGGATAGAAACTACATCCGTAACTATCCTCGGGTGAAAACTACATCCGTAATCACCCTCGATGAAAACTACATCCGTAATCATCCTTCGGCAACACCTGGGCCGGAATAATAATTGATGGACCGCCTGGCTCACGGCCCCTTTTTTTTTTCTTTTAAAAACTTTATTTTGATTGAAAACTGAGTAGTTGAGGTCCGACATCAGTCGACCGATAATTCTTGAAATCGTACAAGAAGCAAAACCTGACCGGGGGTTTTCGAAAATGTTTTGGGTTCGAAAGAGTTCGAGTTTGAAAACGCTAAGGGTATCTTGGATCAGTTTTGTCTTTAAAATAATGAACAATAATTAATAAATGATATTTTAAGATTTAATGTAAATAATTAATAAAATAATTATTTAATTAAATAAGCTTTTAATCCAAGATAGGTATTTTTGAGAATTTATGATAATATAAAAATAATAAATACTTAAGTATACGATACTTCCCGAATGACCCTTCGGGTTTTCGCAATTTAATCATGATACAATAATATACCGCTCCCCGGTCAATGGTATATTTGGACCGCTACGACCTCTATTGCTAGAGTCGTTGTCCGAAGAAAACATTTCATTCTAAGTTCAAGGGGGTACAAACATATATGTGCATATATCTCAAACTTCATCATAACCTCAATAAGCACAAGCATATAATACGATTGAAAGTCACAAACACAACAGTGAAAATCCTTATATATAAGTTTTGAAAAGTAAACTTGCCTTGGTGAGGTTGGGGTGGTCGAGCTTGCGGAGTGGAATGAAGATCTATACATAACCAATAGTCGCTCGTTAATACCTTAACAATACCTTTCAATTACAAGGTTTTAGAGGACACAAAACTAACTTAATGACTTCGTCCTATGACTCTCTAGCCCCACTATAGGTTCATGCCATCACTCGATTATGCTCGTCACTTATTTGACTTAGTTTGGTTACCATATTCGAAGCGTATTAATTCCTCCTTAAAATCATACTCAACTAACTCCTCTTACGACTTTTTCACTTGCGCGAACTTTACTCTAACATTTTTATAAAATTGAAAAATACATATTTTAATCCAATTCGTTTTGGGTAGCCTTTACCACTGCAATTACTAGCTCTCCTAATTTTTCCATGATCCTACATAAATATTTAGGAGTTTAAAGAGGGCTCACAAGTGGACCATATAGTGCAGTTCGGATTCCAGAACCACTCTTCACTTCTCGGGTCATAACTCAAAATCTATACATCACCTAGTCATGAACCTTACATTTCTGGAAACTACATTCAAATACCTTTCTAACCATATGCATTAGGACCTCGGGAGACAAGATTTAGGGGTTGAAAACCCTCCTACAAAACAATACATGTTCCCAGAAATTTTATACAGCTTGCAATCTTTCTTAATCATTCAAGAATTTTATGTATACACCACAACCATCATCTAAACCACCAAGATTATACTCTATAGCACACATGGGGTTATATACCCTAAGTACAAGATTTAAAATCACATCAACAACATATAACCTCAAGATTTTCATCATCCATAACTCTTATAACCAAGATTTACACTAAGGTTCATGGATCTAACAATATACATCATAAATAATCCATGGTTAAGAGGGGTGAGGATTGTATACCTTCTTGAGTGCCTAGGAATCTTGGATGAGCTTTATAGTCTCTAAGAACACTTAGATGAGCTCCTACAACCCTTAATCCTTCAAGATCTAAAAGATAAACACACTTGGTTACTATTCACTCTATCTTCAACTATTAATATCTCAAGATTGGATGGATAGAATGGTTTGAAATTCATAGCATACCTTCTTTATAGAGTGTAGAAGACCTAGGAATTTTGCCTTGATTTGTAAGTGAGGGGAAGTTGAAGAAAATTTTCTTCTTCCTCCCTTGAAGAAGATTGGCCGAGAGTTTCTTGAACAAAGGGGGGGAGTTGTTTTGGTTGGGTGATGGGTTATGACATGTATTATTGTGTTATGTATTGATATGTATATGTAGTGTATCACATGTTGACACCCTAGGTAGTAGACTAGGCATGCACCATACTCCTTTGTCTCCTAGAATAATGCACCAACTAGTTAATATTCATTGGTTGCTTTTGCATTTCTAGTTTGCTTTTCTAACAATCTAGTTACATGAGACTTGCATGTAATATCCTTCCTTGTATTATTATTCCTCCACCAATGCTTGTCACTTAATCTTCATTTCATAACGTATCTTAATTAAACTCCTCGTAATAATATTTTGTCACGTAGAGATTTCCTTTGTAGTTCATTAAGTACTAAATTGTGTAAATTCCTTGAATATCCATAACTCCTTGTCATAATCCCTTAAAATCTTTCAACACTCTAGTAGCTCTCAAATCCCAAGTTTTATAAATCTTACTAGCAATAAGACTCTTGCCTTCAGCAATCTTCCCTTTTTCTTACATAGTGAATGTAACAACATAATTTCTCAGATAATCAATTCCATTAAACAACATGGGTGACTCAAAAGGTTCCAAATTCACAATGTCATATGATATTATAAAAAAATATTACAAAAATTAGGGTTCTTACATGTCCCCAATCAAAATCCAATAGAAAAATTATTTTTTTTTTTTCAAAAATTTCAATTTCCAAAAGAAATCAAATTCTAAGGTGTTCTTGAGGATTAATCCATCGGTTGAAGGTGATTCTGGACTCCATTTTTGACGCGTGAATAATCGAATCGAAGCTTGTAATCTCTACTATCATAATCTGCCATCAAATCATACCCAGGTTATCATCTTGAATTTTTTATAATTTTTATTATGATTATTCGAATTTTAGGGTTCATAAGAATTGAATTTGGGTATTTTTGGTCTGTGGATTTTCTGTGAAAACTAAGGTTTCCTATAGCTTCTACATGTTATTTACAGTCGATTTGAGTATATATTTGCACTAAATGACAGTGATTTGCTATAGAACGAGTTATAGTTGTTTTTGAAAATTTTGAATCACTCTTTCGTTCATTATAGTGATTGTTTGTTAAAACTAAAGCCATAGACAGATTCTCCGTGTTAACAGCGTCGATTTGGCATATTAAGTGCATAGATTGGTTTAGAAACGAGTGAATTCGAGTTTTTGCCGGAACTTCGAACCGAGCTCGCCGGGAAACCTCGTTTGTGGTCGATTATGGTCCGATTTTTATGATTTTGGTTGATGTTCGAATGACCAGTAGTTGGGGGTGGTTTAGTACCGATTTGTAGTGTTAAAAACAGAGTTTTGGTGGTGTTCGCGAGACGCCGGATCCGCCTCCGGTTGCCGGAAACTGGATGTGAGTGACAGTGTTCTTGATGACCCGAAAATTTCTTGATGACCCGTTTTATAACCCAGTAGTGACCCGGTTTCAATCTGTTTTCAGCTGAGTTAGTAAAAATAAAGTGATATTTACCTTTTTACTATTTAAAAGGGTAATTCATTTTTACTTTTTACAAATTGTTTTTACTTTAATATTTATTTTGAAAATCTGAATTTTATTTCTAAAATTCAGAAAATTATTTTCCAAACATCTTATTTTAAATTCAGATTATCTCTGGATTTATTTAAGGATTTAGTTTTGAAATCATTTATTTATAAGTTTTCAAATATAAAAAAAATGATTAAGGATTAAATGCTTTTAATTATATTAATTAATCGCAAATAATAATTTAATTAATTTAATTATTTGATAAATGTAATCATTTATTGAATAATTTAATTAATTAGTTATTAGTTGATTTTAATTAATTTAATTAGAGTTATTTAATTTTTAATTAATCTGTTATCTGTGTTAAATGCTTTAAAAATAGTAGAAAATTGTTTAATAAATCCAAAAAATGTTTTAAAAATATTTTAAAATATTCTGAGTTGGGTTTTATTCAAAAACCAAGGTTGAAGATGGTTTTAAAAATATTTCTTGAGTTCCGTTAATTATTAAAGGGAGTTATATGTGTTGTTATGGGGAATTTACATGCTTAAATGTTATGTGAGCTATGTGTATTGACTGGTAGCGAGTCTTAAATATTTCTGAAGTTGATTAAGTGTGAAATGTAAGTAGCATGGTTGGTTCGACATGGAGTAAATGATTACTTTATGTGATTACGCGCAATACGTGTTAGTGAGTTGTAAGAGTGATTAGATGTTGGATTAAATATTTAAATGCTCTGTTTGAATCCAGTATTCCTACGAAAGGTGTTTAAAGTAGAAAAAGGTCAGTCGGAGATAATAATGTGAGATAAGAATTGTAGAATCGAGTGGACGGGATGTATGGAAGATAGCGATTAAGTGAGATAGCCAGATAATTAGATGGTTAAGCTGTGATTACCAGGCAAGTATTTTCCCTTCACTTCTTGTTCAAGTGGAATTTACTTTAATTATTTCTGATTATGATGTCACCCCATTTATTGTCGATCTCGTAAATATTTATTGTTATTGTTGTTCATTCATTCAATTGCTACCCCATTTATTGTCGATCTCGTTGACATTTATTCTTATTGTTGTTTATTCAATGGTCAACCCATTTATTATATCGATCTCGTCGATATCCAGGATAGAACTGTTGATTTCTTCTATTTTACCAGTTGAGTTGTTCTGGAACGTGAGTTTTTCAGATTGTTTGATTGACAGAGGTTGTCGATTGTTCCGACACCTTGTACGTTGGATGTAGAATTGGAAAGTTTTTGATATCCCTTCGGGGAGACCATATTATGGTCAGAGGAGTCCCTTCGGGGAGACCAGTTTAATGGTCAGAAGTTGAGGCCAATTTGTGCCGCGGATCCATTGTAGGACATTGCTGTGTGCGTTTGTCCGGGGTTAGTGCTGACTGATCAGCAGCCTAACCTAGTTGTTTTTTTAAAAAAAAATATAAAAATCCAATTCTATTCCATAAATTGAGTTTGAATGGCTTTAAAGCCTGACTCCTTCGAAGCGTATGATGATTACCTTTGATTATTAGAACTCATATCAGTTCTTGTTGTTGATGAATAAATGAGCACTGTTTGCTCACCTTTGCGTTAAGATATTTAATTTCTTCAGCTGTTTTATTTCACAGCACATGATGAGTATTCTTGTTGTTCAGAACTCGTAATTGTTCTTGACATTGATTTATAGCTATATACGCTTGCTGAGCATTGTTGGCTCACTCTTACATTGTTTTTTATTTTTCTCCAGTTTTGAGAAATGATTAGTGGACCTTGTGGTCAGTTGAGATTTCCTGTTCCAGCAGCGAGAGGGGTATTTCTTTATTTAGCTTATGTCTAGGTTTGTATTGTGTTAGTTGTGGTTCGTGGCCCCAAATCTGTACCCCGGAATTTTGGGATGTCACGGTTGGTATCAAAGCTACAGGTTATTGTCACTGAAACAGTTAGGATGCGTGGGTATACATGTGTGAGATGGACGTTAGATAGAACGATTTAGGATAGGGTTCGCCTTAGGATATTCAGACGAGTATTATGACGTTGTACGGTACTTCGACATATTGTGCAAGTAGGAGTTCGATTCGTTTGAAGACTAGTGGATGAGCGAGATAGATAATCTAGAATCGCATGAGCTAATTGGGCAGTTGGAGCTATCAGTTTGGAAGATATTATCTCGAGCTTTTCACGTATGTTCTAAAACTTTTCTACTGTATTAGTTACGATGTGAACGTTATAGGGAGAGTACGAGAAGGTTATAACCACAATGTGGGAAGCGATTATTGGCATGGTTTGGAAGTTAGGGCTTAGCTGTGCACCCCTAGTCATTGATCTCACTCAACTTATTGTTTGAAGGAATTGTCAGATGTTTTGAAAATCTTTATACCCGCTATGAATTGTTGTAAATTAATTCCCGGTTTAGATTGTTGCTGAAGCATTTGTTGCGCAGTGACGGTTGAAGATCAAGAATGAATTAAGATCTTCTTACTTATTCAACTCATTATTGTCAGGCCGGTTTTGGCAGCTAAGTATATTAGTGCTTAGTCGACAAGAGTGAGATTCTGAATAATTAGGAATTTCTTGAACATTTGTTTAACCGATAGTTGATGCATACGTTTGGCGATCAACTATACTTTCATTGATGATAAGTTTTGTAAATCAAATTACTTACACACAGTCCTTATCTTTCAGAAATATCCCTATTTTTCAGAGGATACTTGATTCAACTTTATATACAAAATTTTGAGACTCTTGAACTCTTTTTGTTTTCCCCGAATATTTGATCTGCTTTATTCAAACTGAGATGAACAACCTATGTATATAGGGGATTCAGGGACATCTTATCTCTGTGATAGAAGTCCGGTGGGATGCCACTGATTGTGTTTGTCATGGAAGTACTAAAGACTGGCCATCTTTATGTACTATGGTGGTTGACCAAGTGACAAATGCAACCTGATAATAGTTCAAAGATCATATTGATCTCTCTATTAAAGTCCTTTTACAAAATTTGTATCAAGCAAAACTCAATGTATATTCATACTCGATTCCTATTCATTTTATTAATCTCTTTTGTCAGAAACCCTTATGATTTCTAAAACATCAATGATTAAGAGCTGCAAAGATAGACGCGATGACATCCTAAGTGGTTGAAATGGCAATTAAGTTGACGAAGAATTGGTTGAGCGAGTTGAGAAGTGGTGTTAAAAGAGAGATGACATATCAAAGTGGATTACTTATTGGGTTGATAACATTTGCACAAGATTCGAGATTACTGAGAATTGAGTAAAAATAAAGAGCCGATCAAAAGGGTACAAGACTTCGGATTTTGTTAAAGGCAGAAAAGAGAATGATGATGGAGATGTTTGGTATGAGATAGTTTGTGTTAATGAAAGATTATTTTGGACGTCTGTTTAATTTTAGAGGTAGAAAAGGAATATTGTAAGATTTTAGAATCGAAGAGGGATAACTTGAGTAAAGTAGTGTGAAGCAGGATGGATTTGTTTGTAAGAGTTATCAGGAGGGGTTGAAGCTTGAATAAGAAATAAGATGATTGTGCTGGAATTAATAACTTGTGTGAGCCCAGTTTAAAGAATCAGGATTATTAAGAGTAGAAAAGAGTTGACCAAGATGCGAGATGATAAAAAGAGGAAGACAGAGAAATAGAGAATTTTCAAAATTTTTTTTTATGAAATGTGATTCAGTTAAGGGAAGACTGTAGAATTTAGAAGATCTAGAGCTGGGAGATAGGGGCACAGTAGTTGCCCACAGGATGAGAACTAGGAGAGATTAACAAGACCTCATGATTGGAAGATAAGAATTTGAGAGAAAGTATATTGAGATTGTGTTGAGGTAAACGCAGAGTATGTAAATGCAACTGGAAAGAATAGTGTGGTAGTAAGTAACAGAGTCAGAAGTCAAGTTGTGTGCCATAAGTGTGGGAAGATAAGACATTTTGTCAAAGATTATATCATACTAGTCTCAGTGGACCCAAGGATGAGGGTAACAAAACTATTTTCTATAAATTACTAGGAGGCTAGAAATCCTATATGGCTATGAAAGATGTTATCAAGAATTTGATTGTGATGATAGTGAAAAGAGTTAAAGAAGATTTAGGATTGGATTGAGTAGCCAACTACAAAGTACAAGTAAATTGTGAGGATAGATAAGTAAGAGTATGATTCTCAAGAGATGTAGAAGTTGTCTTTTAAGGCTGGAAGTAGACAATAGAAGTCTTAACGATCATGCAAACCAAGGGATTATTATACTAAATCTTTGAAGTTGTTTCGCACGAAGGAAGATGTCGGTAAGAAAACAGTTAAGTCGGAGTAGATTTCAGTGATTAATAGATTTTGAATGTGTATTTGGATGGATTACCAGGATTGTCATAAGATAAATATGTAGAGCCTGTTTGTTATTTATTTCCAAACAAGGAATCGGTTACAAGGAGTTCAATATCGAATGACATTAATAGAAATGTTGGAGCTAGAAAATTAAGTAAAAGATTTTCACAAGAAAAGGAGTAGTGATACTCAACATATCTCAGAAGGTATCAGTACTGTTCGTGAGATGGAAGAAAAGTAGTTGGATATATACATTGAGTTTTACAAATGAAATAAGTGGACAAATAGTAATGAGAATTTTTCCAAGGTTGGATGAGTGTTAATCAGTTGAAAGGTGTATATTTTGCTTACAGTTGATCAATGAATAGACTAAGATCATTGGATGATAGAAATCTTAAGATATTATTGGAGCAACAATTTGAATCGATATGGACACGATGAGTTATTCGTAATAGTGTATGGTTGGACATTTGGAAGGATGAACCAGAAACTATTTAAGGTTATAGGAAGCTTTTATCTAGATAGCCACAGCATTAAGTAAGCCTGCCAAAAAAAAAAGTTTGAATGAACAAGAGAGACGTGAAGAAAGTTTCTAAAAGTTGAGGAGGGTGAATATCCGTTCCAGCGATAGTGAACCCAGATGAGCAATGAGACTTTGTGAATTATTGTGATGGGCGTATAAAGGATGAGGTTGTTTATTAACGCAACATAAAAAGATATTTGTTGATATTCGTAAGCAGAAGCATTTGACACATGAATTGACGGGAGATGAATTGGATAGTCAGAAGGATAAGTGGCGAACGTGTACTTTGTTTCATAATATTTCGAAACGCAAGTGATGTATACATGCTGTAAGTTCTATGGTTAATTTGAGCAGTGATAAACATTGGAGTTATAATGTGCATAGTCAAATTCGAGAATTTGTTAGGTATGTAGAGTTATGTTTCGGGTAGTTGATTTCAGAGGACGCGGAGTGAGTATAGTTTAGATGATTCTTGAACACCGTGTGTATTTGTTGAAGATGTATGATTGATTTGACGTATGTTAAGTTGACTTTTCATGATTAATTAAAGTTAGAGTTTGTTGGAAATTGGGGGAATGAAGGCGTTGTGTGATTTGTATCGAGGGGGCCGTGACCCCAGAATAGTTGATAATGCAAACTAGTTATTTCAAAATTTTGTTCTTGTAGTGGGTTATGTCAATTCAAGGTTATGAAGTTTATTAGTTTTCAAAACTGTAAATATCGAGGATAAAAATGTTTTCGGATGTATTTATTTTTTAAATTTTTATTCTTTCAAAAATTTATTATTTTAAATATTTTTAAATGGATATAAAAGTATTTTTTTTCAAAAATATTTTCAATGGATAAAAATGATTTTTGATTTATTTTACACCAATAAAATATTCGAGGCTGTATTTCAAAAGCTTTAAAAAAACAAAATGTTTTTATAAGAGTGAGAATTGAGTTGTTAATCGAATCATGTTTGACGTGTATCTAATGACGTATGTGTTTGATTGTAGTATTTGATTTCAAGGACGCGATCAAGATTAGATGATATGAGGTTTGGTTGACAGATTGGAATCAAGGTATCATGAATTGTTCAATTGCATGTTTACTGCAAGTCGAGGCAGATTTATTTATTTACCTGTTTACTGCAAGTCGAGGCAGATTTTATGTTAGCATTGTATATGATTAAATTAAGATTGTGAATGAATGGAGTATGGAGGTGAATTATATGTGGATGATTGGATTGGTATTTGGAGTGGTTATACAGGGTATAGTCCGTAATACGAAAAGGTCATGCCCGATTTTTCTTTGATCATGACATTCATTTATGGTTAGTAAGAATTTCAAATTTCCGGGACTTGTAAGCATAAGATTCAAGTTTATAATGGAGTATGAATGCTCTGATGAGACACGAAATTCAAATCAAGATTTCAGAAAAGTTTTCAAGAAGGTTTAGAAAACTGAGTTAGAGGTACGTGTGAATTGTCATTTTCAAGCTGACGACCAAAGCGAAAGAACGATTTAAACCATCGAAGACATTTTAGGGTATATGCACTCGATTTTGAGGGCGATTATGACGATCATTGCCTATAATGGAATTCTCGTATAACGATAGTTTTCATACCGAAGTTGGATTATTGCTTTGCAAATCACTACATGGACGAGACTGTCGATCTCCGGTATGTTGGGTGAAGATGATGAATGGAAAATGTTAAGAGCTTAGTGCCACAGACGGAGGAAGTAATCGAACTTGTTTAGAAGGGTTGACGACAGCTCGAAGTCGACAGAAGGAAAATGTTTGTTTGACAATAGAAATGTACATTGTGAAGCAAGAGCATCAAAGTTTCGTTGAGACTATTTTCCGTAGAAGAGATTAGTGAGATTCGATGACCAAGAAGTTGAATTCAAATATTCAATATTCGTTAGATCATGTGAGATATTGAAGAGAGTCGGGAGGGTTGCCTATGAGTTAATTTTACGCCTCATATGTAGCATATTCATGATGTGTGTTTCATACAATGATGTTTTAGAATTATCGTTTTGATTTCGTTGTGTCATAGAATACGAATTGGAAGAATTTCAGAGATAGAGTGTGTAGAAGTTAGTACTGTGCTGTGAGTAAGAATGTGGTGAAGGAGTCCCAGGATGGGAGAGTTTTGTTAACTTGTTAGTGTGATGTCAGAGAAGTCTCCCCACTTGTTGTTTAGCTTGATTCTGAGGACAGAATCCTATTTAAGGGGGAAGACTGTAAGAACCGTGATTATTAAATTTATTTAAATAATATTTTTGGTAAATATAAATTAAAATATTTTTTTTAATTATTTTATTCCCGTTTGACAAGTCAAGGTGTAAATGTTGATTGGTATATGAGGATATATGTTATTATTATGTGATCAAGGTGAGGATATTTTATTATAAATTATTTTAGCTTATTTTGAATTTACATAAATATTTTAATTCGGTTTGGCGGATAATTATATCGCGAATATGAGATGGTATCGTTAGATATGAATAAAAGGATAGAGAATGATTATTTGGGATCCTTTATGTGTTTAATAATTGTATTCTACTTCTGGATGATTATCTTTAACTTTTTCGAAAAACGCGCAGTTCAGTTCGTCTTTCTTAGTTAAACTCTGTTTTCAAAATTCATGGGGCTTCGATTTAAAATCATTTTCGTATCAATATTCGTCAGATAAATCTCAGAGTATTCGAAACTCATATTTTATTCGTTTTATAAGTCTTATAAAATTTTCAGTAATCGATTCATTATTTTTCGTTCGAATCGGACCCGTAATTTATTTAATTGGTACGTTTCGGACTGATTAAAAGTTAATTAGGGTTCGGATAAAATAATTTTTCCCGTAACATTATCTGGACCAATCCAGATGCTTCTTTTCAGCCAATCAGAACTCTGCCATCTGTCCCCAATCAAAATCCAGCAGAAAAATTATTTTTTTTTTTTTCAAAAATTTCAATTTCCAAAAGAAATCAAATTCTAAGGTGTTCTTGAGGATTAATCCATCGGTTGAAGGTGATTCTGGACTCCGTTTTTTATGCTTGAATAACCGAATCGAAGCTTGTAATCTCTACTATCATAATCTGCCTTCAAATCATACCCAGGTTATCATCTTGAATTTTTCATAATTTTTATTATGATTATTCGAGTTTTAGGGTTCATAAGAATTGAATTTTGTTATTTTTGGTCTGTGGATTTTCTGTGAAAACTAAGGTTTCCTATAGCTTCTACATGTTATTTGCAGTCGATTTGAGTATATATTTGCCCTAAATGACAGTGATTTGCTATAGAACGAGTTATAGTTGTTTTTGAAAATTTTGAATCACTCTTTCGTTCATTACAGTGATTGTTTGTTAAAACTAAAGCCATAGACAGATTCTCCGTGTTAACAGCGTCGATTTGGCATATTAAGTTCATAGATTGGTTTAGAAACGAGTGAATTCGAGTTTTTGCCGGAACTTCGAATCGAGCTCGCCGGGAAACCTCGTTTGTTGTCGATTATGGTCCGATTTTTATGATTTTGGTTGATGTTCGAATGCCCAGTAGTTGGGGGTGGGTTTAGTACCGATTTGTAGTGTTAAAAACAGAGTTTTGGTAGTGTTCGCGAGACGCCGGATCAGCCTCCGGTCGCCGGAAACTGGAGGTGAGTGACGGTGTTCTTGATGACCCGAAAATTTCTTGATGACCCTTTTTATAACCCAGTAGTGACCCGGTTTCAATCTGTTTTCAGCTGAGTTAGTAAAAAGAAAGTGATATTTACCTTTTTACTATTTAAAAGGGTAATTCATTTTTACTTTTTACAAATTGTTTTTACTTTAAATATTTGTTTTGAAAATCTGAATTTTATTTCTAAAATTCAGAAAATTATTTTCCAAACATCTTATTTTAAGTTCAGATTATCTCTGGATTTATTTAAGGATTTAGTTTTGAAATCATTTATTTATAAGTTTTCAAATATAAAAAAGTGATTAAGGATTAAATGCTTTTAATTATATTAATTAATTTCAAATAATAATTTAATTATTTGATAAATGTAATCATTTATTGAATAATTTAATTAATTAGTTATTAGTCGATTTTAATTAATTTAATTAGAGTTATTTAATTCTTAATTAATCTGTTATCTGTTTTAAATGCTTTAAAAATAGTAGAAAATTGTTAAAAAATCCAGAAAATGTTTTAAAAATATTTTAAAATATTCTGAGTTGGGTTTTATTCAAAAACCAAGGTTGAAGATGGTTTTAAAAATATTTCTTTAGTTCTGTTAATTATTAAAGGGAGTTATATGTGTTGTTATGGGGAATTTACATGCTTAAATGTTATGTGAGCTATGTGTATTGACTGGTAGCGAGTCTTAAATATTTCTGAAGTTGATTAATTGTGAAATGTAAGTAGCATGGTCGGTTCGACATGGAGTAAATGATTACTTTATGTGATTATGCGCAATACGTGTTAGTGAGCTGTAAGTGTGATTAGATGTTGGATTAAATATTTAAATGCTCTGTTTGAATCCAGTATTCCTACGAAAGGTGTTTAAAGTAGAAAAAGGTCAGTCGGAGATAATAATGTAAGATAAGAATTGTAAAATCGAGTGGACGGGATGTATGGAAGACAGCGATTAAGTGAGACAGCCAGATAATTAGATGGTTAAGCTGTGATTACCAGGCAAGTATTTTCCCTTCACTTCTTGTTCAAGTGGAATTTACTTTAATTATTTCTGATTATGATGTCACCCCATTTATTGTCGATCTCGTAAATATTTATTGTTATTGTTGTTCATTCATTCAATTGTTACCCCATTTATTGTCGATCTCGTTGACATTTATACTTATTGTTATTTATTCAATGGTCAACCCATTTATTATATCGATCTCGTCGATATCCAGGATAGAACTGTTGATTTCTTCTATTTTACTAGTTGAGTTGTTCTGGAACGTGAGTTTTTCAGATTGTTTGATTGACAGAGGTTGTCGATTGTTCCGACACCTAGTACGTTGGATGTAGAATTGGAAATTTTTTGATGTCCCTTCAGGGAGACCATATTATGGTCAGAGGAGTCCCTTCGGGGAGACCAGTTTAATGGTCAGAAGTTGGGGCCAATGTGTGCCGTGGATCAATTTTAGGACATTGCTGTGTGCGTTTGTCCGGGGTTAGTGCTGACTGATCAGCAGACTAACCTAGTTGTTTTTTTAAAAAAAATATAAAAATCCAATTCTATTCCATATATTGAGTTTGAATGGCTTTAAAGCCTGACTCCTTCGAAGCGTATGATGATTACCTTTGATTATTAGAACTCATATCAGTTCTTGTTGTTGATGAATAAATGAGCACTGTTTGCTCACCTTTGCGTTAAGATATTTAATTTCTTCAGCTGTTTTATTTCACAGCACATGATGAGTATTCTTGTTGTTCAGAACTCGTAATTGTTCTTGACATTGATTTATAGCTATATACGCTTGCTGAGCATTGTTGGCTCACTCTTGCATTGTTGTTTATCTTTCTCCAATTTTGAGAAATGATTAGTGGACCTTGTGGTCAGTTGAGATTTCCTGTTCCAGCAGCGAGAAGTGACGTTCGGGTTGTTGACTTTGGTCGGGTAGTGGTTTGAGCTTGTCAGAGGTTGGTTAACTAGTTCAGCAGAAGGACTTAGTTTGTTATCAATTTGTAAAATAATTTTATTTTGAGTTTGGACTGTAAAGATGTAATATAATAGTTTGTTTCATACCATAACCTGTATGCGATCTTGGATCAGGGGTATTTCTTTATTATTTTAGCTTATGTCCAGGTTTGTATTGTGTTAGTTGTGGTTCGTGGCCCCAAATCTGTACCCCGGAATTTTGGATTGTCACATAGCTCACCAGATATACTCCCTACACTAGTTCAGAAACATAACCTATTCTTTGACCAAAGAATCATAAGTTTATAAATAAAATGAACGTTAAACACTTAATAACTCAGAGACACCTTCATACTTATTCAAGTTTGCCAAGGATTCAACATGCTTTAATTAGATCATTCTATTGCTATATATACAAAACTATGCTACTTATACTTATTTGATCGTGTAATGGTTTAGGTCCCTAAAGACTTATGCACTAATACTCTTGTAGCGAGCGGTGGGTTAATGGATCCCAGACCGAGAAAGCCTTAGGTCACTAGGCACAAAGTCCCATAGAACTTAATTGCTCGAGTATTAATGAGCCCAACCGTAGTCAATTATGCCCATATACACTCATATCAACTTCCTCTCTTTTTTTTCTTTTTTTTTTCTTTTCCTTTTTTTTCTTTTTCTTTTTTTTTTCTTTTTTTATTTTTTTTAGATTTATTCTTTAAGAATGAGTGCGTTTCGCTCCATCTCATTCCACCCCTAGACTACTCATAATATGTATATGAGCGGCTACTAGCCTTTGACGCCTAACTTTATTAACTTTCTTAACTACTACACTTTTAGCAAGCAATCCTTGGTTTCCCCCAAATATTTTAGTGCTCTTATGCTTTTAAGGGAATACAGAACATTCTAAATATAAACAAGTGATTATTCTTAACAAAACAACAAGTATGTTCCGGAACTAGTTCAAGAGCAATCGCTGAGACTCTGTTAAGAATGTGTTTCTGTAGCATGCAATTCAATTCATAAGTATTTAAATCAGCCCTCTATTCATCATTATCACACTCAGATTCATCATTGGCTACTAAACGGAACCACCAAGCGCTACGGGATCAAGGAAAATATGCTATGCAACTAATCATGAATATGCAATTTTTTTTTAACATGGTATAATATGAATTATAAAAAAAAATACTAGCATGGTATAATATGGATTATATGAAACTATATGCAATACTATGACTCGATTAATCAATTATCCTAAATGACCCCCAAACTTAAAATATTCAATGTCCTCATTGAAGGTATAGATAAAGGATGAAAGAGAACTCCCCTAACTGTCAGCATCGTCACCCTCCTCGGATGGTGAATCAAGTGGTGGAAAAACTGCATAAGCTCCAAACTGAGGCCAGTCTACCTCGAAAGAAAAAAAAATTCTTTTGCGAAGCAAGCTCTTGTAATTCGTCAATGACCTGCACACCATAATACTAAATAAAATCAAACTAAAAGTAAAAACATTAAACCTATGGGTTGCCTCCCATGAAGCGCTTGTTTATTGTCGCTAGCTTGACGATTCTGCTACTTGATCATGTTGGGGCAAGAATAGCATTGACTTCCTCACGGTTCACCGTACCACCAAAGTAATATTTTAATCGCTATCCGTTTACTTTAAACGGATTATCAGGGAATCTGTCATAGATTTCGACGGTGCCGTGTGGAAAAACATTTTTGATGGTGATTGGACCCGACCATCTTGACTTGAGCTTTCCTGGGAAAAGTTTGAGTCTAGAGTTGTACAAAATGACTGATTGACCTGGTTCAAATGATTTATGTACCAGCTTCCTATCATGCCATCGTTTTACCTTTTCCTTGTACATTTTTGAGTTCTCATATGCCCGCGAACGGAATTCCTCAAGCTCATTCAATTGCAGCATTCGCTTTTCACCTGCAGCTTTCATATCAAAATTTAATTTCTTTAAGGCCCAGTAGGCCTTGTGTTCTAGCTCAGCCGGAAGATGACAAGCCTTTCCATAAACCAACTGAAATGGCGACATTCCCAACGGAGTCTTGTATGCCATCCTGTATGCCCACTCAACTTCTTCTAATTTCAGCGACCAATCTTTCCTGGACGGATTAACCATTTTTTCTAGGATTCACTTGATCTCCCGATTGGAAACTTCTGCTTGCCCATTTGTTTGGGGATGATAGGCAGTAGCGACACGATGGGTTACACGATATTTGGCCATAAGTGCTGTGAACTGCCGATTACAGAAATGAGACCCTTCATCGCTGATTATTGCTCGTGGTGTTCCAAAGCATGTGAATATATTCTTGTGCAGAAAGTTTAACACCACTTTAGCATCGTTTGTAGGCAGAGCTTTGACTTCTACCCACTTGGACACATAGTCCACTGCTAGCAGAATGTATTGGTTATTGCACGATGAGACAAATGGTCCCATGAAGTCTATCCCCCAGACATGAAAGATTTCCACTTCTAGGATCATGTTGAGGGGCATCTCATTCCTTTTGGAAATATTTCCTACTCGTTGACACCTATCACATTTCAGTACAAAGTGATGCGCATCTTTGAACAATGTTGGCCAGAAGAAACCTGCTTGCAATACTCGGGCAGCTATCCTTTCCCCACCATAATGACCTCCATACGTGGTGGAATGACAATCTTGCAGAATACCCTCTGTCTCGCTGTAGGGTATGCAACGTCTGATCATCCTGTCTGCACATTGTCTGAACAAGAATGGCTCATCCCAATGATACCATTTTACGTTATGCAGAAACTTCTTTCGCTGGACTGACGAAAATTCGGAAGGGATGATATTGCTCACTAAGTAGTTTACAATATCTGCAAACCATGGCTCTTCCCCTTACACCACATACAGCTGCTCATCGGGAAAGTATTCATTAATTAGAGTATTATCCCCATTAGCTCTTCCATGACCTTCCAGCCGTGATAAGTGGTCTGCCACTTGATTTTCCATTCCATTCCTATCTTTTATTTCTAGCTCAAATTCCTGCAACAAAAGAATCCATCGAATCAGACGCGGCTTTGCATCTTTCTTTGAGATCAAGTATCTAATGGCCGCGTGGTCTGTGTAAACTATAACTTTCGTGCCAAGTAGATATGATCTGAATTTTCAAACCCATAGATGATTGCAAGAAGCTCCTTTCCAATGGTGGTGTAATTCAGCTGTGCATCAGTGAGGGTCTTACTAGCATAGTAGACCACATGGAACACATTCTTCTTCCGTTGGCCCAGAACAACTCCCACCGCAAAATCACTGGCGTCACACATCATCTCAAATGGATCGTCCCAATTAGGTGCTGTAATGATGGGAGCAGTAGTCAGCTTTTCTTTCAAGTGCTCAAATGCAGCCAAAAAATCTTTATCAAACTTGAAAGGGATGTCTTTCTCCAACAAATTGCATAACAGCTTAGAAATTTTGGAGAAGTCTTGTATGAATCGCTGATAGAAACCTGCATGTCCAAGAAAGCTACGGATTCCTCTAACTGAGATTGGAGGAGGAAGTCTTTCAATAGGCTCCACTTTAGCCTTGTCCACTTCGAGTCCCTTGCTAGATACCTTATGCCCGAGAATAATTCCCTCTTGCACCATGAAATGGCATTTTTCCCAATTGAGCACTAAATTGGTCTCAACACATCCTTTCAGCACCAGACGTAGATTATTCAAGGCCTCATCATAAGAAGTTCCAAAAATTGAAAAATCATCCATGAAAACCTCCACATTTATTCCAATCTTGTCAGAGAATATGGCCATCATGCATCTCTGAAAGGTGGCAGGCGCGCCACAGAGTCCGAATGAAACCCGTCGGAAAGCAAAAGTGCAAAAAGGACAAGTGAATGTGGTCTTCTCCTGATCTTCTGGAGCAATAGAAATCTGATTATAGCCTGAATACCCATCAAGAAGGCAATAATACTCATGGCCAGCCAACCTATCCAGCATTTGATCGATGAATGAAAGAGGAAAATGATCTTTTCTGGTGGCCTTGTTTAGCTTCCGATAATCCATGCATACTCTCCACCATGTGACTGTCCAAGTAGGGATGAGTTCATTCTTTTCATTTGCTACCACTGTCATGCCTCCTTTCTTAGGCATACATTGCACCAGACTCACCAAAGAACTGTCCGAAATAGGATAAATGATCCCTGCATCCAGCCATTTAAGAATTTCCTTCTTCACCACTTCTTTCATGATTGGGTTGAGTCTTTTCTACTGCTCTACAAATGGTTTGTTGCCTTCTTCAAGAAGAATTTTATGCATGCAATAAGAAGGATTGATTCCTTTAATATCAACAATGGTCCACCCAATCGCTGATTTGAACTCTCTCAAAATATGCAACAGCTTGTCCTCTTCACTACCGGACAGGTTAGCAACAATAATAATAGGTAATGTAGATGCATCACCTAAATATGCATAACTTAAGTGATCCGGCAGAGGTTTGAGTTCGAGTTTAGGAGCTTCCTCACTAGATGGCTTAAGGCGTTCTTGAGAATCCCTGATATCTGCTAAGCCAAGTGACTCATGTGGTGTGCTGAACCTCTTTTTCCAGGGGGTTGCATCCAACAGCTGAATTTTTTCCACACTTTCATCATCTTTGTTAGGCCGAATACACAAATATAATCAAGTTTGTATGAGAGAATAACAATTAGCACACGTTTAAATAATCAAAAACTGTATGGAATTAACAACTCCTCTCTCAGTGATGTGAAATATCACAGAGAGCTGCTTAGGTTACAATGAAATGATAACTCGTTTCTCGATACCCTTCAAGGGTTAACCTAACTGTATTTATAAAGATATACAGCTACAGTACAATCAATAATTGATACTCCTATAAATCATCTATACAAATGTTATCAATTATGATTGTTACACGTCTCATTAGTCAACACGATGTCTTCGACAGCTATCTAATCTTTAAAGATATCACTTCCATAATTATCTTCAACTAACCTTCAAAGTCTGATGATGACCAGTAGACGCTTCCTCCTGACAGAGTTTAGCAAACTCTGTCGAGCTTCCATCTGTCAGAGTTTAATTAAGCTCTGACCGCTTCCAACTTCAAGTTAAACTCTGATGAATCTCTGTAACACTTAAACACTGACATTACTCACATCAATTATATTTAACAATCTCCCCCAACTTGTTCATTATCAAAAATGCACAAGTTAATAATAATTGATGATGTCAAAACAATTAGACAAATACAGTGTTTAATAAATAATCAGAGTTTAAACTTCTACTTAAACAAAATTTATAGAAAACAAGAAATACTTACAGAGCTTTATTTACTTAATTTCCTCAACATCTGGTGTTGATCTGAGATAGTCTATAAGCAATCTTCTTTCTGCATTCTCGAGTTCTATCTGCATGATCTTCTTAATCTCTTTAAGTTCAGGATCATCTTCACCAGTCTTATAGATTGCAGATCTCAGAGTATATTTTTTGTTCTTCCTCATATCATTACCTAGTTTGATAAAATGTGCTTTCTCTGACTCTGAATTAAAATCTAAAACAGTTATACCCAGATCTTTCTTCAGTCGAGCACTATTTTTCTTCATCTCAACGATCTTCCCATGATAATCTCTGTATTTTGGAACATACTCACTTGTGTATCTTGTACCACTAATTGCCTTAGCTTTCAACATCTTCTTCTTTAGCACATTAGCTGCTTGCTGAGTCCTTTGATTTTTCACTTTAAAGATATATAGAACATATTCCAATTCTTCCCATAGCTTCAAATCAATGTCATTCTCACCAACTTTATACACAGTTCCATCAGCCATGAAATATAGCAGAAAATCTTTCTTCAAACTCTTTTGATGAATCAACTGTACTGATTCTAGTCTGTCCAAACTCTCTTGTGGAACACCTTGTCCTGGAATAGCTAGTGGTGATAGATCTAGAGGACTAGTATTCACTCTAATTTCTCTACCTGAGCCCAAGCCAGATGTATCTCGACTTTGCTTGGACATACAAGCTCTGCCTTGTAGAAAATTAGTACCTCCAGTCTTCAGAGTTTGATAAGGAATAGTTGGTTTTGCAAAGAACATTTGCATCTGAGTACACAATGGTTTCTGTACAACTTGTGTAGCAACAGAGGTTGTATGCACTTTCTTCTAAACCTTTTCTTCTTCAACAATCTTACCTTTCAGCTTCTGTTTAGCATCTTCTGTTGGTTTCCTAGACAATAATAAATTCTGATCAGCACCAACATTTTCTTTAATAACAATGCCTTTTTGAACAGGCCTAGGAGCTTTCTCATTCTTCTTTAACTTTCCAGACTTCAAAGCTTTTTGATGTTCTTCTTGTAAATTCTTCTCTTCAGCTTGAATGTCTTCAATTGTAACTCCTTCTTCATTCTCTTCCAGAAATAGTCTTGTAGCCAATTCTTCATCTGTCTGTGGATTGTTAGTGAATAACAAGCTCTTGGTCTTTGAAGTACCCTGAACATCAGTATTTATTCCATCAAACTTTGTAGAAGACTTGCCAGATCTCAGACTCATATCTTTACCAGCTTTTGATTTTAATCTCTTTTCTCGGTCATTTGCTCCTCCATCTTCAGCATCATCCTTCTTAGTCATGGTTTGAGATTGCCTGCATTTGGACTAACAACTCTCTCCCCCTTTTGACATCATCAGGAATCAATATAGATGTGATCAATTCCAACGAGATAGCAATAGAGTCAATCATACCAGACAAGGCAGTTTGATTCTCTTCCACTTTACTTAGCCTTTTAAACATAGTTTCTTGATCTTTAGAAAAAGTCTGAAACTTTAGTTTATTATCTCTCTACATAGTCATGTCTCTTTGAACAACTCAGCTCGCAGATCAGTTATTGCTTGTTGAGAATCATCAAACCTGTTATTAAGAGTCTTGACTTGAACAATAGTGGCTTTCAGACATGAAAGAATCTCTGGATTTGAAATCTTTGTACCAGTGCTATGCACAAAAGCAGCTGCTCTTCCAGCAGGAAAAATGCAATCTTCTTTATACCAATTTTCCAAAAATTTGGCAAGATATTCTTTTTCAATTTCACGTTGATGTGAAGGTCTAGAAAAATCAGTTATCTTCGCATTAGTTTGTACTAGTTGTCTCTGAGAAGAATTAGACTCAGTACTTCCTTCAGCTTCAACCTCGACTTCAGCATTTTCATTTTCAACTGGATCAGTCTCAGCAATATTCACTGCAGCTTCAACTTTTTCAGCAGGAGTCTCTGCAACTTCAATATCTTCAGCAAAAGTCTTCTCAATATTCTCTGCAGTTTGCTCTCCATCTTCAACAGACTTTGCAATCGCAAGAACTTCATTCACAGGCTCAGAAATTACAGCCTTGGTTGGTTGATCAATTTCTTCACCTTGTTCAATAACTTGGTGAGCATCAAATAATAGTGCAGTATGTGTTGCTACTATTTCATCAAGTACCACAGTAGGTTGATCAGCTACACCAGTTTCTTCAGAGTTAGCAACAACAGGTGATGAGATAGGAACTTCAATGTCATCAGAGAATGGAATGAATGACTCATCAAAAGCATCCATATCAGTAAAACCATCTCTGTTTTCCACATCCATCTGTGCATCTTCAGTTGTCTTTACAGCTTCTTCTTCAGTATTTATCTCAACAGTAGGTATCTCCTTAGAAATCACCTCTGGAGCTTCAAGATTTATCTCTTCATCTGACTCATCAACTAACAACCTTCTCCTCTTTGATTTAGGTACCTCAGCTGCCACTTCTTCTTCAGCAGAGTTTGAGAAATTAGACCTTTTGACTCTTACCTTTTTAGCCCTGACAGCTTTGTGCTTTGTTCTACCTCCACGCTTTGGTTTAGCCTGTGTAGGTGGTGGATTTTGTTCAAAGTTTGCAATTGGCTCATTGATGTTAGGTTGAGGTTGAGTTTGAGTTTGAGTGGCTGTTGGTTGAATTTGTTCAGTGTTTGGCTCATCATTTGCAGGTTGAGAGGATTGAGGTTGTGTTTCAGTGTTTGTAGGTTATAAATGTTTAGGCTCAAGCTGTTGTGGTTCTTGAGGTTGATTTAGGAAGTTTTGAAGAGCAAGAGGCAAAACCAAGTCAGGTATGTGCTCCTTGGTTAGATCCTTGTTGGTCAAATCAGAGAATACTCTCTTATGAACCTTAAAGGCCTGAATAGTGTCTTCCTCAGAAATTTCAACATCAGGCACACAAGCAGAGAATAGTAATTGACAAAATCTAGAAAAATAAACAGTGGTACTAGACTCTGACAATCTTTCACCTATATTCATCAAGACAAGTCTACCAAAATCAAAATTACTTCCATAAAGAAGAGAATACCCGATTTGAAGACTATCAGTAGGAATAGCATCCCAATTTGTGACTTTCTTTCCAAACGCCCTTGTGATGCAATCGAAAAAGAAACTCCACTCCTTCCTCAGAAATGGCCTTTGCACTTGACCAAGTCTCTCTAAAGGTCCTGAGTACCCAATTTGCTGCAACATCTCTTTTAGAAATCTTTCACCAACAACACTGAATGTAGAGTGTGTATCAAAACCCAAAGATTCTCTGACCGTCATTGGAGTAATGACATACTCTGTTTCCTCATATGTGAAAATAATCGAAGGAGTCCCATTTTCTTCTCCATCGTCATAAGTAGTTGTCCGCCAGAAAGTAGCAATCTGTGCAGTAGAGAGCTTTGTTGGTTCGACTAGGGCTCTACCAATTTTCGAATCGAGCAAGAAGTTTTGAATTAGATGAAACGCCGCAGGAACGTTCTCATTATTCAACGAGGCTGCATAGTTATTAGGTACAAACACTAACCCTCGAGCGGTAAAAGCTTTGGTGGCCATGAGATTAGACTCGAGAAGAAAATATCAGAGAAAAAGATGTGTATGAAAGGTGTTTGTGAAAATGTGCAAGTGAAAGAACAAAGTAACTGTGAGTGGTTGTGTGCAAAGAGAATAACCGTTTATGTAAAATGATTAGATTTGTAATTAAAAATTAAAACCCAATCGTTTTAAGTATTAACACACGTAACCAGTTCCTTGTTTAATGTGTGAGTGGGACACGTGGCACACATGCAATGGAACAACTTTGCATGTTCAGTAATTATGGCAATAATTACTGCTGCTCTCTCTCTCTCTCTCTCTCTCCCCTATTTCCAATACACTTTAACACTCTAATACTCATTAACAGTTGACAATTATTTATCTCATTTTTCAAAAACCCTTTCAAATTTCGAGTACTAGACAAATTTCGTCAGTGTTTGTCAATTCTCCAACTTTATTACCATAACCCTTTCAAAAACTGCACAGTTGTGAATTTATGTGTGTGTATAGCAGAGTTTACTAATTCAATATTTAGAGCATCTAATTTTTCATAAAAACCATAAAATAAATCAGTAAACACTGTTTGCACAAGCTCTCATAGTAAACACTTAATGTCTGATGAATGCTAAACTCTGTAGTAAATAATTTTTATACACTAACTCTGAATGAACTTTTACCCCCCTTCTAACTAATATAATTTCTTTTTCTTTTCTCCAGTAATCAGAGGTTGGAACTAGTCACCAAAAATCCTATAATTTTAGCCCTTATCTTTTTGATAAGTTCCTGGGTCTTCCTAGTCTTTGACTAGTCACCAAAAATTAGAGAATTTTAGCCCTTACTTTTTACTAGCAAGTTCCTGGGTCGTCCTAGACACAACATAATCTCAAAGGAGTTCTAACAGCCTATATACATTTGTTTTGGGGTAGACTAATAACAGCATCTAACTTAACAGAGTTTAACAAACAGAGTTTAGAAGTCATCAACATCAAAAGTTAGTCATGAGAGGCAATGCACACAGCATTTACAGACTCAGAGTTTAGGATAGATAAACTAAGAGATGCTATAAGTATGGAAACAGTATCATGCTGTGTTAATTTTCTGCACAGTCTAAGATTAGATCACAAATAACTTAGAAGGATTCATGATTAATTACTGAGAATTATGTTTCATACAGATTTCTTCATCGGTGTTTATGTTCAGACAATAACATTATTATAGTTTATCCAACATTTCAACAGTGTATGACCTACAGAGTATTCTAATAGTTGTATTACCACATGAAGGTATACTAATCACAGAAAACATAATCACAGAAACATGAGCAACATATTATATAAGTAAAGTTTGAGTCTAACCAGTATCTCTAGTCAAAACCAGAGATCATTCCTAGTTCATTTACCAGCCTTGTAAATGTAGCTTCACTCAATGGCTTGGTGAAGATATCTACAAGCTATTGTTCTCTAGACACAAAATGAAGCTCAATATTTCCTTTCTCTACATGTTCTCTGATAAAATGGTACCTTATGCTGATGTGCTTGGTCATTGAATGCTGTACTGGATTACCTGTCATGGCAATAGCACTTTGATTATCACAGAAAATAGGTATTTTACTGTACCTTAATCCATAATCCAGCAATTGATTCTTCATCCACAGAATCTGTGCATAACAGCTACCAGCTGCAATATACTCTGCTTCAACTGTAGATGTAGAAATTGATTTCTGTTTCTTGCTGTACCAAGAAACAAGTCTGTCACCCAGAAATTGACAACTTCCATTGGTGCTTTTTCTGTCTATCTTACATCCTGCAAAGTCTGCATCAGAGTAACCAAGTAGCTTGAAATCTGATTCTCTGGGATACCACAAACCTAAGGTTATGGTGCCCTTGAGATACTTAAAAATTCTCTTCACAGCTGTTAGATGTGGTTCTTTGGGGTCTGCCAGAAACCTTGTACAGAGACAAGCTGCATACATGATGTCAGGTCTTCTTTCTGTTAGATAAAGAAGAGACCCTATCATGCCTCTGTAGCTTGTCATATCTACTGGAGCTCCTATGTCTTTGTCCAACTTTATTGCTGTTGCCATGGGAGTTGTTGCAGATGAACAGTCAAGCATACCAAATTTCTTGAGAAGATTTTTGGTATATTTTTCTTGATTTATAAAAATCCCATCATCTGTTTGCTTCACTTTTAGGCCTATAAAATAACTAAGCTCTCCCATCATGCTCATTTGATACCTAGACTGCATGAGCTTGGCAAACTGCTTACAGAGTTTATCATTAGTAGACCCAAAAATTATGTCATCAACATATATCTGAACTAAAAGCAAGTCACTGCCAGATTTAAAATAGAACAGGGTTTTATCAATTGTACCTCTGTTGAACCCACTTTCTAAAAGAAATTGTGCAAGAGTTTCATACCATGCTCTTGGTGCCTGCTTAAGTCCATAGAGTGCCTTATCCAGCCTGTAGATATAGTCTGGATATTTGGGGTCCACAAATCCTGGTGGTTGTTCAACAAACATTTCTTCTTCAAGCTTCCCATTCAGAAAAGCACTTTTTACATCCATCTAAAATACCTTGAATTTCTTTTGAGAGGCATATGCTAGAAAAATCCTTATTGCCTCCAATCTTGCAACTGGAGAAAAAGTTTCATCATAGTCTATTCCTTCCTGCTGTGAATAGCCTTTTGCCACAAGTGTAGCCTTGTTCCTTGTAACAACTCCCTCACTATTAGTTTTATTTCTGAAAACCCATTTAGTACCAAAAACAGATCTATTCTTTGGTCTTGGTACAAGGGTCCATACTTCATTTCTTTCGAATTCATTTAACTCCTCCTGCATTGCTGTTATCCAGTCAGCATCTTGAAGAGCTTCTTGTACCTTCTTTGGTTCAGATTTAGAGAAAAATGCATGAAACAGACATTCATTTGTTGTAGCACTCCTTGTCCTTACTGAAAGGCAGAGTGTGTAAACTTGTAACACTATAACTAATGTAACTCATCTAAAGGAAAAGATACTTAACCAGAAGACAATCAAGAATAAGAAGTCACAAAGAAATCAACACTAAATGAAGACAAGGTAATTGATACAATTCAACATGTTAACTATGATCAAGCCAAGAAGAAATCATTGAGAGAAGTTCAAGTCAAAGTTGTTCATGCCTCAGTGATTTGAAAAGCCAAGAATCAAGATCATAACTATCAGTATCAATAAGACTAATTGATTTCAAGTGAACAAGAAGGAAAGCAAATATTGGAAAGCCACATTACTAATTGGATATGGTAATTTATTCAAGAAGCAAAAACACTATCAAGACTAGTCACTTATGAACCAGACCAGTGCATCAAGTGTCAGGACATTGATAGCAAGTTTATGTCAGTAATAAAGATCCATGTTCAAGAGCTTGGTGAAGAATAAAGAAGACATGAAGATATCACAAGTTCAAGATGTGCATTGAAATTTCAAGTTGAAGACCAGAATATTTTCTAAGTACTAAATATTCTAGATGACCAAGTAGAAGTTTCTAAGTAGAAGTTCTACTTAGAAATTCGAGATGGCTAAGTAGAAATTCTCAAGTAGAAGTTCTACTTAGAGTGCAGCTTCAACATGACACATGGCATCTTCTGATTGGCAGATTTCCAAGCTTTCAAGATAAGGCAAGATTTATGTGGACATCATTGGGCCACGTATATCTTAGTCTTTGAAGACTACAGGACATAGATTACATGTAGTATAAATAGAAGTACTTGTGTAATGATTTAGAGAGTGAGCAATTCTTGAGAAAAACACATGTAAAAGAGAGAGAGTGCATTCACAGAGCTTAGTATCATTCACTTCTCTCTGAACTTCTGTTATACTTTGTAATGAATGTTGTAGCAACCACTTCAAGTTATATATAAGACATATATTCCTTGAATCTGTGTGTTCGTTTATTGCATCGTATTTATTGCTTCTCATATTCGAAAAGTTGTATTCACTCCCCCCTCTACAACACATTTGGACCTAACAATTGGTATCAGAGCTATATGTTTAACATACAAAACATAGATCCTTATGTTTAGTAGAAGAATCGTGAGTTTTCATTTTCTAGATCTACTTTTCATTTTCTCGAAAAGTGTGCTTTAATTCGTTGGTAGTGAAAACTCATCCGAAAAATTATTTAAATACTCCAGGTGTGATTATTTAGCTTGGGTGTATTTTAATTAATTTTTGTGAATTAATCTGGGTACTTTCATATTTGGTGTTCTTGAGTGTTCATCATCTGTTCTTATCAAAGAAGACAACCCAACAACTTTTTGATCTCCTTTTCAAATAGATAAATAGTAAAAGAATAAAAAGGTGTTTTTGGACTTTTTGATTTGCATTATTCACGGCCGAAAGTGAAACAAGACATACTCAGTACCTAGCACGTGGGTTAGGTGGGTTAGGTGAGTAAAGCATCAAACGTCAAAAGGTGTTAAAGAGATAATATTGTTTATTCAATATTAAAGTAATCTGCAGAAAAATTATTCTAAGGACAAAAGTTCTACATAGAATTTCTACTTGAGATTTTCTACATAGAATTTCGACTTGGACAATTTCTACTTAGTGAAGTTCGACTTGAGCAAAATTTCTACTTAGAGAAATTTCGACTTAGGCAAAAGTTCTACATATAAATTCTACATAGCCTAGTCTTGGGTACTTAGAAACTTTTAGTGACCAGAATTGAAATGGCTCCTAAAAATGCATTCAAGATCCCAATGTTCAACCGAGATCACTATGAAGAATGGGTTTTCAGAATGAGACTCTATCTAGAGACTGTTAACCCTGAATATCTGGAAGTCCTTGACAAGGGTAAATTTGTTCCAATGGTGGTTATTCCTGCACATACGGAAGGAGTGGTGGTTATAGCACCTCGGTCTGAGCCCAAAAAGGCAGCGGACTTTTCGGATGCTGACAAGGAGCAAATAGCTTGTGATACTGCCGTACGACAAACCTTGATGGAATCTCTTGATCATGAAATGTTCAACATAGTCAAAGGTTTGACTACAGCAAAGAAGATTTGGGACAAGATAGAAGTTGTCATGGAAGGATCTGCAGAGGTTAGAAGTAACAAGACACTCATACTCAAGATGGAGTATGACACCTTCAGAATACGAAAAGGAGAAGGCATAACAGACATCTATCTACGATTCAGTCAGTTGGTATTGGATTTGAATCTGAGAGGTGTAACTCTCCCCATGGTTGAGACTAACACGAGATATCTGAGGAACCAGCCAAAGAGCATTGAACATAGGGTCTACGCAATAAGAGAAACCAGAGATTTGCATACAACTTCTCTGGAAGAGTATTATGGAATATTAAAGACCTGTGAGCTGGAAACACTTCAAGATCAAGCATGGGACAATGATTCAAAAGGAAAAGAAACTGCATTAGGATTAGTTGCTGATGAGGAAGAGTCTAAGAAGGCAATGGTTGCAGCAAAGCCTAAATCATCACTTGCACCACATCAAGTTGATAATGATGACGAGTGCACATCTAACAGTGATGATGACTACTACACCCAAGAAGAGCTGGACAACATGGACGATAGTGTCGTGGCATACATGGCAAGGAAGTTCAGCAACATGAGATTCAGAAAGAGCAACCGACCACAAAGAAATTCTTCATCTTTCTATCGGGCTGCTAAGGGTGGTGGTAGTTCGTCAGGCCACCAAGGTAAAGGCAAGAATACCAGCTACAAATCTCCTTTGGATTTCAAAATGAAGTTCAAATGCTATAATTGTGGTGAAGCTGGACATTTTGCCTCAGACTGCAAAAAGCCTAAACAGACTTATCCAAAAGAGACATATGAAGCCCTCAAAAGCAAGTATGAATCACTGGTGAAGGAAAGACATGGAAAACGAGCTTTATTGGTGACAGAAAAAAGAGCTTGGGATGATTCAGATGAGGAAGATGTTACTCATGTAGCAAACTTTGCCCTCATGGCTGAGACATCAGAGGAACCAGAGGTACCAGTTCTAACCCTTAAAGTAGAAATGTCCATTGATGATTATAAGGAACAGAACGGGGCTCTTAGTGAAGAGATCTATATGTTGTGCAAAAGCCTAGACTCTTCTCAAAAGGAACAGAAAACACTTGTTGCCAAATGCAGAATGCTTGAGGCAAAAGTTGAAGAGCTAGAGGCTGCTTGCACTGTAGATACTTCCCTAAGAGACTTTATTAAATCTCTGGAACACAAGCTCGTCCTTAAGGAAGAAGTAGAAGCATGTATTAGGAACAAACTAGCTGAGTTAGAAACTAAATGCGAAGCTTACAAACTAGCTGCTAGTAAAGTGTATGTAGATAATGACACATTTAAGAAGATAACTGGAGTGGGTATAGGACTTGATTATTCTGACCTTCCTAAGAAAGAAGGAAAGAGACCTATTGACCCTAGTTCCAGTGACCTTAAAAAGGAAACACCTAGCATTCTTAAATCAACTGTCAAACCTATCTACAAACACCTTGTTCCTAGAATAGAAGAAGAAGAGACTGAATTAATAGCTAGATATGAGATTGAGATGGAAGATCGCCAGAAAGCACAACCTATAACTCCTATCAAACAAGTTAAAATCAATTTCCCTAGAGATGAATCTAGACTAGGATTAGGAGCTAAGGCTGTTAAACAACAAGGAAAGAAAGAAAAAGGCATAAAAGAGGTTAAGGCTGAACGAATAAATAAAGCATGTTATCACTGTAAATCTACTGAACATCTTTCTTATGCATGTAAAGCTAACATAAATGTTCCTGCAGCACATGCCATGCCTACCACACATACAATGAATAATCTGCATCAGAATCATGCACAGTGTGGTCAACCTAATTGTATGCCATGCACTTTTAACGTCATGCAAACTTTTGTGAATTTAATGAATGCATCTAGCCAGTCATGCTTAAATACTGCTGCTAGTTCAAACATCAAGAAAAAGCATGTGAGAGCCAAGACTGTCAGTCCTCCTAAAGTTAGGAGTGACAAACCTTCTCCTAAGACTGACAAATCTGTCAAGTCTGAGAAAGGAAAGGAGATAGTCGAAAGCTCTAGTAATGTTAAGAAAAGTGCATCTCCTGTTGTTAAATCTGTTGATTCTCGATCTTATCGAAAAGCCGGGCCCAATCAAAGTTGGGTTCCGAAGAATGTCTAACCAATCTGTCATTGCAGGGCGTTAAGCAGAATAGAAATAAAGTTATATGGGTGCTAGACAGTGGAGCATCGAGGCATATGACTGGAAACAAGTCCCTGCTTACAGAGTTGGTTATGAAGGCTGGCCCTTATGTTACCTTTGGAGATGACAGCATAGGTGTGACTAAGGGATATGGCAAACTGAAGACTGGTAATGTCATCATTGAAGATATTTCCTATGTTGAGGGACTGAAGCACAATCTGTTGAGTATCAGTCAATTCTGTGACAAAGGTTACGAAATTGTCTTCAATAAGAAAGGTGTATCAATCACTCACATCAAGGAAGGCTCATTGGCTTTGAGAGGAGTTCGAAAGGCAGATCTTTTTGTTGCAGACATGGATTCAGCAAATCAGAATGAGGTCACCTGTTTCTACAGCAAAGCCTCGGATGATGAAAGCTGGTTATGGCACAAAAAACTATCTCACTTAAACTTCAAAACGATGAATGCTCTCGCGAGGCGAGAATTGGTGAGAGATCTACCTCAAATGGAGTTCGCTCCGAAAGGACTCTGTGAAGCTTGTGAAATGGGAAAGTCGAAGCGAGCATCGCATAAAAGCAAAGAAATTTCTAGTATTACTGAGCCTCTGCAACTTCTTCATATGGATTTGTTTGGCCCAGTGAATGTCCTATCTTTGTCTAGGAAAAGATATGCATTGGTAATCGTGGATGACTTCTCCAAGTATACATGGGTATTGTTCGCAATGACAAAAGATGAAGTACCTTTCTTAATCATTGATCACATCACTCAAATTGAGAATGTTTCAACACTTACTGTGAAGACGATTAGATCAGACAATGGCACTGAATTCAAAAACGCAGTGCTGAATGACTTCTGTGTATCTAAAGGAATACGTCGTCAGTATTCAACCCCGAGAACTCCACAGCAAAATGGAGTAGTTGAAAGGAAGAATAGAACTTTGGTTGAAGCAGCAAGAACTTTGTTGTATGATTCAAAACTTCCTTTGTACTTCTGGGCCGAAGCAGTGAGTACCGCTTGTTACACTCAAAATAGAACCTTGATAATAAAAGATAAAGAAAAGACACCATGTGAATTAATGAACAACAGAAGACCAACAATCAAATACTTTCATGTCTTTGGAGCAAAATGCTATGTACTTATAGATGATGAAAATCTAGGCAAGTTTGCAGCAAAAGCTCGTGAAGGAATCTTTGTTGGTTACTCTACAGATGTGGTGGCAGCTTATAGAGTGTTCTTAGTGAATGATCGAAAAGTGACTGAAAGCTACAACGTCAGATTCGACGATACCAAACTCCCATCAATTTCTAGAGATTCTAGTGAACCTGAGTCCCTAAAATTTCAGAATCTGGACTTAGATGAACTTGAAGATGAACCTGAGTTAGTTGTCCCATTAAATGTTCCAAGTGTACGTGAAGAACCTGAGTCTAGTGAACAAGCTAATTCTACAAGATCAGAAAAGACTCCTTCAGTACGAACCGGCAATAACTCAGGGGGAGTAAATAGCAGCTCAAGGACAACTGTTCAAGGCTCGAGACGAGTTGACAGTAGTTCTGTAGGAGCTGGCACTAACTCAGGGGGAGTTAGTGAGAATAATCAAAGTAGTCAGCACCACAACTCAGAAAGTCAAGCTGAATCATCAAGACAATTTCCAGGTGAACGGGTATGGAATAGAGACCATCTGTTTGAGTTAATTATTGGTGATCCAGATGCTGGTGTGACTACTAGAAGAACTGCAAGAGCTGACCTGGCTAATATTTCCTTATATTCTGGATTCTTATCCAAGCTTGAACCTAAAGAAATAGAAGAAGCTCTTGGTGATGCTGATTGGGTGATTGCAATGCAAGAGGAACTCAATTAGTTTGAAAGGCAAAAAGTTTGGAAACTGGTACCCCGACCAAAGAACATATCAGTAATTGGAGCTAGGTGGGTATTCAGAAATAAACTGGATGAAAACGGACTTGTAACACGAAACAAGGCTCGTTTGGTTGCAAAAGGTTATTCTCAGCGAGAAGGAATTGATTATGATGAAACCTATGCACCAGTTGCAAGACTTGAGGCAGTCAGGATGTTCTTGGCATTTGCAGCACATAAGAACTTCAAGGTTTTCCAGATGGATGTGAAAAGTGCCTTCCTGAACGGAGAGTTAGAAGAAGAAGTGTATCTAGAACAGCCGCCTGGCTTCGTTGATCCAGAACATGTAGATTTTGTGTATCTTCTCTTCAAATCTGTCTATGGCCTCAAGCAATCCCCAAGGCGATGGTATGAAACCCTATCCTTATTCTTAATTGAAAATGGTTTTACTAGGGGAGTAATTGATAAAACATTGTTCTATAAAAATGTAAGAAATGACTTAATACTTGTTCAAGTCTATGTGGACGATATTATTTTTGGGTCATCAAATGAGCGCTTGTGCGAGAAATTTGCCAAGCTAATGCAGGAAAAATATGAGATGAGCATGATGGGAGAGCTGTCCTTCTTCCTTGGATTATAGATCAGTCAGAGAAAAGATGGTATCTTTATCTGTCAATCCAAGTACGTCAGAGATTTACTCAAAAAGTACAATCTAGAAGATGCATCAGCAGCTAAGACTCCCATGGCAACAGCCACGAAGCTTGATGAAGATAAATCAGGTAAACCAGTTGACATCACAAGCTATCGAGGTATGATTGGCTCACTCCTCTATTTAACTGCAAGAAGACCCGATATAATGTTCGCAACTTGTTTATGTGCAAGGTTCCAAGCGGATCCTAGAGAATCAAATCTCGTAGCCGTCAAGAGAATTTTTAGGTATCTCAAGGGCACACCAAATCTAGGGATTTGGTACCCAAGAGATACAGGTTTTAATCTAATTGGCTATTCGGATTCAGACTATGCAGGTTGCAGGATTGATAGGAAAAGCACATCTGGTGCTTGTCAGTTTCTTGGCAGAAGATTGGTGTCCTGGCAAAGTAAAAAGCAACATACAGTATCTACTTCTACTGCTGAAGCTGAGTACATTGCTGCTGGAAGCTGTGTAGCTCAAATACTGTGGATGAGGAACCAATTGAAGGATTATGGCATGGAGCACAAGAAAATTCCAATTATGTGTGACAACACAAGTGCCATTGCCATAACCAACAATCCTGTAGATCACTCAAGAACCAAGCACATCGACATCAGGTATCATTTCATAAGAGAACATGTCGAGGAGGGGACTGTGGAGCTACATTTTGTGCCCACAATGCAACAAATTGCAGATATTTTCACCAAACCTCTTGATGAAGTAACATTCAATAGATTGGTTGGTGAATTGGGAATGCTTAACACAAGTTAGTAAAGCCTTCTATCTGTAAAATCCAGGTTTATGTTTGTATGAGCAAGCTAGTCAATCATTATGTGCTTAGACTTTAAAATGCCTAATTAATGATTGTTATAGTTTGCATATAGTTTGTATAAATTCATTATGTTTTAAGTGTCTTTTATAGCACAAATCTGTGAATTTATGCTTGTTAGATTGCATGATCATAGGGGGAGTTAAATTCATAATATTCTAAATTTTACATGATTTTTAGATGAATTTACCTATGATTTTCATATAATTAGAGGCCTTAGAATTGAATTTCTTCAAAATTTCGAGTTAGTGTCTATCTCGAAACTCATCTAGAAATTCGACTTGAATTTCGACTTAAGCTGTCAGAGTGAAGTTTTGAAAATTCTAAGTCTGGGAAGAATTTCGAGTTGTCTATCTCGAAATTCGACTTTGAGTTCGAGTTCGAGTTACCAGTGTGCCTAGTTCTATCTTCAAAATATTCGAGATAAAGTCTATCTCGAATTTTATCTCAAATGTTGAGATGAGGTTTCCATTAAGGGAATATTTTGAAAAGAACTGAGAATAACTTCGAGTTAGTCTATCTCGAAACTCAACTCGAATTTCGACTTGATGTTCGAGATAGAGTTCTCAGTTGCTTAAGGGAATTTTTTGAGTTACTCCTAACTCGAATCTTATCTCGAAGGTTGAGATTAGGTTTCCATTCAAGATATTTTGGAAAGAATTGAGATTAACTTCGAGTTAGTCTCTATCTCGAAACTCAACTCGAATTTCGACTTGATGTTCGAGATAGAGTTAAACTTCTAACTCGAAACGTATCTCGAATTTTCCTTTATTTCTTTTACTGGAGGGGAATTTTCCAAGTCTACAAACCAATCCAGTTCGAGATAAGATTTCCCTGTAGTCTTTGCTGTAAAATTGGTTAAAGTGCTTATTTGTGCTTATTTGTTCGAGTTAACCTCTATCTCGAACTTCATCTCGAAGTTAGACTTGATGTTCGAGATAGAGATGTTCGAGATAGAGTTCGACTTAAGTGTTCCCTGTATGGACTTAGTATTTTTCACTCTTTTTAACGGGGACATTTTTGTCATTTCACAATCATCTATATATACATCTCTAACTCGATGCATCATTCACTTTACCTAATTTCATTTTCACAGCAGCCGCTTCATAAAAACAGGGCGATTTCACAAATTACATACCTTTAATCCGTGTTTTTGTGATTAGACTCATACTAATCACGAATTACTGCCAATTTGTTGACTACTATTGTCTGTGTTATCCTTAATCGTTGTGGTGGTGTGTTTAGTGACCATTCATACACGCACATATACATACACACGAACATAAATTGTTTGTGTAACTGTTCATAAAACACGATTTCATATTCTCTATCTAAACACACACGATTTCACTGGTATACACACGAATATTCATCTTCATTGAATATTCAGATTTAGTATTGGCTATTGATTGAATCCCGTAGTTTAATTTCTCAAAGGGACTTTTGTTGTTCTTGTTAAATTAAAAGGGATACAATCTTTAATTCGTAAATTACTTGTTTTTCAAAATTAAAAAAAAAAAATTTCACATCTTTTAAAGAAAAACATTTAATTAAAATGGCTCACCAATTTTCACTTGCTAAAAACAATTTTTATAATATTTCTACGGAAATTGGTGATCAACTCCCACGGTTTAAGTTTTGGGTACGATTTCTCAATTTGTACTCCAAGGCTAGCCATGCTTTTACTGCTAAACCTACACTAGTACATGATGCTTTACAGCAATTATGGACTAGTGCGATTACTTTTGGGAGCAAAACAACCCCCTACGGTTTCAGGTTTACCTTAGCGGGTCAGGAATATGAGGTGACTGAAGAAATTGTCAACAGGGTTCTGGGATTCCCAATCAAAGATGTTTATGATGCAGAACCTACAGCGGAACAACGCCTCACATTCTTTGAAGAAATAGGATGTTATCCTCCGACTGGCCGGATCACTGGAAACATCCAAAAACAATTCTTCCATGTGGAATGGAATTACTTTTTCAAGGCCATCACAAGATGTTTTCGGGCACGCGAAAAAGATTTTCATCAAATTCCAATTCCAATGCAAACCTTTGCAGTTGCCCTAGCAAGAGAACTGGATATAAATTATGGACGCATAGTTCTCTCTGAGATAGTGGCCTCAATGGGATCTCCTGCAAGCAGAGACCTCACTACAACTGATGTTGTCTGCTGGTTTCCTCGGTTCCTACAAATGCTGATTAATGATTTAATACCGAAGGATGCTCTTGCTGTTAGACAGGGATTTGCCAGAAGCCCAACATCTGCACCGCTAGGGATGGGCACTAAGTCACTTTCAACTATTGCTAATCAGGATAAACATCAAGGTAAACATATGTCAATTCCTGAAAATATTCAAATGTGGCTTACATATGATGCAGGAGTTACCAATTTGGAGGCATCATCACAAGTTTCATCACATGCTCAGAATCCATATGTTCATGCTGAGGCATTTGATGAGATTCCTGATGAGCAAAGCGATGATGCACAAGGTAATCAATCAGGTAATCTCTCCCTGCATACTATTCATTCCTCCTCCTATGTATCTGATTCCGAGACCCAAGAGACTGCTAACCCGCAGGATCTATCCCAGGGTGAGAGCTATATTTCTGAGCCTGATACACAGTCTTATTCTCTTTCACCCCTGTTAACGGAAGTCAGAAAGCCAGCACATGTATATGTAGGAGATGATGAGGAGAGTGAACCCGAAGAGCAGCAACTTATTCGAAAGAAAGCCAAACTTTTTCATGCTGCTACTTCAAAAGTCCAGTCAAACCCTAATGTGTCACATGCAACCACTCCACCTCACGAGAGTGGTTCTCCCTTTAAACAATCTGCACATAGGGATTTTGGTGAGGATTATGTACCTTTTAAAGATCCTGTTGCTTCAAAAGGACATGAAGTTTTAACAACTTCAGCCGTACCTTCACCGGTACGTACTGATGCTGCAAAGAGGATCAGTTCTGATGTCGTACAAGAACACTTTGCAGCCACTCAGCCTGAGATTTCAACTCAGGACATAACAGAAATAGATCCCATAACTGCCAATTATATTGCTTATCCAATTTCTGCAGGTACTGCTTCATACTTTGGATCAATCATTGAAGACATACACGAGCGTGAGACAGGGAGTGTGTGTGAGAGGTTAGGGAGAGAGGGACCTTCATTTTTAAGGCCCGAAACCGAGCGCCAAATACTAACAGAACGAGTATTAGAGCGAGGTCACCTAAACCAAACACCGTCCCTTAATATTGAAAATCTTGATACACGTATGACTTCTATGGAAAATCAGATGAGGCAGTTCGGGCAGACGATGGGGCAGTTCGGTATTAACATTGGAAACAATCAAAGGGCTCTTGATGACTACGCAGCAAGAATGGCAAGTCAAGCTACGGCTTTTGATGCTTTGACAAACAAGGTCAATGACTTGGGCCATGTTGGTGGTGTCTTGGGAAGCACTCTTAATGAAAGGATGGGGGCAATGGAGTCTACAATGCATACAATGGCAGTGGAGATCAGTAGAATGATGTTCGCAGTCAGGAGTTTTGTGCCCCCGGAGTGTTTCGAGTCACAACAACCTCCTCCCGATGCTGGTGCAGGTGGTGCAGGTGGTACTAGTGGAGCGGGAGCCTCTAGTTCTGGTTTTGGAGGTTCTTATGCAGCTGGTGGATCTGAAGACCAAGGTGGAGCTCAGGATAACTCACCTAAGTGGGAGAGTGGAAAGGAGACGAGACAGCAGGCAGTTCACATCGAAGAAATTGAAGAACTCGCTGATCTTGTCAAGGAAACAGAAATTGAGCCTGCTGTTGATGAAGAGGTTCTGAGGAGGAGAAAGGGTAAGGCAATGATGGTTGATGAGCCATTCGTTGACCTGAGTCATCAGGAAACAGTACAGGAGGTACTTGACTCAGATTCTGATATGGAAGACGTACCTTTGGCACATGCTATAAAGAGATCTTTGAAGGAACAAGGTGGAGGTGCTGGGATGTCTTCCGGAATGCCTGAAGAAATTCCTGTTGATGAGGAAACCCTTAAAGCTCAACAGTTAGCCTTGGAACAAGCTCAGTTCCATAAGATGAAGATGATGCAAGAACGTGCTGCATTCCTAGAAAAGAAAGTGGAGCTCCAAGGGAAGCAATATGATCATGAGCTTGCAAGGCTAGCTGATCCTCAAGTTGATCTCGACAAGAGGAGGATAGGACAGAAGTGGGATGAAGCAAGGAAGATAATGATGGGACCCTGTGCGAAAGGAGTTTATAACAAGGAGGCAGATGATCTGTTCTACAACTTGAATTTGCAGAATCCAATGACTGGGGACTATATAAGTGCTTTGAAGAGATTAATTTCTAAAGTCAGGGTTGGATATAATGCAACACTTAAGGAGTGGCAGGTTATTTTGTCTTTGGTAGAAGGAGTCCCAACATCTTTCCTATATGTGGATGACCAATTCATAACGAGAAGATCTGCGTCAGAGTTGTTCTTGCTAGCGACAAAAATTCAATACTCTCAATCTGAGGAGCTAAGCATTCTGTATAGGGATCAGTTAATGCAGCTAGCAGAGGACAAGGGTCCAGAATTCTCAGCATATCCAAATTTTGTCCGGATGGTAGTTGACGGAAAGATGAAGAGGGTTAGCATGGAGGAAAATGATCTAATGGAGCTTTCAGTGGAATCTCTCAAAGCTGTCTGTAGACAAATGATGAGTAAGGGATTCGCTTCTGAGCTTAATGAAAAATCCGTGAAGATCATTGAAAGAGTCATATTCAAAAAGAGCAATGAGGTGTGGAAGTGTGATATCATTGCTCCAAACCCTCTAGATAACGTGAAGATTGAGCCGGAGCTGATGGAGAAGAAATGGAATATTCTTCAAGCAATGAAGAATGTAGATGAAGCTCTGACTCTTCCTTCTGGAGCACTGGAACAAGGAGAGATAAGGGAGGCTATTGGTGTTCCAGGAAGTGATAGTGTATACTGGATACACGCTTATGTTGAAGATACAGCTGATGCCTTAGTATTCATAGATGCAGACCAGAATCAAACATTCTTGCATATGAGTAGAAAATGGCTGCTACAGACTCACGATGCTGCATTTCTGGAGAGAGTATTACATGTATTCAAATGGGGCGAAGTGGAAGATATGTATGTGGAAGAAAAGCAGAGACTCATGAGTTACCTGTCTGAGATAGTGGTGGAAAAGAAGCGGATGGAGCGAGATGCGGCCAGTGTCCACAATACTGACCGTGTCAAGGGCTACCCTAAGATGATCTATTGTCAGTTTAAAGCTGATAAATCTCATTGGAAACCTCAGCTCATAATGAAGAACTTTGGGGACATTCCAAAGATCAGGACTACTCGGGAGGTGGACAAACTCAGAAGGCTTTTCAAACATCCTTATCCAGAGCCCAAGAATCCTCTAGAAATGGAAGCTGTAAGTCTATTGAATGCTAGGTGGAAGCAGCTTCGCGATCCAGTGTACAAGAAAGAACAGCAGCAGAAGGAGAAGCGCAGAAGGCAGAAAGAAGAGAAAGACCAAGCTGCTGAAGCTAGAAAGAGGAAACGGAATTAGGGTTAAAGGTCAGAGTGGTGTGAACTTGAAGTTGGAAAAACTTCATGTCTTTCGGTTGCTTTAACTCACTTGAGGAAAATTCATCTTAGAGTGAATCCAATAAGGTGATATAAGTTTGACTAAAAGGTATGAAATAATCCAGGTGATAGGAATCACTCAAATGATCTTTAATTCGAAGTTCGAATTCTGTTTCTAGTTTAAGTTCTTTGTATTGTTTTCAAGTAAATTTCAATTGTAAATTATTCAAGACTGTAATGTTAATTATCTTTTCTCGTCTCATTGTTTAGTTGAGTTATCCTTCATTAATTTGAATGTCATTGTTAGACAGTCAAATAGGGGGAGATTGAAAGGCAGAGTGTGTAAACTTGTAACACTATAACTAATGTAACTCATCTAAAGGAAAAGATACTTAACCAGAAGACAATCAAGAACAAGAAGTCACAAAGAAATCAACACTAAATGAAGACAAGGTAATTGATACAATTCAACATGTTAACTATGATCAAGCCAAGA
Organism: Saposhnikovia divaricata; assembly: GCA_036435485.1. Classification (NCBI taxonomy): domain Eukaryota; kingdom Viridiplantae; phylum Streptophyta; class Magnoliopsida; order Apiales; family Apiaceae; genus Saposhnikovia; species Saposhnikovia divaricata. The sequence goes on along the minus strand of CM071597.1, from coordinate 118,348,632 downwards.
AGAAATCATTGAGAAAAGTTCAAGTCAAAGTTGTCCATGCCTCAGTGATTTGAAAAGCCAAGAATCAAGATCATAACTATCAGTATCAATAAGACTAATTGATTTCAAGTGAACAAGAAGGAAAGCAAATATTGGAAAGCCACATTACTAATTGGATATGGTAATTTATTCAAGAAGCAAAAACACTATCAAGACTAGTCACTTATGAACCAGACCAGTGCATCAAGTGTCAGGACATTGATAGCAAGTTTATGTCAGTAATAAAGATCCATGTTCAAGAGCTTGGTGAAGAATAAAGAAGACATGAAGATATCACAAGTTCAAGATGTGCATTGAAGTTTCAAGTTGAAGACCAGAATATTTTCTAAGTACTAAATATTCTAGATGACCAAGTAGAAGTTTCTAAGTAGAAGTTCTACTTAGAAATTCGAGATGGCTAAGTAGAAATTCTCAAGTAGAAGTTCTACTTAGAGTGCAGCTTCAACATGACACATGGCATCTTCTGATTGGCAGATTTCCAAGCTTTCAAGATAAGGCAAGATTTATGTGGACGTCATTAGGCCACGTATATCTTAGTCTTTGAAGACTACTGGACATAGATTACATGTAGTATAAATAGAAGTACTTGTGTAATGATTTAGAGAGTGAGCAATTCTTGAGAAAAACACATGTAAAAGAGAGAGAGTGCATTCACAGAGCTTAGTATCATTCACTTCTCTCTGAACTTCTGTTATACTTTGTAATGAATGTTGTAGCAACCACTTCAAGTTATATATAAGACATATATTCCTTGAATCTGTGTGTTCGTTTATTGCATCGTATTTATTGCTTCTCATATTCGAAAAGTTGTATTCACCCCCCTCTACAACACATTTGGACCTAACACTTACTTTCGCATCTGGATCTCCAATAATTAGATCAGGTGTATGAGATTTTGTCCAGTTCCTAGCTGAAGATAAATGACTTCTATCAGTATTTGATCCTCCCCTTGATCCATGTTCTCCTGATTTTCTTATTGCCTTTCTTCAGTCTCTGAGGCTCCCCCTGAATTTGACTGCTCAGAGTCTGAACTGTCATATTTTGCACTTTCAGAGTTTGAGTCATTAGAGATTGATCCAGATTTTTCAGCTGACTCGCTTTCAGTATTTGAGTCATGATCTTGAAGTGATCCTTCATGCTCCCCCTCAACTAGTTCTCCCCTTTGTTCTGGTTGAGAAGTTTCTTCAGTGTTTACCAGTAGAGGTTCGGAGTATGCTGAACGGAGTTTGTGGACTCAGCTTCATCAGAGTTTACTTCATCAGAGATTAATTCTTCATTTTCAAAGCGCAGTTGATCATGTTCATCTACATCTTCAAGTCCAGTTATTTTCTTGTCATCAAATAACACATGAATTGACTCCATAATTACCTTGGTTCTCAGATTATAAACTCTGAATGCCTTAGTTGATAGTGGACAGCCAACAAAAATTCCTTCATCAGCTTTTAACTCAAATTTGGTAAACTGTTCAGAATGAGTTTTTAACACAAAGCATTTGCACCCAAAAATATGAAAATATTTGAGGTTAGGCTTCTTTTTCTTCACCATCTCATATGGTGTTTTCCCATGCTTGTTGATCAGAGTGGCATTTTGAGTAAAACAAGCAGTTTGAACTACTTTTGCCCAGAAATAGGTTGGCAATTTTGCTTCATCAAACATAGTTCTGACAGCTTCTATCAAGGTTCTGTTTTTCCTCTCAACTACACCATTTTGCTGTGGTGTACCAGATGCAGAATACTCTTGATTCACTCCTCTGTTCTTGCAGAATTCTTCCATTGTTGCATTCCTAAATTCAGTTCCATTATCACTCCTGATTATTTTGACTTTGTGATTTGATCCTTTGTCCAGCATCTTTACATGCTCCATCAGAGTTAATGCAGTTTCATTCTTCTTTGCTAAAAGATACACCCAAGTGTATCTGGTGTGTTCATCAACAATGACTAAAGCATATTTCTTTCTTCCAATAGACAAGACATTCACTGGTCCAAACAGATCAACATGCAGAAGATGATAAGGATCAATAATTGAAGATTCGGACTTGCTTTTGAAAGATGACTTCCTTTGTTTGGCCTTTTGACAGGAATCACACAGGCCATCAACATTTAATAAAGACTTTGGGAGTCCCCTTACAATATCCTTTCTTATCAACTCATTGATGTTGTTCAAATTCAAATGAGAGGGTTTCTTATGCCACTTCCAACTCTCTTCACTAGACATTCTTGTTCACAGGCACACAGCTTTTCCATCAGAGTTTGTCAACAAACTTGCTTCATAGATATTATTGTTCCTGTGTCCAACTAGAATAACTTTCCCTGTAGATTTACTGATAACTTCACAGTATTCAGGTTGAAAATCTACATGATAACCTCTGTCACAGATTTGACTCACAGATAGCAGATCATGCTTGAGTCCTGGAACTAGAGGTACATTTGTGATGGTGACATTTCCAAGATTGATATTGCTATATCCCAGAGTACGTCCTATGTTGCCATCTCCATAGGAAACTTTTGGGCCAGCCTTCTCCTCATACTCTGATAGCAGGGCTTTATTTCCATTCATGTGTCCTGAACATCCACTGTCCACGACTAGGGTACTCTCCCTGATGCCCTGCAATTACAAACATTCACTGAAGGTCAGATTTAAGGATCCAGACTTGCTTGGATCCTTTGGCTTTCTTAACTTTGTCAGCTTTAGCAGCGGAATTCTTATTATCAGAGTTTAAGCTAACATTTTCAGAGGTTACACTTGCAGAATTAACCTTAACCCATTTCAAATTGGGCTTCAGTTTATAATAATTATGATAAATAGCAAGATAATCCCTGCAAGTATAAATAGAATGCCAAGTACTTCCACAATGTTTGCATAAAGTCTGTGGTTTAGTTATAACATAATCATTCTTTACTCCAGACTTGGAAGGTAAAGAATTAATGTCTTTATTTTTCCTGCAGAAACTAGCAAGATGATTAGTACTACCACAGTTATGACATGTCTTCCTTGGAGCATAAGTAGCACGCATTTGATTATAACCTTTAGTAATGCCTACTTTCTGTTTCTTAACAGATTTTAACTCCTTAAGCTTATGTTTGAGTTGTTTATCTGTCATTGAATCAATATTAATCTGTTTAACACAAGTTTTTACTGATTCTTCCTTAATAGCTTCTTTTTCAACTTCAGACTTAGGTTCACTTGTGCCAGTAAAAAATTTTATAGATGGAAGATGTTTTCTAATTTTGACTTCTTTTTGAAACCTAAGTTCATCTTCCTCACAGTAACCTAAACCAACTGTGTCTCACTGAAAAACCTCATGAGTGTCTTTTCCAGAATCAGTCCAAGTCTTAATTATGTGATTTTGCTTTCTCCAATTCAGATTCTAGTTGCCTATATCTTCCAAGCAACTCATGTTCTAGATAAACAGCATCATCTCTTTCTTTCTGAACTTGTTGACAAGTTTCTCTTCAACAAATTTATTTTTTTCTTTAAGTTCAGAATTCTCAAATTTGATTCTCTCATTCTCTAAAGTCTGATCCCTATAACTGATATGTAATGCCTTAAGATAAATTCTCAATTCAGATATATTATCAGTATTATAAGCATAGGTAGTTAGAGGTACCTTGTTTTCAGAATCTTCAGATTCATTCTCATTTGAAGCCATGAGAGCATAGTTAACATCCTCATCTGAGTCTGAAGTGTCTGCCCAGTCTCTGCCTTTTGTGAAGAGTGCTTTTTCAGTTTTACCCTTCTTGTACTCAGGAGCATAGTGACCCATCTCCTTACACTTGTAGCATTGAATCACAGACTTGTCTTTCTTCCCAGATTTGGTATCCTTTCTCTCAGACTTTCTGAAACTCTTTCTGTCAGAATTTGAATCTTTCTTAGAGAACCTTTTTCCCTTCTTGAAATTCTTGAAACCCATCTTCTTGAAGGTCTTCACCATCAAAGCAGCCATTTGCATCATTTCTTCTTCATCATCCTCAGAGTCAGATGATTCATCAGTGTTTGAGTCAACATCAGAATTTGATGACTCACTTTCAGAATGTATGACCAAAGCTTTTCCATTAGCTTTATTCCTTGATGCTTCCTTCTTCAAGGGTTTTTTTTCAACCTTAAGAGCAACAGACTTTGTCTTCTTGCTTGATCTCCTGTTTCTCTGTTTCAATTCCAGTTCATGAGTTTTGAGCAACCTATAGATTTCATCAATCTCAGTGTCAGCAAGATCATAATTATCTCTTATAGTGGTTGTCTTTACATCCCACTTTTCAGGTATAGCAAGAAGAAATTTGAGATTTGAATCTTCTAGATCATACTCTTTATTGACCAGTGACAAATCATTGAGTAACTTACAGAATCTGTCAAATGTTTCTGTCATGGTTTCTTCAGATTTGGCCTCAAAATGTTCATACTCCTGTGTGAGTATGTTCCTTCTGTTCTTCTTGATAGCAGGAGTTCCTTGACATCTAACTTCAAGGGCATCCCAGATTTCTTTGGCAGTTGTGAAATTAATCACTTTGTTAGACATAACATTGTCTAAGGCACTATGAAGTGAAGGGTTTCGAGCATTAAACGTAGCGGAAAACAATAATTAAAACAATAAAATCGAAACCCAATCGCAGGATCCATGCAAAACAAGATGTTTAATTCGTAGTTATGAACGTTTACCTTAAAACGAAGATTTAACAAATTGATGACAGATGGAGGTCCAATGCAATCACCACGCAACCCTCTTCGAGATCTACGTTGCCAAAGTAGTCCACACGAACGCTTGATCGTCCAACGATCACCGGAGCCGGTACTAGCCGAAGAACCTGCCTCTCTCTCTAGCCTCCCACACGTTGTAATGAATTGCAAGAGTGTGTTCCTAAACAATACATCATAATATATTTATAGGGAAGAGAGATTGGGTTAAACCCTAAATCGAATTGGGCTTCTCCAAACCCATTCTGATTTGGTTTTAATCTTAAATTCGAATTCTATTTAATAATAATTAAGACCAGCTCAATTAATTAAATATCCAATTTCGAATTTAATAATTTAATTTAAATTCGTAATTTAAATTAAAACTCCTTTTAAACGTTCTTATTGTGTAACCCTTTAGGTTATTATTACGTTGGCAATAATTTTAATATCCAATAATAAAATTATAAACAATGAGCGGCATCTAGTAATACATCATTGCTACCCAAGTAATAATAATAATTGTTGATCCAATTAAACCTTTCGTGATTAATGTTTCCGTGTAATATAACCCCTTTAACCAAATATTATAGATTAAACTCGAGGCATGTTAATAGTCATCCTCTTCAACGTTTAATCCGGGTTTCCTTGATCAATGAGTAGACTATTAAAACAAATCAATATTTTAGCATGGCCATGCATTTTCATAGTCTCACTCAATCAAGAGGCCAATAATATCTCTCCTAATAATAGGAGGGTTAGATCCTTTATCTATCATTCATATTTCTCATACGACTCATAATATACCCGATGTACACTTTTATCATCACCCAGTCAAAGGTAACTTTTAATGTAGTCAAAGTATATTAATCCTCGTATAGAAATATAATGATCTCAAGTCTAAGGATCATTACACCATTATCACTGTGAGTCTTTCTAATGACATTATCAACATGTAGAATCTCACCGTGGGTTAATCCAGTGCCATGTATAAAATTACATGCACCTATGTTCTTGACTTTAGTATCACTATACCTATGACCAATGAGATGTGGTCATCCGTCAACAAACGTACAAATCTTTATGCATTATAATTGTCCCATATTAATAATGCTCGATTAGGGATATTTAGGAATATAAACACTATTCATATAATCTCATTTTTAAGTCACGTACTTAAAGATATAGAATACATGTTATATATTCCAAGGACATTTATTACTCTTATATTTATATCGCAGTAAATTAAGACATAATAAATTAATGTAGAATAATCAGTAGAACATAATCATTAAATAAAAAAATAGTTTTTCCTAGAAGCACAACTACATTGTCTCTTGGGCACTAACACTATCAATCTCCCACTTGCACTAGAGCCAATCGTCCATGTATCTAATACCCATGGAACTAGTGTGACCTTCGTGCTTCTGCTGCGATAAAGCCTTAGTCAGTGGGTCCGTAACATTATCATTAGTATGCACTTTACATATATGTTATCTCCTATAACGTTAATCTCTCGAAGAAGGTGATATCTTCTAAGTATATGCTTTGCCTTGGAATGGGACCTTGGTTCCTTAGCCTGCACAATGGCTCCATTGTTATCGCAATACAGATCAACTGTATCTGCGATCGATGGAACCACACCAAGTCCTGTAATAAACTTCCAAATCCAAACAGCCTCTTTGGCTGCTTCACTGGCAGTAATATACTCAGCTTTCATTGTAGAATCAACTACAGTCTCTTGCTTAGAACTTTTCTAGCTTACAGCACCTCCATTTAGACAAAACACGAATCCAGACTGGGACACAGAATCGTCCCTATCTGTCTGGAAACTAGCATCAGTGTAACCTCTTACAACCAGCTTCTCATCTCCGCCGTATATCAAGAACGAATCTTTAGTCCGTTTAAGGTGCTTAAGAATATTCTAGACAGTTGTCCAGTGACCCTTACCTGGATTAGACTGGTATCTACTCATCATGCTCAAAGCATACGAGACATCTGGATGAGTACATATCATTGCATACATTATAGAACCAATTATCGAAGCATATGGTACTTTACTCATACGGTCCTTATCATCTAATGATTTAGGACAGTTTTCCTTTGAGATCACTATCCCATGAGACACTAGGACATATCCCCTCTTTGCCTCTTGCATCCCAAAACGATGCAACACCTTGTCAATGTATGTACTCTAACTTAAGCCGATTAATCTTTTAGATCTATCTCTATAGATCCTGATCCCTAAGATATATGTAGCATCGCCTAAGTCTTTCACCGAGAAACTTTTTCCCAACCAAGTCTTCACAGCCTGTAGAGAAGGAATGTCATTCCCTATTAGTAATATGTCATCTACATATAATACTAGGAATGCCACATGGCTCCCACTAACCTTTTTGTAAACACACGGCTCATCCTCATTTTGTATGAAGCCAAACTCTTTGACTGTTTTATCAAAACGGATGTTCCATATTCTAGAGGCCTACTTTAATCCATAAATGGATCGTCGCAACTTACAAACCATTCTAGCAAACCTCGAATCGACAAAACCCTGAGGTTGTGTCATGTACACATCCTCTTCTAAGCTCCCACTTAAGAAAGCGGTCTTGACATCCATTTACCAGATCTCATAGTCATAATAAGCTGCTATCGTAAGTAAAATCCTGATGGATTTGACCATAGCTACTGGTGAGAAAGTTTCATCATAGTCAATACCATGAATTTGCTTGAAACCTTTCGCCACTAGTCTTGCTTTGTAGGTTTGTAAATTTCCATCCATGTCAGTTTTCTTCTTGAAAACCCACTTGCACTCTATGGGTTTTACCCCATCAGGTGGTTCAACCAAAGTCCATACTTGGTTTTCATACATGGAATCCATCTCAGATTTCATGGCCTCCAGCCATCTCTTAGAATCTGGACTATTCATAGCATCCTTGTAGGTGAGAGGCTCATCATTATCTACAAGCATCACATCGCCACTTTGAGTCAGGAGAAATCCATAATATCTCTCTGGCTCATGACGAATCCTACTAGATCTACGAACGACTTGTGTTTCTTGAGCAGTATTGTTCTCAACATCTTGAGTCTCATTCTACTCATGTTCCAACTTTGGTTCAAAATTATTTTGTAGTTCTCGATCCTCATCGAGATCTATTGTCCTCCCACTGTTTTTCTTAGAAAGCAGTTCTTTCTCTAGAAACACAGCCGTTCGAGCAACAAACACTTTGTTCTTAGAAGGTTTATAGAAGTAATACCCTTTAGTTTCTAATGGGTATCCTACAAAATTACATTTATCTTATTTCGGTCCTAGCTTATCAGAGACCAAGCGTTTCACAAACGGTTCACATCCCCAAACTTTCATAAATGACACGCTATTACGTTTATCAGTCCATATCTCATATGGTGTCTTTTGAACCAATTTTGAAGGAACTCGATTTAGTATTTGTGCAGCAATCTCTAGGGCATAACCCCAGAAACTGATTAAAAGATCTGTATGACTCATTATCGACCGTACCATGTCCAACAAGGTACGATTTCTCCTTTCAGACACCCCATTCCATTATGGTGTTCCAGGAGGAGTGAGTTATGATACGATACCACACTCCTTTAGGAAATTCTTGAATTCCAAGCTTAAGTATTCTCCCCCACGATCAGATCATAGAGTTTTAATACTTTCGCCTAATTGCTTTTCAACTTCAGCCTTATACTCTTTGAATTTTTCAAATGATTCGGATTTGTTCTTCAAAAAATATACACATATCCGTATTTACTAAAATCATCAGTAAAGGTTATAAAATAATAAAAGCCACCTCTTGCCATCGTACGTATTGGACCACATACATCACTATGTATTAATTCCAATCATTGGTGGCCCTCTCACCTTGACCGGTAAAAGGAGCTTTAGTCATTTTACCAATGAGACATGGTTCGCATTCTTCGTATGATTCAAAATCAAACTTATCCAAGTATCCATCCCTATGTAATTTGGAAATGCGATTCTCATTTATAAGGCCTAAACAACAGTGCCAGAGGTATGTGTGATTTGAGTCATTTGTATTTAGACGTTTGTTATTTATATTACAGACAGGCGTATCAAGATCAAGAACGTATAAACCATTAAACAAACGTGCAACCCTATAGGTAACATTATTAAATGAAAACGAACAACCATTGTTCTGAATTAAAAACGAAAAACCAATCTTGTCCAAACAAGAAACGAAAATAATGTTTCTGCAAATCGCAGGCACGTAATAACAGTTCTCAAGTTCTAAAATAAGCCCGATGGGCAACGATAAATAATAAGTCCCTATAGCTAAGGCAGCAACCTTTGCTCCATTGCCAACACGTAGGTCGACTTCTCCTTTCACCGAAATCCTACTCCTTCGAAGTTCTTGCACATTCATACAAATGTGGGAACCACATCCAGTATCCAATACCCATGATGTAGAGGAGATAAATTGACTTCTGTAACATAAATACCTGAATCCGAAATCTGAACAGCCTTCAGTTTCTTTAGATCCTCCAAATAATTTTGACAATTTCTCTTCCAATGACCCGACTTCATGCAATAGTGACAATCACCTTTTGCAACACCTCCTGCAGGCATCAAAGCCCTTTTAGGAGTTTGTCTTGGATTATCATTAGATTTGGATCCACCTTCATGCTTAGCGATTCGAGATGAGCTGATAGGGATGTGGATGTGTCAACCTCGAGGATTCCTGCCTTGTGCTGAGGCATCCTCTGTGTCGGATTCTGATACTCATTAGCCGCCATCATTTCAATTAGCTCGTAGGCGGCTTCATAGCTTTTAGCCCATAAGGCTCCTCCTGAAGCTGCATCCACAATAGGTCTTGAATGCCATCCCAGTCCATTATAGAAATAATTTATGACCATCCAGTTGGGCATGCCATGGTGAGGGCATTTTCTTAGCATTTCCTTATAGCGCTCCCAAGCTTCACATAAAGATTCCCCTGTCTATTGTGTGAACTGAGCAAGAGCATTCCTTATGGCAGCTGTTTTTGCCATGGGATAGAATTTAGTGAGGAACTTTTGAGCGAGTTCTTCCCATGTTGTTATCGAGCCAGCTGAAAGAGAGTGCAACCATCCCTTAGCTTTGTCCCGTAGAGAAAATGGAAAAAGCCTCAACTTTACAGCATCATCTGACACGTTGTTGAATTTGAATGTGTCACAAATCTCTATGAAGTTCCGGATATGCATATTTGGATCTTCCGTTGGTGCTCCCCCAAACTGGACAGAGTTTTGTACCATCTGGATTGTGTCAGGTTTGATTTCAAATGTGTTTGCTGCAATGGCTGGCCTGACGATGCTCGACTGAATGTCATTGATTTTCAGTTGAGAATAGTCCATCAACGTCTTGGGCACAACATCCGCCATTTCTAATGCTTCTTCCAGCTTTATTACGGTTCTTGATTTAAGAGTTTGGGCACGCGTTCGCATAAACAACTCAAGATCCTTATACTGGCAGAGCTAGAAAACAAGACGTGAGAAACAAAAAAAATTATCCAAGTCAGTTAAGTTTAAACTCCGTTGATGTTAAACACAAATTCTGAAAATAACACCGAAGTCCCCGGCAGCGGCACAAAAAACTTGTTGGTTCGAAAACTAACTACGCAAGCGTACGTGGTCACAAGTAATATAATAAGATCGATCCCACGAAGACTTGGTGTTTGTTCAGAAATAGTGCTTATGCAACGACGTATGATTAAACAACAAATTGCTTGAATTAATATAAAAGGGGAGTTTGTTTTATTTTTCTAATTGATTTATTAAAATAATAATACTGAATAATTCGAACTACTTGATTTAATTAAATGAGATTTAATATGTGAGAAAAACATGGGATTCTAATTTCATTACTTATTTCATTTAGAATTGATGCCTTAATTCAATTTTATTTGATAATTACGAAAGCTAGAGGGAACACGAAACTAACATAAGCGCCTTTCAGCCTTAACTTATATCAAACCACACGAACATCCACTTAAAAAGATAGAAGTTTCGTGGACACCCTTAGACCCTATATGTCTATAAGATGTGAAAACATAATTGTTTTACGAATAAATTCCTTTATTATGACTACATAGGGCGGTGTGATCCAAAATCCTACCACTTATCGTAAATGTACATGACAATTACGAACCTATGCTAACATGGCAAATTCTAAATTCCTAAATCCACTTTCGCATTCATCAGGAATTAATAATTTAGATGTTAGCTATGCACCTAATAAATTAAGTGCAACCACATTAGGCAATCTGAGTTTTTATCATAATAAAAATTATTAAGGCATCGAATTACTAAACTACATAAATAAATCCATTAGAATCCCATGACGGAGATTAGTTCATAATCGAACGGATCGTCATCATGGGATTAAATGTAAACATGGTAGAAAATTGTATAAATTAAATATAAAATTACGAGAGTTTAGAAAATAGAACCGAAATAGCTTCCAATGAAAGAGAATAGCACTCCAAGTAATCTCCTTAAAATCTTCAACCAAAATAAAACTTATACTAAATTTGCAGAAAATTAAAGTGTATAAAATACAACTGAAATTACAAAAGAAGGTGATGAAAATTGAGAGAATAAAACTGAATATTCAGTCGAGAGGTGTGTCTCAAACCAAAGGAAAACACTTCTATTTATACCCTAAATTAGCACACCATCTCTGACGGGCACGTAGTAGCTTGTCGACAGAAATGACAGACAGTGCCTAACTTTTATTCAACGTTCCACTTCATTTCTTTGGTTTTACTTTTCTAATTCAAACAAAAGCAAATCCTGGTTATTCATTTTACACTAATCATGGCCGACTTTGATTTATATGACTTGTTGCCGTTGAAATTTCTTTTTTTTCTTTTTTTTCTGTTTAATATAATTTTTAATTAATAAATGATTAATTTAATTTAGAAATTATAAATATAAATATCTAATATTATTACATATTTATAAATGTAATTTTCAAATTAAATAAAATATTTATTAATATAAATATATCCTTAAGTCCTAAGCTGCGGTCTATTCAGGGTCTGGAACCGGACTCCTTTTGCTTAACAAAAAATATATCAATTCCAACCGGGATTCCAGCTTTAAGAAAATTTCACTCTCCATATTTTTGTGATAATTCTTATTTCCTCATTACTCGTCCAGGTGTAAACTACGGTCTCTTGAGGATCTGAAACCGGACTCCTTTTGCTTAACGAAAAATATATCAATTCCAACCAGGATTTCCGCATTAAGAATATATCACTGAGAATTTCTTTATGATAATTCTTTTTCCTGTAGCCAGTCCACTTGATAATAAGATCATTGTGAATAAATGATTTAGCACTTCTGTTGCTTGCACAATGATTTTCTTTATACCAGTCTTGACTTCCTCAGACCTTGCGCTCACTTGGCAACTCTTAATTCTGAATTAAGGCAGAAATCCATCACTTTTAGTCTTTTATCGCCACGATACCTAAAGTTGCGAGTTCTGCACAACAAAGGCTGAAACAACATTAACGAATTAAAAGACACAACATACCTAAGGATAAACCACCAATCTAGGTCCAATTAGCGCATAATAAGTGGATATAAAATCCACTTATCAGCTATACAACCTTCTTGATAGTAACGGTTTCGAACATAGCTCTTTTGCAGTTTATTGAACCGTTCAAATGGAAACATCCATCTATAAAACACCGGTCCACATAAACGTAATTCCCTAACCAAGTGTACTGTGAGATAAATCATTATATCGAAAAACGAGGGAGGGAATATCTTTTCCAACTCACACAAGGTCAGTACCAAATCTGCTTGTAATTTATCGAGCTTGGATACATCTACAACTTTGTTACACAAAGTGTTGAAAAAGAAACACAATCAGATTTTGCTGACCCTAACATTTTTCGGAAGAATAGAACGAATTGCAACCGGAAGTAGTTGTTGGAGAAGAGTGTGACAATCATGGGACTTTAACCCATGTATCTTTAAATCAGACATTGATACATAATTTCTTATGTTTGATGAATGGCCATAGGGAAGTTTCATATTTGACAATGTGGACAACATTTTTTTCTTTTCTACCCTTGACAAAGTATAAGGGGCAGGGGCAAATAGGTTCTCTTTTCTCCTACTTCTGGAGCTAAATCGGGCCTGACACCCATTTCAATCATATCACGACGAGATTCCTCACTATCTTTAGTCTTGAATGGCAGATTTAATAATGTCCCAATTAGACTATCGCATACATTTTTCTCAACGTGCATAACATCGAGACAGTGACGAACATGGTGAAACTTCCAATATTCCAAATCAAAAAAAATTAATTTTTTCTTCCATGGACAGTCCACTTTTTTTGCCTTCTTCTCCTTCCCAAAAGTAAATTTTATCCGTTGCTGCTGCGCTAATATTTCTTCTCCAGATAGGATTTGACGGGGGTGTCTAAATTCTTGTTCTCCATTAAAACCTGCCTTATGCCTCCTATAAGGATGATACAGAGCCAAATACCGACGATGACCTTGGTAACATATTTTTCGGCTATGAGTCAAATGTTTACCAACGGTATCATCACCACATATTGGACAAGCCATATAACCCTTATTGACACAACCCGACAAATTTCCGTACGTAGGAAAGTCATTTATCGTCCACATCAAAACTGCTTTTAGAGTGAAGTAAGACTTTGTATACGCATCATATACATTGGTTCACCTTCTTCCCAAAGCTTCTTCAAATCATCTATCATCGGTTGTAAGTACACGTCGATGTTATTACCTGGCTCATGTGGACCAGAAACTAACACCGTTAACATCATAAACTTCCTCTTCATGCATAACCATGGAGGAAGATTATAAGTTAATAGTACTACCGGCCAACAACTGTACCAATTGGTTAGACCATTATTATGCGGGTTTATACCATCTGCCGCCAATGCTAAGCGAATATGTCTCGGTTCATTACCAAATTCAGGCCACCTATAATCAATATTCATCCAAGAAGGAGAGTCAGCTGGATGACGCATATGGCCATCTTGAGCTCGCTTTTTCGCATGCCAACTCATTAGTTCAGCTGTGGAAGCAGATTTAAACAACCGTCTAAATCTATGAATTATCGGAAAGTACCACATAACTTTGGCTGAAATGTTTATCCTAGGTTTACCATCTTTCCCCACCTTCCAGGGAGATAGATCGTACTTAGGACACTTGGACGCATCGACATTTACACCCCTATATAGTACACAATCATTCGGACAGGCATGAAACTTTATATACTCGAGACCTAGATCAGTTAGGGTTTTCTTTGCTTCATATGCATTAACCGGCAACACATGATCTTTAGGAAGTAAAGATCCAAAAGAAGAAAGGAGCTCAGTAAAGGCATTATCGCTAATACCAAATCTAGACTTCCAGTTGTGCAATTTCAACATCGACTCTAACTTAGTACACTCACTGCCCTTAAACAAAGGTTGCTCTGCATCGGACAGAAACCTCCTAAACTCATGTGAATCGTCATCGTAATCACCCCTATTATAAGCTGCTTCACAAACATCAACTTTTTTTTAAGTCGGAATTTACCCCAAAGGATTGTGCCCTGAAGTCACTGGCGTACTACTTGGGCACTTTTCTCCATGCCAAATCCAATCGACATACCCCAAACTAAAACCATTTTGATAAAGATGACCCCTAATTATTTTCACTGACAATTTTTTGAAATTACCACAGTGTGCACATGGGCATGGAATTTCTTTAGGATTTTTAGCATTTTCTTCAGCATATATCAAGAACTTTTCAACCCCAATTTCATACTCTAAAGAATCCCTATCTTTCGAAATCCACGACTTATCCATATGTTCGTAAAGAAACCTACCTGGTATTGTTATTTCAAAAATTAATAATAGACTTATCCAAAATTATACAAGTCATTAAATTACAATTACTATTCTAATAATAGAAAGAATTAAACATATTAACAATCAAATCACAATTAAACAATCATGTCAGGTGCTCAGTAAAATATAGACAACAAGAAACTAATATATAAATAAGGAAATAATAGGTATAAACTTATATCTAAACAAATAATCATCATAAGTTATTACAGGAACACATTATCGAAATCATATAAACAAGCACATGCATCTAATTAGAAATCAGGACACTAAAGAATAGAACTTATAGTTGAGCAATTACTAACCTGAAGAACAGCTCAAAAACAGAAAGTGTTAACCGTACATACACAAGCAAAATGCTCCTGCAAAATCATGTTCAAATTCAAAAGTCTAATCTAATTAGAATGCTCAAATTAACCAATAATCCAAGAGTGCAAAGAAACAAATCTCACAAATACTCACTATCTTACTATCTAACAACTACAACAAGTACAATAATCTGCAAGTTCAAAACTACGAAATCTCGAAAACATGAAAACTACAGTGCTGCTTAAAACACAATTCATAATATTAAAGTACGGAACAATCAATTTCACAAGTACAATACAGACAAGAACATATGAAACATGAGACTCACAAATAAATACACTGACTCACCAATTAATGCACAAAAATGAAACAAAAATATTTAGGGTTTTTCAATTATGAAACCAAAAACAAGAATTAACAAGAATTACAAGTAGTACAAACTAAAAACAAGAAACTGAAAACATATATATTCACCCAAAAACAAGAAACAGAGAGAAAAAGTAAAACAAGAAACAAAAACAAGAATTTGCCGAGATCCAAAACTAGAAAAGTAAGAAAAAGATACATGCAAAAAGGAAACAAGTAATTAACACAAAAAACTTACTAATTGAAGATGACCCAAGCAAAAAGAGCAACTAATCTGCAAAAAAAAAAGTTCAATTTAAAATAAATCGAGCTTAATTCGAACTATTAATTGGAAAATGACTTACGATTCGAGCTTCCTCTTCTCTTAAATTCGAGCTTCCTCTTCTCTATTTAGATTTAGAGAAATCGTAACATCGGTGAGAAAGACAGGGAAAGAGGGTCGAGTAGTGATGAGAGTGAGAGAGAGAGATAAGTGAGTGAGAGAGAGATGAGAGTGTGTGTGTGTGTGAGAGAGAGAAATGAGTGAGAGAGATGAGTCGAGAGAGAGAGAGAGATGAGAGTGTGTGTGTGTGTGTGTGTGAGAGAGAGAAATGAGTGAGAGAGATGAGTCGAGAGAGAGAGAGAGAGAGAGAGAGAGAGAGAGAGAGAGAGAGAGAGATGAGTGAGAGAGAGAGAGATGAATGAGAGTCGGCTGCTGTGTAGAGAGAAATCTGGGGAAAGTGACTAAGGCGGGATACTAAATTAGGGGAAATGTTACTTAGGTGGGATACTAAAATTTTCTAAGGGAAATGTTTTATGAGAAATGGGGGGAAATGACTAAGCACGTTTTTTTTAATTCCGATAAAAAACATTTAGACATCGGTTATTTAAGCAACCGATGTCCAGAAATCTGTTTAACATCGCTTTTTAAATAACAGATGTTGAAAACTCTTTTGACATCGGTGGCTTTTCAAACCGTTGTTAAAAGCCCGATGTCTAATCCATATTTTCTAGTAGTGTTTGCCGACACTCACTTGGGGACAAGAGAATTTTCTGTCCTAGACTAGTGATGTACCACTTGCAATAAATCACTTTGGGGCAGAGGATATATCGGGCCGGACATATGCTTTAGTGTGAAGCTATGATGGTCCACCCACCAACTTTTAAAGTTGGGACATAAGAAAGTGGTGATCTATAGTTTTTTAGATTTAACAATTTATAGATCACAGAATATATCTCATCGCTACACAATCCGAAGCAAGGCTACTTGTATAGACTTTTGAGGATTGGATGCAGGAGCTGAACCAAAAAACTGCGTTTAGTGCTATGATGGTTTAAAGCCACGCAAAAGAATCCGTTGGAACGTGGAATGATCACTTAGCCATTGGATTAAAAATGATAGCAAATGGATCCAATCATACTCAATCTGATGCAAACACAAAGAAGATTATATTCAATCATGCTTGATCCATTGCAAACAGAAAGAATATTATAACGCAAATGCTTGGAGTAATTTCGAAGATTTTAAAGCATCAAAGAATGAATTGGATCTGGCTATGTAAATGTTGCATTGACAACAATTTTCATTCCAATACACTAAACTACAAGATCGACATGACATGGATATCGAGACACTACAATTATATTACTTCCAATTACAAAATAGTGAAGAATCTCCTTCTACAGAAAGTAAAATTAGTCGTGATATTGAAGCTTGATAGAAGTAGAAATCTACAATTTCAAGAAAAATTGGTATAAGACTAATCAGTGTTAGAATACACAAGGAGAAAATTACGAAACCCTAACTCAGAATCCATGTATAAGTCGTGTCTGATTATGGAGATTAGAATCAGTACCTTTACGAAGCTTTAAAATGTATGAAAGATGGAGGTCCAAAGTTGCAATCACCACGCAACCCTTGTAGCAAGATCTGCGTCTCCAAAGTAATCCACATGAACGTCCGATCGTCCAACGAGCAAGGGAGCCGGTACTAGCCGAAGGATGCCTCTCTCTCTCTAGCCTCTCAAAGTATAGAGCAGCTAGGGTTTTGCTAAAAATGATTTTGCAAAGTTGTAACCCTAAACCATACATCATTACGTATTTATAAGGAGAGAGTTGGGCCTTAAAACCATAAATCGTTTGGATTTCTTTAAACCAATCTGATTTAGGTTTTAATTGTTAAATTCGAATTCCTTTTAAATAATTAATTAAGACCAGCTCAATTAATTAAATAACTAATTTCAAATTTATGATTTAATTTAAATTCTTAATTTAAATTAAAATTCCTTTTAAACGTTCTTATTGTGTAACCCTTTAGGTTATTATTACGTTGGGAATAATTTTAATATCCAATAATAAAATTATAAACAATGAGTGGCATCTAGTAATACATCATTGCTGCTACCCAAGTAATAATAATAATTAGTGATCCAATGTTTCCGTGTAATATCATCCCTTTAACCAAATATTACAGATTAAACTCGAGGCATGTGTTTAGTCATCCTCTTCAACGTTTAATCCGGGTTTCCTTGATCAATGAGTAGACTATTATAAACTAATAAATATTTGAGTATGGCCATGCATTTTAATAGTCTCACTCAATCAAGAGGCCAAAAATATCTCTCCTATAAATAGGAGGGTTAAATCACTAGTAGAAAACTGGCCTTTTACGTCGGTTAAATAGGTCTTATACGTCGGTTAAGTGGCGACGTATAAGGTCAGAGTCTTTTACATCGGTTTAAAAGGCGACGTATATTGTATCCTTTTACGTCGGTTCTTCTAAACAACCGACATATAAGGTCCAACAAAAAAGAACAATTCATTAGTAACCGACGTATATTGTTATCCTTTTACGTCGGTTCTTCTAAACAACCGATGTATATTGTTATTCTTTTACGTCGGTTCTTCTAAACAACCGACGTATATTATCCAAAATATTAAAAAAATTGTTTTATTTTTCCGTACAACCCAGAAAATTAATTTAGAAACCATAATTCCCAAAATCAACCAATAATTTTACATCCATAATTTTACAAGCGAACAACATTCAGAAAATTAATTAAAAACCATAATTGCCAAAATCAACCGAACAACAATTTTTTGAGACTCATATCTTCCAAACCAGCTATTTTTTATAGAAAATGATCCACAACATACAGGGGTCCAATCAGCTTAACCTGTGAAAATTCACGACAATGTCTAGATGCATCTTCAATACAAAGGACAGGAGCTCCGCCTCGTTCCCCATTTTCATCACCACATACAACATACATAGCCATCGGCAGTGACTGATTTTCTGGTGCAGTTCTTCAAGTCAACTCTGTGCCAGTGTTTCCCAAGTGTGACACATTCCATACGGGCCTACCCAAGATCCAGGAGAAAGGAGTTTTCCAACTTGAAGTAGGTTGTGTATAGAGAAAGCCGATGCCTCAAATTCACCAAAATAGTGTAAGATCTCTATATAGTCTTTATTCAATGGCTGCATCATAAGCACGTAAGCAGTTATCAGAGTGGTAATTTGAAGTGTTTCGGCCTCCTTAAAACCATAGTTCAGACATCTTAATTTTAGTATAAATAGTTCAGATTACAAACTATAGATCAAAATCTACTGACTTACTGAGCTTCATTACACTAGTATACTACCCTGTTCCATTTTAAAAATACCTTCTCAAATGATTTTCTCCAATTTCTGCCCAACCTTTGGATAACAAGTGCCTGAAGACAATGAGATCTGTTAAATTAAAAAACGTGGGAAACAAAGGAACACCAATTAGGAAATTCACTGACTGTTATTCGATGAGCGAGATAGCGCAAGAAATTTATTAGATACCAAAATTACTGGATACCTGATATATATTTGAACTTTAAAACCCTTCCTTATATTTTAAAAGCATTATGTGGCCAAACAATGTACTACATACTAACCTAAGCAAAAACTCTGAGAATGTTCATATTCCAATTATTGAATTACTCCAACAATAATATCGATATGTCAATTCATAACATAACACTACAGAGACTTTAATTCGACAAAAAAATATGAAAAAATGTACGTAAACACACATATAGCGGCATATAGTATAGAGAAGATACAAATTAAAGGAATCGATAAGCACTACAAAACAATACAGCCGAAAGGTTATGAACAAGATAAATAAATGTTCTACATACAAGCATTGATTTCACAAGAGCAGAAACACATATGTACTCCCTAAATATGCATAAAAAAGATGTAAAATCAAATCAATCAACTACACAAACTGCAAACATATAGCGAAAATGTCACAAATACAATACGAACAAATATTACGATTAACAATTTCAAACAAATATTTCGACCGCAAAATCAAACTCAGTTCGTAAAATTAATAGTTCTAACAAATTCAAGAAATAAATCAATTCACAAGGCCCAACCTAAATTCGCCCAACCTGTTTCTGAAACTATAACCTTTGTTTTTCCAAATCCAGCTTTCTCTAAGGCTTCAGTCCTCCACAAGGCCTCTAAAACAAACCAAAAAAAAACATAAATCAATAACCAAAAAAAACAAAAAAGCTATGAATCAATAATCATCAAAACAAACAAATTCAATACAAAAAAACATTCAAACCTATGAACAAATCAAATTCAATACCCATCTATAAAATCGCTTTTATGCCTTGGTTCGAAGAGATGTCGAGAGAGAAGGGAGAGATGTCGAGCGAGAGAGAGAGAGAGAGAGGAGAAGAAAGTGAGGAAGAGGGAAGAGGGAGAGCAGCGGGAGAGAAGAGGGCAGAGAGAGACAGATTTTGGTCGAGAGGATTAAAACAAAAAAAAAAAGATAGTTAAAATATACATTTAAGAGCAATCTAAAGGATCAGATCTTGTTAATTCAATCCAACGGCTCAAAGTAATCTGAAAGAAGCACAATCCTTGTGCTTCAGTGTTACCCAATAATAATGTGACACGTGGCCACTTCTAATTTCTTTAAAGGTTTTATACGTCGGTTATATTAAGAGCGACGTATAATATCATTAAATATACATGGCCTTTTCCTCAACCGACGTATAATAGCATTATATACGTCGCATTTGCCTCAATCGACGTATAAAGTAGCATTATATATGTCGCATTTTCCTCAATCGACGTATAAAGTAGCATTATATACATCGCATTTTCCTCAACCGACGTATAAAGTAGTATTATATACGTCGCCTTTTCTTCAACCGACGTATAATAGGACCTTATACGTCAGCTTTTTCTTGAACCGACGTATATAAATACTTTATACGTCGCCTTTGACAGAGACCGATGTCGCCTTTGGCCGGAACCGACGTATAAGAGGCGACGTAAAAGATCAATTTTGTACTAGTGAATCCTTTATCTATCATTCATATTTCTCATATGTCTCATAATATATCCGATGTCCACTTTTATCACCACCCAGTCAAAGGTAACTTTTAATGTACTCGAAGTATATTAAACCTCGTATAAAAATATAATGATCTCAAGTCTAAGGATCATTACACCATTATCAGTATGAGTCTTTCTAATGACATTATCAACATGTAGAATCTCACCGTGGGTCTATCTACTGTGATATAGAATATTACGTGCACCTATTTTCTTGACTTTAGTATCATTATACCTATGACCAATGAGATGTGGTCATCAGTTAACAAACATACTAATCTTTATGCATTATAATTGTCCCATATTATTAATGCTTGATTAGGGATATTTAGGAATATTAACAATATTCATATAATCTCATTTTTAAGTCACATACTTAAATATATAGAATACATGTTACATATTCCAAGGACATTTATTATTCTAACATTTATTTCGCAGTAAATAAAGACATAATAAATCAACATTGAAATAATCGATGGAACATAATCATTAAGTAACAAAATAGTCTTTCCTAGAAGCACAATTATATTGTCTCTAGGGCACTAACACTATCAATCTCCCACTTGCACTAGAGCACTACACCATATATGGTCTTTGGTAACACCCAAAATAAGTGTCAAAAATGCTGAAAAATGTTGCCATAAGATTTAAGGCAACACTTTGGTCAATTTTGAAGGTGTTGGGAATTTGCATGTGGCCTCAGAGGTTAAGTTAACACATTTTTCAAAACTATGGCAACATCAATATCATGTTGCCATAGGCACTTATGCCAACATTTTCATATCAATAGCAACACTATTTCCGGTGTAGGCATAAAATCTATGGCAACACTGTCTACTCAACACCAACACCCTTGAGATGTCGCCATATAGCCTATTGCAACATCTCTGTCCCTCTACAGCAACACCAGTTGATATAACAGTTCACATTTTTGCCAACATCCCAACATCTCCATAAACTACACTACACTGATCCCACATCTCCATAAACTAATGCAATAAAAGCGTATGAAGCTAGATACAGCTACATCAAGTTTTAAGGGACATGGAAATACATTCCACCACATGAGCTTTATACTGCTCAAGCTCTGCTAGAACCTCCTCCTCTGGTCTGTATATCAGATCACTCATGCACCATATCTAGATCACTCATGCGCCATATCTGCACTCGTGCGCATAAAATAACCATATTACAAATATCACAAAATACTGTGGAATAAGAGTGTCAATACATGTAGTGTATTATTATATACATGCATGGTTCTGCCTCCATTAGAGGTTTCAACATTGTCCGATACATTGACAATTGTCCATGGGTCTAACGTATTCTAATGGAAATCAACAACTTTATCTCTGGATAAAACAAGCAGTTACATGACCTCAACAGAAAATCTAAATTCCCAAAAGAATCAGGCAAAGTGTGGTGATCTTCACAACAAACTTAGCTCAACAACTAAATTTTGCACAACATTATGTCAACTATGAATAGTACAACCACAATAATCTGAATGGTAAAAACCTTATATTGATTAAGGTTTTATATTATCCTAAGAAAAGAATGTTCATTCCTATTTTTGTCTAGAGAAAATTAAGAACAAGAGAACATAATCATTGTGACACTAAACAGTAATTTAAAAGCATCAATTATTAAAGGATGCTAGATAGCTAATATTTATCTTAACTCAAACGGGTATTAATACAAAGGCAGTATACTACTAAAATCTATAGGATGTTACACAGAACAAAGAGAACAAATGCTGCAAGTAAAAATTCTGTGCTAAATGGAAAACCACATGAATGAACAAACCACCAAACGGTTATCTAGTGCAGTGTTGGACTTTAAGATGTTCGCTGAAGTTCATATTGTAAATGAATATTGATAAACAAAAGAATATAAACGTCAGACAGAGCAGCAAAGTCGAAAAGTCAAAGTTCAGATGACAAGGTCACGTTTTGGATCAACTTGGATAACATGAAAATTGTTGGCATCCTGCAACAACATTTACAAAAACATGATAGGAACTTTGGGCAGGTGAGAGAGTGCAAGTGTAAGTTAAAAACCCAATAGACTAGTAGACTACTACACCTGATTAAAATGGTATTTGAAGGAAATGTTTAGATAGTAGTTGAAAAGACATTATGATTTATTATACCTTTGAATAGTAGTCAATTGCACTCTTAATCCTTCTCCTTGAATGCAATATCTCCAAAAAATTTTGTGTTTAACATATCTTGCACTTGCTGCGTCCATTCTTGAAATGACAGCAACATCAAAAGAATAATTTATTAAAGAAGCTTTTAAATGAAGCTTCTCAAAAAGACTTAACAAAAAGCCGAGGAAGAAGCACATTAGCCAAATTTCACCAAACTGGTTTCAACACATATGTGTGCATATAGTTAGAGATGCGCAAAGAACAAATAAAATTTGTAGTTAAACATTTGCAAGAAGATCTATTTTACCTCATTTTCAGCACCCTCTTCATCCTTGTAACCAGTTTTAAGCAGTATATCATGCACAAAAGTAAGATCCATCCTCACACAAGCCTTTCCAAGAGAAGAGAAAATGGTTGGGACCAACCCCATTAAAACATGAGATGCCACCTGAACATGCATATCAATTCTCGGAAAATTATGGAACTGAAAATAATATATAGCCACCGCAGAGTAAACAGGGTGTATAGAATGATTGCAAGTATAATTAATATTTAACCTCTTTCTGCTTTTGCAATGGGGAAACTGCTGAAAGGAGAAATTTGCTATCAGGTCGCTGACATTTTGAAGCAAGTTCAACAAATTTTGTAGCATCATCATTGGCATACTACCCTTCCATTGATGAGTCCATCAACAGCAAGACATTTTTTCCCCTTATTAAGTCCAGTGCTTGTAAAAAACAAATTAAATCGTAATCATAATTCCATATAGACAATAAATCACTGAATGAAAGAGCTGCAACTATAAGATCTAAAGACAAATTTAAATACTCATATATCTATAGAGGACATAATCATTGTGACACTAAACAGTAATTGGTTTTCGCATATAGAATCCACCCTCCACCTTCAATGGGTAAATGAAACCCCCAAAAATTAGGGTTTATGAAACCCCAAAATTTAAAATTTTAGAATCCCCAAAAATTAGGGCTTTTAATTAGAAACATACCACGCACGAATCAATTTAGAGAGATAGCCGAGATGAGCGCCGGAGATGAGTGGAGTGAGAGCGGAGATAAATACCGGAGATGGACAGCGGAGATGGACAACGGAGAGAGTGGATTGAGAGATGAGAGTGAGAGTGAGATGACAGTGGGGGAGATGAGAGTTAGAACGGTGTGAGAGAGATGAGAGTGAGATGAGATGAGAGCGGAGAGAGATGAGAGTGTGAGCGGAGTGAGAGAGATGAAAGTGAGATGTTTTCATTGTTTTATTTTTTTTAATTTCTGAGCGGGCTTTTTAATTTAGAGTGAATATTTGAGCGGGCTTTTTATTTTAGTATAGCGGGCTTCTCCCCCCTTTTTTTAACATTTTTTCATGTATCTAAGGCAACACCGGTTCATGTGTTGGCATTAAGGACTAAATTGCATTTAAGGAAACATGAACGACAACATTCGTTATGATGTTGGCATACATCCGTTTTAATTGAACTTTAGACATCTAAGGCAACATTTCTCATGGCAACATCATTTCCGAGTGTTGGTAAATAACATATATGGTGTAGTAGAGGCAATCGCCCATGTATCTAATACCCATGAAACTAGTGTGACCTTCGTGCTTCTGCTGCGACAAAGCCTTAGTAAGTGGGTCCGCAACATTATCATTAATATGTACTTTATATATATGTATATCTCCTCTCTCGTTTATCTCTCGAAGAAGGTGATATCTCCTAAGTATATGCTTTGCCTTGGAATGGGATCTTGGTTCCTTAGCCTGCACAATGGCTCCATTATTATCGCAATATAGATAAACAGGATCTGCGATCGATTGAACCACACCAAGTCCTGTAATAAACTTCCGTATCCAAACAGCCACTTTGGCTGCTTCACTGGCAGCAATATACTCAGCTTCCATTATAGAATCAGCTACTATCTCTTGCTTCGAACTTTTCCAACTTACAGCACCTCCATTTGGACAAAGCACGAATCCTTACTGGGACACAGAATCGTCCCTATCTTTCTGGAAACTAGCATCAGTGTAACCTCTTACAACCAGCTTCTCATCTCCTCCATATATCAAGAATGAATCTTTAGTCCATTTAAGGTACTTCAGAATATTCTTGACAGCTGTCCAGTGACCCTCACCTAGATTAGATTGGTATTTGCTCGTCATGCTTAAAGCATAGGAGACATCAAGACGAGTACATATCAGTGCATACATTTAGAACCAATTGCCGAAGCATATGGTACTTTACTCATACAATCCTTATTATCTTATGTTTTAGGACAGTTTTCCTTTGAGATCGCTATCGCATGAGACACCGGGATAGCCCCTTTTTGCCTCTTGCATCCCAAAACGATGCAACACCTTGCAAATGTATGTACTATGACTTAAGCCGATTAATCTTCTAGATCTATCTCTATAGATCCTGACCCCTAAGATATAGGTAGCATCACCTAAGTCTTTAATTGGGAAACTTTTTCCCAACCAAGTCTTCACAACCTGTAGAGAAGGAATGTCATTCCCTATTAGTAATATGTCATCTACATATAATACTAGGAATGCCACATGGCTCCCACTAACCTTTTTGTAAACACACGGATCAGCCTCATTTTGTATGAAGACAAACTCTTTGACTGTTTCATCAAAACGGATGTTCCATCTCCTTGAGGCCTGCTTCAATCCATAAATGGATCATCGCAACTTACAAACCATTCTAACAAACCTTGAATCGACAAAACCCTCAGGCTGTGTCATGTACACATCCTCTTCTAAGCTCCCATTTAGGAAAGCGAGCTTGACATCCATTTGCCAGATCTCATAGTCATAATAAGCTACTATCTTACGCAAAATCCTGATGGATTTGACCATAGCTACCGGTGAGAAAGTTTCATCATAGTCAATACCATGAATTTGCTTGAAACGTACCTTTCGCCACTAGTCTTGCTTTGTAGGTCTGTAAATTTCCATCCATGTCAGTTTTCTTCTTGAAAACCTACATGCACTCTATGGATTTTACCCCATCAGGTGGGTCAACCAAAATCCATACTTGGTTTTCATACATGGAATCCATCTCAGATTTCATGGCTTCTAGCCATCTCTCAAAATCTGGACTATTCATAGCATCTTTGTAGGTGAGAGGCTCATCATTATCTACAAGCATCACATCGCCACTTTGAGTCAGGAGAAATCCATAATATCTATCTGGCTCATTGCGAACCCTACTAGATCTACGAACGACCTGTGTTTCTTCAGCAGTATTGTTCTCAACATCTTGAGTCTGATTCTGCTCATGTTCCAACTCTGGTTCAACATAATCTTGCTAATCTCGATCCTCATCGAGATCTATTGTCCTCCCATTATTTTTCTTAGAAAGCAGTTCTCTCTCCAGAAACACAGCCATTCGAGCAACAAACACTTTGTTCTCAGAAGGTTTAAAGAAATAATACCCTTTAGTTTCTAGTGGGTATCCTACAAAATTACATTTATCTGATTTTGATCCTAGCTTATCGAAGACCAAGCGTTTCACAAACATTTCACATCCCCAAACTTTCATAAATGACAAGTTATTACGTTTATCAGTCCATATCTCATATGGTGTCTTTTTAACCGATTTTGAAGGAACTCCGTTTAGTGTTTGTGTAGCCGTCTCTCGGGCATAACCCTAGAAACTGATTGGACGATCCACATGACTCATCATCGATCACACCATGTCCAACAAGGTACGATTTCTCCTTTCAGACACCCCATTCCATTGTGGTGTTCAAGGAGGAGTGAGTTGTGATACGATACCACACTCTTTAAGGAAATTCTTAAATTCCATGGTTAAGTATTCTCCCCCATGATTAGATCGTAGAGTTTTAATACTTTCGCCTAATTTCTTTTCTACTTCAGCCTTATACTCTTTAAATTTTTCAAACGATTCGAATTTGTTCTTCAAAAGATACACATATCCGTATATACTAAAATCATCAATAAAGGTTATAAAATAATAGAAGCCACCTCTTGCCATTGTACGCATTGGACCACATACGTCACTATGTATCAGTTCCAATCATTTGGTGGCCCACTCACCTTGTCCGATAAAAGGAGCTTTAGTCATCTTGCCAATGAGACATGGTTCACATTCCTCGTATGATTCAAAATTAAACTTATCCAAGTATCCATCCTTATGTTACTTAGAAATGCGATTCTCATTTATATGGCCCAAACGACAGTGCCAGAGGTATGTATAATTTGAGTCATTTGTCTTAAGACGTTTGTTATTTATATTATAGACAGGAGTATCAAGATCAAGAACATATAAACCATTAAACAAACTTGCAATCCATAGGTAACATTATTCAATGAAAAGGAACAACTATTGTTCTGAATCAAAAAGGAAAAACAAATCTTGTCCAAACATGAAACAAAAATAATGTTTCTGCAAATTGCAGGCACGTAAAAATAGTTCTCAAGTTCTAAAATGAGCCCAGTGGGCAATGTTAAATGATAAGTCCCTACAGCTAAAGCAGCAACCTTTGCTCCATAGCCAACACGTAGGTCGACTTCTCCTTTTTCCAAATCTCTACTCCTTCGCAGTTCCTGCACATTTATACAAATGTGAGAACCACATCCAGTATCTAATACCCATGATGTAGAAAGAGATAAATTGACTTCAATAACATAAATACCTGAATCAAAAATCTTAACAGCCTTCAATTTCTTCAGATCCTCCAAATAATCTTGACAGTTTCTCTTCCAATGACCCGGCTTCTTGTAATAGTGAAGATCACCCTTTGCTTTTTGGACACCACCTTTAGGCTTTAAAGCCTTCTTAGTCGGAGGTTTTGGACTTGCAGATTTAGATCCAATCTTCTTCTTGCCTTTCATTTACCCTTTCCTTTGGCATTCCCGTTGTTGACCATCACTATGGGTACAAAGGATGGCTTCTGTGTTGGTTTCGATCATCAATACGTAGCGAAAACAGTAAATAAAATCGAAACCAAGCCCCGGATCCATGTATAATATATATCGAATAATCATGGTAGATAGAACGTTTACCTTATCGAAGCTTTACGTACAAAGAACGATGGAGATGCAAGCCTCCCACGATTACTGAGCACTCCCCTTCGAAGCCCCCTCTACGGTATCCACACGAACACCTTCAAAATCGTCTTATGATCTTGATTGGAAGTGAGGTACTAGCCTCCAATGGAAGAGATATGAATATAGGGTTAGGGTTAGGTTTTGCTGCGGCTGTCTCTTGTGTTTTTGTCGTACCAAAAAAATTCACACCAACCCTTCACCATCCTTATCATTATATAAGGTAGTATGGAGCATAAAGCCCAAGCCAAAAAACCTAGCCCAACTTGATTAATTAAATAATGGAATCATATCCTATTATTTAAATCAATAATAATTAAGTCATACTTAATTATTAAAGTCATATCTCATTTGTATTTTATTATAACTTAATTAAGTCCAACTTAATTAATATAATAAAATCCAACTAATCATTTAATTAATTTAAATTCATAATTTAAATTAATTCTTCCTTTAAAGTGTTCTATGTGTGTGACCCTGTAGGCTATTATTTAACTGGCAATAATTTTATTCTCCAATAAAATTATAAACAATGAGCGGCATCTAGTAATACATCATTGCTACCCAATTAAATAATATTTAAATCGTGATCCGATAAAACCTTTTTTTTGTGATTAATGTTCCCGTGTAATATAATCCCTTTAACTAAATATTATAGATTAAACTCGTGACATGTTTATTGTCATCCTCTTCATAATTTAATCCTGGTTTACTTGATCCATGAGTAGACTATTAATAACAAATCATTATTTGAGCACGGCCATGCATTTTATAGTCTCACTCAATCAAGAGGCCAATAATATCTCTCCTAATTATAGGAGGGTTAAATCCTTTATCTATCATTCATATTTCTCATACGATTCATAATATACCCGATGTCCACTTTTATCATCACCCGGTCAAAGGTGACTTTTAATATAGTCAAAGTATATTAATCCTCGTATAGAAATATAATGATCTCAAGTCAAAGGATCATTACACCATTACCACTGTGAGTAATTCTTATGACTTGTTAAACATGAAGAATCCCACTTTGGGTCTGTCTAGTACCATGTACTCCTACATGTACCAATGTATTGACTTTAGTATCTCCATACTTATAACCAATGAGATGTGGTTATCTGTCAAACAGCATACTAGTCTATATATATATTATTATTGTCCTGATATAATAATAATCGACTAGGGACCTTTAAGAATATGATATATTATATAATATTAAGTTCAAGTCATGTACTTAAACTATACAATGTGTATCATGATTCTAAGGACATTTATTATGCTAACAAATATATCGCAGTAATTAATGTCATAATAAATACATTTATTTAATAATCAAATGACATAAGGTTTATTTAAGAAACAATGTATTGCCTCTAGGGCACCTACACTAACAATCTCCCACTTGCACTAGAGCCAATCACCCATGTATCTAATACCCATGGAACTAGTGTGACCGTCGTGCTTCTGCTGCGACCGACCATTGGTAAGTGGATCTGCAATGTTATCATTTGTATGCACTTTACATATATGTATTTCACCCATTTCATTAATCTCTCGTATGAGGTGGTATCTTCTGAGTATATGTTTGGATCGGGAGTGCGATCTAGGCTCTCTAGCCTGTGCGTTGGCCCCATTATTATCGCAGTATAGATCAATGGGATCTGCAATCGATGGAACCACTTCCAAATCAGAAATGAATTTTCGAATCCAAACAGCATCCTTAGCCGCTTCACAAGCTGCAATGTACTCGGCCTCCATTGTAGAATCAGCTACTGTTTCTTGCTTTGAACTCTTCCAGCTTACAGCACCTCCATTTAGACAAAACACAAAACCAGACTGTGATACAGTATCATCCCTGTCTGTTTGGAAACTTGCATCGGTGTAACCCTTTACAACCAGTTTCTCCTCTCCTCCATACACCAAGAATGAATCTTTAGTCCTTTTCAGGTACTTTATAATATTCTTGACTGCCGTCCAGTGACCTTCACCTGGATTAGACTGGTATCTGCTCGTCATGCTCAAAGCATACGAAACATCTGGGCGAGTACATACCATTGCATACATGATAGATCCAATTGCTGATGCATATGGAACTTTATTCATGTGGTCCTTCTCATCTAATGTTTTCGGACACTGGTCTTTAAAGATCGTTATCCCTTGAGACACAGGGACATATCCCCTTTTAGCATTTTGCATGCCAAAACGATGCAAAACCTTATCAATGTATGTACTCTAACTTAGACCGATCATCCTTTTAGATCTATCTCTATAGATCCTCATTCCTAGAATGTAGGTTGCCTCTCCTAAGTCTTTCATAGAGAAATTGCTCCCTAACCAAGTCTTAACAGCCTTTGGAGAAGGTATGTCATTCCCCATTAGTAGTATGTCATCAACATACAGTACTATGAATGCCACATGGCTCCCACTAACCTTCTTGTAAACACAAGGTTCATCCTCGTTTTGAATAAAGCCATACTCCTTGACTGTTTCATCAAAACGAATATTCCATCTCCTAGAGGCTTGCTTCAATCCATAAATGGATCGACGTAATTTACATACCTTGCCAACATTCCTTGGATCGACAAAACCTTCAGGTTGTGTCATGTACACATCCTCTTCTAGGCTCCCATTAAGGAAAGCTGTTTTGACATCCATTTGCCAGATTTCGTAATCATGGAATGCTGCAATTGCAAGCAAAATCCGTATGGACTTGACCATGGCAACTGGTGAGAAAGTTTCATCATAGTCAATACCATGAATTTGTTTGAACCCTTTTGCAACCAGTCTTGCTTTATAGGTCTGAACATTTCCTTCCATGTCAGTTTTCTTCTTGAAAACCCACTTGCACCCCACAGGTTTTACCCCTTCAGGTGGATCAACCAAATCCCAAACTTGGTTTTCGTACATGGAATCCATCTCGGATTTCATGGCTTCAAGCCATCTCTTAGAGTCTGGACTGTTCATAGCATCTTGATATGTGAGAGGCTCATCTTCATCTATGAGCATCAAATCCCCACATTGAGTCAAAAGAAATCCATATCTCTCTGGCTCATGGCGAATTCTACCAGATCTACGAACAACCTGTGTTTCTTGAGCATTATCATTATTCTGCTCTTGTTCCACCTCAGGTTCAATGCTATTTTGTGGTTCTCGATCTTCATCGAGATCTATAGTCTTCCCACTGTTTCTTTTGGAAACAAAATCTCTTTCCATGAAGACAGCATCTCGAGCAATGAACACATTCTGCTCAGAAGGACTATAAAAATAATACACCTTTGTTTCTTTAGGGTATCCCACAAAATTGCACTCTTCGGATTTAGGTCCAAGCTTGTCAGATACTTGACGTTTTACAAACGCCTTGCATCCCCAAACTTTCATAAAGTTCATGCCTGACCATTTCTCCTCCCACATCTCATATGGAGTCTTTTGAACCTTCTTGGTTGGAACACTGTTAAGTGTGAAAGCCGTTGTTTCTAGAGCATAACCCCAGAAACTTATTGGAAGATCTGCATGACTCATCATCGATCGTACCATGTCTAACAGGGTACGATTTCTCCTCTCTGAAACTCCATTCCATTGAGGTGTACCTGGCGGAGTGAGTTGTGATACAATACCACACTCTTTTAAATACTCTTTAAATTCGGTGCTTAAGTATTCACCCCCACGATCGGATCGTAAGATTTTAATACTTGCACCTCCGCCTATTTGCTTCTCTACTTCAGCCTTGTATTCTTTCAATTTTTCAAAAGAATCGGATTTATTCTTCATAATATATACATATCCATATCTACTGAAGTCATCAGTAAATGTTATGAAGTAGTAGTAGCCTCCTCTAGCCATCACACGCATTGGGCCACATACATCACTATGTATTATCTCTAAACGTTCAGTGGCCCTTTGACCCTTACCAGTAAAAGGGGCTTTAGTCATCTTACCAAGAAAACAAGATTCGGATTTTTCGTATGATTAAAAATCAAACTTATCCAAGTATCCATCCTTATGTAATTTGGATATGCGTTTCTCATTTATATGGCCTAGACGACAATGCCAGATGTATGTTTGATTTGAGTCATTATCTTTAAGTCGTTTGTTTTCTATGTTACAGACAGGATTATCTAAATCAAGAACATATAAACCATTAAATAAACGCGCAACACCATAGGTTAAATCATTCAAAGCAAAAGAGAAACTATTGTTCTTTATTATAAACGAAAAACCTTTCTTGTCCAAACAAGAAATAGAAATAATGTTTCTGCGAATCGCAAGCACGTAAAAACAGTCTTCAAGTTCTAAAACAAGCCCAGAGGGCAAAGATAAATAATAAGTTCCTACGGCTAAAGCAGCAACTCTTGCTCCATTGCCTACTCGTAGGTCCACTTCTCCCTTAGCCAAAGTCCTACTTCTCTGCAGTTCCTGCTCATTTATACAAATGTGAGAAGCACATCCAGTATCCAATACCCAAGATGTAGAAATAGACAGATTGACTTCTATAACATAAATACCTGATCCAGAAATCTGAACACCCTTCAATTTCTTCAGATCCTCCAAGTAAGCATGACAGTTTCTCTTCCAGTGACCAGGCTTGTGACAGTAGTGACAATCACCTTTGTCAGCCTTTGCGACATCTCCTTTCGGCTTTTTAGCCTTTTTGAAAGAGGGCTTAGAAGGACCAAGATCTTTCGGTGTAACCTTTTTCTTGCCCTTCCATTTCCCCTTTCCCTTAGCACCTTTCTTGCCCACCATCATTATGGGTGCTTTCTCAGGTGCCTTGACCATATTTACTTCAGTGGTCCTCAGCATGGCCAATAATTCCATAGGAGTCTTATCTTGCTCAGTCATATTAAAAGTCATTATGAACTGAGCATAGTCGCTGTTCAAAGATTGCAAGATTATATCGACTTGAGCCTCTCGCTGAAGCGGGAAACCCAAACGAGCAAGGTAATCACAATACCCAATCATCTTTAGAACATGTGGTCCGACTGGTCCATTGCCCTGCTTGCACGAGAAGAGTGCTTTGCTTGTGTTGAACTTTTCAACACGAGCCTGTGATTGAAACATCGTTGAAAGATGTTCAAACATAGTATAAGCATTCATATCAAAATGCTGCTTCTGAAGCTCAGCATCCATAGTAGCAAGCATAAGACAAGCCGCATCAGTTGCATCATCAATATGCTTCTGATAAGCATTTCGTTGAGCAGCAGTGGCATTGTTAGCAGGGGCTGCCGGTGGAGGAATATCAATCACATAAGATTTCTTTTCCTGCATGAGAACAATTCTCAAATTCCTAGACCAGTCAAGGAAGTTCGATCCTGTCAGCTTGTCCTTCTCAAGGACTGATCGCACAGAGAAAGTATTGTTTGTATTTTGTGCCATTTGTTTTCTACAATGATAAAATGCATAAGATAAGTTAGATTGTTACATTAATTATGTTCAAGTGATTATGACATATTCATAATATATCTCCCACTATTTTTTTTATCAAATTAATAGCCCTTACTATTAAATCGGAAGGAATATCCCATAAATCTTTCTAGTGAGCCAAGATCCATATTTCATCATATCCTAAGTCAACCACTGGTAGTCCTTAAAACATGATTATTTAGGTAGACAACAGTTGTCAATTATATCATATATAATTCTTGGATAGTTTGGTGAACAACAATTGTTCTTGTCTATCTAATAGATTTTGAACCAAACTCTATGCTTCTAAGTTCATAATAATTGAATATAACCGTTTATTTTCACCTTATTATGACGACTCAGTTAAGTTAAACCCAATGATACAACAGTCGAATATAACCGCTTATATTCGTCACATCTCACCACGATAGACAGGAGTCCCCTGCCACTGGCAGTCATTCCCCTTATCGATCTAGGATTCAATGAGTGTTCATTCATTGGAAAGCATCCGATTAAAACTTAATATTTTGTTAAGGGGTTTTGATTTAAAATGACCATGATCCCATCATAAAGAGATTCCCAATTTTTCCTTGAATTAAATAATTCAAATCAATATTCATCAATAGTTTGATTTCCAGGTTGTTGGAGGAGTCACAAGTGGCCTCACTTAATACCCAACTTCCTTACAGGTAAAACCCGTTTTTGACAAAATCTCCCCATATCTAAATAATTGAAAATTTGTATTTAATTCCGTGTTTCATAAACACAGAAATCTCATGATCGTTTGTTCATTTTAAAATCTCGAATCGTTACAGATTTTATCTTGTTTAGCATGGCAAGCATGGTATGGGTGACGTATCTAATACATGCATACATCATTAATCTAATTAAAACATGCATACATTTTTCTACTCTACACATGCATCATACACATGCATCATATGTAAAGTGCATCACATAATCTAATATGCTATGGTTATGGCCCAATCCTATGCGATTTTTCCAAGCTAATGGAAAAATCAAGGTCAATCTATGGTGGTAATAACTAATTATTACAAAAATCTCTTCCTTCGCTTCCAAAGCTGCCTTGATTGCCTCCAAGCTCCTCTTGAAACATTTTACAAAAGAACTCGAGTTGTATTCGAGATAAAATAATTACAAAAAGAAAAACGACATGCAAGTCGTATTTAATTATTACAAACCATAAATTAAAAATTAATAATATAAATTGAAAACTAGGTCTTGGGGCCATAACCATGCATCATGCTCACATAGCAATTAAAAGCATCACATATTGTATAATCACAATTTTATACAACATAAATTAAATATGATCAAATCATAAATAATAAAATTAACGCATTTTAATTAAATATTAACTTAGTAATCAAAATTACTAATTAATAAAATTTTGCATACTCCAAGTTAAGGATTAACATTTGTAATTTAATCTAGCATGCAAAACCTAGCTGAGAATTTTTTTTTTTTTAAATTAAAACAGCAGATACGCATCTACAGTATGCGCAAATGACCTAATCTGTTAATTTAGCAAACACGCATCTTGCGTATGCGCATTAGTCCTAAACCCTAGTAAATACGCATACTCAGTATGCGCATCACCTGTACATGCATATTTTCTACAGTTTTCCAGAAGAACACCATCTCGATCGTATTCATCATTATGATCGCGATTTTGCATTCCAAACTGTTTTTCAGACCTACGTTTACTAATCAGTTACATCACAAACATATATCATCGATTCTTGAGTGATTAAAACAAAACCCAGTAGATATATATATATATATATATATATATATATATATATATATATATATATGTTAAACACGTATGTATATATATGTATGCATGAACTACACTACTGATCTTCAGGGTCGACTGCAACTGGTTTTAGATGTTAGTATCACGATTTAATCCTATTGAAAACATAACCGATCATCTGGACGCAACAAAACCAGTAGATTACTAAGCATGCAGGTCACGTTGTTATGCAGTAGGGTTCTCCGGGGAAAAAAAAACAGAACTGGTATAGCAAAAATCAGATCGTATGCTTCATATATAACAAGATTATCATATTATACAAGTAGCTTTGATACCATTGTTGGTTTCGATCATCAATACGCAGCGAAAACAGTAAATAAAATCGAAACCAAGCCCCGGATCCATGTATAATATATATCGAATAATCATGGTAGATAGAACGTTTACCTTATCGAAGCTTTACGTACAAAGAACGATGGAGATGCAAGCCTCCCACGATTACTGAGCACTCCTCTTCGAAGCCCCCTCTACGGTATCCACACGAACACCTTCAAAATCGTCTTATGATCTTGATTGGAAGTGAGGTACTAGCCTCCAATGGAAGAGATATGATTATAGGGTTAGGGTTAGGTTTTGCTGCGGCTGTCTCTTGTGTTTTTGTCGTACCAAAAAAATTCACACCAACCATTCACCATCCTTATCATTATATAAGGTAGTATGGAGCATAAAGCCCAAGCCAAAAAACCTAGCCCAACTTGATTAATTAAATAATGGAATCATATCCAATTATTTAAATCAATAATAATTAAGTCATACTTAATTATTAAAGTCATATCTCATTTGTATTTATTATAACTTAATTAAGTCCAACTTAATTAATATAATAAAATCCAACTAATCATTTAATTAATTTAAATTCATAATTTAAATTAATTCTTCCTTTAAAGTGTTTTATGTGTGTGACCCTGTAGGCTATTATTTAACTGGCAATAATTTTATTCTCCAATAAAATTATAAACAATGAGCGGCATCTAGTAATACATCATTGCTACCGAATTAAATAATATTTAAATCGTGATCCGATAAAACCTTTTTTTTTTGTGATTAATGTTCCCGTGTAATATAATCCCTTTAACCAAATATTATAGATTAAACTCGAGACATGTTTATTGTCATCCTCTTCATAATTTAATCCAGGTTTACTTGATCCATGAGTAGACTATTAATAATAAATCATTATTTGAGCACGGCCATGCATTTTATAGTCTCACTCAATCAAGAGGCCAATAATATCTCTCCTAATTATAGGAGGGTTAAATCCTTTATCTATCATTCATATTTCTCATACGATTCATAATATACCCGATGTCCACTTTTATCATCACCCGGTCAAAGGTGACTTTTAATGTAGTCAAAGTATATTAATCCTCGTATAGAAATATAATGATCTCAAGTCAAAGGATCATTACACCATTACCACTGTGAGTAATTCTTATGACTTGTTAAACATGAAGAATCTCACTTTGGGTCAGTCCAGTACCATGTACTCCTACATGTACCTATGTATTGACTTTAGTATCTCCATACTTATAACCAATGAGATGTGGTTATCTGTCAAACAACATACTAGTCTATATATATATTATTATTGTCCTGATATAATAATAATCGACTAGGGACCTTTAAGAATATGATATATTATATAATCTTAAGTTCAAGTCATGTACTTAAACTATACAATGTGTATCATGATTCTAAGGACATTTATTATACTAACAAATATATCGCAGTAATTAAAGTCATACTAAATACATTTATTTAATAATCAAATGACATAAGGTTTATTTAAGAAACAATGTATTGCCTCTAGGGCACCTACACTAACATTCAGAATGTTGATCTCAATAGTTTTCAACATAGCCAATGATTCGGTGGGATTCTTATCTATCTCATTCATGTTGTAATTCATTACAAACTGAGCATAGCTGCTGTTCAAAGATTGCAAGATCAGATCTATCTGAGCTTCCAGACTAATCGCAGAACCCAGTGTAGCAAGGTACTCCATATATCCAATCATCTTTAGAACATGCGGTGCTACCGGATCACGTTCACCCTGTTTACACGCATACAAGGCCTTGCTTGTATCAAATCTCTCTTGACGAGCCTGACCTTCAAACATACATTTAAGGTGCTCGATCATGATATAAGAATCAAAATCTCATGCTAGTTCTGCAGCTCAGGACTCATAGTCGCAAGCATCAAACAGGTGACATTTCACCCTATTTACACGCATACATGGCCTTGCTTGTATCAAACCTCTCTTGACGAGCCTGACCTTCAAACAAACATTTAAGGTGCTCGATCATGATATAAGAATCAAAATTATCATGCTGTTTCTGCAGCTCAGGACTCATAATCGCAAGCATCAAACAGGTGACATCGGTGTCATCATCCAAATGCTTCTGATAAGCATTTCAGTGATCCTCCGTTGCACCTTCAAGGAGAGGTCCAGGGCGAGGAATATCTATGACATAGAGCTTTCGCTCTTGCCTGAGGACAATCCTCAAATTCCTTTGCCAGTCTAGGAAGTTAGTTCCTGTCAACTTGTCCTTCTCAAGAACTAATCGTACAGAGAAGTTATTTGAGTTGTTTGCCATTTTGAATATCTACAATGTTAAAATGCATAAAATAATTAGTCTGCGAAATTGTTAAATTATGCTCAAGTGATTATTCATATATATATATATTCACAATATATATCTCCCACTATTTTTGTCAAATCAATAGCCATACCAATCAATTCGGAAAAGTTTCTCTAAACCTTTCTATTGAGCCAAGATCCATATTTCGTCACTTTTAAGGTCAGCTTTAGCTTTTCTCCTTAAAATGATTATTTAGGTAGACAACGTTTGTCAATTATATCATATACAACTCTTGGATAGTTTGGTAGAACAACATTTGTTCACATAACATTTGTTCACATTTATCCAATAAATCTTACCAAACTCTATGCCTCTAAGTTCACAATCATATTGTGGTCGCTTAGTTAAGTCGAACCCAATGGTCTAACAGTTGAGTATCACTAATTTACTCCATCGCGCCTTACCACGATAAACGAGGGCACTTGGCTTTGGCGAACCCACCCTTTGTTGATCTCGGTCTTGACGAGTGTTTCCCATTTCGAAGGCATCTTAAACTTAATATTTTTCTTAAGGGTTTTAAATTATAACGATCATGATCCCATCATAAAGAGATTCCCAATTTTTCCTTGAATTAAATACTTCAAATCAATATTCACCAATGGTTTGATTTCCAGGTTGTTGGAGAAGACACCATGGTCTCACTTAATAACCAACTTCCTTACAAGTACAACCCGTTTTTGACAAAATCTCCCCATATCAAAATTATTGAAAATTCTTATTTAATTATGTGTTTCATAAGCACAGAAATCTCATAATCGTTATGTTAGTTTTAAAATCTCTAGTCGTTACAGATTTTATCTTGTTTAAGCAGGCATGGCATGGGTGATGTATCTAATACATTCATTCATACATGATTAATCTAATTAACGCATGCATCTCTATGTATCATACACATACATTCAAACATCAATACGTAAAGTGCAGTATGTAAACGTGATTGGTTATGGCCTTTATCCTATACGATTCTTTCAAGCTAATGAAAGGATCAAGGTTAATCTGTGATGGAATAAATATAAATACAATTACATGTCTTCATTCTTCTTCTCTTCTTGGTTGCTCCTCCTCTTGGACCATCCTTCAATATTCAAGTACTTACATTGAAGAATTGAACACAACCTATACTAGAGTACTTACATAATAAAACTCGAGTTACATTCGAGGTTAAACAATTACAAGAGTGAAGAAAACGACATGCAAGTCGTATTTATAAAACCAAAAACCATTAATCTAAGGGTCTTAAGGCCATAACCATCACCATGCTCATATAATCACGTAATACATCAATATACATCAGTACATATCATATCTGTAACAGCCCCAGATCCGGGGTCGGGGATCCGGTCGTTACGGTCTCAATTTCCATTAATAATACTTGAACTTGAATCAAAATAAATAAACTGCATGCTGTGACCCCGCAATAATAACACATTACACAACTAGTTATAATCCCAGAGATGAAATTGGAATAAGTATCTAGTATAGGATCCACAAGTAATAAGTTATTACAAACCCAAAATGATTACAGAGTACGCTTTCTAGTTTCTTCCAGTTGTTTAACATAAGTCATAAATATAAATAAGTCTGATACACAAAAGCTGTCAGCCTAGACTATTGGTTGCTCCTACCGCAGCAATGGCGGCTATGACATCAGCGGGTAACTCTCGGACAACTACCACCTGCTTGCGCCAAGTGTGCTTTGTTCGGGCCATCTGCTCTAGTTGTTGTTATGATAAAAATAAATAAAGCAAGGGTGAGCAATGGAGCCCACCAAAATAATTTGTAACTGATCAACAATATAACAATTCTAAAATATCCTTATAACCATATGCTATGCATAAAACGAACAAGGTGCTAGTATAATGTAAAAGATGAAGTTACGAGGTAGTTCAAAATAACTTTTCCATAACAATATCTGCTATGCAGAGATAATATAAGCAAGTTATCAACATATATCTTAAAAAGAGGAAATTTCAAGGTAAATATTTCAATGTCAGTTTTGAACACTTTTCAAACCCTACCCACACTTATCGGTCACCCAGCCGTAGCTTTCCGATCAGGGTGCTCTCGATAACGTCGCAGAAAATATCCAAATTTGGATGATGAACTAATACTGGAGTACTGACGCGCCAGAAGCCACAACCTTACGATGATCAGTCATAAGTCGTGCATCTCAAGATTTGTTTCTCTACATGTAGAAGGAAGAACATATGAACTAATACTGGAGTACTGACGCGCCAGAAGCCACAACCTTATGATGATCAGTCATAAGTCGTACATCTCAAGATTTGTTTCTCTACATGTAGAAGGAAGAACATATGGACACCACCATACGCCAGATCTCCCTAGCCAACTTTGGGCATAGACGGGACCGGCGCCACTCGGACCCTTTTTCAATGATAGACTGTCCCACAGCCTCTTATACAGATTTTCAATGATGGACTGTCCCACAGCCTCTTACACAAATACTCCTAGTTCGAGTAAATCCATGACTCTAAAACGTAAAGTTTGTCCTCATTTCCCCAAGTGTAATACTTGTTAATGCAACTCCACAAAGTAGTTGAATCAGATTGGAAAGGAAAATTTCACCAATATTCACTACACCATATATGGGCTATTGCAACCCCAAAGTACATTTGTGTAGCATAAAGTGTTACAATAGGCAAGAAACTTGTTCATTTATTGCAATACTTTTAAAAAATGTTACATAAAGTAGGAAAGTGTTGCAAGCGAAGTAATCAATTTGACATTTTTAAACAATTAAAACACCTTCAAAAAAATGTTACAATACAATTTACACTTTTAATGAAATTGACCAAAATATCAAAGCGGGCTTTTGATTTTTCATTGGGCGGGCTTGTGAAAAGTTGGCACCAAAACGTTTGGTACCAAAACTTTAATTAAATAAAATAGAATTCTATTTCACAAATACCCTAACTCACCTCCTCTCTCGCTGTCTCACTCATCTCTCTGTCTCTCACCCACCGCTCTCTCACTCATCTCTCTCAATCACCCTTCTCTCACACTCATCTCTTACACCTCTCTTAAACCCCTAATATTGATTAGACCAAAACCCTGAAATTGATTAGATCAAATATCCAATTAAATCTTCGATTGAGGTAAAATACCCAATTTTTTACCATTATGTTCGATTATGTAAGCATATGTATGTAAGCCTATGAAACATTCACATTACAATTTTATGTTCATTATTTTATGTTCGATTAATGGTATTAAGTGTTAAATTAGTGGGACTTTTGAAGGATTTTTGTGTTAAATTTGTGGGAATTTGTGTTAATTACTAGAGCTTTTGTATTATATTTTATGGTAATTCTATCTACATCAATAGAGAATTTTGTGTTAACTAGTGAGAATAGCCCGGGATGACTGAGGTTTCCTTCTCTTATGCTTGGCCTTTTATATGTATCCTTGATTAGTTTTAGTGGCCCTCAACTTGAGTTTAGATACTCACTTTGTGTAATAATCAACTGACTTTCACATTTTCCTTTAGGGATTCTTTTTAAATATCCTAGTTATTTTTTGAGTTGAGATATTTTGTTTTAATATTAGCTCTCTCACATTTGTGTTCTTGCAAATAAAAAGGAAAAAAATTTTAATGATCAAGTTAAAAAGTTGTTAAATCCCAAAATTGTGATTAAGGGTATCAACGATGACTTTTTTATATGTATCTGGGGTTTGGATTAATGCTTACAAAAGGAAAAAGAATGCCTCAGACTTTTTCTTTTTGTTTCTGTATATGCTAATTAGTACTATCCCATATTGTATACTAATGAAAGTTTGACATACAGACCAAAGTTTAGCTGATCAGCTAAGATTTGATGTTGTTGTCCGCCTTGTTATGTTTCTCAGTGTGATTGACTCGGAAGCAATTAAGGTTTGCTGTGTTAACACGCTGTGTTCATTTGAAATGTATTCAGGAATTTTATTCGATTATAGGGACTCATTTCTGGAATAATCTTGCACTTTTTTCAGGCTTGGTGTGTTATCATTCTCTCGTATGCAAGATCTGATGAATGCAGCGGTGTAATGAAAGACGAGGAACTTCTACTCTTTTTGAGACTTATGGATAGTGACACTCGTAATTTAATGGTTGAGGTAATCTTCATTCACTAGTTCGTCAGTTTCTCCATACTTAATTATGTGAATTGTGAGTGCATGTGACTAGAAATGCTTTCGAAATGTGTAGGATGTAATTGCATTGACAAGATTAGCTTATGCTCGCCCTGATTATGTACATGTTATCATCAAGAACAATGCTTTAAGAGTTGCACAGAAAATTTCTAGTCTTTATTGAGATGACGTTTCTGTTGTAGATGATTTGGCCAAGTTAATGGTTGCTGTTTGTCGTGGATAGAGCCTTAGCAAAGGGACATTTACTTGTGATGAGGTTATATTTGCTGGTTATTATTTTTTTCTTTTTTCCCAGTGGAGCGAATTGTGACAATCCCATGCTTTTTATACAACTCTTAAATGTTGGAAGGTAGATGCAACTCTTACTATTTTAGCCAACCTCCTTCAAGAAAAGATAAATTATTGGCCAGTAGGTGCAGCTCTGGCTATTTTGGACAACCTTTTTCAGCCGAGGATAAATTCTATTGACCGTGTAGTGCGAGCATTCCATGCTCTTTCATATCTTTTTTTTGAAAGCATTGTACCAATTGGAGAAGGGACCATAAAAGGTTGATCGTGCTGACATTGTAAGTGGATTATACCAATTTTCTTTTGTTGCCATATCTTATTTTGCAAATTTTAGTAAATACCTTTGGTGTTTATGTACACTACTGTTACAGCATGCAGATTATACCGTTACCGGTTCTGCACTTGGAGTTGAGGTATGATTAAGTGACAGACAATTAATGTACAGAATGAATGGGTAAAAGTATACAATTAACAGAAGCTCTAGAACTCTTATGATTATGTTTTATATGTAATTATGAATTCTAATATAGCATATGATGTAGATAGATTATGTAAAAATACACTGGTATCATGATAATAATATAATGTAATTACTAATCAACTATTCTAAACTGTCATGGTTTTATATGCAATTTGCTTTTATAGGAAGAAACAAATTTATATTAAGCAAAAAACAACAGTATACTTGTGTAGATTTATATACTATGAGAAATCATACATACAAATTATATCTTTAAAAAAATTTAAGTCTTTAAGTAATACGTCCAATGTTATAAAAATCAAAAAATGAGTGTTCTCGATTTTATCGTTTTGTTTTCAAGTTGAGAATATTCATTTTCAACATCCGAATACTCGAATCCAATATGGATTACCTTCGATTAATGAGTACTAATTTAAGTTAACCAATTTTCAGGACACTTGTAATGAGATGTTATATTTACCTAAACATTACCAAAAATTTCAGCAAGAATTAAGGTAAGGTGAAATAAAAATGACATGGTGGTGGTGTTCAAGAGGTCTTTTTACTTTCTAGCAAGAAGTAAAATTACAAGTCTTTATGTTTGTTACAGTATATGCCAGATGGTAAAGAGGAGTGGAGGAAAATTTAAAATGAATTAAAAGAACTGGCCAGCTGCAGTTGGCCAGTATTTTAACTTTGTACCACAGATAAAAACAGAGGCAGTAGAAGAATGTACACTCTTTTACAGTTGTACAGTGTTAGACAAGGCAATGCAGTAGAGTTTTCTTGATTTTTGTCACAAATGATACTGGTAATTTCTTTGTTCTTTGATAGCAAGATTCATATTGCTGATTTTTAATTATGTTTAATTAAAAATTATAAGTAGTCATCGATTATGTGAATAAAATGACGGATTCAGGGGCCTTCTTCCATTTCCATTTAATTCTACTTTGGGAGGCACGTCAGCTGCACCATCTTTTTTCAACGATAAGAACAAGGCATCAGATAAGCAATATGTATTATATCTTACTTTTGGAAAAGTACATTTGTTGCACCTTTAGCGTTATTTATCTGTCAATATAATCTGAAAGTGCTTTTACTATAAATCAATTGGCTCATGAGCAAATGTTCTCATTCAAATTGATTGATGCAGCTTTCAGAAATTGAAAGGTGTGACTTCCTGGTCGAGTTGCTGCTGCAAAGACCTTATCCATAGCGAGGAAGTGATCTGTCAACTTGGGAGGTGAATTCTTCTGTCCTCTTCCTCACCCTCTCAAAAAAGAATAAAAATAAAATGTATGAAACAGATGCTTAATGTAGAAGAAACAAACTATTTTTTCAGGTTGTTGCAGCTCTACCTTATCTGGATAGGGAACTCTCACCTCCCAAGTACAGGTCATTCTTCATCCCTTGGCTTTTGGGAGCAGAAGAATGTTTTCGGCATATACAAACTACTTAAGAGAATACCAAAAGCTTAGCGTGTTGAAGTATATTCTCACTCTTTTCTCGGGTTTTTTGTCAGAGAGATTTTCAGGATAACTAAATGTATGTTGTGTACCAATTCTGGATAGGGAACAACTTTAACCAGGTAACCTTTATAAATTCTCGGCAGACACGGGCTATATATGAGTTGAAAGATATTATTTGGTTTGAATTTGTACAGTCATTGATGTTAACTTTATTTATGATAAACA
Source organism: Saposhnikovia divaricata (assembly GCA_036435485.1). Taxonomy (NCBI): domain Eukaryota; kingdom Viridiplantae; phylum Streptophyta; class Magnoliopsida; order Apiales; family Apiaceae; genus Saposhnikovia; species Saposhnikovia divaricata. Next base: position 118,304,274 of record CM071597.1, on the reverse strand, counting down.
AATAATTTATACTCCAGCAGACCTTAGCCAATTCAGGTTTTCTTGGCATCCTGACATGCAATTACTGTATCTTAAAAAAATTATGTTTCTATTTCATGCAGCCTATAATATCAGTAGCTGCAGCAGCAGCTAGTAGTTCTGGACCAGCAGACAGGGTTGTCTCCGGTGTCTCTCTTTCAGGAATGGTTAGTGCTACGATGTCTTTATCTGATTGCTTTGCATGAGATGGTCTTAATTCTAGAAGTGAATCTCTTTCTCTATCCTTCTAATGTTGTCTACATGCTGTCGACAGGAGTACTTGATGAAATTAACTTCATGTCTCTGCATTGTCAATCACGGAAAACTTTCTCATATTTCTGGTGAATATCTAACCTCTGATTAGGAGAATCATTTGAAGAGTTGTGTGTTGGTGGTGACCAAAGGACACTGATCAGGAGGTTGATGATTGCGAGGATGATCAGTACTTAACTACTTATATTTTTTATGTGTGTAATTTTGGTAGTAGGTTAGTATTTTTAGAAAGACTAAGTTTAATGTAGAATTGTAATGTAAGTCGACATGTGTTTCGACTTTAGACCACCATCTGAAGCTTCTCTCACCATAGATTTCATGTGTCCTCTTCTTTTCCTATTATTTCAGTAACAGCTCTGAATAAGTATAGTGAATTCATTCACAGATGGATGCAGAAGTTATTTCAGCCGGTATATTGAGAGAAGCTTTGGATGCAAGAGCGATATCTATGCAAGAAGTGAGAAAGCAAATTAGTACTGAAGCTGCTCAGCTATTGTATGAAAGTTTGCGAGTAAAGAATATATCTTCAAAAGTTGAAGTACTCGATAACGATACTGCTTCTGCTTTAAGAAAGTTCTGCCTTACATACTATGACTTCAGGGCATTGATACTGGACTATGTGTGTTTATTTAGATTTATAGTGTGCAAGTCGACTATGTGTTTCGACTTTGGATTTATGTATTAGATGTAAGATGATCTTATGGTATAAGCCGACTTTGTTTGGGCTTTATTGACATAATGTGATTTCTGGTTTGATATGCTTTTGTGTTGGTTAATTGAAATTTCAAACAAGATATATATTGTAAATTGGACTAATACAAAGTGTTGCACATAAATCTTGTTAAAAAAATCTAAATGTATTATAGTAGGAACAAAAGTGTTGCATATAAATGTTGCTAAAAAACCAAAAGCATAGGGGAGAAAATGTTACATGAAAATGTTGCAATAAATTGACTTTGCAACACTTTTAACTAAAATATGTTACAAAATGGTGTTGCAATATGCAACATCATAAAAGTGTCAATAAACATGACAAACGTGTTGCACTAAAGGGGATATTGTAATACTTTAAAAATGTTGCAATAAGTAGGTAAAACGTTGCTATAGGGGTCTATTGCAACGGCAGCAGATGTAACGTTGAATTTTGGCAAAAACGTTGCAAAAACCTCTATTGTAACACATTTGGGGTCTAATATGACACTTTTTTGGCGGTGCAATAGCCCATATTTGGTGTAGTGCTTTTCCAAGCTATTACTTGTTAATGGATTATAACTTGATACTCGGATTACTTCTCGAATAATTGAAGAAGTAACTAAATTATGTTGACTGGCAACACTGAAGGTACGAATGAAAATAATTTCTTTCAAAAGTTTATGACCGGGCAGTCAACCATTATAAATAACAGTCTCTCAAGTAAGGTTCCCTATATTTCGGGAGTTTGAGCGAGCATTTAAATCTTCTTAAAAGACAGATTTAAATGGAAAACAGAGTTTGGGAACCTCCCCTTGATAAAATAATCATAAGAAATATTTTTCATAATTATTGAAGGTCAAATATAACTTTCAAATAAGACAAACCATTTTTAAAACTAGTTTAAAAGCATTTAATAAATATTCAAATAGCATTTATTAAATAATAATTGTGTAAAGAATATTTTAGTCAAAATAATTGCCCATAATTAACCCTCGAATGAATATATGAAATAATATTCACTTAATAAACAAGTCCTTAAATGAATATTCCAAAATAATATTCATCTAATAAATAAAACCTTAAACGAATATTCAAAATAATATTCATTAAATAAATAAACCATAAATGAATATTCAAAAATAATATTCATTTAATAAAATAAATCCTTAAATGAATATTCAAAAATAATATTCATTTAATAAAACTAAATAATATTTATTCAATATCGTTCTCAGAAAATAAACTATCAGATATACCGAAATATATCAACTCCCGGTCTATACCAAAGAATACGATTCATACGCCTTATACTAAAGGCATTTGTAAAACCCGGCTTATAACTAATATCTTGTATCTAGCTTATAAGCCAATATCAAATCATCAAAAACCAAGTATCACAATATACTTTCGAAAACAGATATGCATGCTATGAACATATATAGCAGAAATCATATTTATTCACAACAACAGTTTAGCAAGAAGGTTTGAAAACTTGCCTAGAAGTGTCGTAGGGTAGTGTGTCCCGGGCTGGTCCGGTGATCTATAATGTGACGCCCTCCCGACCCGGGGCCTAGATCAGAGGGTCACTGACACACATCTAGATGCAAACAACCTAAAATATAATATAAATATAACATGCTGACTGGCCCCAACTCTACTATCAAAGATCTTTCACAGGTAATGGTATGAAACAAGCAAGCCATCTTCTAACTAATTATTATTATAAACCTGAATTCAAAATATATTATTACGAACCAAAATTCTCAAAAGCTCCACTGCTAGTTCTCACAACTAACTAAAGATCTCCTCACTGAGCTGTTATTGCATTTACCTCAGGAGCAATCTCAAAATGAACCAACTCAGGGCCACGGTAAGTGCGCTTCCATGCGGTTTGGATTGTAAGAACCATGATTCTTAGATTACTGTCAAAAGGGTTAGACAAAATAATAATGAGCCAATGCTCATCAAGTAACTAAAGATCTCAACTGAAAGCAGTATAACCAGGTATCGCGGAAGAGGACAGTAATTAAGATATGACATAAATATGCTGGAAGTAGTAAAAGCAATACTGGTATTTGGTAATGACAGGATATCAACTGATAATCAGGATAGCAATAGATATTTCAAAGCTGTGTAAAGTAATTGACACTTTAATAAAAAGTAATCATCACTTTAATAAAACTGATTGGAGGTTTTTACTTCATAATAGACAATACGGGTGATCAGCCCATAAAGTTTCCATACCGGATACAAAGTCCCTATGGCCATCATTTCCTTTCATTAGGATAGCTTGGGTTCCCAAGAGGCAACACATTGGCCTATAAAGGTGTCGAACTGGATAGACCAGAACTACATTACTACATACTCAAACCAACGGAACTAGCATTACCCGTTCGTCCCGTCTTTCCAATCGTCAGGAATCCGTGGAAACCATTTAGACGGAGTTCCTAACATTTTTATTAAAAATCTCATTTTAAAACAGTAAGATTTGCAAAACTCTTTTTAACTTTATAAAACATTTTAATAGTTAACCTTTTCGAGAACCTTTACTTCGAAGTACCTTCGACTCTCTGATAACAAATCAGCCCAGTCTAAGTAACTTCAAAGTATTTTAAGAAAACAACTCATTTTGATTTGCAATGATAAAAGTCAAAGGGTTTGACTAAGTTTTCTGACATCAATGAAATAGGGATACAAGTCTGAATCAAGAAGATGTAGACTCAAAGGCATCAAGGTAATTGATCAGATTTCAAGTTTAAGGTATAATATTAAAGGCAATTAAGTTCTTGTATCAGTGTTTAGCTCATGAAGAAGTTTATGTGTTTTAGGGTCAACATAGGTTAAACTGGACACGAACATAGGTCAAGTAGAACACTGGTTTATCGGTCAGTCAATATGACATGATTATAGCAAGTTGTAGGACATATATGGTCAAGAAGCAATTAAAAAGAATTATGCTGTTATTAGGGTTTATAGTTTATGAAACAGTCATAGACAAGATTCTGGTTACATGAATAGATAGGCTACATAAGATTTATGATCAACATGGCATAGGATAGGCATGCTTGAATCAACAGGATATATCAGTTCAGGAATGTAAACTTCAAGAAAAGACAGAGTTACTTGCCTCCGATAGAATGCAACAACTAACATCTCAGTCATTGGTACTCGACCTTAGCCTTTCCTTTATCGCTAGGTCCTACGTCCTTCTTATCTACATAAACCATATCACTACTTTAGAATACTATACTTCTAAATCGTCTAATTCTAATCTACCCAAACGATTCTTGTAATGCATTAATACGTATCATATAACCTACGTATCTGATAGTACACTACCCACCTTGTAAACAGATAATCATTTAAACACTTAACACATAGCACATGCATCCCACATAAGCCACTTCCCAATGGATTTAAGATATCCGAAGATATCCGACTCCAATTCACAATTAAATTCCTACGATGGATTTAAGACCCACCTACACTTCCCAATGGATTATATATTCGTATTCATATATACTACTTACACTTTACCATACTTTTTAAATCCGAAATTAAACAATACTATAATCACTAAATCATATTATATCACAATTTCGAATCTCAATTCCTAATGAATCTAAAAATTACACTTAGCAAACAATCATCAAATCAACATTTATTTATTATTAATAACTTATAAAATTCGATTAAATCATAATTTAACTTACAAAATTCGAATAAGCCATATTAATTTATAATAATTCGATATAAATATATAAAACTTAGAAAATCATACATGCATGCTAATTATCAATTAATTAACATTACCAACATCTCCAATTGCAAGAATCAAACACATAACCATTTATTTGAATTATCAATTCATCAAATAATTCGAATAATTCGAATTACACATTAATAATTTACAAAAATTGACATGCATCTCCAGAAATTCATATAACACCTATTCAAAATCTCATAATCATCAGACTAATATATTTTAACTAACATCATCATCTCGAATATTTGAACAATTCTTATAACGAAACCATTTGTCAAAATTCGGAACTATAGTACATGCATAATCGAATTTAAACAGAAAATTATTTCCAAACAATTAACTCGACTGAAACGTAATTAAATTAAGATAATTTAGGCTGAGTGGAACATCACAGCATTACCACCGGCTCACCGGAGCTCATGGCCGGCGGGGTACAAGTCGGAGCTCTCCCAAATCATATGGGTTTCCCTCTACGACTCCTGCCTATTCACAAAAAACACAAAACACGACTGGTACAACAAGAACCAAGCTCAGCAGGTCGGTAAAAAGCAAAATCCCGAAGTGGGTTTCAAAGTTTCTTCATGAAAACAACATGAATCCATATAAACGAATAGAGGACAGAAAATTAGCTACGAATATGGTATTAGAACGCATAACAATCGAAGAAATCGATCAAATATGAAGAGATATAGAGAGTCGAGTAAGGAGAGAGAGAGAGGGACCTGCTCTCGGACAAGAAACAACGAAAATGAAGTGATGAGGAAGAAGATGTGCAGTGGTAATGTTTATAAAAGATAGGGGCAAAATAGTCATTTCACAATTGTTGAAAATTCTTTTCCAAAAATCTGTTTTTAACTCATTTTAAATCGAAATACAATAGGAAAATGGGAAATAATATTTTTAGAAATTTTTTAAAATAAAGTTTATGAATTTAGAAGCATCCCCATATTTTTAAAATAATTTTAGAGTCAAAAACGAATTTTATATGAATTTTCGAAATAAAAGCTCTTTAAAAGAAATAATGCTTTTTAAATCATTTTAAAATACCAAAACACACTATTAAATATCCACACTAATTTTCATAACTCCATAATATCACAAAGATGATAATGTAAAAGATTTCATGATTTAAACCAACTCCAATGATTTTATATGATTTTTAAAAGATTAAAAATGCACTTTTTAAATAGTTTTAATGCTCCAAAAATATAAATAAAATTCTACGAGCATATACAACACATAATAAACATCATATAATCACATAAACATGGTTTCACACATATCTTTACTTCACAGAATTATACTCATCACCTAAATCACATAATTTCACATTTAACAATTAAATAAGCATTTAATAAATTGTGAAAAATTCTAAGTCGTTATAGCCTTTCCCCCTTAAAAAGATTCTGTCCCCAGAATCTCACCTAAGTAAACAGATTAGGATACTTGGCAAGCATCTCGCTTTCAAGTTCCCAAGTCGACTCTTCGACTCTAGGATTCCTCCATAAAACCTTAACTAATTTAACAACCTTATTTCTATGCTTTCTATCACTTCTATCTTGAATCTCTATTGGTTGCTCTTTATAAGATAAATCTGGCTGGACCTCAATAGGTTCATACTCGATTACGTGACTTGCATCTGGATTGTACTGCTTAAGCATAGATACATGGAACAAATTATGAATATGATGCACGTGTGGTGGTAGCGCCAACTCGTAAGCAACTTTTCCAACTCGCTTCAAAATCTCAAATGGTCCTATATACCTTGGACTTAACTTCCCTTTCTTACCAAATCCCGTAACTCCATTCCACGGTGATACTTTCAACAATACTTGATCTCCTATCTCAAAATTCATGTCCTTTCTTTTCAAATCAGCATACTTCCTCTGACGATCCTGGGCAGTAATTAATCTCTTCCGAATAATCTCAACTTTCTTCTTCGTCTGCTGAAGCAGCTCTGGTCCTAAAATTTTCCTCTCACCAACTTCTTCCCAATATACTGGCGATCTACACTTTCTCCCATACAAGACTTTGTATGGGGGAATTTTGATACCCGCGTGATACTATTGTTGTATGAAAACTCAACCAATGGCAAATGTTCATCCCAACTTCCTTTGAAATCCAATGCACAAGCTCTTAACAAATCTTCTATAGTCTGAATAGTCCTTTCATGTAAGAACCCAGATTTTGGGTAGAATTAAAACTTTTATTTATTTAATGATGTAAGAATGAGTAGTGGTTACGGCTACGATGTAATAGTTGATATTTTGAAAGAATGAATGGAATTCGACTTTATTGTTTATATGTCTTGAAGAATGCTAATGGTTGACAACTTAGGTAAGAATAATCTATCTCCTAAGGGAATAAGATATGGCAATTCCATGCAGGAGAATATTCTCATGTCATCCAGATCGATAACGATTAATCCAGTGGTTCCGTAAAAAGGTTAAGGAACGATCGAAAGAGAATAGGGACAATTGTACAACCCTAAGAGAATAAGTAAAGAATAAAGAATGAATAGTGTTTTTGGTGGAAGTAAGAATAATATGAGACGACACTATATAGAAGTATTCAGAACGGATTTCCGAGTTCGTATTAGTGATCCAGGGGGAAAATAAGTGTATGTAAAAGCTGTCGGATTCTGAAAAACCGCACTTTTATTTTCTCCAAGAGTTCCCTGGACACTGATAGCCTTAAGGATTTAACGAATGGATTTAAGGAATATAAATTGGAAAGTTAGAAAGAAAGACGGAGAATGATAGTATTAATATTAAGAAGATTCCCGGTAAACCCTAATTAGAAATCCGTGAAATATTCCTACGAACGATCAATCGAAACGAGCAATAACCGGACACAGAATCAAGCAGAGAAAGCAAGATACATGCATGTACAAGTGATAAATATCTAGTAACTAGTATGGTTAGAGATTAACTAGCACTTAGCAAAATCAAACTACTAGTTACATGAGGACCATCAAAATCTCAACACTTGTCCATCCATTTTCATCATCCTATACATCATCACTTTATTAAAGTGGCTTTTGGATGAGAGACTATCTAAATCTCATCTTAATATTTCACTATCACATAACAAAGCAAAGAAACAAGGCAAACTCTCTCCCCCCCTTGTATCCTTCCATTCGACTTTTGCAACAATTCTAAAACACAAATCCAACTTCCAACATTTGTTTGATCTTGTAATTTTTAAGGTGAGTCTTACATTTCATAAAAATGATCTCCTCAAAATCTTAGCTTCAAACTCATCTTTTTCCATTTTCAAAAAAATCAAGAACGGTGAGGGTGAATAGTGTTTCTTATGAACTAACCTTGAATTTTCTTGTTTTTCATGGTTGATCTAGCTAGCTTAATCACTCCTAAGGATCATACAAAGCTTAGTGAGGCTAGTAAACAATCTAAAGAAGGTATAAAGTCCTTGAAACCCTAGATCCACTTTGAGTTTTATGTATGTTCTTGAGTTATATAAGTTAGTTATGGTTATGTTAAGGTTAAAGCATGATTATAAGCATGATTATGAATGGATCTTGGATAAATGTTAAAAATAGTTAGATGAACGGAAAGGCATTGCTTGGCCTCAGTTCAGGAGTATAAATCATGTATATGTTGTTTGGAATGGATACCATGTTTATGGGAAGATTTGAAATTGGTAGATATTCGAATTATAGCAGTCGTAATGCCGAAATTTCGTTAACCTTAAGAAAAACGACTTGGACAGGAGATGTAACTCATTGCCTAGCTTTGTAATCTGCCATGATAGGATAGATAATGTTCCAAGCTTCGTTTTAGTATAAAGAACGTGTGAAACGGACTTACGGTTTAGGAGTGACGGCCGGTTTACTAAAAGTAGTTCGAAACCGTAAACGAGAATTCGTAACTAAAATTGAACCCTCGTAAAATACGCAAGTCAGTGGCGAATCTTGGTAATTAAATAATAGTGGTAAAAAGGAAGGTGTGAGAGAAAACCTCATGTGAATCGGATCGTTTTTTGATTTTATAAAAATATTACAATCAAGGTTAAACGCGAACGAACCCCTTAAAAGTATAACTTTGGTTATAACTTAGAAAACGAGCGATAAAACTCGAGATATAATCTTGGTTCGTAATCGATCGAATTTAGAACTTATACGACTTAAGTATACACTAAGTGTGAGTACGATGACATGTCTTAATGACGAACAAATGTCGAATCGTATCGGTAATAAAAAGAGTTACATTAAAAAAGGGTATAACGAGATAATTCGAAAACATGTTTCGACTTAAGTTAATACTTAACCATTTTAAAAGTGTTAAGAGATTAACCTCGAATCTCTTGACTATTTATAGATCGCCGAGCTGACCCGGGATACCCTACCACTACCCCTACTCGTGCTCAATTACCAGGCAAGTTTCAACTTTCCCTTTTTAGGCTGTTGTTGTGAATATATATGTTTTCTGTTATACATATGCCATAGCATGCATGCCTACTTTCAAGTCATATTGATATACTTGTTCCCTGATTGTTCTTTGGCTTATAAGTAGATAGATAATATATCGATTATAATCCGGATGTTGTTAAGACCCTTAGAGAAGGGCATATGAATCCTATTTGTTGAATACAGACCGGGAGTCAGTACTTCTTGATATATCGTAATTACTTTCGAGGGAAATATTTAAGTAAATAATTTCCATTATTTGGTTGACGAATATTATTTGAATATTCGTTCGAGATTATTTAATTAACGATCATTACTTCAAACATTTATTTGAACGTTATCTATTCAATGAATATTATTTTTCAATATTCATTCAAAGACGAACCATTTATCGAATATTATTTCAAATATTTCTGTAAAATCTTCGACTATTAAATAAATATCATTCGGACATTCAATTAGAACATCATGTATTAAGGGAATATTATTCTCGAATATTCCTTTAAGGTTTGATTTATTAAATGAATATCACTTTGATATTCATTTAAATTATTAATTATTAAATGGATATTATTTTTGAATATTAATTTGAAGTCTTATTTACTTAACGAATATTATTCCAAACATTCCTTTCAAAATTATTTATTAAATGAATATTATTTTTAATATTCATTTAAGTAATTATTTATTCAATAAATATTTTCTTAATATTCCTTCAAGAATTATTTTGAGAAATACTCTGATTAAATATTCTTTCATTCATTAAATACTTCCGACTCAATAAATATTCTATAAATATTTATTCAATACTTGGAAACTACTTCAATGTTGTTTATTCTTCTTCAAATATTATCTTCGACCTTCGATCGTTCTGAAAATTCTTCGGAGTCATACGATTAACATTATATTAAGAAAGGTCCTCAACATTCCATTCTTCACTCGAATCTATCTCTTAATTATAAGGGAACCTTACTTGAGAAAGGTTATTTATCTTATTGACTTCCCGGTCATAATTTATCCTTTTCACTCGCAACTTGGTTGCTATGGACTCATTAAGTCTGTGTGTACCTTCTCATCATTCGAGGGGTAAGATTGTTGGAACAAGTTGATATCCATTAACAAGCAAAAGCTTGGGAAATGTTGGTGAATTTTCCCTTCCAACTAGATACGACTACTTTGTGGAGTCTTATCAACAAGTATTTCACTTGGGGAAGGGAGGACAAACTCTACGTTTCAATGCTGTGGATTTATTCGAACTAGGAGTCGTGTGTAAGAGGCCGAGTCGCGCGGTCCATCACAAGGCCTAACCATTGGCCAAGGAGTTACTATTAAAGGCAATCGACAAGTGGAGCCGACAGTTCTTCCATCTACCGGTAGTAAACTATATTGGGCTATACCATCCCCGACTGATCATCAGGGAGTGAGACAGCTAGCGCGTGATAGCTCCAGTATTGGTTCATCTCCCAAATTGGGAATTCCCTGCAACATGTATCGAAGAGACTTCTTTCAGGTTGACGGTGTCTTCCGCAACACGTATCGAAGAGACTTCTTTCAGGTTATAGGACTTCAAAAAATGTTAATAACTGGAATTGCAATATTTTTCTTGCAAGTTGCTCTTTATATGATAAATGATAATATCTTGCTTATTTTGACTTAGCAGATATTTCCACAAAATAAACACTTTAAGTTACCTTGTAACTTCATCGTTCATATTATGCTGGCACTATCTTCGTTAATGCATGGCATATGGAAATAATGATATTTCGAAACTGTTATATACTATCATTGTCCTGTTATATTATTATTGGTGGGCTATTGCTCACCCTTGCTTATCTATCATGTCACAACAACAGCTAGGACAGATGGCTCGCGTCAGGCGCACTCGGCGCAAGCGGGTTACCCGACCCACCGGACTCCCCGCTGAGATGCTAGCCGCCATTGCTGAGGTAGCATAGTTAGACAGCTTTTGTTTCCTGTTTAACTATATGTATAATTAATGTAATCAACGGCATAAATTTTAAACTTATGATGTTATCCTTTTGGGTTGTAATAACTTTTATTCGTAAACCCTTTTATGTAAGACTTATTTCAATTTCATCTCTGGGACTATAGCTGTGTGTGTGTGAGTGGATATTATTGTGGGGTCATAGCATGCTACTTATTGATTTTGGACTTAAGTCAAGTATTATGTATAAGTTATGAGACCGTAACGACCTGATCCCTGACCCCGGATCTTAGGGCGTTACACAATTAAGTTCTTATATCAGTGTTTAGCTCATGAAGAAGTTTAAATGGTCAACATAGGTTAAACTGCACACAAACATAGGTCAAGTAGAACACTGGTTTATCGGTCAGTCAATCTGACATGATTATAGCAAGCTGTAGGACATATATGGTCATGAAGCAATTAAAAAGAATTATGCTGTTCACTACACCATATATGGGCTATTGCAGGCCAAAAGTGCATTTGTGTTGCATAAAGTGTTACAATAGACACAAAATTTGGTAGTCTATTGCAATATTTTAAAAAATGTTGCAATAAATACGAAAAGTGTTGCAAGCAAAATGATCATTTTGAAATTTTAGAACAATTGCAATACTTTAGCAAAAACGTTACAATAGATGATACACTTTGCCCAAAATTATAAGCGGGAACTTAATTTTTTGGCTGGGCGGGACAAAAAAGAATACCAAAACAATTAAAACAAAAAAACAATCCTCAAAAACACATCTCACCACAGTCTCTCTCCACCACTGTCTCTCAACTCTCTCCAAAATTTCAATTACACATCAAGCAATTAGGGTTATTCACGGGTTCTGTTCTCTACTTAACTCTCTCTCTCTCTCGACTCTTGCTCTCTATCTCTCTCTCATCTCTTTCTCTCTAACGGAAAGATTATTAGGGCAAAGAAAACAAGACGAAAGGTAAAAGAGGAAATAGAAGTAAATCGAAGAAGACGAATCCAAGCTCGAAGAAGACATCGACTCAAACTCGACGATTCAAGCTCGAAGAAAATTGAAGTTTGAAGCAGGTATGTTGTTCTCTATATCAATTTTAACACTTCTTCCCCAAATGTAATCAATTTTGGTGTTTTGGTTTAGGGTTAGGTATTTTGAGTTTTAATTGGGGATTTATTTATGCATGTTTATGTATATTTGGGGTTATTTTACTGTGTTGATTTGGGGATATATTTTTTGTACTTAGTAGATCTGAATTTAAAAATTATAATAAACTGAAATGGAAGGAACGAGTGTTCGCTTCGCTGGTGATTTAGCGATCAATTCGTGAAAAGTCGGATTATATTTATCTTTGTTCTAATTTATCAAACTGCTTTTAAATTGTACACGAGTTTTAGTGATTTATCTTGAGTAAATGTATTAAATTTTGTAGGTGATTGAGATTAGCAAGGGAAGTAAGGTGTAGTATGAGCTTGACAAAAAAACTGGACTCATCAAGGTGCTTAAGATTGTGTTGATTTAATTTGTAGAAAACATAAATACGAAATCCTTTGCCTAGAAATGTATGCTGACTTTGTTAGATGTGCATATGCAGGTTGATTGTATTCTTTACTCATCAGTTGTGTACCCCCATAACTATGGTTTTGTTCCTCGAACTCTCTACGAGGACAATGATCCCATAGATGTGTTAGTTATTATGCAGGTAATCCACTTAACTTACACTAGTATAGTGGTATAGTGATACAAATTTTATTGCATTATAGTGCAGCACTAATTTATCTTAGTTGAATCTGGAATTGAGCTACCCTCTGAGCTCTTGGAAACTCTATTAAAGATGGCACCCACAACTGAAGAAGAACTAAAGCTGCGGATTTACAACGGGGATGTTTCTCGACTTTGAACTGCAGAGCGGTTTTTGAAAGTCCTAGTTGAGGTACCCTTTGCATTTAAGAGTTTAGAGTCACTATTGTTCATGAGCACTCTCCAGGAGGAGGCAAGAATTGTCAAAGAGGCATTCACAACATTAGAGGTAAGGTTAGAGCCGTGACTTGTTTGAATTTGTTTGTAAGAGTCGGGCCCGCCCTTCAAACCGTGATATCACGACATGTTTGCTGGTTCTTTATGTACAAACTAGAATATGTTTGAATTTCTTTTTCCTAGCACCAGTTATGTTCTACTTTTTGGCTTAACCATATGCTTGTTTACAGATTGAGCATGCTCAGCATTTGGCCCCAAGTCCTACAACCAAATTCGGTCAGTAACGTGTTGTTGCTTCAATGTAGGTTTTTGAGCTGCTTCTTTTTACTTATAGCGTGCCTTACCAATTTGAGAGTTAAATGGGTCTGTGAGTTAAAAAATATATATGCCTATCTAAATTCTCTATGTTCATTTAGTCGGTCACAATTGAAGTAACTGCATTCTGATGCACTAAAGAATAAAATGTTGTTGTTTTTGTTAAATAACACTTATGCACTTATTGCAACGGCGGCAATTGCCTCTTGTTTCTCTGTTTTACATATTACTCTAGGTTTAGGGAAAATCTTGATTACCATTTAAATACTAGGGTTCAAATGCTTGGAAATGGGTCACGACTTAGTCGGGTCATCCAGAGAATCTTACAGTCGGAGTAAACATTGTCGTTTAGGTCTAATTGATTCTGCTTTGTCAGTCAATAAACCCCCTCTCAATCTCTTTCGCCAGCACCCTCTTTCTCGGTACTTTTCCAATATTCTTTTTATTTTTTTAGCCCCGGTTGTTTCGTAATCCTGGTTATGACTTATGACACCCTGTATAATTTTTTTATAATTGTTTTGTTTATGTTTTTGCTATGTTGTGTTTGAGTGTTCGTTGTTTTTTATTACTTTAATGTGAATTGAGTTTAAATGAGAGCTCAATCCTAATCATGGGATCATACCTACATTTTGCGGAAAATAAACTAGCTGTGATAGAAATTAATAAGTTCATATATAGCAGAATATATTAGATTAGAACATTAGGATGAATTGTGATTGTTTTGTAGATACCACGGTATGGTGTCGTCAGTAAGGTCTCAGGACTAAACAGTTTTTGTACCATTTATAATATGAGCTCATATTGTTAGCCTAAGTTTATTTTATATTAAAATGGTTGGTTTTTTCTAATCGTACGTAGAAAAACTGATGGAGTTAAATTATTGCATTAATTGGTGCAGATGATGATTGGATGGAATGTATTGAGAGTTGATTGTTTTTAGAAGGAAGTGGTAGTAGAAGCTTTATAGTACAATGTTTTTGAATATTGTACTGATATAATTATAAATTTTCCATTTGTTGCTTTCAGATCGAAGTTGATTTGTAAGCTGATAGGGGTAATAGGCAATAAAACCGAGGAGCATATATGGAAGCATATCACAGGAAGACGTTTCCTGAATATGTTAGGTTTGTCTCATTTCGATTATTCTTTTCCAAATTCACATGATCGCATGATTAAAAATGTAACTAGTTATATTTTTGTGTCTTAAGTAATGTTTTTTCTTTTTCTTAATTTATGGATAGTCTAGTACTCTAGTATTTACATGGTAATCAAGATTTTCCCTAAACCTAGAGTAATCTGTAAAATAGAGAAACAAGAGGTAATAAAGCAAACTCGGAAGGAAAGAACTCCAGAAAAAATAGAGAAGAATCCAGAAAAAGTAGTGAAGAAAAATCAAAACAGCTTGAAGGACATGAAAAAGAAAAACCAAGTAAATGAAGAAGATATTAAGGAAATTATTTCTAAGGTGAGAAATATGTCTGATGAAGACAGTGATACTGAAGATGACTTCTGGATAAATGAAATAAGTAATAAGAAACAGTGATACAATGATATTACTTTGGATAGATTACATCAGAGCACATTAGTCTGCCAATACTGTTACTGCACTTATTCTTAGAATGTTGCAGTGCTTCTTTGCAGCTGGTGCAATTGCTTCTATGGCCACTACCAGTACCTTTTTTTAGTTCACTGCTTTCTGGTATTTTCTTCTTTCTCATCAATGTGTTTGTTGTATTAGTTTTTTTTGCTAGTCAGCTGTATTAGTTTCTATCTACAATATGAATAAGAAATGGGGTATTTATTTATTTGTAGGTTTTTAAGTGTTGAGAATACAGTTTTGGTCCATTACTCCTAATTGGTTATATCTATTCAATAATTGTTCATTGTTTGATATTGTCTATTGTGCATGGCAGGCCCTGGCTGATCCATACTTTAAGGGACTTACCAAAGCTGACAGAGAACCATCATCCGCTGATATAGCTATCAAACTAGAGATAGAATCCTCAAATTTAATTTGTTAGTTTGCAGAGTATAGAAAGGGATATACATGTAATTTTTTCATTACATTGTGTTATAGGTTTTCATAAATTAGCTTGGTACTTTAACATGTAAGATGATCCTATGGTATAAGCCGATCGACATTGTTTGGACTTTATTGACATATATTATGTTGGATTTGCTATCTCGTGGTTTGATATACTTCTGTGTTGGTTTATTGACATTTAATCAGGATATTGCAAACTAGACTAATACAAAGTGTTGCACAAAAATGTTGCTAAAAAAATCTAAATGTAATAGGAACAAAAGTGTTGCACATAAATGTTGCCAAAAAATGAAAAGCATTACAATAGGGGAGAAAATGTTACATGAAAATGTTGCAATAAATTGACTTAGCAACACTTTTAACTAAAATATGTTACAAAATGGTGTTGTAATAGTCTAATGCAACATCATAAAAGTGTCACTAAATAAGGGAAAAGCGTTGCACTAAAGGGGCTATTGTAATACTTGAAAAATGTTGCAATAATTGCATAAAACGTTGCTATAGGGGTCTATTGCAACGGCAGCAGATGCAACGCTGAATTTTGGCAAAAACGTTGCAAAAACCTCTATTGTAACACATTTGGGGTCTAATATGACACTGGTACTCAACCTTAGCCTTTCCTTTATCGCTAGGTCCTACGTCCTTCTTATCTACATAAACCATATCACTACTTTAGAATACTATACTTCTAAATCGTCTAATCCTAATCTATCCAAACGATTCTTATAACGCATTAATACGTATCATATAACCTACGTATCTAATAGTACACTACCCACCTTGTAAACAGATAATCATTCAAACACTTAACACATAGCACATGCATCCCACATAAGCCACTTATACACTTTAGCAGATAAACCTAACTCATAAGCAATTATACTATCCAAGTTTACATTTTACTATTTATAATTTCCCGAAAATCGGGCAGAGTTTCCTTTATAATATGGACTATCCCGTCGGAAGATATCCGACTCCAATTCACAATCAAATTCCTACGATGGATTTAAGATCTACCCACACTTCCCAATGGATTATATATTCGTATTCATATATACTACTTACACTTTACCATACTTTTTAAATCCGAAATTAAACACTACTATCAATAATTAGCATTTTAACAATCCGTCAAGTATAATCACTAAATCATATAAACCATTTTTATATCACAATTTCAAATCCCAATTCATAATGAATATGAAAATTACACTTAGCAAACAATCATCTAATCAACATTTATTTATTATTAATAACTTATAAAATTCGATTAAATCATAATTTAACTTACAAAATTCGAATAAGCCATATTAATTTATAATAATTCAATATAAATATATAAAACCTATAAAATCATACATGCATGCTAATTATCAATTAATTAACATTACTAACATCTCCAATTGCGAGAATCAAACACATAACCGTTTATTTGAATTATCAATTCATCAAATAATTCGAATAATTTGAATTACATATTAATAATTCACAAAAATGGACAAGCATCTCCAGAAATTCATATAACACCTATTCAAAATCTCATAATCATCAAACTAATATACTTTAACTAACATCATCATCTCGAATATTTGAACAATTCTGATAACGAAACCATTTTGTCAAAAATTCGGAACTATAGTACATGCATAATCGAATTTAAACAAAAAATTATTTCCAAACAATTAACTCGACTGAAACATAATTAAATTAAGATAATTTAGGCTCAGTGGAACATCACAGCCTTACCACCGGCTCATCGGAGCTCACGGCCGGTGGGGTAGAAGTCGGAGCTCTCCAAAATCTTACGGGTTTCCCTCTACGACTCCTGCCTATTCACAAACAACATAAAACACAACTGGTACAACGAGAACCAAGCACAACAGGTCGGTAAAAAGCAAAATCCCGAAGTGGGTTTCAAAGTTTCTTCATGAAAACAACATGCATCCATATAAACGAATAGAGGACAGAAAATTAGCCAAGAATATAGTATTAGATCGCATAACAGTCGAAGAAATCGATCAAATATGAAGAGAGAGAGAGAGAGTCGAGTAAGGAGAGAGAGACATGCTCCCGGACAAGAAACAACTAAAATGAAGTGAGGAGGAAGAAGATGTGCAGTGGTGATGTTTATAAAAGACAGGGGCATAATAGTCATTTCACAATTGCTGAAAATTCTTTTACAAAAATCTGTTTTTAACTCATTTTAAATCGAAATAAAATAGGAAAATGGGAAAAAATATTTTTAGAAAATTTTTAAAATAAAGTTTATGAATTTAGAAGCATCCCTATATTTTTAAAATAATTTTAGAGTCAAAAACGAATTTTATATGAATTTTCGAAAAAAAGGCTCTTTAAAAGAAATAATGCTTTTTAAATCATTTTAAAATACCAAAACACATTATTAAATATCCACACTAATTTTCATAACTCCATAATATCACAAAGATGATAATGTAAAAGATTTCATAATTTAAACCAACTCCAATGATTTTATATGATTTTTAAAAGAATAAAAATGCACTTTTTAAATAGTTTTAATGCTCCAAAAATATAAATAAAATTCTACGAGCATATACAACACATAATATTCATCATATAATCACATAAACATGGTTTCACACATATGTTGACCTCACAAAATTATACTCATCACCTAAATCACATAATTTCACATTTAACAATTAAATAAGCATTTAATAAATTGCGAAAAATTCTAAGTCGTTATAGCCTTCCCCCTTTAAAAGGATTCTGTCCCCAGAATCTCACCTATGTAAACAGATGAGGATACTTGGCAAGCATCTCGCTTTCAAGTTCCCAAGTCGACTCTTTGACTCTAGGATTCCTCCACAAAACCTTAACTAATTTAACAACCTTATTTCTAAGCTTTCTATCACTTCTATCTTGAATCTCTATTGGTTGCTCTTCATAAGATAAATCTGGCTGGATCTCAGTAGGTTCATACTCGATTACGTGACTTGCAACTGGATTGTACTTCTTAAGCATAGATACATGGAACACATTATGAATATGGTGCATGTGCGGTGGTAGCGCCAACTCGTAAGCAACTTTTCTAACTCGTTTCAAAATCTCAAATGGTCCTACATACCTCGGACTTAACTTCCCTTTCTTACCAAATCTCGTAACTCCTTTCGATGGTGATACTTTCAACAATACTTGATCTCCTATCTCAAAATTCATGTCCTTTCTTTTTAAATCAACATACTTCCTCTAACGATCCTGGGCAGTAATTAATCTCTTCTGAATAATCTCAACTTTCTCCTTCGTCTGCTGAAGCAGCTCTGGTCCTAAAATTTTCCTCTCACCAACTTCTTCCCAATATACTGGAGATCTACACTTTCTCCCATACAAGGCTTCATATGGGGGCATTTCGATACTCGCGTGATAACTATTGTTGTATGAAAACTCAACCAATGGCAAATGTTCGTCCCAACTTCCTTTGAAATCCAATGCACAAGCTCATAACATATCTTCTATAGTCTGAATAGTCCTTTCACTTTGGCTGTCCGTTTGTGGATGGTAAGCTGTACTCATCTTAAGTTGGGTTCCTAGGCATTCTTGAAATTGCTTCCAAAATCTCGAATTAAATCATGGATCTCGATCACATACTATCGAAACAGGAACTCCATGACGTGACACTATTTCCTTCAAATACAAAATGCACTAACTTATCCAATGAGAATCTTTCGTTAATTGGTAGGAAATGTGCAGACTTTGTCAATCGGTCAATAATTACCCAAATTGCATTGTGATTCGCCTTAGTCTTTGGTAATCCTACTACAAAATCCATGGCAAGGTGCTCCAACTTCCATTCGGGAATATCTAATGGTTGTAACAAACCATTTGGCTTCTTATGTTCCGCTTTAATCCTCTGGCAAGTATAACACTTACTTATCCATTTAGCAATTTCTCGCTTCATATCTGGCCACCAAAAATTTTCCTTCAAATCTCGGTACATCTTGGTACTCCCAAGGTGAATAGAATATTTCAAACTATGGGCTTCAGCTAGGATCTCATTCTTCAACTCCAAAACATTAGGAATCCATATCCTCTTACCAAATCTCAAAATTCCTTGATCATCTTTCTGTGTATAAATCTCCTCTCCAGTCAACGTATTCATCTCACAATTCATAACTTCCTCTTGACATCTCCGAATCTTCTCCAGCAACTCTGGTTGAAAAGTCATCGTACTCAGAAACTCATCTAGATCATTTGAATCATAAACTTCTAAACTTAACTTCTCAAATTCTCAAAATAACTCCTTTGGCATAGTCAATGTATTCAACCTTTCATTTCTACTTAGCGCATCAGCTACAACATTCGCTTTTCCGGGATGGTAACTTATCGTGCAATCATAATCCTTAATCAACTCCAACCATCTTCTTTGCCTCATATTCAACTCTTTCTGGGTAAAGATATACTTCAAACTCTTATGATCGGTGAAACTTTCAAACTTCTCTCCGTACAAATAATGTCTCCATATTTTCAACGCAAACACAATTGTAGCTAACTCTAAATCATGTGTCAGATACTTTTGGTTGTGCGACTGAAGCTGTCTCGAAGCATACGCAATAACATTTCCGTGTTGCATCAGAACACATCCTAATCCTTTGTGCGAAGCATCACTATAGATAACAAAATTTCCCTTATCATCTGGTAATACTAACACTGGTGTTGAAACTAATCTTTTCT
Organism: Saposhnikovia divaricata; assembly: GCA_036435485.1. Lineage (NCBI taxonomy): Eukaryota > Viridiplantae > Streptophyta > Magnoliopsida > Apiales > Apiaceae > Saposhnikovia > Saposhnikovia divaricata. The sequence goes on along the minus strand of CM071597.1, from coordinate 118,284,090 downwards.
TTCGGGTCAACTTTGTCAATATGGTAGCAATCATTGAGAAATCTTGTACAAATCTCCAATAATAACCAACCAATCCTAGAAAACTTCTCACCTCAGTAGGAATTCTTGGTCTACTCCAACTTACCACAACTTCAATCTTAACAAGGTCCACTCGAATTCCTTCTTTACTAATCACATGACCTAAAATTGCACTTCTTGCAACCAAAACTCACACTTAGAAAACTTGGCATATAATCTTTCCTTTCTCAGGGTTTCCAATGCTATTCTCAAATGCTCGGCATGCTCTTCAGGGTTTCTCGAGTATATAAGGATGTCATCAATAAATACAATTACGAATTTATCCAAATATCTCTTGAACACTCTATTCATTAAATCCATACACACAACTGGTGTATTCGTCAATCCGAAAGCCATCACTAAAAACTCACAATGTCCATATCTCGTGCAAAATATAGTCTTAGGAATATCTTCTGGCTTGATCTTCAATTGGTGATAACCTGATCTCAAATCAATCTTAGAAAAGTAAGCAGCATCCTTCAGTTGGTCAAACAAATCATCAATCCTTGGCAATGGATACTTATTCTTGATAGTCAATTTATTGAGTTCTCTATAATCGATACACAACCTCATGCTTCCATCCTTCTTTTTAACAAATAACACTGGCGCTCCCTACGGGGATACACTCGGCCTTATAACTCCTTTATCTAATAAATCTTGCAATTAAGTAGCTAACTCCTTCATCTCAACAGGTGCCATTCGGTACGGTTCTTTAGATACGGGTTCAGTTCCTGGTGCCAAATCAATCGGGAATTCAATCTCTCTATCTGGAGGTAATCCGGGCAATTCGACGGGAAATACATTAGGAAATTCATTTACAACTGGAATATCTTCCATCCTAGGGGCTTGTTTCTCTGTATCAACTACATGCGCTTCAACAATCTTTTCGCTTGCATAAACGTTAGAAATTTCTTATCTTGCTTCTGTCCTTGAAATATTACTTCACTCCCATCTTTAGTATGCAACTTAACTTGCTTCCTCTTACACTCAATCTGTGCATCACACGCGGACAACCAATCCATTCCTAAAATAACATCAAACTCTCCCAACTTAAAAGGAAATAAATCCACGTAGAAAAGAAATCCTCCAATCTCAATATTACAGTTAGGACACTCCCGGTCTACAGAAATTTTATCCTGATTAGCAACTTCTACTACTAATGCCTTTTCTAACAGACGAATCTCACAGTGTAATTTATCAAGAAATCTTTCAGATATAAAGGATCTAGTTTCTCCAGAATGAATTAAAACTTTAGCTTCAAAAGAATTGACAGAAAGCGTACCAGCAACCACCTCAGCATCATTAACAACTTCTTTGACAGACATGTTGAAAGTACGGGCTCTGGGCTGAGGTGCTTGATACGGCACTTGTCGCGGTGCTGGTGGTGCGGTGATCCTCAAAACATTAGCAGTCTGGACAGGCTCCTTACAGTTCTTAGCAATATGACCAATCTTTCCACACTTATAACAAGTCAATCCTACTGGCTTCGCTTCCGAACATTCTTGAGCGTAATGTCCTTTCTTTCCACATTTGTAGCAAACTATATTAGGCTTATTACAGATACCCGGGTGCTTTCTCCCACAAATCTTGCAGTCTGGTAGTACGGGTCTTGTTATAGCCTGAGGGTTTACTCCTTGGGGTCTACAGTCTTGTCCTCCGTTACCACATCCAAACTTCTGAAAATTTCTCTGTCCTCCTTGTCGATTTCCAAACCTTCCTCTGTTCGAAAAACTCCTCTGACTTTCTGTCTCTTGGCTCTTCTCTATTTTCTCAAACTTTCTCTTCTTACCAGCTTTCTCCTTTTGGTTCAAATCACTTTCCCCTTCTATAATCATCGTCTTCTGCACAATAGCAGAATAGGTTCTCAACTCAAATGCAACAACTCTACTACTTAACCAGGGCTTTAATCCATGCTGAAATTTCTTAGCCTTGCTTGCTTCGTTTCTTACATACTGGGGTGCAAACCTAGATAACTCAGTAAACTTAGCTTCATACTCCGCAGCAGTCATTCCTTCTTGTTTCAACTCCATAAACTGAATCTCCAACTGGTCTTGTAAATAACCTGGCAGATATTTTTCATTAAACAATTCTACAAATCTTGGCCACGTAATCGCATTTCCTTCTGCGGCCTTAACAGACTCCCACCAAAAATTCGATTCCGCTCTTAAATAAAAACTGGCAAACTCCACCTTCTAAACCTCATCGACCCTAACTAACGTGAAAGACTTCTCGATATCCATCAACCAAGACTTAGCTTCAACAGGTTTCAAGGTACCTTTAAATTTAGGTGGGTGAACAGCTTGAAAAGATTTAAAAGTTGTAGCAGGTTGGGCAGCTTGGTGCTGTTGGTTTTGAACAAAAGTAGCTGTTTGTTGTTGAATTAATTAGAACATCTGGGCCATGGCAGGGTTATCTTAGTGTTGTTGATCTTGATTATCATTGTTGGTAGCTTGATGGGTTCTTCTGGGAGGCATTTTTCTGATAAGAAGGTAGTTGGTAAACAACAAGTAGGTATATATTCAAAAGAAATAAGGTTCCTCCGTTTGGTACCAATAGACGATCGGTTCCAATAGATCAGTATGATATGGGTACAGTTGTAAGTTATGTAACAGGATTTATGTGAACAGGTCAATAAGTTATGGAAATACGGTATGTAAAGACAATATGTAAAAGCGATAAGTAAAGTAGTGAACACAGGGATATACGAAATATGCATAAGTCGCCAACGACGAAAACGATCTAACAACATCAAAGCTAAGGGTATACTAACCCTTTTACAACAGAACTGAAATAAACAAACTAAACAACAACAATCCGTCTACTAGCACTAGGAAAACTAGGAAAACATCCTATACTAGTAGTACTCATACTAAAACTAGTGGGCTCCACCAAATGTCCCACTGACACCATCTTTACAGACAACATCTCTACTTACGGGAACGTCAGGTCTCACCATACTCACACAACATCCAAAAAATTAAACCCGAAAGTCGACAAAGCTCACCAAAAGGAGGCCTAGATAGGGGAACCTCAAGAAAACGATGATGGGTGACCCTCTGTGCTAACTCAATACGACTATCCCAATTGATCGTAGATTAATCAACTTAACGCTGCACCTCGTCCTTCATCTGCTTGATTAATGCTGAAAGCTCATCATTCCTGCTCGTCAAATTCTCACAAGTGCGGACTATCTCGGCGTATGTGTGCAAATGTGCAACCTCGGGAAGTGAGTAAGGTCCGATAGATGACTCGCCATGCTCATTGACAAAAGGGGTCACTACTGGTACTGGGACAGGAACAGGCACAATATCAGTAATAGGCTCAGACACTGGTGCAGACTCAGGCACAGGCTCAGTGGTAGGGACAGGAATGTCGGCAAGGCCGTAGGACTCTCAACCTCAGACTCGGATACTGGCACATCAGACTCAACCTCAGCATCGGCATCAGACGTCACCTCCGAAGGATCGGACTTCTCGGATGAACTACTAGAATCGGAAGGTAGGGGTGGTGCATCGTCGACAAGATCGATGTCCTGTAACAATCATATATATATATACACGCAGAATATAAAGGAGTTAAGTTAGGTTAGTCCTAGAAATCTATGGCGAAGGGAAAACCTAAACCTATATTCACTCCCTACATCTATCACTCTTAAATCCTAATTGTATCTACTTCTTTTATTAGTGATCCTAAATTCCTGGCTTGTTTCAGTGACCAAAACCCGTAGCTCTGATACCAACCTATGACTCCCTCCCGACCCGGGGCCTAGATCGGAGGGTCACTGACACACATCTAGATGCAAACAACCTAAAATATAATATAAATATAACATGCTGACTGGCCCCAACTCTAGTATCCAAGATCTTTTAAAAGTAATGGTATGAAACAAGCAAGTCATCATCTAACTAATTATTATTACAAAACTGAATTCAAAATATATTATTACAAACCAAAATTCTCAAGAGTTCCACTGCTAGTTCTCACAACTAACTAAAGATCTCCTTACTGAGCTGTTATTGCATCTACCTCGGGAGCTATCTCAAAACGAACCAACTCCGGGCCACGGTAAGTGCACTTCCTTGCGGTTTGGATTATACGAACCATGATTCTTAGATTATTATCAAAAGGGTTAGACAAAATAATAATCAGCCAACGCTCAGCAAGTAACTAAAGATCTCAAATGAAAGCAGTATAACCAGGCATCACGGAAGATGACAGTAATTAAGATATGACATAAATATGCTGGAAGCAGTAAAAGCAATACTGGTATTTGGTAATGACAAGATATCAACTGATAATCAGGATAGCAATAGATATTTCAAAGTTGTGTAAAGTAATTGACATTTCAATAGGTAAACCAATTTCATTTCATGGTAAATAAAAAGTAATCATCACTTTAAGAAAACAGATTGGAGGTTTTTACTTCATAACAGACAATACGGGTGATCAGCCCATAAAGTCCCGTTCGCCCCGTCTCTCCAATCGTCAGGAATCCGTGGAAACCATTTAGACGGAGTTCCTAACATTTTTATTAAAAATCTCATTTTAAAACATTAAGCTTTGCAAAACTCTTTTTAACTTTATAAAACATTTTAATACTTAATCTTTTCGAAAACCTTTACTTCGAAGTACCTTCGACTCTCTGACAATAAATCAGCCCAGTCTAAGTAACTTCAAAGTATTTTAAGAAAACAACTCATTTTGATTTGTAATGATAAAAGTCAAAGGGTTTGACTAAGTTTTCTGACATCAATGAATTATGGATACAAGTCTAAATCAAGAAGATGTAGACTCAAAGGCATTAAGGTAATTGATCAGATTTCAAGTTTAACGTATAATATTAAAGGCAATTAAGTTCTTGTGTCAATGTTTAGCTCATGAAGAAGTTTATGTGTTTTAGGGTCAACATAGGTTAAACTGGACACGAACATAGGTCAAGTAGAACACTGGTTTATCGATCAGTCAATATGACATGATTATTGCAAGCTGTAGGACATATATGGTGAAGAAGCAATTAAAAAGAATTATGCTGTTGTTAGGGTTTACAATTTATGAAACAGTCGTAGACAAGATTCTGGTTACATGAATAGATAGGCTACATAAGATTTGTGATCAACATGGCATAAGATAGGCTTGCTTGAATCAACAGGATATATTAGTTTAGGAATGTAAACTTCAAGAAAAGACAGAGTTACTTGCCTTTAATAGAATGCAATAGCTAACAGCTCAGTCACTGGTATTCGACCTTAGCCTTTCCCTTATCGCTAGGTCCTACGTCCTTCTTATCTACATAAACCATATCACTACTTTAGAATACTATACTTCTAAATCGTCTAATCATAATCTACCTAAACGATTCTTATAACGCATTAATATGTATCATATAACCTACGTATCTGATAGTACACTACCCACCTTGTAAACAGATAATCATTTAAACACTTAACACATAGCACATGCATCCCACATAAGAAACTTATACACTTTAGCAGATAAACCTAGCTTCTAAGCAATTATGCTATCCAGGTTTACATTTTACTATTTATAATTTCCTAAAAATCGGGCAGAGTTTCCTTTATAATATGGACTATCCCATCGGAAGATATCCGACTCCAATTCACAATCAAATTCCTACGATGGATTTAATATCCACCTACACTTCCCAATGGATTACATATTCGTATTCATATATACTGTAATATCCCGTATTTTTTTGAGGATTTTATTCGATTAATAATAATAATAATATTAGTGAGTTATTAATATTATTTTATGTGTAAGTATATATATTTCTTTTATAATTAGAATATTGTTTTAGGATTATTAGTTAAAAGAAAGAATTAGAGAATAAAAGAAAGGAAAAAAAGTGAGGGTTTGGGGAAAAAGAAACATACGTTACTTTTCATATTAGGGGAGAAGGAGAAGAGAGGAGTGGAGAAGAGAGAAGAGGATGAGAGGAAGAAAACGAAGAGATTAGTTTGAGGAACAAATTAGGGTTCTTGGAAGAGATAAGATATGTTTGTTGTTATTTTTCGTTTGTAGCACTTATGAATTATGTATCTTTGTTATACAATTTAGGATTCTTTGGATTGGGAAAACTGAGTTTGAGGAGGATTAGTGATAATCTTTGGATTTTAAGGTACGGATTTTTATGTTATTCTCTTGTTCTTCATACCGGATTCCAAATTCATATGTATTGCAAATCTGATTTCTTGTTAAATTCGTATCTGATTCATTGTTTATCGGAATATTATGATTTTTGACTTGTTGGAAAGATATTTCGATTATCTTCCTTTTTTGTTCTTTGTGTTTTTTGAAATTCGGCTTATAAACATGTGAAAATCTGCTGTTTGTAAATCTGTTGTGTAATTTCTGTTTGTACATTCTAACTTCGAAAATTCATAGTAAATCGGAAATTTGTTTAAAAACTATGAACGATACCATTCTGGAAAGCTCGTTTCGATATCTGCATTTTGCGTTTACGTTCCATAAACAAATTCTGTGATTTTGATGTGTTAAATATCAAATTACTACTGTAATCAGTGCCTGATTCTATTCTTCCAGTCTGCATTTTCATTGTTTCTGAATTCGTTACTTCTCCGTTTTTAACGAGCATTACCATTATGGAAAGGTCTCTGAATCCTCTACGACTTTCGTGTTTTATACTTTTTCATTTGAGTTCATATTTGTATATTAAATTGCCTTTCTTTGGGACTGGTCAGTTCTGATTTTTAGCATCTATAGTCCATTTTGTTTTATATTTAGTTTTGTGATGTTAGATCAACGCATTTTCGATTATTTATGATATAAGTATGATTTTGAGACATCTATCTGGAGTAAGTTATGTGTAAGTTATATGTAAGTTATTTGTGATTTTATTATGATTTGGGAGATATTGTAAGACTCCATCATGAGTGGAGAGAATCTCGTGCTTGGCACCTCCTATGCGGTGTATTTAAATAGTATGGGCGTGTCGCCGATGTTATGGGACACGTATAGTCATGACTATTGTGTATGTTTGGCCATTTGGGTAGCATTGTGCTTTTTGTCATGCAAGTCCCTGTAAGATTTTGGGTAGCATTTGCTTTGTGCTATGCAAGCCCCTGTAAGTTTTGATGACTACATATTCTGGATAACCGAAAATGTAGGACATCCTGCAAGTGTAAGATTGTCTCCCATGTTAGTAAGTAAGTTATTTCTTTTTTATTGTGTTAATTATCGTGAGCATTATTTTGTAAGTGTAAGAGTATGTGTAAAGTATAATATTTTGTAAATGTATGAGTTTGCGTAAGAGTAAGACTTTTTATATTATAAATTATGTTTCTGGTTACATTATTTAAGATTATTATGTGATTATCTATTATGTGAGTATTTCTAAGAGTAAGATTGGTTTTTATTGAAATGATTGTATTCCTGTATAATGAGTTGGGTATCCATTTTCTATTACCTCATTGTTCTTTCTTCAGTTATTCATTTTTTGTTTCTAACCCCATTGGCTTAATCTTTGTTCAACTATGCATTGTTTCGTATTCATATATGAGCTTTCGCTCACTGCCGGTCTTTGTTTCTCTTTTTCTTCCGACAGGTTATCATATTTAGGTGGACAACCTTTGGGAAGAGTGCGAGTTGCGATATTTGGAGAATTTAGGTGTATTTTTAGTTTATGAATTGTAAGATATTGGATTTTGAGAAGTTGTATCGTTTTATTCAATTTTTAGTGGATTTTAAAATTAATTGTATTTGTTTGGGATGTTAAAGTTGGTATCAGAGCTAGAGTTTATTGATTCTGTAGACTTGCCTTGAGGCTCAGATTATGAGGTTTGGGTAGTTGTAAGATAGAGTTTGAGCATTAGACTTGCCTTTAGGCTTGACCTGTGAGTGCGGGCAGATCGTGTGATGGATCGTTAGTTAAGAATATTATTCGCTTCGTGTTCCTTTGATTTCTCTGCGTGATTAACTATCATCTTTACGTGCGATCTTTAGTCGTGTTCAGTAATGACGAGACCTAGTAAATATAGGTGGTTTGTGGATGCTCTACCGCATACAGTGAATCGTTCGTGAATATTTGAACCATGGAGGACTACAAGAAGAACGCTATATGTTCGACATAGTTTTATTCTAAGTGCGAAAGTAGAAACGGAGGTTTTTTGAATGTTAGTAATGTAAGAGACTATTTGGGAGACCAGTAAAAAATTTTCGTGTTCGTTATCGACATCTGTTCCAGTAAGGTGCAGAAGATTAATTTCGAGGATGAAATTTTTATTAGGAGGGAAGAATGTAACATCCCGTATTTTTTTGAGGATTTTATTCGATTAATAATAATAATATTAGTGAGTTATTAATATTATTTTGTGTGTAAGTATATATATTTCTTTTATAATTAGAATATTGTTTTAGGATTATTAGTTAAAAGAAAGAATGAGAGAATAAAAGAAAAGAAAAAAATAGTGAGGGTTTGGGGAAAAAGAAACGTACGTTACTTTTCATATTAGGGGAGAAGGAGAAGAGAGAAGAGGATGAGAAGAAGAGAAAGAAGAGATTAGTTTGAGGAACAAATTATGGTTCTTGGAAGAGGTAAGATATGTTTGTTGTTATTTTTCGTTTGTAGCACTTATGAATTATGTATCTTTGTTATACAATTTAGGATTCTTTGGATTGGCAAAACTGAGTTTGATGAGGATTAGTGATAATCTTTGGATTTTAAGGTACAGATTTTTATGTTATTCTCTTGTTCTTCATACCGGATTCCAAATTCATATGTATTGCAAATCTGATTTCTTGTTAAATTCGTATCCGATTCATTATTTGTCGGAATATTATGATTTTTGACTCGTTGGAAAGATATTTCGATTATCTTCTTTTTTTGTTCTTTGTGTTTTTTGAAATTCAGCTTGTAAACATGTGAAAATTAGCTATTTGTAAATCTGTTGTGTAATTTCTGTTTGTACATTCTAACTTCGAAAATTCATAGTAAATCGGAAATTTGTTCAAAAACTATGAGCAATACCATTCTGGAAAGCTCGTTTCGATATCTGCATTTTGCGTTTACGTTCCATTAACAAATTCTGTGATTTTGATGTGTTAAATATAGAATTACTAATGTGATCAGTGCCTGATTGTGTTCTGCTAGTCCGCATTTTCATTGTTTCTGAATTCGTTACTTCTCCGTTTTTAACGAGCCTTACCATAATGGAAAGGCCTCGGAATCCTCTACGACTTTCGTGTTTTATACTTTTTCATTTGAGTTCATATTTTTATACTAAATTGCCTTTCTTTGGGACAGGTCAGTTCTGATTTTTAGCTTCTACAGTCTATTTTGTTCTATATTTAGTTTATTGATGTTAGATCAACGCGTTTTCGATTATTTATGATATAAGTATGATTTTGAGACATCTATCTGGAGTAAGTTATGTGTAAGTTATATGTAAGTTATTTGTGATTTTATTATGATTTGGGAGATATTGTAAGACTCCGTCATGAGTGGAGAGAATCTCGTGCTTGGCACCTCCTATGCGGTGTATTGAAATAGTATGGGCGTATCATAGACGTTATGGGACACGTATAGTCATGACTATTGTGTATGTTTGGCCATTTGGGTAGCATTGTGCTTTTTGCCGTGCATGCCCCAGTAAGATTTTGGGTAGCATTTGCTTTGTGCTATGCAAGCCCCTGTAAGTTTTGATGACTACATATTCTGGATATCCGAAAATGTAGGACATCCTGTAAGTGTAAGATTGTCTCCCATGTTAGTAAGTAAGTTATTTCTTTTTTATTGTGTTAATTATCGCGAGCATTATTTTGTAAGTGTAAGAGTATGTGTAAAGTATAATATTTTGTAAATGTATGAGTTTGCGTAAGAGTAAGACTTTTTATATTATAAATTATGTTTCTGGTTACATTATTTATGATTATTATGTGATTATCAATTATGTGAGTATTTCTAAGAGTAAGATTGGTTTTTATTGAAATGATTGTATTCCTGTATAATGAGTTGGGTATCCATTTTCTATTACCTCATTGTTCTTTCTTCAGTTATTCATTTTTTGTTTCTAACCCCATTGGCTTAATCTTTGTTCAACTATGCATTGTTTCGTATTCATATATGAGCTTTCGCTCACTGCCGGTCTTTGTTTCTCTTTTTCTTCCGGCAGGTTATCATATTTAGGTGGACAACCTTTGGGAAGAGTGCGAGTTGCGATATTTGGAGAATTTAGGTGTATTTTTAATTTATGAATTGTAAGATATTGGATTTTGAGAAGTTGTATCGTTTTATTCGATTTTTAGTGGATTTTAAAATTAAGTGTATTTGTTTGGGATGTTAAATATACTACTTACACTTTACCATACTTTTTAAATCCGAAATTAAACACTACTATCAATAATTAGCATTTTAACAATCCGTCAAGTATAATCACTAAATCATATAAACCATTTTTATATCACAATTTCGATTCTCAATTCATAATGAATCTGAAAATTACACTTAGCAAACAATCATCTAATCAACATTTATTTATTATTAATAACTTATAAAATTCGATTAAATCATAATTTAACTTACAAAATTCGAATAAGCCATATTAATTTATAATAATTCGATATAAATATATAAAACCTAGAAAATCATACATGCATGCTAATTATCAATTAATTAACATTACCAACATCTCCAATTGCAAGAATCAAACACATAACCATTTATTTGAATTATCAATTCATCAAATAATTCGAATAATTCGAATTACACATTAATAATTTACAAAAATTGACATGCATCTCCAGAAATTCATATAACACCTATTCAAAATCTCATAATCATCAAACTAATATACTTTAACTAACATCATCATCTCGAATATTCGAACAATTCTTATAACGAAACCAATTGTCAAAAATTCGGAACTATAGTACATGCATAATCGAATTTAAACAGAAAATTATTTCCAAACAATTAACTCGACTGAAACGTAATTAAATTAAGCTAATCTAGGCTCAGTGGGACATCCCAGCCTTACCACCGCCTCACCGGAGCTCACGGCCGGCGGGGTAGAAGTCGGAGCTCTCCCAAATCATATGGGTTTCCCTCTACGACTCCTGCCTATTCACAAACAACACAAAACACGACTGGTACAACAAGAACCAAGCACAGCAGGTCGGTAAAAAGCAAAATCCCGAAGTGGGTTTCAAAGTTTCTTCATGAAAACAACATGCATCCATATAAACGAACAGAGGACAGAAAATTATCCAAGAATACTGTATTAGATTGCATAACAGTCGAAGAAATCTATCAAATATGACGAGAGCGAGAGAGTCGAGTAAGGAGAGAGAGAAACCTGCTCTCAGACAAGAAACAACGAAAATGAAGTGAGGAGGAAGAAGATGTGCAGTGTTGATGTTTATAAAAGATAGGGGCAAAATAGTCATTTCACAATTGCTGAAAATTCTTTTACAAAAATCTGTTTTTAACTTATTTTAAATCGAAATAAAATAGGAAAATGGGAAAAAATATTTTTAGAAATTTTTTAAAATAAAGTTTATGAATTTAGAAGCATCCCAATACTTTTAAAATAATTTTAGAGTCAAAAACGAATTTTATATGAATTTTCGAAATAAAGGGTCTTTAAAAGAAATAATGCTTTTTAAATCATTTTAAAATACCAAAACATATAATTAAATATCCACACAAATTTTAAGATGATAATGTAAAAGATTTCAAGATTTAAACCAACTCCAATGATTTTATATGATTTTTAAAAGATTAAAAATGCACTTTTTAAATAGTTTTATTGTTCCAGAAATATAAATAAAATTCTACGAGCATATACAACACATAATAATCATCATATAATCACATAAACATGGTTTCACACATATCTTGACTTCACAAAATTGTACTCATCACCTAAATCACACAATTTCACATTTAACAATTAAATAAGAATTTAATAAATTGCAAAAAATTCTAAGTCGTTATATATAAATAGTCAAAAGATCCAAGATTAATCAATTAACGCTTTGAAAAGCTAAGTATATACATTACTTATGCTAAAACACGTTTTCAAGTTAACTCTTGTTAACACCGTTATGATCCGACACTTGCTTGTTATCAAGGCGTGTCATTCTACTTTACACTTGATAGGTACTTAAGTCGTATATGTTTTAGGGTCGATCGTTTACTTGGGAAGATTATACTTCAAGATCTTTTGTCCGTTTTCTAAGTGGTTTCTCGAAGTTATAACTAAGTACTTCTCTAAGGGGTTTCTTCGTACTTAACCTTGATTCGAACATTTTTATAAAATTGAAAAATGATCTTTTTGACATGAGGTCTTCTCTCACACCTTCCTTATGACCTCTAATATTTAATTACCAAGATTTGCAACCGAATTACTCATGTTAAGGGGATTCAATTGAAGTTACGAACTCGCACTTACGTTTTCGAACAACTTTTACTAAATCCACCGTATCTCCTAAACCATAAGTCCAATTGTTTCGATTCTCGTGCTAAAACGATCTATGACTCGAGATCTATAAGGACAAGTCATATACGTATCATGATCAGAGACCTAAGGCTACTGTAATGCACGGTTTTTAAGGGTTAAGGAAATTTCGGCATTACGACGGCTATAACTCAGATACTTCCAAAATTAAAACTTTCCAGTCATCTTAGTTTTCACTCCAAATCACACGTGCATGTTATTTAACATTGAACTAAGGCCAAGCACTGCCTTTCCATTCATATAATCCATTTTACCATATATCAAAACCCAATCATATCTCTAAGGTCTTATACATGCATATAATCATCAAAACTCAAGATCCATAAAAGGGTTTCAAGTGTCATACATTCCTTGGAGTGTCTAAGAACTTTATAAGCCTTGTATAGCCCTTATATAACCTTAATATAGCTTGGATCATCCAAATAAATCAAGAAAATCAAAGTTAGTTCTTGGAAATCACTATTCACCCTCAAATTTGATGATTTTATTACCTAGAAAAGAAATGGATTTAGAGGCTAAGATTCATAGGAGATCTTAGTTATGAATTATAGAACTCACTTAAATAATCTTGGAATTCTTGAGTGGTGGCAAGTAAGATTTTTTTTCTTGAATTAGGCCATGGGTCGAATGGAGTTTAAGAGGGAGAGATGGAGTTTGCTTGCTTGTTTCTTGGTCTCATCTTGCATAATGTGTATTATTGTGATAATATTTCATAAAGCTATTTTAATAAAGTGATTACATCATCCTATAATGCTTAATCTTGTGCCAAGTGTCACCTTAAGAACATGTTACTCCATTTTTAGCAAAATGCAAACACACCATTGCAATGTTAGTTGACTTACTCTTTGGTCAGCTTAGTTCTTCATTCTACCACCAATTTGATTTCCTTTATGTCCCCTTTAATAATTTTAATACGTTATGACTTATATGTTGAATTCCACTGCTTCACTGTGGCACAATTCCTTAAATCAATATTATGTCCAACATTCCTTGTTTACTCTCTCTTTAACTCTTGTACTTAGAAAATGTCCTCACGCTTTCTCGAGCATTCCCAATCTCCTTTGCGGAGTTACTTGACTATTACCAGATATTGATTTAGATGACATGACAATTGCTTCCTTTCTTGAAATACCATAGCTTACTTTCTGGATGATAGATTATTCTTATATAATTTGTCAACCCATTATACCATTCATAGCATATAAACATTAGAACCCACATCCATTAAAATATTCGTTCATTAAAACCATTGATACATTGTAGTCATAACCACTATTCATTCATACACCAATATATAATAAAAGTTTTAATTCCTACCAAAAATCTGATTTCTTACAATATCCAATATGATCTTATATGTTATAACTCATAAAACAATTTTCAGAAAATCAAAAACAAATTTTCGAAAAATCTGAAAAACTTTACAAGGCCCTTTTGAAGGCTTAAATGGCCCCAAAAGGCCTAAACGCAGCATAGGTCGTAGCAAAGCATGGAGTTTTGCTCGTGGCATTTTTTCCCTTCCGAAAAGGTATTATTCGCCCCATTCTGACTCCGTCGAAAATCACTATTCACTGCCAGAATCACTATTCACATGAAGATCATCATATGCGATTTGATTTTTGATCACTTTTGGAATGATTCCGAAAGGTCGTCATGGACAGTTAACATATCATATATGTACAGATCATCAAACAATCATCCAACGACAGTTTAAAGCTTAACAAATCATCATATATGCGATATAACAGTTTATTATCAACATATATCAAAAAAGAAACATGGCAGATTCATAAAACATGCATACATGCATCAAATACAGTAAACATGTAACCAAATTAGCCCCTTACACACGTAGATCTGATACCATTGTTGGGTTTCGGGGCAAAAAATGCAGCGAAAAATAGTCGTAAAATAATAAAAATTACGAAACCCTAACTCAAGATCCATGTATAAGTCGTGGCTGATTATGGAGATTAGAATCATTACCTTTACGGAGCTTTAAAATGTATGAAAGATGGAGGCCCAAAGTTGCAATCACCACGTATCCCTTGTAGCAAGATCTGGTTCTCCAAAGTAATCCACACGAACGTCTGATCATCCAATGATCAAGGGAGCCGGTACTAGCCGAAGGATGCCTCTCTCTCTCTCTCTAGCCTCTCAAAGTATAGAACATCTAGGGTTTTGCTAAAAATGATTTTACAAAGTTGTAACCCTAAACCATACATTATTATGTATTTATAGGGAGAGAGTTGGGCCTTAAAAACCATAAATCGTTTGGGTTTCTTTAAACCAATCTGATTTAGGTTTTAATTGTTAAATTCGAATTCCTTTTAAAAAAATTTTTAAGACCAGCTCAATTAATTAAATAACTAATTTCGAATTTATGATTTAATTTAAATTCATAATTTAAATTAGAACTCCTTTTAAACGTTCTTATTGTGTAACCCTTTAGGTTATTATTACGTTGGCAATAATTTTAATATCCAATAATAAAATTATAAACAATGAGTGGCATCTAGTAATACATAATTGCTACCCAAGTAATAATAATAATTGGTGATCCAATTAAAACTTTTGTGATTAATGTTTCCGTGTAATATAATCCCTTTAACCAAATATTATAGATTAAACTCGAAGCATGTGTTTAGTCATCCTCTTCAACGTTTAATTCGGGTTTCCTTGATCAATGAGTAGACTATTAAAAACAAATAAATATTTGAGCATGGCCATGCATTTTCATAGTCTCACATCAAGAGGCCAATAATATCTCTCCTATAAATAGGAGGGGTAAATCCTTTATCTATCATTCATATTTCTCAAACGTCTCATAATATACCCGATGTCCACTTTTATCATCACCCGGTCAAAGGTAACTTGTAATGTACTCAAAGTATATTAATCCTCGTATAGAAATATAATGATCTCAAGTCTAAGGATCATTACACCATTATCACTGTGAGTCTTTCTAATGACATTATCAACATGTAGAATCTCACTGTGGGTCTATCCAGTGCCATGAAGAATATTACATGCGCCTATGTTCTTGACTTTAGTATCACTATACCTATGACCAATGAGATGTGGTCATCAGTCAACAAACATACTAATCTTTATGCATTATAATTGTCCCATATTATTAATGCTCGATTAGGGATATTTAGGAATATTAACACTATTATATAATCTCATTTTTAAGTCACATACTTAAAGATATAGAATACATGTTACATATTCCAAGGACATTTATTATTCTAACATTTATTTTGCTGTAAATAAAGACATAATAAATCAACATTGAAATAATCGATGGAACATATTCATTAAGTAACAAAATAGTCTTTCCTAGAAGCACAATTACATTGTCTCTAGGGCACTAACACTATCAGTTGCATCCAATGACTTTTCTACATGACCTATTTTATTGATTCCAAAGGTAATGTTTCACACAAATATTAGATGATGTTTGCATATCCAGGGACCAAGGGATAGAAATTGATTGAAGGTGCATAAGAAGAAAGATAAGCTGAAAATCACTTAGGTATTTCTTGAAGCCATTGTCTACAACAAGCATTACCTAAGGGAATTGATCGAAGGTGTATAAGAAGAAAGGTGAGCTGAAAACCATTGAAGTATTTATTGAAGTCGTTGTTTTCAACAAGTACTGGGGACCAAGGTGATTAAAAAAAATAACTAAAGATAAGTGTTTTTGTTTAAAGCCCGTGAAGTCTCCAATGCCTAAATATATTCAGCATGACCATATCTGGATAAAATGATTATAAGTCAAGTCATGATTTAGACTTGTTTGTGTCCAATGACTGCATTTGGAAGCTACGTTGCCTCTAGTGGTGCAGGCCAATTTTACATATAAATATTTATAGGCCTTGGATACCGATTGAAGACAAGAACAACCATTACAAATTATTTGAGTATTTATTGAAGTCATCATCTTCAACAAATACTGGGGACCAGTTGATACAAGAAATATATCTTGTATCCAATGGATGGGCCTGCATATTCGCATCCAAAGGTTATCTTTATATAGACTTGTATGGACAAAATAATGTCTTATTATTATTATTTATGGTCGTAGACTACATCAACATTGTACCCGAAGGCTTTATCAACGGCCCAAAAATATATTGAGCCGCAATACACTGGAACAGCCCATAAGCCGAACCCAATGCTTAAGGCGGTGGAAAGAAATTATATGATCGGAAACCTAATTCTAGAAGGATCCAGATGCTCATAATATCCTTTCAAATATGGACATTACTTTCCGCCAAAGACAAAAGACGTGGGATGGGCCTAATATTACTAGAAATACAATCTTAAATTGAACAGAACTACATGACTTGATCCCTATAAATAAGGGTACGTAGGCACCTTGAGAGGGATCCGAAAACCACACCCGATTACAAACTCTCAAGAGTAGTCCCAAATATCTCAAAAACCCTAATTGTATTCTTATTTTTACATCTTTATTCTTATTATCTCTATCTGAATACCCAAATATAAATTTAATCCTGAAACTTTGTCCTTGTCGAAAATCTGCTTCAACAATTTGTAAGTTGTAGTACAACATCTAGCTGCTGTAATGCTGGTACTATTTTTGCTATATCCCGGAAGAAAAAAAATTGTTTAAGATAAATTTGGTTTAAATAAAAAAATTCCTGAATCTCCGCCGGGATCCCCGCTCCCTGTTTGGACCGGGAGCAGGGATTCAAATGTAATCTCGAGGGTCGGGGGCGGGGATAGAATTCCCCGGCCCCGAAGTGACCCAATGCCCACGTTACTAGTATAGAATGCACTAGGTTAATAGACCGGTCGCTCTTTTGCCCCAAAATTATCTAAAAATAGATATTATACTATTTAGAGATTTTTTCATAAATATCCAAGACTAGAATTTTTTTTGCAAAAATACCTTTAAAAAAAATATGTATTTTGCAAAAATACTAACTTTTACAAAATATTTGTAAAAATACGTTCTGCAATCAAATCAACCAAATGCTATTGTTTATAATCACATATGCAACCTGCTGCGCAGCTACATATGAAAATTCAACTAAAATCAACTAAAGTCTACGAACAGGTTGTGTTGATGGAGGATTTTTGTAATCAACGTGATTTTCGGAGGCCCTTTGGAATTTACAAGAATTATTCATGTAAGTGGCTGTTTTCAGTGATTTGGGTGTGATTTTTGGTGGGGGTGAGCTGAGCTTGAGAGGTTACAAGAGTCATCGCAGGTTCCATTAGCGAGATCTGTGGCTGTTCTCCCAAGGTGCCTACGTACCCTTGTTTATATAGGGATCAATCTCACGTAGTTCTAAGTCTATGTTGATTCTGTTAGTGTAGGTGCCCTAGAGGCAATACATTTAAGTTTAGTTAAACTTCGTCATTGGCATTTATGTTCTATTTTGATTATATTGATGTTTCATTATGCTTAGTATTTACTGCGAGATAATTGTTAGTATAATAAATGTCCCTAGATTATTGATACGAACTATATAATTATGAGATAATATACAGTATAATAATCTTGAATATCCCTAGTCAAGTTTTATTGTTATTGGGACAATAATAATACATCGAGACTAGTATGTTGATTGACTGATGATCACTTCTCATTGATCATAAGTATGATGATACTAAAGTCAAAGCATAGGTACATGTATGAGTACGATGTACTGGATAGACCCACTATGAGATTCGACATGGAATGAATAAATGTGTCATGATGAATCTCAATGTGATAATGATGTAATGATCCTTAGACCTGAAGTCATTACATTTCTATATGAGAATTAATATATTTTGATTCTATCAAAAGTTATCTTTAATCGGGTAATGATAAAGATGGTCTTGGGTATATTATGAATCGTATGAGAAATGTGAATGATCTAGATGGAATTTAACCCTCCTTAATATATATAAATATATAGGAGTGATATTATTGGCCTCTTGTTTGAGTGAGACTATGAAATGCATGGCCGTGCTCAAATAATGATTTGTTTGAATAGTCTACTCATCGATCAAGAAAATAAAGATTAAATTATGACGAGGATGACACATTCCATGCCTCTAGTTTAATCTATAATATCAAGGTTAAAGAGATTATATTACATTGTACATTGTTCACGAAAGGCGAAATCGATTCACCGATTTAATCATTATTATTTGGGTAACAATGATGTATTACTAGATGCCGCTCATTGTCTACGATTTTATTTATTAAATAAAATTGTTGCCAATATAATAATAACCTATAGGGTCACACAAAAGAATGAATGAAGGATTATTTAAATTAAATTCGGATTTAATTTAAATCAAATATAATTCGAAATCAAATTTATTAAAGACTTTAAGTTAGACTTAATAATCTTTAAAATACGATATTCGGATTTGATAAAACTCTAATTTAAATTAGAATAAAATCTGAAATTATTTTATTAAGAATTTAAGTTGGACTTAAAGTATTAAAAAGATAGAATTTTGGATTTGTCAAAATTCTGATTTATACTAGACTTAGGATTCGTTTTTTGCTCTTCTCCTATATAATGAAATTGTGATTTCATATTAGGGTTCACGTTTTATAAAAACCCTAGCTGTAAAGAGAGAAAGTGAGAGCAAGAACGGATCAGTGGTGCTAGTACACATCTACCTTCGATAATTCATTCGTGTGGATATCGATAGAGACGTACATCGCTCGTGCGGGATACGTGGTGATCGAACATCCTTCCTACAATCTCAGACCTCGAAAAGCTTTTTAAAGCACCTGATTTCTGTGAACTACGAATTAAATATACAATTCTTGCATGGATCCTAGCGGTGGGTTTCAATTTGTTTTTATTTTTCGCTGCGTATGATTGTTTGAAACCCAACAATGGTATCAGAGCTACTTGCGAGAGGTTATTTAATTCGTTTATATGTGTTTAAGCTTTCGAATATATGCATGTTTGTAATCTGTCAGATTGCTGTCTATGAATATTCTGATATTATGCATGCTGTATATATTATTCTGATATTATGCCATGATACAGTTATGTTATATGGATGATATAATGAATCTGCATGTAATCTGATATAACGATAATAGTATGTTTAGAATCTGCCATGACTCATATGTATGCTGTTTGGTTTGTATGATGATATAAACTGTCGGATGGATGCTATTGGATATGATCCGTAAACAGAGATTAGGGTTACGTGTATAATGATACATGTTTCTGGTAATTGGAATTAAGGTCGCATGTATGTTGATGTATGCTTCTGGACATGTATTCTGATACATGATTTGCTTGTATTTTGATACATGATTTTACAAAAAAATCCGCAGGTTAGGGCTTTGTTTTAATTTGGGCTTGTGACATATTTTGATATGTTATGATATGATAATGTGATTTATGATGTTCTTAAGTGTTAATTGAGCATGATGATTGGTTATGGCCTTAAGACCCATAGGTTAGTGGTTTTATTATTATGGTTTGGTTTTATAAATAAGAATTGCATGTCGTTTTCTTTTACCTATGTAATTGTTCATCTCGAATGTAACTCGAGTTCATATGTAATTATATTAGTATAGTTATATTTTGTATTCTATGTAATAAGAAGATCATTGGAAGCATGCAATGAAGGATCAATGGAGATGAAGGCAGTTGACACAAAGAAGACATGAAGACATGTATTTATGAAGACCAACTATGTAATAATTTAGTTTTATTAACCACCATAGATTGACCTAGATTTTTCCATTAACTTGGAAAGATCATATAGGATTGGGCCATAACCAAGCATGATTTTATATTCATGCACTTTACATATGATGATATGTATGCGTAGTGATAGATATGCATGCTTAATTAGATTAAGTAGAATGTATGTATGTATTAGATACGTCATCCATGCCATGCTAAACAAGATAAAATCCGTAACGATTTAAGATGAAGATTAAACAAAATGATCATAAGATTCCTGTGTTTATGAAACACGGAATGATGAAATGATTTTCTCAACAACGAGATTAATTTCTTGTAAGGTTAAAAGGTGTCAATAATGCCATTTGTGCGTTAACCTTTCCACCCGGAAATCATTATTTCAGCGAACTATGATTTGAAATATTTAATTTAAGGAAAAATTGGGGATCTCTTTATGATGGGATCATGGTCATTTTAATTAAAAATCCCTTAATTAAATATTAAGTTATTAGATGCTTTCCAATTGAATAACACTCATCAAAGCCTAGATCATTAGGAGTTGGTTTGCCAAAGTAAAGCATTCCTTATTATCGCAGTTAGGTTTGAAAGAATAAATGTGATATTCGACATGTTAATCAATTGGGTCTAACTTAACTAAGTTATCACAATAGGATTGTGAAATGAGAACTTAGAAGCATATTTTTGGCGGAAAATTTATTTGATAAATTAGAGCAATTGTTGTTCACCAAACTGTCCAAGAATTATATACGAGATATAATTGACAAATGTTGTCTACCTAAACAGTTGTGTTTTGGGAGTATCGGCCAACGCTGACCCAAGACATAATAAAATATGGATCTTGGCCCACTAGAAAGTAAAGTTTCACATAGGCTTTCCGAGTTAATAGTGAGGGCTATTAATTTGATAAAAATAGTGGGAGGTATATTAAGTTAAATGTACCATAATCACCTGAACATAATTATTGTAACAATCTAACTTATCTTATGCATTTTATCATTGTAGATAACAAATGGCATAAAACACAAACAACACTTTCTCTGTGCGATCAGTCCTTGAGAAGGACAAGCTGACAGGATCAAACTTCCTTGACTGGTCTAGGAATTTGAGAATTGTTCTCATGCAGGAAAAGAAATCTTATGTGATTGATAATCCTCAACCGGAAGCCCCTGTTGCGAATGCCACTCGTGCTGTGCAAAATGCTTATCAGAAGCATATTGATGATGCGAACGATGTGGCTTGTCTTATGCTTGCTAAAATGAATGGTGAGCTTCAGAAGCAGCATCTGGATATGAATGCACATGCTATGTTTGAACATCTTTCAATGATGTTTCAATCACAGGCTCGTGTGGAAAAGTTTAACACGAGCAAAGCACTCTACTCATGCAAGCAGGGAAACGGACCAGTCGGACCACATGTTCTAAAGATGATTGGGTATTGTGATTACCTTGCTCGTTTGGGTTTCCCGCTTCAGCGAGAGGCTCAAATCGATATATTCTTGAAATCTTTGAACAGCGACTATACTCAGTTTATTATGACTTTTAATATGACTGAGCAAGATAAGACTTCTATGGAATTGTTGGCCATGCTGAGGACCACTGAAGCAAATATGGTCAAGGCACCTGAGAAAGCTCCCATAATGATGGTGGGCAAGAAAGGTGCTAAGGGAAAGGGGAAATGGAAGGGGAAGAAAAAGATTGCATCAAAAGCTCTTGCTCCTTCCAAGCCCTCCTTCAAAAAGGCTGGAAAGCCGAAAGGAGATGTCGCAAAGGCTGACAAGGGTGATTGTCACTATTGTAACAAGCCTGGTCACTGGAAGAGGAACTGTCCTAACTACTTGGAGGATTTAAAGAAGATGAAGTCTGTCAAGATTTCTACTGATTCAGGTATTTATGTTATAGAAGTCAATTTGTCTATTTCAACATCTTGGGTATTGGATACTGGATGTGGTTCTCACATTTGTATTGATGTGCAGGAACTGCGAAGGAGTAGGACATTGGCAAAGGGAGAAGTTGACCTACGAGTAGGCAATGGAGCAAAGGTTGCTGCTCTAGCCGTAGGAACTTATTATTTATCGTTGCCCTTTGGGCTTATTTTAGAACTTGATAATTGCTATTACATGCCTGCGATTTGCAGAAACATTATTTCTATTTCTTGTTTGGACAAGAAGGGTTTTTCGTTTACTATTAAAGACAATTGTTGCTCTTTTGGTTTGAATGGTTTAACTTATGGCATTGCACGCATGTTAAATGGTTTATATGTTTTAGATTTAAATTTTACTCCTGTCTATAATGTTAATAAACGCCTTAAAGCAAATGACTCTAATCAAACCTTCCTATGGCATTGTCGATTAGGCCATATAAATGAGAATCGCATATCCAAGCTCCATAAAGATGGATTTTTGGATAAATTTGATTTTGAATCATACGATGAATGCGAAGCTTGTTTACTTGGTAAAATGGCAAAGGCCCCTTTTAACAAACAAGGTGAAAGGGCCACTGAACGTTTAGAACTAATACATAGTGATGTATGTGGTCCAATGCGTTCTATGGCAAGAGGAGGCTTTTACTACTTCATAACATTTACTGATGATTACAGTAGATATGGATATGTGTATCTAATGAAGCACAAATCTGAATCTTTTGAAAAGTTCAAAGAATAAAAAGCTGAGGTAGAAAAGCAAAAGGAAGAGAGTTTAAAACTCTTCAATCTGATCGAGGAGGTGAATACTTAACCCTGGAATTTAAGAATTTCTTAAAGGAATGTGGTATTGTATCACAACTCACTCCTCCTGGAACACCACAATGGAATGGTGTTTCTGAAAAGAGGAATCGTACTTTGTTGGACATGGTACAATCGATGATGAGTCATGCTGATCTTCCAATAAGTCCATGGGGTGATGCCCTAGAAATCGCTTCATATACACTAAACCGTGTTCCATCAAAATTGGTTCAAAAGACTCCATATGAGATATGGACTAGTAAGCGTCAAAGCATGTCATTTGTGAAAATATGGGGATGTGAAGCGTTTGTAAAATGCTTGACCTCTGACAAGCTTGGATCCAAATCAGACAAATGTTATTTTATGGGGTACCCAAAGGAAACTAAGGGTTACTATTTCTATAATCCAATTGAGAACAAAATAGTTGTTTCTCGAAATGTTGTATATCTAGAAAGAGAATTTGTCTCCAGAAGATATAGTGGGAGGAAAGTAGATCTCGATGAAGTTCGAGAACCACAAGATAACATTGAACCAGAAATGGAACGTGAGCAAGATATTCAAGATAATCTTGAAGAGAATAATGCTCAAGAAACACAAGTTGTTCGTAGATCTGGTAGGATTCGCCATGAGCCTGTGAGATATTATGGATTTCTCCTAGTCGATAATGGTGATATAATGCTCATGGATCAAGATGAGCCTCTTACCTATCAAGATGCTATGAACAGTCCAAACTCTGAGAAATGGCTAGAAGCCTTGAAATCTGAAATGGATTCCATGTATGAAAACAAAGTATGGACTTTGGTTGACCCACCTGAAGGGGCAAAACCCATTGGGTGCAAATGGGTCTTCAAAATGAAGACTGACATGGATGGAAAGCTCCAGACCTATAAAGCTAGGTTGGTTGCAAAAGGTTTCAAACAAATTCATGGTATTGACTATGATGAAACTTTTTCACCAGTAGCAATGGTCAAATCCATTAGGATTTTGCTTGCGATAGCAGCTTACAACGATTATGAAATCTGGCAGATGGATGTCAAGACAGCCTTCCTTAATGGAAGCCTTGAAGAGGATGTATATATGATACAACTTGAAGGTTTTGTAAATCTAAAGGATGCTAGAAAGATATGTAAGCTAATCAGGTCCATTTATGGACTAATACAAGCTTCAAGGAGATGGAATATTCGTTTTGACCAAACAGTCAAAGAGTTTGGCTTCGTTCAAAATGAAAATGAACCTTGTGTTTACAAGAAGTTTAGTGGGAGCACTATGGCATTCCTAGTTCTATATGTTGATGATATATTACTGATTGGGAATGACATACCTTCTCTACAGGCTATTAAGGCATGGTTAGGAAAGAATTTCTCCATGAAAGACTTAGGTGAGGCTTCCTATATATTAGGGATCAAGATCTATAGAGATAGATCAAGAAGATTGATTGGCCTAAGTCAGAGTACATACATTGACAAAGTATTGCATCGTTTTGGGATGCAAGATGCAAAAAGGGGATTTGTCCCTATGTCTCATGGGATAACGATCTCAAATAAAGACAGTCCTAAATCGAAAGATGAAAAGGACCGCATGAGTAAGATTCCATATGCTTCTACAATTGGATCTATCATGTATGCAATGATATGTACTCGTCCTGATGTGTCATATGCTTTAAGCATGACGAGCAGGTTTCAGTCTAATCCAGGTGAAGCTCACTGGACAGCTGTCAAGAACATTCTAAAGTACTTAAAAAGGACTAAAGATTCGTTCTTGGTGTATGGAGGGGAAGAGGGACTAGTTGTAAAAGGTTACACTGATTCTAGTTTCCAAACAGACAAGGATGATTCTATATCCCAGTCTGGTTTTATGTTTTGTCTCAACGGAGGTGCTGTTAGCTGGAAAAGTTCAAAACAAGAAAAAGTAGCTGATTCTACAATGGAGGCTGAGTATATTGCTGCTTGTGAAGCAGCTAAGGAGGCAGTTTGGATCCGAAACTTCATTAATGATCTTGGTGTGGTTCCATCGATAGCAGATCCCATTGATCTCTATTGCGATAATAATGGAGCCATAGCACAAGCAAAGGAACCAAGATCGCACTCCAGGGCGAAACATATACTTAGAAGATATCATCTTATTCGTGAGATTAACGAGCGAGGAGATATACACATATGTAAAGTGCATACCAATGATAACGTTGCTGATCCACTGACATTTATGTATTAGGAATATGAATGATTGGCTCTAGTGCAAGTGGGAGATTGTTAGTGTAGGTGCCCTAGAGGCAATACATTTCAGTTTAGTTAAACTTCGTCATTGACATTTATGTTCTATTTTGATTATATTGATGTTTTATTATGCTTAGTATTTACTGCGATATAATTGTTAGTATAATAAATGTCCCTAGATTATTGATACAAACTATATATATATGAGATAATATACAGTATAATAATCTTGAATATCCCTAGTCAAGTATTATTATTATTGGGACAATAATAATACATCGAGACTAGTATGTTGATTAACTGATGATCACTTCTCATTGATCATAAGTATGATGATACTAAAGTCAATGCATAGGTACATGTATGAGTACGATGTACTGGATAGACCCACTATGAGATTCGACATGGAATTAATAAATGTGTCATTATGAATCTCAATGTGATAATGATGTAATGATCCTTAGACCTGAAGTCATTAAATTTCTATATGAGAATTAATATATTTTGATTCTATCAAAAGTTATCTTTAATCGGGTAATGATAAAGATGGTCTTGGGTATATTATGAATCGTATGAGAAATGTGAATGATCTAGATGGAATTTAACCCTCCTTAATATATATAAATATATAGGAGTGATATTATTGGCCTCTTGTTTGAGTAAGACTATGAAATGCATGGTCGTGCTCAAATAATGATTTGTTTGAATAGTCTACTCATCGATCAAGAAAATAAAGATTAAATTATGACGAGGATGACACATTCCATGCCTCTAGTTTAATCTATAATATCAAGGTTAAAGAGATTATATTACATTGTACATTGTTCACGAAAGGCGAAATCGATTCACCGATTTAATTATTATTATTTGGGTAACAATGATGTATTACTAGATGCCGCTCATTGTCTACGATTTTATTTATTAAATAAAATTGTTTCGAATATAATAATAACCTATAGGGCCACACAAAAGAATGAATGAAGGATTATTTAAATTAAATTAGGATTTAATTTAAATCAAATATAATTCGAAATCAGATTTATTAAAGACTTTAAGTTAGACTTAATAAGCGTTAAAATACGATTTTTGGATTTGATAAAACTCTAATTTAAATTAGAATAAAATCTGAAATTATTTTATTAAGACTTTAAGTTGGACTTAAAGTATTAAAAAGATAGAATTTCGGATTTGTCAAAATTCTGATTTACACTAGACTTAGGATTCGTTTTTTGCTCTTCTCCTATATAATGAAATTATGATTTCATATTAGGGTTCACGTTTTATAAAAACCCTAGCTGTAAAGAGAGGAGTGAGAGCAAGAACGGATCAGTGGTGCTAGTACACATCTACCTTCGATAATTCATTCGTGTCGATACCAATAGAGACGTACATCGCTCGTGCGGGATACGTGGTGATCGAACATCCTTCCTACAATCTCAGACCTCGAAAAGCTTTTTAAAGGTACTGATTTCTGTGAACTACGAATTAAATATACAATTCTCGCATGGATCCTAGCGGTGGGTTTCAATTTGTTTTTATATTTCGCTGCGTTTGATTGTTTGAATCCCAACAGATTCTGCTTGACCAGCTGTATGGCTAAATCTAGTATGAGTTGGAGTAAATTTCCTTTAGAGCCAAATACGAACATGTTATCTAAGTAGAGTAGAACTTGAGTTCATACCCCACTATAATTTGTCTGTCTATTAGAGGTAATCTAGGATCAGCTGCGTCCTAGGAGTACTCTCTAATAAAAAATCTATCTCTTTCTGACTGGCTACACTCAGGAACCTGGTGCTCAGGAACTTGTGTCTCAGGAACCTAGTACTCAGGAACCTAGTACTCAGGAACCTGGTGCTCAGGAACCTATATCTCGGAATCTGGTGCTCAGGAACCTATATCTCGAAACCTGATGCTTAGGAACCTATATCTCGGAACCTGGTGCTCAGGAACCTATATCTCAGGAACCTGTTTCCGAGGAACCTCTGTCTAGGAACCTGTTTCCTAGGAACCTCTCTACAGGAAACTGTACCTGTACAAATAACAAATATATTAGTCTAAGAAGCCTTTCGACGGTTCCCATATGCTCCTTGCTATCTTTATTACTGCTGCTGGGATGACTTGAACTCTTCTGCGGGGAGGAACCTGGTCCATTCGTAATCTGCTCAGCTTCCGGTTCATTAGGAACCTGATGATACTTGTAGCTTCTTGACTGTCTTTTCAGCGAGTGCTCATTTCTTCATATCTGGTCTTCATATCTTGTACTTGATCTATATTCTGGCTCATATGGATTGGACCCTATTGCTTAATGGGCCTAAATCTAGCCCATGGAAATTTTGGGCACAACAGGTTGCATCTGGTTAATTTGGTTATAGAATGTATCTTTGAAAATATTTTATAAAAAGTTGGTATTTTTGTAATTTTTTTTAAAAGTATTTTTGCAAATATGTTGAGAAGATGGTAAAATCACAAAAAAAACTTTTAAAAAATTAGTATTTTTGGCACATACCCTATTATTTATTAGTATATAAATTATATTGAAAAATTTTATTTATAAAAAGATATTAAGTCAGCATTAAAACGTATCACACCGTATAAGTATATATTATTACAATACTAAAATCGAAACATTAAAAGTTTATTAGTTTAATTTTTGAGTGGTCATTCTATTTAATAAACTAATAAAATAATATAATTACTGCTCTTTCCGTCCTATTTTAGTTGTCATATTTGACTTTTTTATGGTCAATTTAATCTAACATTGATTAAAAATCAAAATTATGCATTCAAAGTTTCAAAAAAATGAAAAATACATTTAAACGTAAATTTGATTATCTATTTAATAATATTTTTTTATAATTTTCTTTAATTATATAATATACCAAATTTTTAATCAAAGATCAAATTGATTCAATGGATAGGACAGAAGGAGTATTAATGTGATATCCAGGTAACTTGTGTCACTAAATAACTAAAACCATAATACGATAGCAATATGAACAAAATATAAAAAACATTTCTCACAAGTTAGAACCGTCAACATTTATAAATGTTTTTAGAAAAAAAGTTTGAAAAAATTTTAGAAAATAATTTTCAAAAACAGTTTGTGAAAAATGGTTTCAGAATACACAAGATCAAATAGACAACTTCACATGAACACTAGTCGGAAAATAAAGAACATGGCCGAAATCTGGAAATTTCCGGCGAATTTTCTAGAATCCGGTTAGGCTTCCCAGATTCTGACGAAGCAAAAATAATTCTTCTACTTGTTTTAACTCCTATTGTAACACCCCCAAATTCAAACATCTGCTCAATCCCATTAAACCACTTATTTGCAATTAATAACTGAATTACAACAACATTAATCCATAAGAATTCATTTAATAACTGAATTACACCATTGAAATTCCAACCACCAGCATCTTCTAGGCTATAGGACTAGAAACAAGAATCAAATTTTACATTATCCTTATCCAATTTAATTACATCGCCTTATCTTACAAACTATTACTAGTATAATCTTCTATGAGAAGTATACCAGTAGCTAATACTATTATATACAAAGTATAAGTACAATACACCTCAATATATATGCACAAAAATTTACTCCAGCTATAAAATTTCTGGATCAAATCATCTTCACAAGTCATGTTGCCTGCTTCTTCCAAGCTGTGCAAGTAAGCCTCATCTGTCTACCTTCCTCTGAAAGGTTAATATTTAAAACAAGCAAGTATGAGCTAAAGAATTGCTCAGCAAGTATATATTTGTATAATTAAATGATTGAAACAATGGCAGAACTGATATGTAAAATCCATTTCCATGATAACTAGAAAGAAGAACTCAAAGGTAATCAAAGTTCAAGTAATATCAATGCAGTGACTAGAATAGAATTAGGCCATTATATAATTTTTATAAAACAATTAGGTTAGGCTACTGATCAGTCACGCACTAACCCCGGACAAACGCACACAGCAATGTCCTTAATGGATCCACGGCACACATTGGCCTTAATAATACTGACCACGAATCTGGTCCGACCCTTACGGTCCACATTTTAAAAAAACTAACAGTCCAATCCTATATCTAACGTCTCAGGTGTCGGAACAATCGACAACCTCTAATAATCAGCAAATCTGGAAATTCACATTCCAGAATAATAACGTAACTAATAACAGCAAAAGAGTTCAACAACTCAAATCTGGTTTTGCTAAAGAAGTACAAGTTTAGAAACTTGCAATATGAATTTAAATTGGATTCATAACATCATATATATTTCAAAATACAAATGCTCTAAACAATAGAGCATGCATAATAACTTGCCTCTGGTCCTTACCATAAAGCAGAAAAACGCAACATTTTCCCAGCATTTCACCCAAACAATCTCCATGAACCTCACATGATGTCCCGATCTCTCCTATTTGATATACACCGCTTCAACCTGATCACGCTTTACGATACTGCAATGGTTACGCGTACGTGTTAGTCCAGCCTCGTATCTTGAGTAGACACATCGCAGAATTATCACTAAGTCACCTAAAGTCAAACTATAGATGTCCTTCCTATAGTTGACTACTCTAATACCACTTAATGCACATAACACATTTATATCCATTTAATAAACTTAAACCAATTTAATATATAATTAATCCTCAAAGCATCATTGATCCTCAATACCATTTTTAATACTTAACTTAGCACATAAATCCTCGAGACAACAATTAATCCTCAAATCAACCACTTAACACATATACACATAAACAGTTAACATCCACTTCATGCCTCTAGACCACGGAAATTTAATAAATTAAATATATATAATTAATCGCAGGGGATTTTCAGAAAATTTCGGCATGAAGTATTCGTTTATCGGACTATGGGCACAGCCCCTCAAATACAATACAACCCTGTTTTTGCAAAAATAAAGCTGCCTCAACTTGCAGCAACATAAAATAAACACATAAGAAAGTATCCGCCCTGACATGCGGCACATAGCACATAATGATTTATATTAACACTACTACTTACGCTACACCAATGATCGTATTTCTCATGCATTTTAATGATACACGTGACAATCAATCATTGATGTTCGTAAGCCCTAGGGAACAACCCCTAGCACTAACTATTACTTACGCTATATCGATGATCACACCACTCAAGTATATTAATTATACTCGTGATAGCAAATCATGGATATTCGTAAGCCCGTGGAACTAGTTGCAGAGAATTACACAAGTCGTTAAATATTGACATTTAAGACCCGTGATCTCATTACAACTCCTCGCAGATAAACATATAAAGAAAAATGAATTTAACAATTAATCTTTGATAAATAACATTTTAAAACCATACAATCAACAATCTTAAATAAACTCTTAACATATTATGTTTGACAATAATAACTAGCAAATCATACACTTCAACATTAGACGATGTATAATAGTCAATAACTAACAATCATTTAACCACTTAAAAACCAATACCAAGTAGTTTACAATTATGACATCCCACATACTAGGACTCCACTTACAACACTTTGCACGTAGACATTTACAAACTGACCAACTCATATAATCACACATTATACAACTATAACAATTAGCACTTAGCAATTAACAATTACAATTAACGATCACTAAACTCGAACTCGTACTTAATCCCAAAAATTATAAATTACAACTCTACTACTTAACTAGTTTCTAAATTTAAAATATGAGAATTTAACTCTAACCATCATAATCGACATTCATGACTTCCTCGAATTAAATCACGAGATTAAAACAATATTCGTTATTTACAAAATCCATCCAACTACGACAATTAACACCTTTAACTCACAATTAAAATCCCACCAATTATAATTAGCAACTAAACTCTCCGAATTAAACCACGAAAATTAAAACAATAATCTTGCAATTTAGAACTAATTTAATTACAACAATTAAATAATTAATCTAATATGCAAACTAGACAATTTACATCGGAACATAAAAAAATAAAGTAAATAATTAAAAGATAAAAATTATACCTCTTCGATTCCAATTTCCCAAAATAATTTCCCTTCCTCCTCTCTCTCTCTCTCTCTCTCTCTCTCTCTCTCTCTCTCTCTCTCCCTCTCTTTCTCTGCGCGCACAGCCCAGCACAGCACCTTCTTCTCCTTCCTCTGCTACCTCTCCCGATCGCACCACCGCGCAGCCCCGATGCCGCCTCCTGCAACACACGCCGCGCGGCTCCTATACACACACACACACGCACACAATCACGTACATATACACACACTTACACGCGACTTACACACACATATACACGCGTATATATATACACACACCTCTCTTCTCTTTCAATTACCAACCCCCAATTGATTTCCCTCAAACCCTAATTTCTTCCCCCTTTTCCTTTCTCTCTCCCCGATTTTCTTTTTTTCTCTCGACTGTTGTTTCTCTCTAATTGGGCTTGGCCCAATTCCCTTTTATTAACCAATAACAATACTCCTCGGGCCCAATTAAAACACTACTTATTCACTTTTAAAACTAATATGTAACTTTCATAAATCGAAACTTAATAGAAATTTGGAAAATTAAACTTTTCATTTTTAAAAATGAAGAATATAAAATTACGAGCACACACATATTTTTAAAATATTTTTCGGATCAAAAATGAATTAAATATGAATTTTCAAAGTTTTGATCCTTTAAATACAATAAAACTCTTAAAATCATTTTAAAATACTCGACCACCCAAATTAATCCACCCAAAAATTTTAAAAACTCAATAAATATATAAAGATAATTTTACAAAAGATTTCATGATTTTTAAATGCTCCAATGATTTTATAAAAATTTCCGAAGCTCAACAATGCATGATTTAAATACATTTAAATCCTCAAAATACAAATAAAAATACACGGGTTTACCCAACACCCGTAAACCATCATATAAACACGAAAACATAATAACATCTATATTTGACCTCTCGAAATATCCACAATCTTTTTCCTCCTTAATAGGAAAATAAATAAAATACTTAAATCATCAAAATAATAAATCTTGAAAATTCGGATTATTACACCTACAATCTATCAAAGCTCAAAGTTACATCAAAATACAACCAAATACTATAGTAAGGGAAATCAATTATGAAATTATAAACAAAAACCCGATCGGTCAATTTGCGAAAATTCGACGAGGCAAATCGAACTTTGACCAACTCAAATTTTAACAGAAAATTACTAGAAAATTCACAAAAACTCCTAAATTCTCTGGAAGTCTTTCTAAGTACATATCAATGACTAAAATCTTAAACAGTCAACGAATATCAAAATTCGATTAATTCAAATTTTTCGACGAACTAAATTTATTAAAAAGAAATCGAAAAAACATCAATTTCATCACATACAATCACATAAACATATAAATACTCAGTGTAACTTCATAATATCAACAAATACACATTAATCCATGTCACCGGCTCACCAGAGTTCATCGCTGGTAATGTCGAGTTGCATGCAACCCTTAAAATTGAGGTTTTTGCATCAATTCCACCCCATACTCCACCCTAAAGCTAATTTGGTAATCGACCACATCAATTACACATTTAAATCAATCCCTAAGTAAAATTCCAATTCTCGAAAATTTGTAGAATCTAAAAAAATGGTATGGGTATGTAGAGATTGAAAGAGCTTTGGTTTGGTTACTAGAACTTTGAATTTGGATAGCAAAATCATTTAAAATTTTTGGTTTAATTCTAAGAATACTAGAGAGAGAGAGAGAGAGAGAGAGAGAGAGAGAGAGAGAGAGAGAGAGCATACAGGAATGGGAGAAATGGAGAGATGAGGAAAAAAAATAAATAAATTATGTCCTAATATATCGATCTCACAATGAGGACAATCTTGATCAATGAGAACTTGATATTGATTATCTATTTCTATTGTCAAAACTTTGTTTAAGAATTCTATCTTGCAGTTTAACTTACCAACCAACTCTCTAGATACAAAAGATTTAATAGCTCCAAAAACAATCAATACTTTAGCATCTACTGCATTTATAGGAAGCGTACCTACAATCACATCTACAATTTGGACAACATCTTTCATTATCATGTTGAATGTTCTGGCTTCTGGCTGATCGGTTGCCCTCATCATATTATTAACTCCAACTGGCATCTGACAATCCCTTGCAACATGCCCCGCCTTTCGACACCTATGACACCCAACTGCTACTTTCTGATTCATACATTCATTTATATAGTGCCCCTTTTTGTTGCACTTAAAACACATAACATCGGTTTTACAGACTCTTGAATGCTTCTTTCCACAAATTTTGTAATCTGTTAGAAGAGGTCTTTGTGATCCTTGTTGATTATTATTGGGTAGACGATTTCCTTGGTTTACATTCCTAACCTCCGGTTTCTTAAAATTCACACTTCTGTCTGATTGAAATCCAGGTCTCTTATTAAAGCGGTTTCGAAAGTTTCCCGTATTCTTAACAGAAAATTCATTAAATCTACTAAATTCTCTGCAATTACTTTTAAGTACATATCAACTGTTGGGTTCCGAGGCATAAAACGCAGCGGATAAACGTAAATATAACAAAATTTTCGAAACCCAAACACAAGATCTATGTATAATTCTGGGCAGATTATGGACAGATGGATGTCCTAGATTGCAATTACCACACAGCCCTTGCGTCAAGATCTGTGTCTCTAAATCGTCCACACGAACACACCGATCGTCCAACGATCAACAGAGATGGTACTGCCAAGAAAACGCCTCTCTCTCTCTCTCTCTCTCTCTCTCTCTCTCTCTCTCTCTCTCTATCTAGCCTCTCTAAGATGTAGAGCAACTAGGGTTTTAGGTGAAAACGATTTTGCAAAGGTTAACCTAAACCAACACATCTCAATGTATTTATAAAGAGAGATTTGGGCTTAAAACCTTAAAACGTTATGGGCTTCACTAAACCCAATCTGTTTTGGTTTTAATCTTATTATTATTAAATTCGAATTATATATTGCAATTAATCAAGTCCCACTTAATTAATTCAATAATTCGAATTAATAACTATTTAAATCCATAATTTAAATAAAGCTCTATTTTATATGTTCTTATTGTGTAACCCTTTAGGTTATTATTACGTTGGCAATAATTTTAATATTCAATAATAAAATTATAAACAATGAGCGGCATCTAGAAATACATCATTGCTACCCAAGTAATAATAATAATTGGTGATCCAATTAAACCTTTCGTGATATATGTTTTCGTGTAATATAATCCCTTCAAACATATATATTATAGATTAAACTTGAGGCATGTATTTAGTCATCCTCTTCAACATTTAATCCGAGTTTACTTGATCCATGAGTAGACTACTAAAAACAAATCATTATTTGAGCACGACCATGCATTTTATAGTCTCACTCAATCAAGAGGCCAATAATATCTCTTCTAATTATAGGAGGGTTAAATCCTTTACCTATCATTCATAATTCTCATACGACTCATGATATACCCGATGTCCACTTTTATCATCCCCCGATCAAAGGTAACTTTTAATGTAGTCAAAGTATATTAATCCTCGTATAGAAATATAGTGATCTCAAGTCAAAGGATCATTACACCATTATCACTGTGAGTCTTTCTTATGACTTTATTAAACATGAAGAATCTAACTGTGGGTCTGTCCAGTACCACATACTCCTACATGTACCTATGTATTGACTTTAGTATCTCCATACTTATAATCAATGAGATGTGCTTATCTGTCAAACAACATACTAGTCTATTTATGTATTATTATTGTCCTATAATAATAATACTCGACTAGGGATCTTTTAAGAATATGATATATTATATAATCTCAAGTTCAAGTAATGTACTTAAACTATATATTGTGTATCACGATTCTAAGGACATTTATTATGCTAACAAATATATCGCAATAATTAAAGTCATAATAAATACGTTTATTGAATAATCCAATGACATAAAGGTTTATTCAAAGAAACAATGTATTGCCTCTAGGGCACCTACACTAACATCAACGACTATAAATCTTAAATATCAACAAATATCAAAATTTGATTAATTCAAATTTTCCGACGAACTAAGTTTTATTAAAAAACAAATCGAAAAACATAAATTTCATAACATGCAATCAAATAAACAAATAATTACTCAATGTAGCATTCATAATATCAACAAATACACATTAACCATGTCACTGAAGTTTATCGTCAGTGACGTCGAGTTGCATGCAACCCCCAAAATTGAGGTTTTTGCATAAATTTGAACGCATACTCCTCCATCCTAATGCTAATTTGATCATCCATAACATCAATTACACAATAAAATCGACCCCTAAGTAAAATTCCAATTCTCGAAAATTTCCAGAATTTGAAACAAATGGTATGGGTGTGTAGAGATTTGAAAGATCTTTGATTTGGTTAGTAAAACTTCGAGTTTGGACAAAAAAGTAATATTAAAATTTTGTTTTAATCCTAATGATACTAAGAGGAGATTTAGAGCGCACATACAGGAGAGAGAAAGAGAGAGAGAGAGCGCGCGCATACAGGAGTGACTGAGGAGATGAGAAAAAAAACAAATTAATGTAAAAACTATTAAACTAATCCAAAAATTAAATCCAAAGCATATTTTAAGCCCCTAGTTCGTTTAACCAATTCCCCAAATGGCAATTCAATAATTTAACAGGTATAAATTGTAAATCATAAATTTTAAAAATAATTAAAATATTTTTTTTATAAATTACTAAATTATTTTTAACTAATAAAAATGTAAATCATAAATTTTTTGAAAAAATTTAATAATTTATGTAAAACAATTTGGCACAAAAAATACGAATTTGGTTTTTAAAACCCCGAAAGGATTTAAACGTAGCAATATTGATAAAACGATAAATTTTTGAAGCATATAAAATAATCAAAATATAATAATCGATTCTACACATATTGAACAATTAAGTCATACAACATATAGTCATTGCACTAAACAATATATACATTATTTAAGGACACATCAAACTAAAATTAAATAATTTTATTGAAAGCATAAATACTTACACGTTAAAATTCTCAATCGTTAAAATTAAGTAATCGATTAACTTTATAATTAAAACACGTTAAATTTTAATTCAAACCTATTATCTTCCGTAAACGAATCCAAAAATTTCAATATAAAAAAACGGTAAAATAACGATAACTTATATCTTTCATTTATTAATAAAAATATTAAAAATTTTATTCATAACACGGATGATATGGGCTAAAAGTAAGCCTTAAAGACATCTTTAATGTGGTATTAAATAGAACCGGATTGGTCCAAACGTGGGGCCCACCAGATAGACCCAAAACCCTATTTATAATATTAATTTCGTAATTAATATTAAGGGTAATAAACAGCTCAGCAAATAAGAGTTGGATAAGGATAATATGCCCTTCAGACTTATCCACCAAGGCATCCAATTCAATATGGAAACTGATTCCTATGTGGAATAGATCTAGAACCTTCCTCAAAGACTTGTCCACCAAGTCTCTGAATCCTAGCATAATTATAAGGCTTCTCAGCCTATATAAAGGGCCTGACCCCTCATTCTCAGAACTACGTTTTTTGGCTTGATCTTTGATATCCATCAAAATACGTAGGCATCTTGTGAAGGTAGAGTCAACCACGAACACAAGAGCAGCCATTAAAGCACGAAGCTCACAAACCTTTGCATTAAATACATCAACCCTAGCCGCAATACCAGTAACCTAGTTTTTATTCCACAACATTTGGCACCGTCTGTGGGAAGACAACATCAACCATGGTTCAAACACGAAGAACAACATCAACCGAGGCCGTGCCCCTTAACTCTGCCTCACCAGCCACTTCTGATCCGCTCATCGTCACTGAGGAAGGACAAATACTCCCATCAACAATGGCGGTCATTCAACCTCTGCCCATTCAGCCCCCAGGGACGACTCCCCATGTAGAGGGGACCCACTCAGTGATTGTCCATCAAAGCCAAGAAACTAACCCTCTCCAGATGGTGGTTTCTCCTCTTGGTAACGTTGATCGCACGGGGGTACAGATCCATACTACGGATCTCCCTTTAAACACCAACCCTATGTATGGGCTGCCTAATTACCCCCCTCGACGAAGGGAACCTGGACCAAGCGGTCACGCCTTACAGATCCGGGATCGAGAATATGATGACTACTCTGGTCCCTTCACTGATGATTCAGCATCATCTGAGGATGATGATCGAGATGAAGCCCCGAGGAGGCGACGTGCTAGCAAAGAACCTCAAAGAAGGACACGAAGAATCCATGATGGACTCCCCTTGACAACTGCTGAGAAAATCAAGGCTTATGAGGCAGAGATCTTGAAATTGAAGGATGATATTGCAAGAGAACAAGATAGATTGAATCAAGCTCAGCCTCCCCCAACTGCAGAGAGGATTCCAATTATAAATTTGGAGAGGCCTTCAAGAAGGCAGAAAAGGGCTGATGCCCCAACTGGAAGAACAACTAGGGTGGAAACCCCCAAGAGTAATCCCAAGGATCTGATGCCACTTGGGGATCCTGATGATCCCACACCCCCGTTTACTGAGGAGGTGATGAACGCTCGTATCTCAAAGAAGTTCAAGATGCCAACGATTAAAGCTTATGATGGAACGGGTGATCCCGCAAACCACGTCAGGACGTTCTCGAACGCACTGTTGCTACAGCCCGCAAGCGATGCCTTAAAGTGTAGGGCGTTCCCTCAAACCCTGTCTGGTATGGCTCAAAGATGGTATAGCCGGTTGCCTGCAAACTCGTTTGGCTCCTTTAAGGAGTTAAGTGCTGCTTTCATTAGTCAGTTTATCAGCGAAAGAGTTCACGAGAAAAGTTCTGCATCCCTCATGTATGTGGTACAAGGGAAGAATGAAAATCTGAGAGACTACCTTAAGAGGTTCACCAAGGAGACGTTGAACATCACTGATCTGGAGAATAAGGTGGCCATGGTAGCCCTGGAGCACGGAACCACTGACGAGTTCTTTAAAAGGTCATTGGCAAAGCATCCTCCCGAAAACATGGCTGAGCTCCAGCGAAGGGCTGATAAGTATATCAAGGCTGAAGATAGCATGAAGAAAGAAGCTGCGGGAGGTAATGGCAAGGGAAACAACGACTCCAAGAAACGAAAGCAAGACCACGAGTATGATGCTAGGGACAAGTATCCCCGTACTAGCAAAGACTCTGAGTCATCATCAAAGAAGAGTACGGGACCAAGATTTTCTGACTATGCAAGGTTGAATGCTCCTAGGAGTCAAATCTTGTTAGAGATCGAGAAGGATAAGGACTTCCGATGGTCGAAGCCACTCAGGGGTGACCCCGCAAAGAGAAACAAGGATCAATACTGTAGGTTCCACCGAGACGTGGGACATGACACGGATGATTGTAGACAGTTGAAGGACGAGATTGAATTCTTGATCCGTCAAGGAAAACTGAATAATTTCACAAAGGGTCGAGATCATGGAACCCAAAGAGGGGATTACAATAGGAGAAACAATGATAGAAGGGATAATGATCGTGATCGTAACACACAGCCCCGAGGGCCAGTTATCAACATGATCTGGGGAGGCCCGACAGCGGCCGGTACAACTCGAAACTCTCGAAAGGCGTATGCCAGAGAAGTGATGCACATCGTGGGAGAAGCCCCGAAACGTGCTAGAACCGAAATAGCAATTGGTTTTGATGATTCTGACCTTGAAGGGGTGAAGTTCCCCCATGACGACCCGTTGGTCATAACCCCTGTGATTGGGAACTCGGAAGTGAAACAAGTTTTGATAGACAATGGAGCTTTTGTTGATATTTTGTTTCATGATGCGTTTATGAAGATGGGGTATACTGATTCTCAACTGACCCCGTCCAACATGCCGATTTATGGATTTAATGGAGTTGAGTCCAAAGTTGAAGGAACAATCCAGTTACCTATGACTATTGGGCAAGAACCTAGAGAGGCTACTCAGATGTTGAATTTTCTGGTGATTAAGGCATCCTCTACCTAGAATGCAATCCTGGGAAGGACTGGACTTCATGCGTTCAAGGCTGTTGCCTCTACCTATCACATGAAGATTAAGTTTCCAACCCGGAATGGAGTTGGAGAACAGAAAGGTGACCAGAAAATGGCAAGGAGCTGCTATGTGTCCGCACTGAGATCTGATGGAGTTGGGGGGCAGGTACTCCCGATTGAAGACATGGATGTCCGTGATGATGATGAACACTGAGGGAAGCCGGCAGAGGATTTGGTTCCCATACCTCTAAAGCCAGACGACCCTGAGAAAGTTACTTATGTAGGAGCATCTCTGAAGGAACCCCTGAAGGGTGAGTTGACGACGTTCTTGCAAGAGAACAGCGACGTGTTTGCTTGGACAGCAGCTGACATGCCAGGGATTGACCCCCAACTTATAACTCATAAGTTGAATGTTGATCCTGAACGGAAGAAGATAAAATAGAAAAAGAGGAATTTTGCTCCTGAAAGGCAAGAGGCCATTAAGCAAGAAGTTGATAAGTTGTTGGAAGCTGGTTTCATTGAAAAAATTCAGTTTCCCGAATGGTTAGCTAACCCTGTGATGGTCAAGAAGGCGAATGGGACGTGGAGGATGTGTATTGATTTTACCGATCTGAATGATGCCTGTCCAAAGGATTGTTTTCCCCTACCAAGGATTGACATGTTGATAGATGCCACGGCTGGACATGAGATGCTGAGTTTCATGGATGGTTTCAGCGGATACAATCAGATTAAGATGCACAAGGATGACATCCCAAAGGTATCTTTCATAACTGACTTTGGTGTTTTCTGCTATCTTGTTATGGCTTTTGGTCTAAAGAATGCAGGTGCTACTTATCAACGACTGGTGAATAAGATATTTGCCCACCTAATTGGAAAAACCATGGAGGTCTATGTTGATGACATGTTGGTCAAGAGCCTTTGCCAAGCAGATCACATTAAGCACCTCAGAGAGGCATTCGAAGTGCTGAGGCACCACAAGATGATGTTGAATCCAGCCAAGTGTGCTTTTGGTGTTGGATCAGGAAAATTCTTGGGGTTGATGGTTTCGAAGAGAGGCATAGAGGCTAATCCTAACAAGATCAAAGAAATTTTGGACATGGAACCACCCCGCTCTGTACGAGATGTGCAGAAGCTAACTGGCCGAGTTGCAGCCCTAGGGAGATTCATCTCCAAGTCTGGTGATAAGTGCTTGCCTTTCTTTCAGGCCTTGAAGAAAGTGAAAGCTTTTGAGTGGACTACAGAAAGCCAAGAGGCCTTTGAGCAGCTAAAGAAGTACATGGCTGAAGCCCCGTTGTTGGCCAAACCAAGTCCCGGGGAGACTCTCTACCTATACCTGGCGGTATCTGAGCAAGAATTGAGTGCTGTTCTTGTGCGAGAAGAGAAAAAGATTCAGAAACCGATTTATTATGTGAGCAAGGTTTTGCACGGGGCTGAATTGAATTACTCAACCATAGAGAAATTCGCTTTGGCATTGCTGACAGCCTCGAGAAAGTTGGGACCTTATTTTCAGGCACATAAAATTCAAGTCTTGACAGACCAACAATTGAGGAACATATTGCATAGCCCTAAGGCCAGTGGAAGGCTAATCAAGTGGGCAGTTGAGTTAGGGGAATTTGATATCACATACAAGCCTCGGACAGCCATTAAGGCTCAGGCATTGGCTGACTTCGTGGTTGAATGCACCATTGGCAACCAAGAAGTCGGGGGGGCAGGAGATAGTAACCACCTCTGAAAGTGGAGATAAAAATGAAGAACTTGTATCTGATCTGAAGGAATATTGGGTGCTCTATTTTGATGGAGCATCAAAAACAAAGTCTAGTGGTGCAGGTTTGATTCTGCAAAGCCCCGATGGGTTCACAGTTGAGTATGCTTTGAAGTTGGATTTTCTTACTACCAACAATGAGGCTGAGTA
This sequence comes from Saposhnikovia divaricata, assembly GCA_036435485.1. Lineage (NCBI taxonomy): Eukaryota > Viridiplantae > Streptophyta > Magnoliopsida > Apiales > Apiaceae > Saposhnikovia > Saposhnikovia divaricata. The sequence goes on along the minus strand of CM071597.1, from coordinate 118,242,937 downwards.
TGGAGCATTGATAGTCGGATTGGGCTTGGCTAGAGTCATGAGGGCCAAGAACCTCAAAGTATGTGGAGATTCAAGACTGGTAGTTTCGCAAGTGAATGGGAATTTGAGGCCAAGGATGAGACTATGGCAAAATACCTGAGAGTCGTGAAAGCTGTTATGACTCAGTTTGAGGAATGCTATGTTGAACACATCCCGAGAGAAGAGAACGTTAAGGCTGATGCCTTGTCTAAATTAGCTTCTTCTGAAATTGAGAATTATGCAGGGAGTGTCTACTTCCAGGTCTTGAAGGCCCCGACTATCGACTCCAAGTTGGTGGCACCTATTGATGTAGGAAGTTGCTGGATTGATCCTATCAAAGCTCACCTCGAGACTGGATGGCTCCCTAACAATGCCTTGGAGGCACGAAAACTGTCAGTAAGAGCAACAAGATATGCCCTGATCGAAGGCCTCCTGTACAAGAGATCGTTTGTTATCCCGTACTTGAAGTGTTTAAGGCCCCAAGAGGCTAAAGAAGCCTTGGAAGAAGTTCACGAAGGAATCTGTGGGCAACACTTGGGGGGCAGAGCCCTAGCCCACAAGATCACTCGTCTGGGATACTATTGGCCTGAGATGTTGGCAGATGCGCAAAGTTATGTCAAGAAGTGTGATCGATGTCAAAAGCACGCCCCCATTGTAAGGCAGCCGCCTGAGATGTTAACCTCAGTAAACTCTCCCATACCATTCGCCATGTGGGGGATGGACATACTTGGTCCTTTCCCTATGGCGTCAGCCCAAAGGAAGTTTTTGATAATGGCCATTGACTATTTCACTAAATGGATTGAGGCTAAACCTCTAGCCAAGATAACCACCAAGCAAGTTGCTCAGTTCTTTTGGGAGAACATCATCTGCAGATATGGAATTCCACGAATCCTTGTAACGGATAATGGAACCCAGTTCAACAATGAAGAGTTCAAAAAATATTGTGAAGAAAACGCTATTGAGCTTCGCTTTACTTCAGTAGCACATCCACAAGCTAATGGACAAGCCGAGGTAGCCAATCGAATTATCCTTGATGGACTAAAGAAAAGGGTGGAACGCTCAAGGAACACTTGGGTGGATGAGCTATTGCCTATACTCTGGGCATATCGCACCACTTGTAAGGTAACAACAGGAGCAACCCGTTTTTACTCGCTTACGGAGCCGAGGCAGTGGTGCCCTTAGAGATCATGCATGCATCAACTCGGGTTGAGGCATATGAACAAGAGACCAATGAAGAAGGCATGAGGCTCGCCCTAGATCTAATTGATGAAGTCAGGGATGAAGCAAATGCCAGGAACGCTGAGCATCAAAAGAAGGCATCTTTCCACTACAACCAAAGGGTTAAGGAGAGGTTCTTTCGACAAAGTGACTTGGTTCTAAGGAAGATAGAAGCCTCAGGAGTTGGCCAGAAAGGCAAGCTAGCCCCAAACTGGGAAGGACCGTATCGAGTCAAGAAGGTGCTGGGACGAGGATCATACAAGCTGGAAACGTTAGATGGGGTTGAGGTACCCCGAACTTGGCATGCAGTGAACCTCAAGATTTATTATGTGTAAGCCTTCCTAGTAAGGACTTGGCTTTTATCCATCTATTAGGAGAAGTAGAAATAAGGTTCCATGAAACCATTGTAGAGCATGTTGCTCCCAGTAGGAGATAGAGTATTTATGTAAGGGTTGAACCCGCTTCAAGTTATTAATGCAAGTTTGTTTTCCATTTGTGATTGTGTAATTTTATTTATGTGCCAAGCACCTGATGAGTGCAAGTCAAAGATGACCAAGTAACGAAAATAAAGATACACAAGTGGAAATGAAACAAGTGCATAAATAAACACCCCCATGGGGCTAAGGTCAAAATTACATCACCAAATAAAAGTTAAGTCCCGAAGGACCTTGATTGAAAGTAGAAAAACATAAAGCCACAAGTGGCCAACAAGGCCGTGCAAGGCCACTCACTCTTAGGCGGATTCCTCCACCACCTCCTCTCCCTCTTCTTCCTCGGAGCTTTCTTCCCCGGAGCTCTCCTCATCTGCCTCAGCTTCTTCGGCCTCCATCTCCATCAGCTGCTTCCCTCTCTTTGCTGCGTCCCCTTCCTCTTCTGAAGTCTCGGTTGATGAATCGACCCTCTCCCAGGAATGGTGGGAGTCAGGGAAGGAGAAAGAGTTTACTATATGTGGAAGCTTGCTTCTAAGCTGAAAGCCGATCCACCCCGGCTTAGTCTCAGGAGAGTTCTTGACCGCGAAGATGCTTCTGAACATGGTTGTACTCCAAGGAATTTCCAACTCGTGGCATCTTAACAAGAAAATGATCAGAAACCTCCAAGAATTAGGGTAAAGTTGGCAAGGATGGACTTGAAGATCTGCCAGGAACCTGATGATAAATGGGTGGACGGGGAACCTAAATCCCGCCTCCAATGCTCCTTTCATGACGCAAATCCTTTCGGGATGCCAGTTGCAGGTTCTGTCTCCTGGATTAGGAAGGCATACTTTGATGGCGCTTGGAAAGCCATAAGTGTTTCTAATCTTCTCAACATCCTTCTTTCTTAATTTAGAAGGGCTATTAAAAGCAACTAAGCTGGAGCTGTTTGGGAATGACTCTCCCATAGTGTTTAGCAAATCTAGCGTAGACTCAAACAGACGTTCAATATATTTAGGGGACATGAGTTTTAGCTTACCTTTCATTGTTCGTGCCATGCTCCTTTTTCTGAAAGCCTCCTCCATGGAGAGTTGGGGGGCAGCAGCTTGCTTGTCAGCCATCTTGAACCTTGAATCTTGAAACTTGAAGCTTGAACTTGGAAGCTTGGAAACTAGAGAACTCAAGAGCTTTAGAACTTAAGAAAGTTTGAGAAGTGAAGAAGTGAAGAGAAATGAAGGATGCTCCCCTCCTTTTATAAGGAAAAGGTGACCTGTAATCTCAGGTTCAAACACAGCTCGGTTCGCGTTTACAGGTCAAGTATCGTTAAAATACGAAAATGGAGCAAAAGCTATCTGTTATGGATGGAAAGAGTCGTTAAAACTTATGATATTTTGGGAGAGAAACGAAGAATTTAAGTGAATAGCCGGCAAAATATTCTACCAGAGCACTCAGATGAGCTGGGAAAGCTAAGTATGCTTAAGAAACGTTTAATGGGAAGATTAATACTAAGCACCGGATTAGTGATGTGAATCAAGGTACTATATAAACCTCAAATAGAGCCATGAATGGCCAATATTGATTCCATATCGATGATCGATATCGGTATGCGAAAGTAATTAACTTTAGCCATGAATGGCCAACATTGATTCCATATCGATGATCGATATCGATATGCGAAAATAGGTAACTCTAGCCATGAATGGCCAACATTGATTCCATATCGATGATCGATATCGGTATGCGAAAGTAAGTAACTCTAGCCATGAATGGCCAAACATTGATTCCATATCGATGGTCGAAGCCGGTATGCAAAAATTGAAAATCAATAATAGTGACGAAGTCGGTTCCATGTCGATGGTTGATGTCGGTATGTGAAGATCAAAATCACTGATAGAGATCGAGCCAACCACTGTAACAAAGAAACGGAGCAAAAAATTTTGTAGCTGACCGAAGTCTCGGCTGACCGGCCCTCCGGGAAGCCCTCCAGCCGACCGACGTCGACGGTTGGTATGGGTTCGGCAAAAAAAAAAAAAAAAAAAAGGGAAAAAATTTTCAGCCGACCGGGTCACCAGCCGACCGGCCTTCCCAGACATGCTCCAGCCGATTGGAATCAACTCTCGATACGGGCTCGTTCCAGCCGACCGGCTCCTTAGCCGACCGCCCCTACGGGGAACCCTCCAGCCGACCGACTTCGGTCATCGATACGGGTTTTCTGCCTTCGTTTCAAAAAAAAAAAATGAAAAAAACCAGCCGACCGGGGCTCCGGCCGACCGGCCCCTTGCAACACCCTCCAGCCAACCGGGAGTGATGGTCGGTACGGGTTTTTGCCCGGCCGACCGACAGCGATGCTCGAGTTGGGTATGCAAAATTTCGTTTTTTCTTGTTTTTGTTTTTTTTTTGATTTGGTAATCAAGAGAAGTGAAATATGAGCTTGAAATTAGTGTCTGTTAGCACCGATTAGTGCTGATTAGCACAGATTAGTGCCGTTTAAGCACGGATTAGTGCCGATTAGCACTGTTTAGCGCCGATTAGTGCCGTTTAAATGCCGTTCGACTTCGTTTAACATTGTTTAAGCGTTGTTTAAGGCTGAGTAGCGCTGTGTAGTGTCGTTAAACACCGTTTAGTGTCGTTCAACATCGTCGTAAATGCGTCGGTCGCTCCACACTTTACATTAAGATGATATTGTTGAAAATACTCGCGTCAGAGTAATAAACCCTGACCCAAGTCTCGAATAAGGCCGTTAAAACTTCAAGGAAAACCTGATCAGTTTTCCTAGAAGTTGGGGGGCAAATGATATGGGCTAAAAGTAAGCCTTAAAGACATCTTTAATGTGGTATTAATTAGACCCGGAATGGTCCAAACGTGGGGCCCACCAGATAGACCCAAAACCCTATTTATAATATTAATTTCGTAATTAATATTAAGGGTAATAAACAGCTCAGCAAATAAGAGTTGGATAAGGATAATATCCCCTTCAGACTTATCCACCAAGACATCCAATTCAATATGGAAACTGATTCCTATGTGGAATAGATCTAGAACCTTCCTCAAATACTTGTCCACCAAGTCTCTGAATCCTACCATAATTATAAGGCTTCTCAGCCTATATAAAGGGCCTGACCCCTCATTCTCAGAACTACGTTTTTTGGCTTGATCTTTGATATCCATCAAAGTACGTAGGCATCTTGTGAAGGTAGAGTCAACCACGAACACAAGAGCAGCCATTAAAGCACGAAGCTCACACACCTTTGCATTAAATACATCAACCCTAGCCGCAATACCAGTAACCTAGTTTTTATTCCACAACAACGGACTATAAGAAAGTATAGTACGATAATTATATGTTTAAAAATTTTAACTTAGTCATAAATCAAAATGGAATTATCAACTACTAAAATTTTTTGATTTAATTAAATTAAAGAAAATTCTCAATGGCATTCTATCACTTTTGACTTTTTAAATGTTTTTTTTAGCTTAACAGTGATACCTTGTGTTATGAATTTTACGTATATCATATCATTTCGTTAACCAAATAATAAATTAACAATAAAATTTAAGTAAATGATTTCATTAATTGTTTAACCATCAATTTTTTTTTTGCATTTTCAATACCTCTAACAATCTACTACATTTATAAATATCATCATCAAATTATTAGAACTAAACATAATTTAAATTTCTAATGTATTAAAAAAAATCATTATAATGTTATTATCCTATTAACTTTTTCAATAAATACCATCCTTCTTTTACTTCTAGGTGTGGAACTTTTATGCTTTAACATTTGACAAACATTGTAGGAATGTATGATATGTATAAAACGTAGAATATATGGGTATCATTTTTAAATTAAAAATATAAAATGACAACAATTAAAAAAGCCAAAAATAAAAGGGAAAAATTGAGAATTTCTTTTAAAATAATATTACGAAGTTCAATTAAATTTTATATACAATAAAAAAATAATATTAATATAATATTACCAAGAAATATTGTAAATAATAAATCATAAATTTTGAATATAGGCACGATAACCTAATTGAAAACCAAATTGAGATGGGTAAGTGCACTTTATTTTGTGATGTAGTGTTAGAGAATTGGAAAATTCTCCAAAATTTATCTCGAATAATGTAATATGATATACGTTAAATTATAATTTATGGGTGTTTATTTACATACGTCAAGTTTATTATTTCACTAAAAATGTTATCGATTAAACAGGTGATACATCAAGAGTTTGGACAAATTTTGTACAGTTAGGCCCACTAACAAGCAACAAAAATAGATAATAATAATAATAATAATAATAATAATAATAATAATAATAATAATAATAATAATAATAATAATAATAATAATAATAATAATAATAATTAATAAAAGTAATAATAACAACAACAACAACAACAACAACAACAAGAATAATAATAATAATAATAATAATAATAATAATAATAATAATAATAATAATAATAATAATAATAATAATAATAATAATAATAATAATAAAGGTTTTTCGAAAACATTTTACACATTTTTTCTTTCATACTAATATTTTACAATTAGTATCACAAACTTTTTAATCTTAATTGGAAAAGTACGATTTAAAAGCTCAATGAAGCTGAAGTTGGATACTTATGTATGGAATGTTTATGTAATTCTAAACTTCTGATTCCATTATCATCTTATTTTTCATATTAAGAAAACAAAATCAATATATCTGCAACTACAGGCTAACTCTAGCTGGATAAATTTGCTAGGGAATTGCGTAGGTCTCATGTATGTGACCTGTAAAGCTCAATTACAAATTTACGATATCAGTTTGTGTAAATTGTACAAATGTGTGGGCGGATGTGTTAATAATTCAAGTACATTATCCTTAGCCTTAATCATACACGTACAGGAATAGCGCTCCATTTATAAATGAGGAGTTGGTAAAATGTGCTATAGTGAGCTTGTTCAATTATTGAAAATTGATAGATAACTTCTTTCTTCGTTCTCTATTGACTGTTGAGTGATTAGAGAATTAGATCCTACTTTGGAGATGGAGGTCAAAGAGCAGGATTCATGTGTGATCTGGGTACGATGATGTACGTTGATTTTACTTTTACTTGAAAGAGTAATTTTAAACAGAGTTTTTCGACTCAGAAAATAAATGTAAACCGTGAAATAGTATTAATAAACCTTAATATTGTAATAAAAACCTATAATCAATTGCAAACGATTACCATCAAAATTACTCTTCCCATACAAGCTAGATTAGATCACACGTATAAATAAATGTGTAACATAGAGTTAGAAGATAAAAATGTGTTATATAGTGTTGAAGATAAAAACTAACTCACTTCTCTCCTGTACGTTATCTTCTTAGTTGTGTAAGATTGTGTAATATTATGGAGTTCTAATGCATATATAAGCTTTGCTTCCTCCTTTCAAATAGATGCAACGCTATGATTTTATAATTCATTCGTAAATTATCGGGCATCAGAACATTTCATCATACCATAATAAAGAAATAAATAGGTAAGAATCATGAAATAAGCTTGACCAGTATACATGTAAGGTAACAAACTACACACAGCAGGAATGCCGTTGTCTACATAGGTACCAATGGGCAGAGCACAAGAAATGTGTATTCAAGTTACTACATTTTTTATAATCAAAACAATAAACAAGATTATCTCAGCTCGGTAGGTAACAAAGCCCCAGAGGTCGGCGTTCCTCACTGGGTCCACGTAACATGCGTAAGCATTCAATAAGGCTCACTCTAAGAGCATCTTGCTATGCTAACCATCGACAAATTATCAACATATTAATTTTTTATATTCTCACATATACACATCATTCATGGATTTTTTTTTAAAAAAAATTGCTCCAATAGTTGGCAACCTCAAAATTGTCAATGTGATTCCTACATAAATTACAGAAATTATATAATAGAAAAAGACAATATAAAAGTGGATCTATATATATATATATATATATATATATATATATATATATATATATATATATATATATATATATATATATATATATATAGATATTTGGACAATTATATGAATTTTAGCTAATTTGGGAAGTTGCCTAATTTTGGCAATTTTGGTTGACAATCTTTTGACAACCTCCCAACTCAATAAATGGATAACCAAGAGTGCTATGTCACGTCAACATTGGCAAACTCTTGGCAACATTATTGCATCCACAATACCCAATCAAACAGTGACTTGCCACTTGGAGCTTCCACGACTCCAAGGATGCGTGGCTCCCCGTCCCTGTCTTCTCGCTTTCTTACCCTTTAAACGGGGTGTAGTATTATATGCGCGCACATCGAATCAAGCCTCTGAATCTAATCTCTTTCATCTTCCTCTTTTTTTAAAAAAAATAAAAATAAAACCTAAACTTAGGAAATATCATTTAGATAGCGTTTTTCCAAAAGCGCTACCTAAACTCATTACTTAGATAGCGTTTTTTACAAAAACATGATGTAAGTTAATAAATAAAAAATAAAAATTAAACAAAAATTCAAAAATATATACAACTATAGCGTTTTGGAAATAAACACTATGGTAGATGGCACTTCTATAACGTTTTATAGAAACGTTCTGCAAGTTAATGTATTTTAAGAAATATGTTTTTATTTTTTATTTATAATATAACTCTACAACAAAGACTAAAACCTCGTTCCGGTGAATAATTTTAGGTCAACCTCTCTCAGCCTCAGCCGCTCACCCTCACCCTCGCCGCTCTCAACACCCTCTTGCCACTCACCCTCGCCGCTCACAACACCCTCTCACTGTAAGTACAACCTCTGTTCTCAATCGAGTTCTCTACCTCTATTCGATTTGGGATTAGAGATTTGGCTCTCACGAGAAGCAAATTGACTCAGGTTTCATCTTTCTTCGTCTCTCTCTCTCTCTCTCTCTCTCTCTCTCTCTATCTCTCTCTCTCTCGAAACAAAATATAGAGGGGGAGAAGAAATGATAACAAAACACGGGCTTAGCACCAAAGTCATGAAGCTTTTGGGTTCAATTTTAGGGGTTCAGTTCTTATATTAATGGGATGTTCAGTTTTAGGATTCAATTTTAGGGGTTCAATTTTAGTGATTCAATTGTTATATATTAATGGATGTTCAATTTTAGGGTTCAATTTTAGGGGTTCAATAAACTATGATTATGGATGTGGCAAAATTATAGGTGTGTGTTGCAGCCAATTCTTGCTTAGTACCTCTGTTAGAGCTCAGTGTCTATACATAGTTTTCAGACCAACTAGCAGGGTCTATATCCTGTTTCCAGTGCCAATTATGAAGCACGAGTAGGATTTGTCCACCTACTAGGGTCTACCAAAGCAAGTTATTAAGTCTGAAGTTCTCTCAACTCATCTATATGTCTTTATGCAGCTAATTCAAATGCTCTGAAGTTGAGTTGTGAGCTTCTCCGGCTCTTTGTCACAGGTTCAATTCGATAGAATATTCAATGACCGCGTTGGATTGGCCGCATAAAAACAACTTCTTATAAAAATTGAGTGATAGAACTTACATTAATATAATTTGATCTTTGTCTTGTAGCATTAATTATCTTAACACACAAGGCCACAGGGGTAAAAATACTTCAAGGCTTGATTGTGCCAACTTAAGATCTGAACTTTTACAAATATCTCTGATGGTTATTTGGTTATTGATGTTTCAGTATTCAGCAAATCTTCTAAAAATACCTGACCAGTGTAGAGCAGTATATGCATGTTCACATCTCTTTTGGGTTGACAATCAGGATGGAATTAAGGATGGAGAAAGGTGTGGTACTTTTTAACTTGTTCAATATATGCATCCGGTTATCCATAGTTATTTCTTCTTTTTGCAGTTCACATTTAATTTTATCTAGTTCACAATTTAGGCATTTTAATTAAAGGCAACAAGAAGATATGATGACATAAAATATTTATCTGTAATTCAGGGTAATCCTTTGCCTTAAGCGTTTATTAAGGATTGCAAATGTTGCACAGCAGAGGGCAAATGCTACACGGGGCAGCAGTGGGCCTGTGATCTGTTTGTTGAAATATTGAACAAGTTAGTGTTTCTGGGTTGGTTTTCCAAACCCTTTTACCCGTAAAAAAAAAGTGGATGCTTCTGAATAGACCAGGAGAACCTTTTTATTTGATGGTTCTGGTTATAATCTAAACGAATCCTTGTCTTGATAATTAATCCTTTGTCACAGCTAATTCAATAGAATATTCAATGACCGCATATAAACAGCTTCTTAAAAAAATTGAGTGATAGAACTAACATTAATCTAATTTGATCTGTTGAAATTATACAGTGAACTCGAAGATTTCATTGGGAATTTGTCCTGGAGGAAATGGCATGGCTGGCAAATGATTATGCACAGGTTATGTATAAACAGCTTCTTATAAAAATTGAAGATCTCATTTGGAATTTGTCCTGGAGGAAATGGCATGGCTGGCAAATGATTATGCATAGGTCAGATTATATATTTTTTTTTCTATTTCTAAAACTCAATCTCTCTTTGTCTTCTCAAGTAGGATATTCATGCAAACCAGTGTGATGTATTCTTATCAACAATTCAGAACCTGCCTTCAGCTTTTCTCCCTTTCTGATATACTATTACTTTTCCAGCGTTCCTTAACGTTTCTGTTCTTTAGGAGCGAATATGGAAGATAATTTTTGCTGCTCATGTAGGCCATGAAGCTCCTGCTGCTTTTCGAATAAAGTCTCATGAGCAAAATTCTTGCCGAACGAAAAAAGAAGTAGCCCATAACTTGGCAGAAGCCGTCGTCAACTTCTGGCGTGACATAGAGGTAGTTCTAGATCTTAGTTTGAAAACTTTTGCTCTAAAATGCTCAAAAAAACAAGTTTATGTGACTAATCGATGATTAATTATTGTGTGGGATGTCAACTTTTACCGTCCTTTTGGTTCCATACACAATTTAGCTTGTTCCATACTCAAAAGATGTCAATTAATTATGCATTCCCATTTATTTAGCGTTAGAAACTAGAGTGGGACTTGAAAATAAACAAATAGAATATATATAGATTGGCGTACGTGAGGTTGATTTTTGGTTCAGTGTAAAATGAAGCTATGCTTGCCGAAACCTTACTTGGCCGAAATGTAGATATGCAACTGCAACCTAGCAACAGATGTAAATAGAAGAAGAAAAAGCTTTGGAAACATGCTTTGCTGCTTGGATTATCAATGCCTTAATCACCTCTGATGGATATTTGATTTTTATTTGCAAAAGATAAGTTAGAAATGTTATGTTGATGGTACTTTACTCTATAAAATTTAAGGCATTGCGAGGTTATATGTTGGTTTTGAATAGTGCGTGATTTTTCTTTTGCGGGTATCTCCTCTACCAGGTAATAACATAGGAAGCCTGTGAATTTGTGGTACCAGTTTTTGAAATTTAGTAGAAGTATAACATTTTAGTTCCTCGGAATCTTAACATCAATAATTTACTTTCGGTATTTTACTGTGATGAGTTTGTACCAGTTTAATGAAATGATGATTTGCCATGGTCTCTCTGCTGGCAATTAATTTATTTTGGGCACTATCTTCTCAGGTTCCATCAGCTGCCTGAATTCGACCAAGAGAAACGTAGTTGTCGTAGAAGTCTGGCTGGCCACAAAGAACGTCGAAGGAAGCCACAAGTGCATCCAATTTTCTTATCTTTTTAGTTTCATCGCTCAATTGTTCACTAGATTTTTTTTTTTTGATATTACATTATTTACTAGAATTTATATCTTATATTTGTTCCTTGTTATTGTGAGATACTGATTTTATGAAACTTGTTGATATTCGTGGTTTATTTTGGTTAAAGTAATTTGACTTGTTAGTACAACTTTTGTTGGGATGTTTGTGTGATTGGAGTTGGCATGTATATTTCTGTTTGCATTGTGCATTTTTTTTTCTATATTTTTTGTTTAAAAAACTATGATTATTACAGGGGAAGAAAATTAAAAAAATACTGATATATGCTTGCATAGCATTTCTAGAAGTGCTATCTAAGTAAATTTCATGTACTACAATAGCATTTCAATAAGCGTTAGACAAGAACACGTGCTTAGGAAACACTTACTTAGATAGCGCTTCTGAAAATGCTATCAAAGAGCTGCACTTACAGAGTGGCAAAAAAAAACGCTATGTAAGTAACTCTTACTTCAATAGCGGCTCCTTAGATAGCGTTTAAAAATGCTTTATAAGAGGTAAAAAAACGCTATCTAAGTGCAAATCTGTACTAGTGAAAATTAACATCAACTCTCCTGAAATGCAAGAAGGTACTGAACAAAATGAAACTTCCGATGCTCGATCTGATGGATACCTATTTGGCAAATACGAGGTCGGAAAGCTACTCGGCTGCGGAGCCTTCGCCAAAGTGTACCATGCTCGGATCATTCGAACCGGGCAAAGCGTAGCAATTGTTAGACAATCTGTGATAAATACAAACAGTATAATATACGTGCGTGTGTGGGTAACGGTTATGTGTATAATCAAAACAAACAAAAAAAGAGACAAGGAACGAAAAACCTAAGTCCAGTGCGTGACTGTTTCCTTAAAGCATATTAGCCCTCACCGTATGTGTGAGCGAATCATCTCCCAGGATAAAACGGATTGTAGTGAGGCTACAGAAGAGCGTCACTTTCAGCGAGCTTGAGACGAGCAAGAACTATCACCGAAGTAAGAGGAGAGGCTGTGTATGAGAGGAAGATGTGTATTTTTGAGTGAATAATCCTAACGCTTTAGATGAGTATTTATAGGATAAGAAAACTTGTGTGCTACACAATTACCCTAATTAATTAGCCGCGCTAATCAATTAAGTTGGTGGCAATTTACTTAATTAATTAACCGCATTAATTAATTATGTTAAATCGGTGCCAAAAAATCCGTAGTAAAAACGGAATTGATTTTACCGAATTAGTTAATTCAAATTAAGTTAAGTCATATTTTAAGCCCAAGCCCAGCAAAAATAATTAATTAGCAAAACTAGTCTGATTTTATTCGATCCAATTTTCTGCTGCATTTGTGTCCGCAGGTCGCACACCCGGAAAGCCCGAAGGCTTGCGAAGCCACGAATTTTCGCTCGAAATCCCATGATTTGCACCCCCTGCGCGCACGTAGGTGATGGAGCAACACACAACTAACACATTTGGTCACTACACAGGTGTCTTTCTATATAAACCTATAAAAGGCTCTTTACTATTTCAATGTGGGACTTTAAGGTTCTACTTCCATGGGAGCAACTTTGGATAATCATAACTCATCCATCCCTTAGTCGTTTTGAGTGTTTGAACATGCATTGGAAAGCTCTCGCGAAGGAGAACACTCTCCAAGGACAACTTGTTGCAAACACGCACACAAGGCACACTCAAATTGGAGCTCAAAATGACTCGACAATGTGGGTCTAAAACCCACATTTTCTAACAATCCCCCACATGGATGAGATTGATATCGTAGTAGCACACACCAGACAGACAGACACGGAATTTGATTTGGTGATAGATTCTTCAATCAGATATAGCATGTGATAGGTAGAGAATGCTCCTTGAACCTTCGCTTGAGTAAGCATACCGACTTTACTGGTAGATAATAGACGTGCTTGTCTTTGAACTGTTCGACCGTTTGTGTAAACGATGATATACTTATCATTATATCCTTTCTGACTCTTTCAGATCTCATGATTATGTCCATTTTGGCCATGGAACATCGCCCTGGTTCTGCATTAGTTTCTAAAGAATTGTGCCTCGCAATTTTCCTTTGAAGCGGCCCCACTTCTCTCATACATAGGTGATCTTTATCTTATAGAGTAACCCACGTTTACTCAACTGAATTCCATGTGCTCAAATCTTGAACTCCATGTATTCGCCGAAAGATCATTAAAAGTTTAATTGCTTACCTAGTACCTTACGGATCTCACTATTTCCTCATTATAGGAACAAGCCAGGGGCCCCACAATGATTTGGTCATCATGATTTAGTTAGCCCATTCAACCAAGTTCTTGGGATTTCCAGTCAACAATGGTTGGGTGTCCACCATGATGCCGTTAAGTAATAGGCTTAAGGCCCATCCCTCTCGATGATTTGTCAACCAGTTCTCTTGATAACCCTTTGGTTAGCGGATCCGTAATATTATCCTTTGACGGTATAAAGTCATTAGTGATAATTCCGGTTGACAATAACTGTCTAATGGAACTATGTCGTCCTCGTATGTGACGGGACTTTCCATTATACATTGTACTCTGTGCTCTGCCAATAGCAGACTGACTATCACAGTGCTGTCCTATTGCACTCACAGGCTCTGGCCATCTCGGAATATCCTCCAAAAACTGGTGTAATTATTCAGCCTCTTCTGCACATTTATCTAATGCCACAAACTAAGCTTACATCGTGGAATGAGTTATCACCATTTGTTGGGAGGATTTCCATGACACTGTTGCCCCAGCTAGTGTAAACACGTAACCACTCGTAGTCTTTAGTGCCTTCTTGCTAGATATCCAGTTTGCATCAGTATAGCCTTCTAGTACTGCAGGATAACTGCCATAATGCAAACCATAGTCTAGAGTTCCTCTCAAATACTTTAGTACTCGTATGATCGCTTTCCAGTGATCAGCTCCCGGATTACTCGTAAATATACTCAACTTCCTAATTGAGTATGCAATGTCTGGTCTTGTACAACTCATTAGGTACATCAGACTTCCAATTATCCGTGAGTATTCCAGCTGCGAGACTCCTACACCTTTGTTCTTGGATAGATGCAAAGTCAAATCCATAAGTGTTCTCGCTGTCTCAACATCATCCTTGAGAAATTTCTCAAGAATCTTGTCAACGTAATGTGGTTGACTTAATGCAAGACCTTCTGATGTTCTTGGATAGATGCTAGACCCATGTCTTTCATGTCAAATCTTGCCTTTAACATGTCATTTGTAGATTTTATCACGTTATCATTGCTTCCAGCAATAAGTAAATCATCTACATACAATGTCATCATTACATATATGTTTTCGTTATCCTTGTAGTAGGCGCAACTATCACATTCACTGATCTTGAAGCCATTAGCTAACACAACCTCATCAAATTTCTCATGCCATTTCATAGGCGCTTGCTTCAAGCCATACAGTTATTTCACCAATCTACAAACTGTTTTCACATCCATTTGATGTATAGTCAAATTTCGCATTGCAGCGATAGCAAACATCATCCTTATAGATGTTATTCTTGAAATAACTGTATGGCTTGAAGCAAACATCATCCTTATAGATGTTATTCTTGAATACGTTTCAAAGTAATCAAGGCCATGTTGTTGCTTGTATCCTTTGATTACAAGTTTGGCCTTGTACTTATATATGGTGCCATCAGGTTTCAATTTCTTTTTGAAAACCCACTTGCTACATAGTGTTTTACTATCGGTTGGTAAGTCCACTAAATCCCAAGTATGATTTTGTAAAATAGCATCAACTTCACTTTTGATAGCCTCTTTCCACATAGGTCAATCAGGTGACGTTACCGCTTCCTTATAGGTTTTCGGATCACCTTTTTCGAGAAAATAAGTCAGAAACTCTGACCCATAGGTTTTCTCCTTTCTTTGTCTTTTGCTCCTTCTCACTACCTTCACATTTTCGTCTTCACTTTTATTACTCTCATTGTCGTCTTCTATAGACTGATGAGGTCGTTTAGATGTTGTAGAGCATTCGACTCCAGGACTACAAGGAATTACATTCTCAAAGAATGATGCATTCCTTGACTCCATAATCGTATTCTTTTGAATCTCAGGAATCTTTGATTCATCTTCAACACCACAAAATCATAAGGGATAAAGAATTTATCCACTTTGACAAGTACATCCTCAATGACTCCCAAAGGATACTTGATAGTATGATCAGCCAACTGAAGTGAGATTCTTGTTTTCTTGAGCTCTCCAAGACTAAGTCTTTCACAAATGGAGTGTGGCATTAAACTCAAAGTAGCCCCTAAATCACACAAGGCTTTAATATTCTCCATTGTTCCAATAGTACATGGCAAAGAAAAGCTTCCAGGATCTTTTAACTTCTACGGAATTGATTTTTGTATGACTGCACTACACTCCGCATTTAGAGTAATAGTTTCCACATCCTCAAGTTTCCGCTTTCTAGACAACATCTCCTTCAGAAATTTGGCATAGAGTGGCATTTGGGCCAAAGCATTAGCAAAAGGAATATTTATATTCAATTGCCGAAAAATTTTCAAGAATTTCTCGTATTATTTCTCCAATTGCCTGTTATGAAGCCTTTGTGGGAAAGGAATTGGAGGCACATATGGTTTCACTGGTACTTTTGGTGTGACCTTTTTTTCTTTTTGCTCATCATTCACCTTCTCTGAAATTTCTGCTTCAGCTTCTACTAACCCATCTTCTTTTGCACGGATCTTCTGACTAGGCTTGATAGCCTCAATTTCTGGCAATTCTCTTCCGTTCCTTAGAGTGATGGCCTTGCAGTGTTCTTTACCATTTAGGTCTGGTTGACTAGGAAGTGATCCTTGCTCACGAACACCAACCTTATTAGCAATTTGGCCAATTTGCGTTTCCAACATCTTTTGAGATGAAGCCATCTGATCAAGCCTCGACTCGACCTTTTCGAATTTGGTATCCATGTTGGCAAACTCCCCAGTAGTTCCTTGTATCATTTTATTGAGCACAACCTCCCAATCAGCAGGTTCTTTCTTTTCCCTTGGTGGTGGTTGATATTGTTGTTGTGCCTGATACTACTGACGTGGCTGAAAACCAGGAGGTTGATTTTGCTTAGGAAATGCATATGATGGATTAGTCGCATGATTGCTGCTGCATGAAAGATTGTTATTGGGCCTCTGATTGGGATTGTAATAGAAGTTATTCTGAACAGGCCATGATTGTCTTCCCTGAATAAAAGATGCTTCCTCTAGGAATTGTTGTGCATAAGAACACTGATTAACACCATAATCATTGTACCCTTCCATGGGAGAAGAAATAGCATTAACATTCGCCTTTTGTCCACGTACCTCTTGAGTAAGAGCATCCAATTTAAGAGTCAGCAAGTTCATCATCTCAGTATCTTTTACTGATTTAGTTGAGCTCGTCCCACTAGGTGCCCAAGAATAGTTATTTGCTGCCAATTGCTCAAGAAGTGTTTTGGCCTTATGAACCGGTGTTTTCTTGAAATCTCCACCAGCTGCCATATCCAAACTTAAGCGAATATCTGCATTCAAAGATCCGTGAAAAGTGCTCAGAATCATCCATTCTGTACAACCGTGATGTGGACATTTTCTCAACAATGCCTTGTATCTTTCCAACGCCTGATACAAGCCTTCACCTGGTTGTGTTTTGAAACTTAGAATAATTGTCCTCATTTGTTGAGTCTTGTCAGAAGGATAATATTTGGACAAGAACTCGATAGAAAGACTTTCCCAATTAGCAACTGCAGTTTCTGGAAGATGTTGGAACCATTCCATGGCTCTCCCTTTGATTGAGTAAGGAAACATGTGAAGACGAATCTGATCTGCAGTAACTCCAGTGATTTTGAATGAACCACAAATCTGCACGAAGCGCTCAAGATGACGGTGTGGATCCTCTCGCTCAATGTCCCCTTCAAAAGCTGAATTGCTCACATCTAAATTAAGCTTGGATTGATGTTGTACTGAGCTGCGCTAATCTGAGGAGTCTTGTACATGCAATTCGCAGGATTGGGAGTCTTATGATCCCAAATAGAAGTCTTATCAAGAACAACTTTTGGGTTAGGAGGATTAACAACTTGACAATCTCTTGGTTCCTCCATATGGTTTCTTTCTTTCCATTGCTTTGTCTCTCGCCTTAAAGCTCGAAAAGTGCGTTCAATTTCTGGATCAAACTTCAAATCTCCCGCACTTGTAGAACCTCGCATACAAGAGTTATAGCACCTAAAAAGAAAACACCAATAAGATAGATCTTGGAAACAAATTCGATAAAATCTAAACAATAAGAAATAATTAACCTAAACTTAATATTGCTGCCTTCCCCGGCAACGGCGCCAATTTGTTGGTAGTATTTCTATGTATAAGTTCGTTCGCAGGGAAGGACTATTAATTCAAGTTCAAGTTTTAATCTCTTAATATCTAGAAGTGTGAGAAATAATTGGTGTGTTTCTTATTAACTAGAGTAAACTAATTATAAGCAAGTAAAACAAAGATTTATTGATGGGGAAAAGCAACCCGAGAACTAGGTTTCTTCAATTGGTTCAATAATGTTGATGTAATGTGATATCTACCTCTCGTACTTTGCTAAAAACAATCTTTCTAAATTCTATAATGGTCTCTCCCAAGATATAATATAATGCCTACAATTACACTTCAAAAGTCACTCCCATGATCAATTAAAATACAATTATAAACTATTAAGACCCAAGAATTATAAGTTTCATAGTTCTCTTATTAATCTCCCAATTCAATAATCGAACTATGTCTATCAAATCATGAACAAGAAATATGACTCCTCTCCCAATTCATCATAATCCCTATAAATACAATTAAAGGTTAGCTACTCCCTTAATTGGGTTAAGCCCTCAATAATAGATTAGCAAGGTAAGGAATTGTAAGAACCCAGATTTTTGGTAGGAATTAAAACTTTTTATTATGTACTGGTGTATAAATGAATAGTGGTTCTGACTACGATGTATTAGTGGTTGTGATGGATAATATTTTAATGGATATGGATTCAGTGCTTGTGTACTATATGAATGATGTGAATGACAATATAGATAAGAATAATCTCTCGTCAAGAAAATAAAGATATGATATACAAACAGAGAAAGTATTCTCATGTCATCCAAGTAGATATCGGTTATTAGTCCCGTTGTTCCGTAAAAGGGATAAGGGACGCCCGAAAGAGGACAAGGACATTTTAATAAATATAAGGAAAAAAGAAAAAATAAAATGTGAATAGTGTTTCTGGGTGGAAATGAGAATATTAGTAGACGACGCTATATAGGAGTACCCGGAACGGATTTCTGAGTTCGTATTAACAATCCAAGGGGAAAAAGAGTGTATGTAAAAGTTATCGGATTCTGAAAAATAGCACTTTCATTTTTCCCGAGATTTCCCTGGACACTAAAAGACTTAAGGGATTATTAAAAAAAGATTTAAGGGATTTAAATTCAAAGGTTACAAAGGAGGAATGAGAATGGTAGTATAAATATTAAGAAGGTTTCCGGTAAAACCCTAACTAGAAACGATTGAGTTATTCCTATGAACGATCAATAAAATTGAGCAATAACCGGACAAAGAAGCAAGCAGGAAAGCAAGATGCATGCATGTGCTAGTAGAAAATATCTAGTAACTAAGTAGTTACAAGAGTAACTAGCAAGATTAGAAAGCTAACCAGTACTTAGCATCACTTTATCAACTTACCACAAGTTATCAGCAGTTGTCCATGCATAAAACATCACCCATGACCTAATCACTTTATCAAAAGCCACTTTATACAAGATAGTATCACAATAATTTACATTGGATGAGAACAAACCAAAGCAACCAAGCAAACACTCCATTTCTCTCCATTTCTTCAAACTGCCCAGCAAGAACAACATTGAAAGAAAAATTCATATCTCCATTTCTATCCATGATAAAATCAATAAATTTTAACCATATCTTCTCCACCCCATGGGGAATATTCGCTCAAAATTTCATAGCAATCCAAGTAGTATAGCCTAGGAAAATTTCCTTCCCAAGATGGATAACCGAACTATCCAGATTTTGACAGTTTCTGTGACGATTTTCAAACGGCCATATCCCCTTCATTACTCAAATGAAATTTTGTGTTCTTTAGCTTTTTGGAAAGGTATTAAGATCCTCTACAACTCTCCTTCAGAAGTCTTGTTAGTTTAAGCTTGGTTAATGTGTTCTAAGGACTAATCAAGGCTTTGTAAGGTCTCTACATCCTCCAAAGAAGGTCTAACCCTCATAAACCCTAGATCATACTTTGAGTTTTGTGATTGTTCTTAGTGATCTTAGATGCGATATGATTATGGTGTTATTATTAGCATGTAAGCATGATTAGTTAATGGTTTAGTTGATCTAAGCAATATGATGCATATGATGTTAAATTAAGATGTCTATGGACTGATTGTGATGAATGGTATCCCCGGTGTGGCTTGGTGATTGATTTAAAATTTTGGAAACATTCGATTTATAGCCGTCGTAATGCCCGATTTTCATTAACCCCTAGAAAACCATGCATAACAGTAGGAATTAACTTCTGGACTTAGTGAGTTTATGACATGTCCTTTTAGATCTCGAGTCATAGATCGTTTTGGCATGAGAATCGAAGCAAATGGACTTACGGTTTAGGAATTATGGTCAATTTACTAAAAGTGGTTCGAAACCGTAAGTGTGAGTTTGTAAATAGAATTGAATCCCCTTAACATGATTAATTCGGTGGAAAATCTTGGTAATTAAATATTAGAGATCATAAGGAAGGTGTGAAAGAAAACCTCATGTCAAACGGATCGTTTTTCAATTTTATAAAAATGTTCGAATCGAGGTTAAATGCAAACGAACCCCTATAAGCACACTTGGTTATAACTTTGGTTAATCACTTAGAAGACGAACGATAAAACTTGAGATATAATCTTGGTTCGTAAAAGACCTACCTTAGCACTTACATGACTTAAGTATATACCAAGTGTAAGTGTAATGACGAGCCGTAATAACGAGCAAGTGTCGGGTCATAACGGTGTTAATGAGCGATAACTTGAAAACGTGCTTTAGCTTAAGTAAAGTATTCACTTGGCGTTTCAAAGCGATAGGTGATTAACCCGGGATAATTTTGGTTGTTTATAGATTGCCGAACCACCCCGAGTCATACCACTAGCATAGCGGGAGTACCAGGCAAGTTTCAAATCCTTTTAAAGGCTGTTGTTGTGAATATATATATGCTTTCTGTTATACATATGCCATAGCATGCATGCCTACTTTCAAGTTATATTGATATACTTGTTCCCTGAAATATTGTTGTCTTATAAGCTATAGAGTGAATAATCAGTTATAAGCCGGATATTGCTAAGACCCTTAGAGAAGGGCATATGAATCTCATTCTTTGATTATAGACCGAGAGTCAGTATTTCTTGATATATCGCGATTATTTTCGAAGGTAAATATCTAAGTAAATATTTTCCCATTATTTATTTAATGAATATTAATTTGAATATTCATTCGAGATTAATTACCTATTAAATATTAATTCTAAATTCCTTTTTAAGCCTCATTCCTCATCCATTTAATAAATATTATCTTGAATATTCATTTGAATTTCATTTATTCAACGAATATTATTTTACAATATTCGTTTAAAAGTCGACTCAATTATCGAGTATTATTTCGAATATTCATCTGGAATATCATTTCATATATTCATTTGTTCATTATTTATTCGATGAATATTATTCGAATATTCATTTGTTAATTATTTCTTCAATAGGTATTATTAAGTTGAATATTCATTATTCATTCAATAAATACTATCAATATTCAATTGATAATTATTTCTTCGATAAGTATTATTAGTTCGAATATTCACTATTTATTCAGTGAAGATTATTTCGGATATTCATTCGAGCTTTATTTAATAAGTACTATTTATTTAAATATTCATAATATATTTAATGAATATTATTTGTAAATATTTATTCGAGGATTATTCTGAGTAATATTTTATATTAGGATTATTCCTTCAATATTTTTGACTTAATAAATATTCTTTGGAATATTTATTTAATTCTTCTCACTCGATTAAAGATGATTTATTTCATTCGAATATTATCCTCGACCTTCGAATCCTATGTAAGTTACTCCAGAGCCTAATTATGAATATTATTTTATCAAGGAAGGTTCTCAGAAACTCTATTCTTTATTCAATTCTATCTCTCAGATTATAAGGGAGCCTTACTTGAGAAATGTTATTTATCTTGTTGACTACCCGGTCATAAATTCTTGACACCATTCTTTTCACTCGCAACTTGATTGCTATTATTCGTTGAATCATGTGTACCCACTCATCATTCGAGGGGTAAGAGTGTTGGAACAAGTTGGTATCCATTAACAAGCAGCAGCTTGGGAAATATTGGGGAATTTTCCTTTCCAAACTAGATACGACTACTTTGTGGAGTCTTATCAACAAGTATTATACTTGGGGAAAGAGGGACGAACTTTATGTTTCAGAGTTATGGATGTTATACGAACTAGGAGCCGCGTAAGTGGCCGAGTGGCGCCGGTCCAGCAATGCCCCAACCGTTGGTCGGGGGGTTCCAGAGGGTGGTAGACAAGTAAATCCGTCGGTGCTTCCTTCTACATGTAGAAAACAAGAGGTGGGGAGCATAACCTACGACTGATCATCGTGAATGTTATGTCTCCTGGCGCGTCAATGCTCCAGTATTAGTTCACCTTTCAATTGTTGGAAATTTTCTGCAACACTATCGGTGTTGGCAGGTGAAAAAGTGATTGAATCTGGAATTGCAATATTTTCTGCAAGTTCCTCTTTTATGATAAATAGTGCTATCTTGCTTATCTTCGACATAGAAGATATTTCCACAGAAGTATATTTTTGAGTTACCTTGTAACTTTATCCTTTACATTATACTAGCATTATCTTCGTTAATGCATGGCATATGGCTTCAAAGATATTTGAACTGTTACATATATTTTCATTGTTCAGTTATATCATTGTTGGTGGGCTATTGCTCACCCTTGCTTTATCTATTATATCATAACAACAGCTAGACCGGATGTCCCGCACAAGGCGAAATCGGTGCAAGCCAGTGATAGTAGCCAGAGGATTAACTGTTGAGACCATAGCTGCCACTGCTGAGTAAGAAGCTATTAGTAGGCTAGATATTACCTTTCGAGCAGCTAATGTAATTATTTATTTGGAATAGATAAATGGATGGCAAAGAGCATGTAATAGTTAAATGAAAATTCTTTAGGTTGTAAGTATTCAAACTTGTGATTAATAAAATTGGTTGTTACTCTGATTTCATCTCTGGGACTATAACGAGTGTGTTGTTATTTTGGGTCACAAGGTTGTAATCTCATTTATATTGGTTTTGTGGATGGATATTGAGGTCATAACGACCAGATCCCTGACCCCGGATCTGGGGGTGTTACAGGAATTCACATCACAATCAAACAAATATATATCACCTAATACTCGGATAATAGAATTAGTTACACATGCTAGATAAAGAAAATAAGTATATATTAATGGGTAAAATCATGATTAAAAGAGTTTAGAGTGAAGAAAATACAACTTGAAGAATCTATTCCCGAAATAGTTTCCAATAAAATAAAGGAGTACTCTAAGTAATCCCCTTACAATCTTCACCCAAAATAGAACTTGCAGAAAATTAAAGTGTATGAATTAAAACTGAAATTACAAAGAAAGCTGAGGAAAATTCGAGAGAATATAACTGAACATTCAGTTATGGGGGTCTTTTTATTCTATGCAAATCACTTCCTATTTATAGGAGAAATAAGCCCATGTTTATCACCAAAGAATTCGGCCGAACGCAGCAAAATAGGACTGAAAAAAATATCGCGTTGTCAAACCCCGCCGCCAACTTTCACGCGGCTGCCTACTCTTGTTTACTTTTATCAAATGAATAATACACTAGCTGCTATGCTGAAAACCAGTCTCGGACAGGGAGGTGAATACACGCGGGCTCTGTTTTATCATTTTCCTTCAGGCGCGTGGCCGCCACGCGCTTACAGGCGCGTCAGAAACTTGCCTACAGCTTGCACTGCCAGACATGCCTAACTTTTGATTTAGTAAAACAATTCAACATTCCACTTTATTAATTTTGCTTTACTTTTCAAATTCAATCAAACAAACAACTCGGCTGTTCAATTTAGAGGGATTATTTTGTTTTATATGGAAGGTCTCCGTATAAATGCTTTTAACCCGCATAGCTTATAATCTTTAATTAATAAATAATTAATTTAACCCAGAAATTATAGAAATAAATATCTAATATTATTAGATATTTATAAATATAATTTTCTAAATAAGTAAAATATTTATTAATATAAATAAATCTTTAAGTCCTAAGCTGCGGTCTATTGATGGCCTGGAATCGGACTCCTTTTACTTAACAAAAATTATATTAATTCCAATCGGGATTCCCGCTTTAAGAATATATCACTTTCCATATTTTTGTGACAATTCTTATTTCCTCATTGCTCGTCCAGGTCTAAGCTACGGTCTCTTGAGTATCTGAAACCGGGCTCCTTTTTCTTCAAAACTAATCCTATAAACATAAAAAATCATCTTAGCATCCGAAATAATTAAATTCCTACTAACAAAGCTAATAAAGGACAAAATTATTACAAACTAAGGATAAATGAGAGATAACATGCTACAAAATGTACACAAAATTAGCATGTATCAGTTTCACACTTTTGCTTTGAATCGATATTCAATTTTGGTATGTAATCTTTTGTACTTAATCTTCGTAAAGTGTTATAATTAACATGTCCTAATCTAGCATGCCATAAATTAAGAGACTCAAGCAAGTAAGCAGAAGAATTCTTTATTTCATTATCATCCTTAACGGACATCACATTGAGCTAAAAAAGCCCATCGGTTACACAGCCCTTGCCTACAAACATACCATTCTTAGACAAAATAACTTTATCCGACTCAATTACTATACAAAAGCCATGCTTATTCAACAAAAAACCAGAGACAAGGTTCTTGCATCAGGCACATAAAGTACATTCTTTAAAGTCAGATTCTTCCAAGAGGTCATCTTCAGATTCACCGTGCCTTCTCCTTCAATGGTTGAAGTTGCTGAATTCCCCATGTAGAGATTCTCATCAGCATTAGAAGCTTTGAGGCTAGAGGAAATCACCTTATCTGAACAAATATGCCTTGTAGCTCCCGTATCAATCCACCATTCCCTCGGATTAGAGCCAACCAGGTTTAACTCAGAGACCATAGAACAGAGGTCTATGTCACCCATCTCCTTAGAGATATCATCGACCATGTTTACTTCCTTCTTCTTGTTGGGCTTCTTGGGCTTCCTACAATCAGAAGACCTATGACCAACTTTATCGCAGTTGTAGCACTTCCCTTGAAACTTCATCTTCGAAATTCCTCCCTTGGGTGCCAGCTTTGCCTTTTACCAAAATTGTTCTTCTTCAATGCGAAGTCTAACGATCAGATCCTCCATAGACATCTCCTTGCGCTTGTGATTAAGGTAGTTTTTTAAATCTTTCCATCCAGTCATAGCTTTTCAATTATAGAAGAAACTTGGAAAGACTCACTTATGATCATCCCTTCAGCATGAATATCAAGAATGATCACTTGTAGCTCTTACACCTGACTAACCACAGTCCAAGAGTCCACCATCTTGTAATCAAGAAAATGGCCAACAATCCACTTCTTAGCCCCAGCGTCCTCGGTTTTGTACTTATGGTCAAGTGACCTCCATAAGACCTTAGTTGTTGGCTTCGTACTGTACACGTTATACAATAAGTCAGCCAAACAATTTAGCACATAATTCTGACAGATATAGTCAGCATGCTTCCAAGCATCAATAGCATAAACTGTTTGCTTGTTACTCTCAGCAGTGAGCAATGGTGGATCCTCTTTGAGGTAGCGATCTAGATGCATCGTGGTCAGATAAAACAATATCTTTTGCTGCCAACGTTTGAAGTTCGTTCCATTGAACTTCTCAAGTTTCTCATCCTGTGTAGCAGGCACAGCAGGAACAGTAGGCACAACAGGTGCAATATGTACACACCACAAGCATAACAGGCGTCTGTACTACCGATGTTTGTACACCAGTAGGCACCGCATGTCCGTTTATAGGAACGAAACATGTCGTAGTCGATCCAAACGGAACATTAATCTGTCCAATAATAGTATGTCCCAAATTCACATGTCCCATAGGCACATGTCCGACCGGCGTCGAACCCACATCAGATGTTACCACCTATGTGTTAGGGTTTAGCGTGGATGGTGACCCCCATCAGGTATAATAACCTGTGGGTTGGGATCAACCACCATGTTCGTGTTGTTCATAATTTGATTCTCCATTAAATTTGTCACTCAAACAAACAAGCAAAGTCGTAAGTACAGATCACAGGTATATAGTTTGATAATACGCTTTATGATTATTAGACAATCTGTGATAAATATAAACAATATAATATGCATGCGTGTGTGAGTAACGGTTATGTGTATAATCAAAACAAACAAAAAGAGGAGATAAGGAATGGAAAACCCAAGTCTAGTGCGTGACTATTTCCTTAAAGCGTATTAACCCTCACCGTATGTGTGAGCGAATCGGCTCCAAGGATAAAATGGATTGCAGTGAGGCTACAGAAGAGCGTCACTCTCAACGAGCTTGAGACGAGCAAGAACTATCACTGAAGGAAGAGGAGAGGCTGTGTATGAGAAGAGGATGTGTATTTTCGAGTGAATAATCCTAACGCTCAAGATGAGTATTTATAGGGTAAGAAAACTTATGTGCTACACAAATACTCTAATTAATTAGCCACGCTATTCAATTAAGTCAGTGGCAATTTCATTAATTAATTAACCGTGTTAACTAATTATGTTAAGTCGGTGCAAAAAAATTCGTAGTAAAAACGGAATTGATTTTACCAAATCAGTTAATTCAAATTAAGTTAAGTCATATTTTAAGCCCAAGCCTAGTGGAAATAATTAATTAGCAAAACTAGACTGGTTTTATTCGGCCAAATTTTCTGCTACATTCGTGTCCGCAGGTCGCACACGCGGAAAAGCCCGAAGGCTTGCGAAGTCACGAATTTTCCCTCGAAATCCCATGATTTGCACCCCGCCTGCACGCACGTAGGTGATGGAGAAACATACAACTAACACATTTGGTCACTACATAGGTGTCTTGCTATATAAACTTATAAAAGGCTCTTTACCATTTCAATGTTGGACTTTAATGTTCTACTTCCATTTTTCACTTCCAAGGGAGCAACTTTGGATAATCATAACTCATCCAACCTTTAGCCGTTTTGAGTGTTTGAACATGCATTGAAAAGCTCTCGCGAAGGAGAACACTCTCCAAGCACAACTTGTGGCAAACACGCACACAAGGCACACTCAAATTGGAGCTCAAAATGACTCGACAATGTGGGTCTAAAACCCACATTTTCTAACAATTCCCCACATGGATGAGATTGATATCGTAGTAGCACACACCAGATAGACAGACACGAAATTTCATTTGGTGATAGATTCTTATAACGCCCTAGAAAATATCGTACTTATAATTATAACTATTTAATAACATACGATAGGTAGAGAATTAAAACGCCCTAGAAAGTATCGTACTTATAATTATAACTATTTAATATTAAATGTGGATTATACACACACACACGCGTACACACGCCCTGTACGCGTGTGTGTGTATGTGTAGGTAGTTGGCAGCTGTTGTGGGTTTTGTTGTGTGTGTCCTTATCTTCAAGTGGTGGTGCTGAAATTGGATCTTTCCAATTATTCTGGGTTCATTAATGCTGCTATAAGTTAGGTTGTGAATATGTACTACCAATTTTTGGCTTATTCAGGCTTTAAGAGGGTGCTCTTGATGACCATGGCTGCCAACTAAACAATTTTTCCCCTTTGTTTTTGCCCTGCATCTGCGTGTATTATGTTTGTATTGTGTGTGTAGATAGAGTTGTGGTGCGTGTGTGTTTAACAGTGCGTGGTGTGTATGCAGTGGCGCAGGTGTGTGCGTGAACCAGTTGTGTGTGTGTTTTGATCGATTGTGGGTGTACATGTGAGTTCCGGTGATGCTATTGAAGCCCTACTATAATCTTTTGTTCAACTTGGTATAAGCTCGATAATGAGGATTAATATTACTGTGGTAGTATTGATTTAGTTTGCATGTTGTTGAATTTTTTTGTTAAGTGGAAACTTTGAATTCTTTGTTGTGATTATACGACGATCGCTTTGTGTACATGAATGATGGAACTGTATATCTTGCTGCAAATCAGTTCTAATATGTATTTTTAAGATTATTTTCTGAATTAGTTTTAATGCTTGGTTGAGTTTATTCGGTCACCGGATTTTTAAGACTTTTTCGGCCAGGTTGTTTTGGTTAAATTGATAAGTGCATGTGCAGTGATGTTAATTGTGTTAAATTGAAGGTTTCTTGGTTATGTGTGGGTGTACTTATGTTGTGCATTGTAAGTGTACAAGTGAAATGTGGTTTATGGATACATATACTTATGTGTGTTTGAATTTTTTGAAATAAAAGGATGGAAATTAGTATTTTAAAAATTGATAAAACTTTACTTGATAAAGGATTTTAATTCGTAAAGTTATAAAGTTACTTGAGGGTGTGATGTTATCAGAAGTTGGTTATTTAAGTTATAAACAATTATTTGTTAGTAGATATAAATTTTTGTTGGATGTGAAAATGCGCTGCACGTGGCTTGAATGTGATGTCTTTAATGCTCATAGTGATAATTATAATTGTTAAATTATCACTAAAGTGTACTAATTTGATCACATGTATAAAATAAGCTATATATACATTTTGATCGTATTGTGACCTATATACCTTATGTGTTAAGTTTATGGATTTGTCAGAGGCATGTCAAGCATGTATATTAATACATATTGTGTATTGTAAGTATAAATGGAGTTGGTAAAGGATTTTTGGATTGTTGATGGTTGTTTGGATCAGTTGTTTTCCGATAAGTTAAACGATATTATAAAGGAGGTGCTGTCCGATTTTTGTTAGAATTATTTTTAAGTTGTAGAGTAATTTGATTAAGATTATTGTAAACCGATATGATGTACATGTTCAAGAGGTATAAGCGTAAGATAATATTATGTGCTAAGTGTTATGTGAATTATGTGATTATTTATTACTATTTCAAGAAAATGATTAATACTTGTTGTATATGTTAAAGTTATAATGTGTTATAGGATGCGTTGGGGTTGAACAGAGTTAGACGATTAAGGTTACAAGCGTACTGAAGTAGTACTTTACCTGTGAATAGGTATGAATAGGAGGTCGGCTAAGAGCCAGTGCACGTGTAGATGGAATATAGAGGAAGGAGATAATTATCGGGATTGACGAGTGTGCTCCTGTAGAGACTGACAAATGATAAAGGAAAGATGGATGTGTGATCGAAGAAAGGTCAAGGTATAAAGAAGGAGAGACTAATGTAAATTGAGTAAAGGATCAAGATTTTGGAATTAGAAACTGCGTGTATTGAGGCAAGTATACTATCCCTCACTTATCGTTCAAGTGATGTGAAACTGTTTCTGTTATTTATACGATGTTTCTTACAAATCATTTTGCTTGTGTCTATAACCCTTCCTTTTCATTTTGAATGCCATGAATCTGTTTCTACTATTCGTAAGGTTTTCTTCCAAATCTTTTGCTCGGGTCTATACCCCTTTCCTTTGTTTCAAGTGACATTTTCCTTTAACTAGCATTCAAATAATTATTCTCGAATTATTTTTCCGTTGTTGATTCTCTCTACCTATTGTTCAGGTGTTGAGTCGTTTAAAATTTATATTAATATTCCTCATCTTTATATTATATTATTCAAGGAATGTTTTTCTTCAAATTAATGTAAACTAATTCGAGATTTATATTGTCGCTGAGGCATATGTTGCTCAGTGGCGGTTAACACCGAGAATGAATTGAGATCTTCTTAATTAATCAACTCATTATTGTCAGGCCGGTTCTGGCAGGTAAAGCCTATGAGTGCTTAGTCGACAAGAGTGAGACCTTGAGTAATTGAGAATTTCTCAAATCTTCTTCTGAACTTCAAATTTTCTCTCTTCCACCATTTCCTTAAAATTTCTGTTCAATTTCTAGAATCTTAACAATTGCTTCGTTCCTTAATTGATTAATGTTGCCTTGTTGATATATGATTATGTTTTGTTGAACCATACCATGTTTAGCTAAATCTTATTCCTTTGTTGTTTATGATTCCTTACATCGAATGCTTTCCTGAATTTTAATCTTATTGCTGTATTTTTCATGATTCTTTATATTGAATGCTTCCCTGACCCTTAATCTCTTATTGTGGCTCATTAAAATGAATTAATTAATTATATATGTTTTTAAAAATTCCTTATACTGGGCTGATCTTTTATCAGTGAGTATAAAGGACTTGAAAGTGAAATGTTTTAAAAGAAAGAAAAGGTTTTATTGGGAGGGATTCCGTCAAAAATGTTTTCTACGGATTTCTTCATATTGGAGGCGTGAGAGGCCGGGTGACGCCGGTCCAGTATGTTTTATTTTATGCTGTAGTTCTGGTGGGACCAGTCCATCACATTTTATAGGTCAATGTGTTGCCTCGTGGGAGCCCAAGCTATCCTAATGAAAGGATCATGTCCAGAGGGACTTTCTGTCCGGTATGGGGACTTTACGTGGCTGATCACCCGTATTGTCCGTTGTCGTGAAAAAAACTCCAATCAGCTTAAATGTTTTTAAAAAAAAGGTTTTATAAAAAGTATGTTTCAAAGATGAAACGGTTTTAAAGGAAGAAATGTTTTGGTAATTTTGATAAGTTATATATGTTTCAAGGTAAATGGTCATTAGTTTCGAAATTATGGATATTAGAGTTAGTTGTTTCTATCTTGATCAAAATTGGGAACTCAGTAATATAATGGGATTAAGGATGGATAGAAGTTTCCCAGTTATTCCCTTCGCGAGTAACATTGTACGTTGAAAGTGGAGTAAGAATGATTGGGGGACTTTTTGATATTCTTTTTCTCAAAGTTTTATCTGAGGCAGTATGGTTGAAGAAAATAGAAAATTCTTACTCTATGATGGAAACTGAATATTCTCTTGAGATAGATTAGTCATTGATATTGTTCATCAATGAAATGTTGAAATATTGTTGTTTCACTATACTATATACTTGCTGAGCATTTTTTTTCTTACTCTTGCTTTGTTTTACCTTCCCTTTTCAGTTAGGGTTAAGGATTGGCTAACTACGTATTACAAGTCAAATGAAAGCTATAAGGCATTTTGTATGAATAGATTTCAGAGTCAGCATGGGCACATACGGTAATGGACTGCGCTACTAGATAAGAAGGTATAGTGGTTGTGATAATTGTTGTAATTTAGAATCTTGTTTTATACCATAACCTGAGATCGATCCTCGGTGAGGGTCATTGTATAATAAGTTATATATCCGATTGTTTTGGTTTGTGGCACCAAATCCTGACCCTAGATTTGGGGACGTCACAAGAATGCTCCTTGAACCTTCACTTGAGTAATCATACCGACTTTACTGGTAGACAATAGACGTGTTTGTCTTTGAATTGTTCGACCGTTTGTGTAAATGATGACATACTTATCACTATATCCTTTCTGACTCGTTTAGCTCTCATGATTATGTCCATTTTGGCCATGGAACATCGTCCTAGTTCTGCAGGAGTTTCTAAAGAATTGTGCCTAACAATTCTCCTTTGAAGCGGCCCCACTTCTCTCCCACATAGGTGATCTTTATCTTATAGAGTAACCTGGATTTACTCAACTGAATTCCATGCGCCTAAATCTTGAACTCCATGTATTCACCGAAAGATCATTAAAAGCTTAATAGCTTAACTTGTACCTTACGAATCTCACTGTTTCCTCATCATAGGAACAAGCCAGGGGTTACCCCCACAGTGATTTGGTCATCGTGATTTAGTTAGTCCATTGAACCAAGTTCTTGTGATCTCCAGTCAGCAATGGTTGGGTGTCCACTATGACGTCGTTAAGCAATAAGCTTAAGGCCTATCCCTCCCGATGATTTGTCAACCAGTTCTCTTGAAAACCCTTTGGTTAGCGGATCCGCGATATTATCCTTTGATGGTATAAAGTCAATAGTGATAATTCTGGTTGACATTAACTGTCTAATGGAACTATGTCATCGTCGTATGTGACGATGACATTATACATTGTGCTCTGTGCTCTTCTAAAAGCAGACTGACTATCACAGTGCAGTCCTATTGCAGTCACAGGCTTTGGCCATCTCGAAATATCCTCCAGAAATTGGCGTAAGTTTTCAGCGTCTTCTACACATTTATCTAATGCCACAAACTCAGCTTCCATCGTGGAATGAGTTATCACCGTTTGTTTGGAGGATTTCCATGACACTGCTGCCCCGGCTAGTATAAACACGTAACCACTCGTAGACTTTAGTGCCTTCTTGCTAGATATCCAGTTTGCGTCAGTATAGCCTTCTAGTACTGCTGGATAACTGCCATAATGCAAACAATAGTCTCGAGTTCCCCTCAAATACTTTAGTACTCGTATGATCTCTTTCCAGTGATCAGCTCCCGGATTACTCGTAAATCTACTCAACTTGCTAATTGAGTATGCAATGTCTGGTCTTGTACAACTCATTAGGTAGATCAAACTTCCAATTATCCATGAGTATTCCAGCTGCGAGACTCCTCCACCTTTATTCTTGGATAGATGCAAAGTCAAATCCACAGGTGTTCTCGCTATCTCAAGATCATCCTTGAGATATTTCTCAAGAATCTTGTCAACGTAATGTGGTTGACTTAATGCAAGACCTTCTGATGTTCTAGAAATCTGAATTCCTAGAATTACATTTGCTAGACCCATGTCTTTCATGTCAAATCTTGCCTTTAACATGTCTTTTGGAGATTTTATCACTTTATCATTGCTTCTAGCAATAAGTAAATCATCTACATACAATGTCATCATCACATATCCGTTTTGGTTATCCTTGTAGTAGGCGCAACTATCACATCTTGAAGCCATTAGCTAACACAACCTCATCAAATTTCTCATGCCATTTCATAGGTGCTTGCTTCAAGCCTGTTGCGTAAAATCTAGATGTGCAAGTGTACACAATCACAAGCAAGTAATACAGAAGTAAATAGCAAATATCGTTCCTCAAGGACTGTCGATTTGTGTAAATCGCAATCAATATCAAACAATTCAGTTATAAAACACAATAAATTGGGTTTTTGATTTATCTAATTAAACAACTAAATTAACTAATATATATTATACTAACAAAGAGAATCGGATGAGTTTTAGATACGAGAGCTAAGTCAAGATAATTACTTCCCCCTAATATGTTCATGTTGGCAATAAAGTAGTGTAATACTATAGCAAAATCACAATCTACTAACCAGAAATTCAACGGTCATAGGTTTCTCTCGAAATTACTATGGTATAAATTCTGTAATTAAATTAACATATGTCTATGCCCAATTCAACTTCCAGAATAGAATTAAGCAGCAATTTCACACGACTATGCAAGGTAACGATATATGTCTATACCGTCACAAAATTAATATCAATAGATATAATCATATACCATTCAAGTTTTATGTCAGTTAATCATAACCCTCTCGGTATTACAATTAACTCAACAATCTACTAGTGTTGGCCAAACAAAAGAAAATAATAAAACATGAAATCCACTTGAACGAATAAACTGCAATCTGCATATAGTACTTCTTATCAAAACACCAACAATCCCATACTAGGGTTCCATAAAATTCCTAACTCAATAAATTTAGTTCATAATCAAGGTTATCAAAACAATCCAAAGTTAACCAATACAAAATTATAAGAAGAGATATAAAAAGATAAAGAGAAAACAAAGCCAATTGAATGTCTTCAATGGCTGAATTCCTCGTTAATAATGGCTTCTTCTCCTCCTCCCTTATGCGGCTCCTTCTTGTCTCTTGAGTATCTCTCTATCTCTAGGTCTGATGTATCAAATATTATCACTAATAAAAGTATTTTTAATTATTTAACACAAATACAAGGAGATTTCCCAATCAGAATTGAATTCCAATAATAGAAATTCGTAATTGACTTTTTGACTCAGATTCTGGGCTGATTCGGCTGGATTTTAAATACAATACCACTTCTGAATTAAAACTCTTCTCCTAAGCTTTCCGTGGGCTTTTGAATCGTCAGAATCGGACTTGTAGAACTCCAGATATGACCCAAACAGTGTAGGCTGCGCAAGCTACCCGGAAAATCCGAATTTTAATCAAACTAATCTCCAACTCTTGCTATTTAAACTCCAAGCCTTTATTTATTATAACTCCTTGATACCTACAATTAAAAATTATAATTTAATAAATAAAAATCCAATCAGGGCAAAATAACTTCAATATCGGGACAATATTAAGAATAAATGCACGCTTATCAAAGCCATACAGTGATTTCAACAATCTACAGACTTTACTTTCTTGTTGAGGGACAACAAACCCTTCAGGTTGTTCCATATAGATTTCCTCATCTATATTCCCATTTAGAAAAGCTATTTTCACATCCATTTGATGTACAGTTAAATTTCGCATTGCAGCGATAGCAAACATCATCCTTATAGATGTTATTCTCGATACTGGAGAATATGTATCAAAGTAATCAAGGTCATGTTGTTGCTTGTATCCTTTAATTACAAGTCTGGTCTTGTACTTATCTATGGTGTCATCAGGTTTCAATTTCTTTTTGAAAACCCACTTGCTACCTAGTGTTTCACTACCGGTTGGTAAGTCCACTAACTCCCAAGTATGATTTTGTAAAATAGAATCAACTTCACTTTTGATGGCCTATTTCCACATAGGTCCATTAGGTGACGTTACCGCTTCCTTATAGGTTTTCGGATCACTTTCATCGAGCAAATAAGTAACAAACTCCGACCCATAGGATTTCTCCTTCCTTTGTCTTTTGCTCCTTCTCACTACCCCCATATTTTCGTCTTCACTTTCATCACTCTCATTGTCATCTTCAATAGACTCATGAGGTCATTTAGACGTTCTAGAGAATATTATAAATGATCACTTTCAGCTCTTGCACCTGACTGACCACAGTCTTAGAGTCCGCCATCTTATAGTCAAGAAAATGGCCAACAATCCATTTCTATCCCCAGCGTCCTCGATTTTGTACTTATGGTCAAGTGACTCCCATAAGACCTTAGTTGTTGGCTTCGTACTGTACACGTTATACAACGAGTCGGCCAAACAATTCAACACATAATTTCGACCGATATAGTCGGCGTGCTTCCAAGCATCAACAACATAAACTGTTTGCGTGTTACTCTCAGCAGTGAGCAATGCTGGATCCTCTTCGAGGTAGCGATCAAGATGCATCGTGGTCAGATAGAACAACAAGTTTTTCTACCAACATTTGTAGTTCGTTTCATTGAACTTCTTAACATGTGCAGCAGGCACAGCAGGAACAGTAGGCACAATAGGTGCAATATGTGCACTAGGAACCACAGGCACAATAGGCGTCTGTACTATCGATGTTTGCACACCAATAAGCATCGCATGTTCGTTCGTAGGCATGAAACCTATCGTAGTCGATCCAAACGAAACATTAATCTATCCAACGACAGTATGTCCCAAAAGCACATATCCTGTAGGCACATGTCCAACCGGCATCGAACCCACATCAGATGTTACCACCTGTGCGTTAGGGTTTGGCGGCGGCTGGTGACCCCCATCAGGTATAATAACCTGTGCATTAGGAGCAACCACCATGTTCGTGTTTTTCATAGTTTGATTCTCCATTAAATTTGTCATCCAAACAAACAAGCAAAGTCGTAAGTACAGATCACAGATATATAGTTTGATAATACGCTTTAAGATTGTTAGACAATCAGCAATAAATACAAACAGTATAATATACGTGCGTGTGTGAGTAACGGTTATGTGTATAATCAAAACAAACAAAAAGAAGAGACAAGGAACGAAAAACACGAGTTCAGTGCGTGATTGTTTCCTTAAAGCGTATTAGCCCTCATCGATGATCCTTGGTTTCGAAAAGGTTACAAAGATATTAAGTTTCACGAGAAACATATGGAGCTCAAAGATGATGGTGACAAATATTTGAATGCGTTAGACATCATTGCATATTCATCTGGCACCAATTTATCCGGCTATTTGATAAATCAGAAGATTGGGTAAGAAAAGAGTGGTTCTTGTCAGCTGAGTCCCCTAAGATAATAATTGAGAAAATTGAAGAGGTCGGCAAGACGGTGAATTTGAAGATTGTGAAAAAGTATAATCGATGCTTATGAACATATGATGACGATGGACTAAGGTTATGTGGTTCTGTTTTGGAATTGTTGGTTAAAATTGTTGTGTTTTGAAAAAATTGTTATTAAAAACTAGCTTATAGCCCGTACAAAGCATGAATTACTTTTTTTTAAAATTTATTTATACTTTAGTATATATAATATTATAAAAATTACTTTTAATATGTTCGGAGAATTCAAATTTTAGACCTTTGTATATAAATAATTTTAGGATTAAATCTAAATTAATACTAAATTAAATCGAAATTAATAATTTTCGTATATAAATAATTCTTAGTAATAAATCTAAATTAATAATTTTAGACCTTTGTGTGTGTCTCCTTTTGGAGTGGTCGTTTGTCTCTCCTTTTGGAGTGTTTTTTATGTCTTTGATTAATTATGTCTGTTTCTGTTTGGTGTTGGATCTGCTGAGAATGATTTTGCTGATGTCTTGGGGGATCTGGATAGTCCGCATCGAAGCTGGGATGGTGACATTTATTTCAAGAGCTCACCACTCACAACCAAAGA
Source organism: Saposhnikovia divaricata (assembly GCA_036435485.1). Taxonomy (NCBI): domain Eukaryota; kingdom Viridiplantae; phylum Streptophyta; class Magnoliopsida; order Apiales; family Apiaceae; genus Saposhnikovia; species Saposhnikovia divaricata. The sequence goes on along the minus strand of CM071597.1, from coordinate 118,206,706 downwards.
TTGTTTCGGGGTTTTAACTTTCGGCATGTCTATAGCTGGTATCCGGCATGTAGATAGGAGGGGTGTTGCTCATCATTTGGGGGTTCCCATGTTCAGCATGTTTATAGCTGGTATCCGGCATGTAGATAGCTGGAGTGTCGTTCCTCTAACATTAGTTTATGCAATTGAGGCTTCTGAACAGTGGGGTATCAATGGTTCTTATGTGATGTGGTCAATTGTGATACCGCTGCTTTCAAGGATGTTGGCGTAGTTTGGATCGCCTAGGAGATCTTTGAATACGTTTTTAATTTCAAGAACTTTTAAGTTCAATGTGTTAAACGATCAGGAAACAATTTATTTGTTTTTCAACCTGGTTGTATCGACAGTCGGGGGTTTGTCCCGCTGTTTTATTTTGAGTTGGTTTGATCCAGTAATATAATTCTATGCATTTCGTCAAAAAAAAAATCTAAATTAATATGTTGTTGGTGGGAATCAAATCTTCAACCTTTCTATATAACATAATCTAGTATTAATTTTATATTAAAATGTTGTTGGCGGGATTCGAACCTTAGACCTCCAACTTTTAGTATTGTTGTATCTAACGGTCATGATTTATTTGAGTTGAAAATCTAACGGTTGTGAATAGAGGATAACCAAAATAGGGGGTAACCAAACAACAAATTATACCCTCTTTCGCTTATTATAGTATAGTATAGATAAGTACGGTTGCTAATATCAGCTTATATTTTTGATTAAATAAAAATTGAAAAATAATTTTTTTTAAAGTGGGGAATCTACTTTCTCTAAAAATAACTTCTCAACCAAGCATTTTTCAAAAAATTGTTTTTAAAATTTTATTAAACAATTTTTTACCTATTTTTTAGAAATAAAATATTATTGCTACACATAACTTAAAAAAAAATCCTTTTCAATTGATTAATCAGTCAGAAAGGTTGAATAATTCAACATTTTATAAAGTTAATTCATTTTATAAGTCAGCAAGAACCCAGAATCCGGTTAGAAATCCGGCCACCGGAAAATCGACTGCACGACTGGGACACAGCACCAACACATGATTTTTACACTCGAATTCCTCTGTTACCACTTCAGCAAGTCTACAACTTCAGCAGATAGCAAGAACAATAAAAAATGGCCGTAACTCGACTGAATCCGGCGAGCTCGACTGCTATTTTCGGCCAACTTACGATTTCCTTCGTTTCTAAACTAATCTCTGCGTTCTATATGCCAAAACGAAGCTGGTGACACACACAATTCAGCCCCTAACATCATTAACATGAACGATTAACAGAAATGATGAACGAATGATTGGTTTACAATGGAAAAACTTTGAATTCGAATTACACATAATCGGACATTATTCATAAAATTAAGCTCATAAACATGTTGTTTAGGACCCCTAGAAGCTATACAAATAGTCAAATTCACTGAACAAGAGAAAGAAATGAAAGCCCCAATTTCGTATTAAGAATCCTAGAAAATTTGAAAATTTAAATTAAAAATCGTATAAAATCCAGAAATTACCATTTGCTGATTTTGATGGTAGAATAAGATACTTGAAATCAAGAGCTTCGTTTTGAAAATTTGTACGTCGAAATTGGATTCCAGAAATGCATCCAAATCGCGATCTATCCTCAAGAACGATTTTTGAAAATGTAAATTTTGAAAAATAAATCTGATTTTTGAATTTTGTTTTTGAAATGGACAGGTGTGCAGGATAAGATTGGGTAAGAAGGATGAGTATTAATTGGTCAAAAAGTTACGTGAACATATTTTTCTCCCCTGAAATGCTTGGAACCCTAATTAACTTTTAATCAGTCTCGAAAATACCAATTATATTAATTACAGGTCCGATACGATTGAAAATTATTTCTATGAAAAACCACGAATCAATTACTGAAAATTTCTACAACTTATAAATGAATAAATATGAGTTTCGAATATTTTAAGATTTGTTTGACGAATATTGACACGAAAATGCTTTTAAATCGAAGCCCCAGTGATTTTGAAAACGGAGCTTTGTCAGATAGGAACGAACTGATTTCACGGATTACGAAAAAGACTGTTGTTCCTATCTAATAACACATAGCACATAATAAACATATACGTGGATCTTTTCGACCAACTTAACACTCACCCTCAAATACCGATTAGCAATTAACACCTTGACTCGTTAAATTGGAATAGAATAATTTAAAATATTTTAATTCAAATTTACAAAAAATAGTAATTATATGAATTTGATATTCACGGTTCTTACAGTCTTTCCCCCTAAATAGGATTCTGTCCTCAGTATAACGACCTAGAAATTTTCGCGCTTTTATAAGTGTTTATTTAGTTATTAAAAGAAAATTATGTGAATTAAATGATAGATATATTTTGTGAAGTCAAGGTATGTGTGAAAATCATGTTTATGTGATTATATGATGGTTGGTATGTGTCGTATATGCTCGTGAAATTTTATTTGTAATTTTAGAGTATTTAAAATATTTTTAAAGTGCATTTTTTTAATCTTCCAAAAAGCTTATAAGATCATTGGGGTTTTTTTAAATCATGAAATCTTTTGCATTATCATCTTTATGATATGATTTAGTTTCTAAAACTAGTGGGAGTAGAGATGCACAAAATCCGGATCGGGCCGGGCTTTAATAAATCTGATTTTTTTTAAAACCGGATCGGGCAGGGCTTTCATAAAAATCGGGCCGGACCAGGCCGGGCCTATTAGGAAAATACTTGGCCTATTTCGGGCTTCGGGCCGGATCGGGCCAGATCTGTTAGTGTAGGTGCCCTAGAGGCAATACATTGTTTCTTAAATAAACCTTATGTCATTTGATTATTAAATAAATGTATTTATTATGACTTTAATTACTGCGATATATTTGTTAGCATAATAAATGTCCTTAGAATCATGATACACATTGTATAGTTTAAGTACATGATTTGAACTTAAGATTATATAATATATCATATTCTTAAAGGTCCCTAGTCGATTATTATTATATCAGGAAAATAATAATATATATATAGACTAGTATGTTGTTTGACAGATAACCACATCTCATTGGTTATAAGTATGGAGATACTAAAGTCAATACATAGGTACATGTAGGAGTACATGGTACTGGACAGACCCAAAGTGAGATTCTTCATGTTTAATAAAGTCATAAGAATTACTCACAGTGGTAATGGTGTAATGATCCTTTGACTTGAGATCATTATATTTCTATACAAGGATTAATATACTTTGACTACATTAAAAGTCACCTTTGACCGGGTGATGATAAAAGTGGACATCGGGTATATTATGAATCGTATGAGAAATATGAATGATAGATAAAGGATTTAACCCTCCTATAATTAGGAGAGATATTATTGGCCTCTTGATTGAGTGAGACTATAAAATGCATGGCCGTGCTCAAATAATGATTTGTTATTAATAGTCTACTCATGGATCAAGTAAACCTGGATTAAATTATGAAGAGGATGACAATAAACATGTCTCGAGTTTAATCTATAATATTTGGTTAAAGGGATTATATTACACGGGAACATTAATCACAAAAAGGTTTTATCGGATCACGATTTAAATATTATTTAATTGGGTAGCAATGATGTATTACTAGATGCCGCTCATTGTTTATAATTTTATTGGAGAATAAAATTATTGCCAGTTAAATAATAGCCTACAGGGTCACACACATAGAACACTTTAAAGGAAGAATTAATTTAAATTATGATTTTAAATTAATTAAATGATTAGTTGGATTTTATTATATTAATTAAGTTGGACTTAATTAAGTTATAATAAAATGCAAATGAGATATGACTTTAATAATTAAGTATGACTTAATTATTATTGATTTAAATAATTCCTATTATTTAAATAATTAAGTTGGGCTAGGTTTTTTGGCTTGGGCTTTATGCTCCATACTACCTTATATAATGATAAGGATGGTGAAGGGTTGGTGTGAATTTTTGTACGACAAAAACACAAGAGACAGCCGTAGCTAACCCTAACCCTATATTCATATCTCCTCCATTGGAGGCTAGTACCTCACTTCCAATCAAGATCATAAGACGATTTTGAAGGTGTTCGTGTGGATACCGTAGAGGGGGGCTTCGAAGAGGAGTGCTCAGTAATCGTGGGAGGCTTGCATCTCCATCATTCTTTGTACGTAAAGCTTCGATAAGGTAAACGTTCTATCTACCATGATTATTCGATATATATTATACATGGATCCGGGGCTTGGTTTCGATTTTTATTTACTATTTTCGCTGCGTATTGATGATCGAAACCAACAAGATCGGGCCGGATCGGGCCAAAACCGGGCCTGGCCTTTTTTAAACATTTCTACTAATTTTTTTTTTAATTTGAAACCCATTTTTCTTGGGATATGTATGTTTTTATTATAAGAGCAGTATAGCTTATTCATGGACTTGTTTTTTTTTTTTTTTTCAGTTATGTTTTCCATTAATTTCAAGATTCAAAATAGTAGGAACTAGGAAGTATCTACCAGTGCAACCAAAAATAAATATATCTATAAGCAACAAAAAACTGAAAAATAACCTCCAAAATCCAAATACAATAAGAAACTTGTGATAGTCTCTGAAGCATACATATTCACATATATATAAACAACTCCACAACGGTAAGATTTATAGCCGTTGTGATATATAATACACGGCTACAGATAGTCAGATATACACACATATACTGATATACAACGGCTACAAATACACACATATGTTATATATCACAGATACACATGCATAGATACATATCACTCTCCATGTATATTACAGATAATTGAAGAATGTATACTTACATATCACTCTCCATGGCCATCTCCAATTCTTCAGTTTCCATGCCTATTTCCAATTCTCCAGTCTCCGATCCCTAATTATCGTAAATTACTAAAGTAATGGACTACTAAAATGAATTAGGCTGGGACATATTAATATATATTATCAGTTTGGGCTTACTAATCCGGGTTATCTGGATTGATCCGGATTTTAATCCGGTTCGGGCTTTAAACCGAATTGGACCGAGCTTTAATCTGGATCGGATTAATATCCAGGCTTTTTCCAGATTGGATTTAAATCCGGGCTTATTTTCGGGTCGGCCCGGGCCAGATTCACTGGAAAAAAACACATCCCATTTCGGGCTTTGGGCCAGATTAGGGCCGGATCGGGCTTTTTTCGGATCGAATTTTTTCCGAATTTTTTCTGAATCGGATCGGACGGGCTTTTCGGATTCGGATTTTTGTGCATCTCTAAGTGGGGGTATTTAATTGTGTGTTTTAGTATTTTAAAATGATTTAAAAATCTTTATTTCTTTTAAAGGTTCTTTATTTCAAAAATTCATATAAAATTCATTTTTGATCCTAAAATTATTTTAAAAATATGGGGAGGTTTATAATTTCATAAAATTCGTTTTAGAATTTTAAAATTTATTTTCCTACTATTTTCCTATTTTATTTCGATTTTTAAAGGATTAAAATCAGTTTTTAAAAGAAAATAGATTTTTCAACATTTGGCAAATGACAAATTTACCCCTGCTTCTATATATCAGTACCCACCGCCTCATTCTTCTTCTTGCTCGAGGTTTACAGCTGCTGGGTATATCCTTCTTCCTCTCTTCATTTCCTCTTTGATTTCAAGCTCCAAAATCATGTTTTAATCTCGTTTTAATTACTTATAACACGTCCTTGTAATTGGTTGTTGATTTGGTTAAATTTTTAAAAGAATTATATGTATATGTATGCATGTATTCACTTGAATCATGACATGCAAGGGCTGCTGAGTCATGGGTTGTTGTTCTTAAGATTGTATAGAGGTTGTAGCATCTAAAAATCAAGTTTTTGATTAAGTTTGGGCTGGTCTCGAGTTTTTGACCAAAACCCCACCGCCGGTGAAGCTTTTCCGGTGACCGGACGGTGGTAGTGGTAGTCAGGTGGTGGTTTTGGAGTCGTATGAGATGATTAACTACTCTAGAGTGTTTATTGTTGGCTAATTCCTGTTGCATGTTTCTTGTTTATGCATTTGAGCTTAATTCGAAAACTTCCATTTACAATATGAATTATTTGATTTATTGTTAATTAAATTATGAGTTAGATGAGGTTTGTGGTGCTAAGAACAATGTTTATGTGTGTTTATTTATAACTGAAGTTTTGTTATTAATATGGACTTGGTGATTTCATTTCATTAGGTTCAGAAATTTTAAGGTTTGATGGTAAGAAATTCGAGTTCAAAATTCTGCTGCAACTGTTCTGTTTTAGAGCTCCGTTCTGGGATTGTTTTAGTGGAGTCTAGTGCCTGATTCCTCTGTGATTTTGTTCTTCTTGGAGTCTTGTTTTATTACACGAAAGATTTGTAGTAGTTTGATTAACGAGCTATTAATTATGATTATTTTGGTATAGTGTGCGCAGATTGATAAAACCAGTATGGTATAAACTCCATAGTTGATTCATTATTTGTCGAAATATTGTGGTTTACCATTTTTTAGAAAGGTCTTGGAATTTACTTCAAATATCGTTCTTTGAGTTTTATGCAATTCGGTCTCAAAATATTTGTATTTTCATGATTTTGTCAAGTATGTCCTGGATTTCGAAAACGGTACCCTATTCTTTAAAATTTCATAGTAAATTCATTTCTTGGGATATGACTTTGAACTTTATCAATTTGAAAAGCTATTTTCGAGCTCTGCAACTGTTGTTTACATTCCATTAACAAATTCTATGATTTAAAAGTCTCAAATGTTAAGTTATTTACGAAAACAGGGCTGGGTCTGCTTATGCAGCTTCTTGTTTTAAAGTTTCTGAATTCTTTACTTGGTCATTTTTAACGAGCCTTACCATTCTGTAAAGGTCTCGGAATTGTCTTCAAGTTTCATGTTCTGTACCTTTTCATTTGAATTCATCTTTATGCAGTAAAGTGGTATTCTTTGGGATTGATCGGTTAAGATTTATCTTTGATAGCCTATTTGTAAGATATTTGAGATTTGTTGTATTGGTGAAATGGTTAAGTATAAGTATGGTATTAGTTATAAGTAGATTATGTTTGGGCTTGTAGGTGGATTTGTAATCCATCGGATTGGTTTTATTGTGATTTGAGTCAGTTATGTTCCGACGGGATAGTCTAGTTTATAAAGGAAACTCTGCCCGATTTTTATTAGAATTATAAGTTGTAAAGTCTATAGTATAAGGCTATAAGTTGATTATAAGTCAAGGTGATGTTATGTGTTAAGTATTTAAGTGACATATGTAAACTGTATGTTTTAATTGCTAAGTGTTTAAGTGATTTGCATGACTAATGAGAGCTATGTGTTATGTGCTTAAGTACTTAGCTGATTGTGCTAGATTGTCTGGCAAGTATAACTCGTACGTGTTATGTATGTTAAGTTGTTAAACGTTATAGGAACTGTTTGGGTAGAATAAAGTTAGACGATTGAGGATTATAGTGTACTGAAATAGTACTTTACCTTATTATAGGTGCAAGTAGGAAGCCTATATGAATTCATTATGCGTGTAAATGGAATTTCAAGAACAAGGATATTTATTGGAGTTGACAAGTATATTGATATCGGGACAGACGAATTATAGAAGAAAGATGGATGTATAGTCGATTAGAGACCGTCATATAAAGGAGTAGAGACTGACACAAAGTGAGTAACGAATCGATGTGTTGGAAACAGAACTACGTATATTGAGGCAAGTGGTTCTATTCCTCACTTATTGTTCAAGTGAAGTATATCTGCTTTTGTTAATTATCAAATGTTCTTTCAAATCAGCTTGCAAGTAATCAGTACCTTGTTGTACCCTTCCATTGAGTTATCTTGTGAATTATCCTTAGATATACATTGATTGTTATGCACTCTATGACTACCCTTCTTTAGATTAACAGTGAACTTTGATTCTATAATATGTTCCTTGTTTTAAACATGGACCTTTATTATGGCTACCATCTCGTATCCTTTGAACCCAATTGGGCTTTCAAATCTTAAATACGATTTTTAAAACTTAACACCTGTTGTAATATTTCTTGATTGATAACTATCTTCCAGTCTACCAAACCATGTTTTATTAACTCCAGTATTACTTACACATGTTTTCTTAACTTTTATCCTACTGAACATTGTTTTAAAGAACCAGGTTTTAACGAACCTTATTTTAAGGAATCATATTTTTACTGAACTTGACTTTCAATGAACATTATTTCAGCAGAACCTTGTTTTAAGAAACTATATGTTATTAAAGCCTGTTTTAAAACTCGTAATCAAAAGAACCTTGATTTAGAAAAATTAGACTTATTTAACTATACCCTTTCTAATCATTATTTCATGAATACAAGACCTTTATCACCATAAATTGATTTGTTGCCCTGCTTTAATGTTTTAAAACTCTATATATTTCAATGTTGATCAAACCACTAACCTAAAGACTTGATTACCATTCTTGATATTCATTACCTTTTAAACTGAGTTAATTGCCTTAAAACTAGTCATGATACACATTCTTGACCTTTGACTTAGATTTCTTTCCTTGTACTCTGATTAAAGCCTTGATTTCTTTTGAGTCTATATCTTCTTGATTCAGACTTGTATCCCTATTCTCTTGATGTTAGAGAACTTGGTCAAACCTTTGACTTTTATCATTGCAAATCAAAATGAGTTATTTTTTTTTAAAATACTTTGAAGTTACTTAGACTAGGCTGATTTGTTATCAGTGAGTCGAAGGTGCTTCGGAGTAAAGGTTTTTGAAAGGATTTAAGTATTAAAATGTTTTACAAATTTAAAAAGGGGTTTTCTAAACCTTAATGTTTTCAGAATGTGATTTTGTAAAATGTTAGGAACTTCGTCAAAATGGTTTCTAAGGATTCATAACTATTGGAGAGGTTAGTGATCGGGTAATACCGGTCCAACCTGTTTGTGTGTATTATTGGTGTAGTTCTGGTCTGTCCAGTCCAACACCCTTATAGGCCAATGTGTTGCCTCTTGGGAACCCAGGCTATCCTAATGAGAGGATTAATGTCCAGAGGGACTTTGTGTCCGGTATGGGGACTTTATGGGCTGATCACCCGTATTGTCTGTTATGAAATAAAAACCTCCAATCACTTTTAAAATGTTTTATTTATAAGACTGTGAAATGAAATTGGTTTATTATTGGAAATGTCAATTGCCTTGAACATATTTTATTATCAACTATTGCTTTGCCTTTCAGTTGATATCCTATTGTTATCAAACGTTAGTATTATTCTTTTGCTTCCAGTCATATCATTCTACCATCTTATTATTGTTGGATGTCAGCTTTATGTTTGTTGTCAGTTTTCAGTTTATTTAGAAGTTGTTACTTCACTATTCACTTGTTCAGCGTTGTTGGCTCACTCTTGTTTTATTCATCTAACCTTTCAGCTTGACTTAAGAATGGTCTACCTACGTCTTATAATTCAAAAGAGTGTGGCAAGGCGTTCTATTCAAGTTAGATTTCAGAATCAGCATGGACTCATACAGTATTGGACTGCGCTTCTGATAAGAAGGTATAGTAGTTATAATAGTTGTAATTTAGATTCTTGTTTCATACTATAACCTGAGATTGATCCTTGTTGAGGGGTCGTCTGTATAATTAAGTTATACTTAATTGTATTGGTTGTGGCACCAAATCTGGACCCCGGATTTGGGGCGTCTCACTAAGTATCAAGTCAAGCAAACGGGTGGAGAGACTCCTCTGACATTACACTCTCAAGTTCCCAAAACTCTCCCATCCTAGGACTCTTTCACAAAACTCTTATTGACACAGTACTGACTTACTTCTTAACACTCTTCCTCTGAGTTCTACCGGTCATATTCTATGACACAACAAAATCAGAACAATAATTCTTAAGCATCATTATCTCAAACACATTGTGGATATGCTGCCTATGAGGCGATAAAGCTAACTCATAGACAACCCTCCCGACTTTCTTCAACATCTCAAAAGATCTAACGAATCTTGTGTTAGTATTGGTGCCCTAGAGGCAATGTATACATTATATTTATGTTTGAGTGATATTATATATTCGATATATATATGTTTATTATTGGCTTTATTTACTGCGAAATAAATAAAGTATAATAAATGTCCTTAGAACCTTGATACAAATTATATAGTTGCAAGTATGTGACTTGAACATGAGATTATATAATGATTGTATCATATTCTTAAATGTCCCTAGCCGAGTATTATTATTACTTAGGACAATAATAATACACTGACACTAGTATGATAATTGACTGATGACCACATCTCATTGGTCATAAGTATGAAGATACTAAAAGCAATGCATAGGTAACTGTACGAGTACAGTGTACTGGACAGACCCACAGTGAGATACATCATGGTAAATAATAAATGTGTCATACGTATTCTCACAGGGATAATGGTGTAATGATCCTTAGACCTGAAGTCGTTATAATTCTACATGAGAATTAATATATTTTGAATTCGTCAAAAGTTATCTTTAGCTGGATAATGATAAAGGTGAATATCGGATATATTATGAATCATGTGAGAAATATGAACGATCTAGATGGGATTTAAATCTCCTGATAAAGGAGTGATATTATCGGCCTCTTGTTTGAGTGAGACTATGAAAAGCATGGCCATGCTCAAATGTTGATTTGATTAAATAGTCTACTCATCGATCAAGAAAATGAAGATTAAATTATTAAGAGGATGACACATTACATGCCTCGAGTTTAATCTATAATATCATGATTTAAAGGGATTATATTACATGGAACATTAGTCATAAAAGGTTGATTGAATCGCTGATTTAATTATTGTTTTATTGGGTAGCAATAATGTGTTACTAGACGCCGCTTATTGTTTACAATTTTATTAGAGAATAAAATTGTTGCCAATTAAATAATAACCTACAGGGTCGCACACAAAGAATGTTTAAAAGGGATATTAATTTATTTCATGAATTTAAAGTAATAATAATTTAAATTATGATTTTTAAATTAATAATAAATAATAATTCGAATTTTATGAAATTAATTAAGTGAGACTTGATTAGTTAAAGATAAAATTTGAAGATGTATTTTCTTGACTTATTTGATTAATTAAGTATGACTTAATTAATTTATTTAAATAAATAAGATTTGTTTAAATAAAAATGGCCTAATTGTTTAAGGCTCCATTTTACTTTATTTCTCTTCATAAGCCAAGAGTTGGTAAACCATTTGGTACACTAGAAACTGAAATCTCAGTTGGAAAAACACAAGGAGAAATCAAGCTCAAGTCAAGAACACATCCGGTTTTATTTATTTTGGCTAGTACCAAATTCCGTGGCGAAATCGTTCGACGAATCAAGCAAGCATTCAAGTGTGGATACCGGTGGAGGAGTTGCAAGTTTAGCTCTAAAGATCAACACTTTAGCTCTCAAGATCAACAAGCTAGGATCTCCATTTGACATCCATTGGAAAGCTTTAACAAGGTACAATCTTGTTCTTGAGAATTTTTATACCATGATCATCATTTTATACATGGATCCAGGCTTTGGAATTCGTTTTTAATTGTTATTTACGTCATTTCCGTTGCGTTATTATGCCCGAATTCCAACAATGGTAACAGAGCTACATGTATAAAAGGATGATTTGGTCTTGTGTTCTTGAAAATGAAACATACATGAATTTATGAATTATGCCATGCTTCATTTTAACATACAAAAGATTATCTATAAATTGTTATAATTGTTTGTATGATGTTATAAAATGTTATAACATGTTTTGAATGATGTACTATATGTTAGATATGTTAATCACATCATTAGAATATTTTTTGGAACTGATCAGAACTGAAAAAATGCATTCTGCAAGTTTCTGGAGATTCTGCAGTTTCTGGGAAAAATTGGTATAACAGGTGTAACGCATTTCGGTAATGCGTGTCATCAGGAACATTCATGGGTTGCGCATTACTGTAATGCGCATCAGCAGTATCTTACAGGTCTTGCGCATTACAAGAATGCGCATTAGCAGTAGTAGCAGGTGGGGCGCATGTTTGACATGCGCGTCAGATTGGTTTCAGTAACAGATCAGATCTTGGACGTGCTGTGTTTATTAGTTTGTTTTTTAAATAATAACTTTTCTTTTTACTTTTGCTTTCACTTTAAAAAGGAAAACTTATTGGTTTTAATCATTAGATTCCTAATGTTTATAATGATTAAAGTTTTAATAATTGAACATTTAAATTATGAATTTATATATTATTATTAATTCAAAATTTTATTAATTAATTTAATTTCGAATTTTGTAATATATTTAAATTATGAATTTGAATATTATTATTAATTCGAATTTTATTTTAATTAATGCTTTTAATAATTGAATGTTTAAATTTTGAATTTAATATTATTATTAAATGCGATTTTGATTAATTTTAATTTTAAATTCGATTTTAATAATTAAAATTGATTTTTTTAATTCCTTTTAAATAATTAGGTATTTAAATTAAGGAGTTAAATATTAATCGATATGATCATGATTAATGTGATGTCTATAATTGTTATATGAGCATGGTGCATTGGTTATGGCCTAAAGACCCGTAGAATAAATGTTTTAATTTTATTTATGGTCTGTAATAATTAAATACGACTTGCATGTCATTATTCTTGTAATTATTATATCTCGAATGCAACTCGAGTTCTTTTGTAATGTATTTCAAAATGAGCTTGGAGGCAATCAATGGAGGCTTAGGAAGCAATGAAGAATTATGTAATAATTAGTTATTACAACCATAGATTGACCTTGATCTTTTCATTAGCTCGAAAAGATCGCATAGGATCGGGCCATAACCATCGCACGTTTAATTTTGCGTAACTGCACTTTACATATGATGCATGGATATATTAGATATATGTATGGATGCATGGATGTATGGAAATTTTAGAATGTATGTATTAGATACGACACATATGCCATGTTTAAACAAGATAAAATCTGTAATGATTTAAGATTTAAAAAAACGATCAAGATCGTTAAATTTTGAAAAATCCCTTAAGAAATATTAAGTTAAACAGATGCTTTCCAACAAATAACACTCATTAAATCCTAGATCATTGAGGAGTGGATTTGCCAAAGCAAGGGCTTCTCTTTTATCGTGGTGAGATGTGATTAAGTAAACAAGCTTACTTGAATTGTTATTGTTGGGTCCAACTTAAATAAGTCGTCATAATAGGATTATGAACTTATAAGCATAGAGTTTAGTGAAATCTATTAGATAGATCGGAGCAATATGTTGTTCACTAAGCTATCCAAGAGTTATATACGATATAATTGACATAACGGTCTACCTAAATAATCATATTTAAGAGGAAAGCCAAAGCTGACTTAAAATATGATGAAATATGGATCTTGGCTCACTAAGAAAGGTTTTATGGGAACCATTTTCCGAATTGATAGTAAGGGCTATTAATTTGATAAAAATAGTGGGAGGTATATTACGAATATGCTATAAATCAACTTGAACATAATTGGTTTTACGAAACATGCAAACTAACTCATTTTATGCGCTTTTACAAAATTGTAGATAATAAATGGCAAACAACACAAACCACTTTTCGATACGATCAGTCCTAGAAAAGGAAAAGCTGACAGGGACAAACTTCCTAGATTGGTTTAGGAACTTGAGGATTGTCCTCAGGCAAGAGCGAAAGTTGTATGCCATTGAAGTTCCTCACCAAAATCCTCTTCCTGCTAGAGCCACACGTGCCGAGCATAATGCTTATCAGAAGCATTTGGATGACTCAACTGATGTGTCATGCCTTATGCTTGCATGCATGGCTCCTAGGATTCAAAAGCAACATGATTTGATGAATGCTTATGAAATAATTGAGCACCTCAAAAGCATGTTTGAGGGACAAGCTCGTCAGGAAAGATATGATACAAGCAAGGCATTGTATGCTTGCAAACAGGGAGAGCGGGACCCGATTGGACCACACGTTCTTAAGATGATTGGGTATATTGAGCAACTTGATACCTTGGGCTTCCCGATTGGTCCGGAGGCTCAAATAGATCTGATCTTACAATCACTCAACAAGAACTTCTCTCAATTCGTCATGAATTACAATATGAATGAGATTGATAAGACACCCACTGAATTGTTGGGCATGTTAAGAACTGCTGAAACCAACATTCAGAAGGAAACCCCTACTCCCATGCTGATGGTGAACAGAGGGGGTGCCAAAGGGAAAAGAAAGTGGAAAGGCAATAAGAAAAGGATTTCATCCAAATCTGCTGCCAATCCTAATTCTGCTCCCAAGAAGGCTACCAAGCCTAAAGGAGGTGTCGACAAGGGTGATTGTCACCACTGTGGTAAACCGGGACACTGGAGGAGAAACTGTCATGCTTATTTGGAAGAGCTGAAGAAGAAGAAGAAGGCTGTTGGGCAGACTTCTACTTCAGGTATTTATGTAATAGAAGTCAATTTGTCTACTTCTACATCTTGGGTATTGGATACTGGATGTGGTTCTCACATTTGTATAAATGTGCAGGAACTGCAAAGGAGTAGGACACTGGCTAAGGGAGAGGTAGACCTACGAGATGGAAATGGAGCAAAGGTTGCTGCTTTGGCTGTAGGGACTTACCATTTATCATTGCCCACTGGACTTATATTAGAACTTGAAAACTGTTTGTATGTGCCTTCTATTTGTAGAAACATTATTTCTGTTTCTTGTTTGGACAAGAAAGGTTTTTCATTTACCTTTAAAGACAATGGTTGCTCTTCTGGTTTGAATGACATTACCTATGGTGTTGCACAGTTATTTAACGGTTTGTATGTTCTTAATTTAGATACTCCTATCTTGAATGTAAATAACAAATGACTTAAGACTAATGACTCAAATCAAACATACCTTTGGCACTGTCGTCTAGGCAATATAAACGAGAAACGCATTTCCAAGTTACATCAAGATGGTTTCTTGGATCAGTTTGATTTTGAATCATATGATGAATGCAAGGCTTGTTTACTAGGCAAGATGACTAAAGCTCCTTTTACCGGACAGGGTAAGAGGGCCACCGTACGACTAGAACTAATACATAGCGATGTATGTGGTCCTATGAGATCGATGGCAAAGGGTGGCTATTTCTACTTCATTACGTTTACTGATGATTTCAGTAGATACGGATATGTATATCTTTTGAAGAACAAATCCGAAGCATTTGAAAAGTTCAAAGAGTATAAGGCAGAAGCAGAAAAGCAAACTAGTGAAAGCATAAAAACTCTAAGATCTGATCGAGGAGGTGAATACTTAAGCCATGAGTTTAAGAACTATTTAAGGGAGTGTGGTATTGTATCACAACTCACTCCTCCTGGAACACCACAACGGAATGGGGTTTTTGAAAGGAGGAATCGTACCTTGTTGGACATGGTGCGATCAATGATGAGTCAAGCAGATCTTCCAATTAGTTTCTGGGGTTATGCCCTGGAAATGGCTGAATATACACTAAACCGTGTTCCTACTAAAACGGTTCAACAAACTCCATATGAGATATGGATAGAAAAACGTCAAAGCATGTCCTTTATGAAAGTATGGGGATGTGAAGCGTTTGTGAAACGCCTAATGTCAGACAAGCTTGGACCAAAATCTGAAAAATGTATCTTTGTGGGATACCCAAGTGAAACAAAGGGTTATTCTTTCTATAATCCTTCAGAGAACAAAGTAATTGTTGCTCGAACTGTTGTATTCTTAGAAAGAGAGCTAGTCTCTAGAAAAGATAGTGGGAGGAAAATAGATCTCGATGAAGATCGAGAACCACTTGATAACATTGAACCTGAGATGGAGCATGAGCAAGATATACAAGATAATATTGCTCAAGAAACACAGGTTGTTCGTAGATCTAGTAGGATTCGCTATGATTCTAGAAGAAATTATGGATTTCTCCTAATTGAAAATGGCGATGTGATGCTCATAGATCAAGATGAGCCTCTCACCTACCAAGATGCTATGAACACACAAGATTCTAAGAGATGGCAAGAAGCCATGAATTCTGAGATGGATTCCATGTATGAGAACCAAGTATGGACTTTGGTTGATCCACCTGAAGGGGTAAAACCTATAGGGTGCAAGTGGATTTTCAAGAAGAAAATCGACATGGAAGGTAAGATACAGACCTATAAAGCTCGACTGGTTGCAAAAGGTTTCAAACAAATTCATGGTATTGACTATGATGAAACCTTCTCACCAGTAGCAATGATAAAATCCATCAGAATTATGCTTGCAATAGCGGCTTACTATGATTACGAAATTTGGCAGATGGATGTCAAAACAGCCTTCCTTAACGGAAGCCTTGAAGAAAATGTGTACATGACACAACCTGAAGGTTTTGGAAATCCAAAGGATGCTGGAAAGGTATGTAAGCTGCATAGATCCATTTATGGATTGAAGCAGGCCTCTCGGAGATGGAACATCCGGTTTGATGAAATAGTCAAAGGTTTTGGCTTTATTCAGAACGTGGATGAACCATGTGTTTACAAAAAGTTTAGTGGGAGCCATGTGGCATTCCTAGTATTATATGTCGATGATATATTAATAATGGGGAATGACATTCCTTCTCTACAGGCTATAAAGACTTGGTTAGGACAAAGTTTTTCTATGAAAGACTTGGGCGAGGCTACCTATATATTAGGGATCAGGATCTATAGAGATAGATCAAGGAGATTAATCGGCTAAAGCCAGAGTACATATATTGACAAGATTTTGCATCATTTTGGAATGCAAGATGCAAAAAGGGGATATGTCCCCATATCTCATGGGATAACGATCTCAAAAGAGAATGGTCCGAAATCATTGGATGATAAAGACCGCATGAGTAAGATACCATATGCTTCAGCAATTGGATCTATCATGTATGCAATGATATGTACTCGTCCGGATGTCTCGTATGCTTTGAGCATGACGAGCAGATACCAGTCTAATCCAGGTGAAGGTCACTGGACGGCGGTCAAGAATATTCTTAAGTACTTGAAAAGGACTAAAGATTCATTCTTGGTGTATGGAGGAGAAGAGAAGCTAACGGTAAAGGGTTACACGGATGCTAGTTTTCAGACTGACAGAGATGACTCTGTTTCTCAGTCTGGATTTTTGTTTTGCCTAAATGGAGGTGCTGTAAGCTGGAAAAGTTCGAAGCAAGAGACAGTAGCTGATTCTACAATGGAATCCGAGTATATTGCGGCATGTGAAGCAGCCAAGGAGGCTGTATGGGTACGGAAGTTCATTACAGTACTTGGTGTAGTTCCATCGATCGCAGATCCCATAGATCTTTACTGCGATAATAATGGAGCTATAGCACAAGCCAAGGAGCCGAGAGCTCACAGCAGAACAAAGCATATACTTCGGAGATATCACCTTATTCGAGAGATAAATGATAGAGGAGATATTCACATATGTAAAGTGCATACTGATGATAATATTGCAGACCCGCTGACTAAGGCTCTGTCGCAGCAGAAGCATGAATGTCACACTAGTAGCATGGGTATTCGACACATGGGTGATTGGCTCTAGTGCAAGTGGGAGATTGTTAGTATTGGTGCCCTAGAGGCAATGTATACATTATATTTATGTTTGAGTGATATTATATATTCGATATATATATATATATATATATATATATATATATATGTTTATTATTGGCTTTATTTACTGCGAAATAAATAAAGTATAATAAATGTCCTTAGAACCTTAATACAAATTATATAGTTGCAAGTATGTGACTTGAACATGAGATTATATAATGATTGTATCATATTCTTAAATGTCCCTAGCCGAGTATTATTATTACTTAGGACAATAATAAACACTGAGACTAGTATGATAATTGACTGATGACAACATCTCATTGGTCATAAGTATGAAGATACTAAAAGCAATGCATAGGTAACTGTACGAGTACAGGGTACTGGACAGACCCACAGTGAGATACATCAGGGTAAATAATAAATGTGTCATATGTATTCTCACAGTGATAATGGTGTAATGATCCTTAGACCTGAAGTCGTTATAATTCTACATGAGAATTAATATATTTTGAATTCGTCAAAAGTTATCTTTAGCCGGATAATGATAAAGGTGAATATCGGATATATTATGAATCATGTGAGAAATATGAACGATCTAGATGGGATTTAAATCTCCTGATAAAGGAGTGATATTATCGGCCTCTTGTTTGAGTGAGACTATGAAATGCATGGCCATGCTCAAATGTTGATTTGATTAAATAGTCTACTCATCGATCAAGAAAATGAAGATTAAATTATGAAGAGGATGACACATTACATGCCTCGAGTTTAATCTATAATATCATGATTTAAAGGGATTATATTACATGGAACATTAGTCATAAAAGGTTGATTGAATCGTTGATTTAATTATTGTTTTATTGGGTAGCAATAATGTGTTACTAGACACCGCTTATTGTTTACAATTTTATTAGAGAATAAAATTGTTGCCAATTAAATAATAACCTACAGGGTCACACACAAAGAATGTTTAAAAGGGATATTAATTTATTTCATGAATTTAAAGTAATAATAATTTAAATTATGATTTTTAAATTAATAATAAATAATAATTCGAATTTTATGAAATTAATTAAGTGAGACTTGATTAGTTAAAGATAAAATTTGAAGATGTATTTTCTTGACTTATTTGATTAATTAAGTATGACTTAATTAATTTATTTAAATAAATAAGATTTGTTTAAATAAAAATGGCCTAATTGTTTAAGGCTCCATTTTACTTTATTTCTCTTTATAAGCCAAGAGTTGGTAAACCATTTGGTACACTAGAAACTGAAATCTCAGTTGGAAAAACACAAGGAGAAATCAAGCTCAAGTCAAGAACACATCCGGTTTTATTTATTTAGGCTTGTACCAAATTCCGTGGCGAAATCGTTCGACGAATCAAGCAAGCATTCAAGTGTGGATACCGGTGGAGGAGTTGCAAGTTTAGCTCTCAAGATCAACACTTTAGCTCTCAAAATCAACAAGCTAGGATCTCCATTTGACATCCATTGGAAAGCTTTAACAAGGTACAATCTTGTTCTTGAGAATTTTTATACCATGATCATCATTTTATACATGGATCCGGGCTTTGGAATTCGTTTTTAATTGTTATTTATGTCATTTCCGTTGCGTTATTATGCCCGAATTCCAACATCTTCAACTCAACCTTCTTGGTCATCAAATCTCACTAATCCCTTTTACGGAAATAGTCTCAACGAAATTTTTGGTTCTTCTTCTTCACAATCTACTTCTCCCTTGGCTAAGTTAGCGCATTTTCTTCTATCACCTTTGATTTGTCGTCAACCTTCCTGAACAAGTTCAATTACTTTCTTCATCTGCGGTACTAACTCTGGTCCTAACATTTTCTGTCCATCAACCTCTCTCAACATACCGGGGACTGACATTCTCGTCCGCATAGCCTTTTGTAGAGCGGTAATCCAACATTGGTGTAAAAATCGTCGTTATATGAGAATTCTCAATGGTAAGTGATCGCCTCAATCGCCTTCGAAATCAAGTGCATATTCTCTAAATGTGTCTTCAATAGTTTAAATCGTTCTTTCACTTTGGTCGTCAATATAAGAGAGACATGTAATATTTACCTTAGTGTTTAAGTCTTCTCGAAAACTTTTCTGAATCTCGAGTTGAACCTCGTGTCTCGTATGAGCAATAATACTCCATTATAAACTTGATTCTTTCCTTGACAAATTCTGTTAATTCGAAACATTTTTTTTACTCGTATACGAATATCTGATCTACATAAAATCGGGCATGACCTTTTCGTTTAATGGACTATTCACCCGATCATTTATAATAATTTCATTTCTATACTCCAACATTTCACAATCTCATTTTAATCATACATAATGCTAATACGAAATCTTCCTTGACTTGTAATAAACATGGAAATAAACAAATCTGCCTTGACTTGCAGTAAACAGGTAAATAAACAAATCTGCCTAGACTTGCGGTAAACAGGTAAATAAACAAATATGCCTAGACTTGCATTAAACAGTTAATTGAACAACCCATGATACCTTGATTCCAATATGTCAACCAAACTTTATATCATCTATTCTCGATCGCGTCTTTGAAATCGAATACTACAATCAAACACATACGTCATTAGATACACGTCAAACATGATTCGATTAACAACTCAGTTCTCACTCTTTATAAAAACATTTTGGTTTGTTAAATCTTTTGAAATACAGCCTCGAATATTTGTAGTTTTGAAAAGTAATAAACCTCGTCACCTTGACTTTAACATACTAACTCACTACTAGAACAAAATTTTGAGACAAAT
Organism: Saposhnikovia divaricata; assembly: GCA_036435485.1. NCBI lineage: Eukaryota > Viridiplantae > Streptophyta > Magnoliopsida > Apiales > Apiaceae > Saposhnikovia > Saposhnikovia divaricata. The sequence continues at coordinate 118,186,369 of CM071597.1, read as the reverse complement.
TGGTTATAACATTCCCAGGGTCTCAGCCCCCTCGACACTAATCACATGGCAACTTTCACTCTAACAATTTCCAACAACTCTAGCTTTTATTAACATGAAACTTCGGCTTAATACGCGTCACATCAATTATAGGCCTCCAATAATTAACTTATGGCCTTCAGAGTTCCCCTCAACTCCGCTAATTAGAGTTCTTGAAATTAACTCCTGAAGCATTACTCTAAATACGCAACAAGGTCTCAGGCTTAAATTCTGAGCATTACAATTCTAACATCTAGCAGTAATCGATTTAGCTACAAAAGCTACGACATTATACATTAGCCCTCAAAATATACAAAATAATTACGCGTCCACCACTTATCTCTACTAACAACTCGATTCCTCTTCAACTGTCTTTTCTATCTAAGATCGAATATGACTCATTCGCAATATGGACTATACCCGGAACACAACGCTTCAAGTACTAACTCAATCACCCACAATAATTCACACCTATAGATATAATACTAAAATGAAACCTGCCTCAGATAAAACTTTGAGAAAAAGAATATCAAGAAATCCCCCATCATTCTTACTCCACTTTCAACGTACAATGTCGATCGAGAAGGGAATACCTGGGAAACTTTTATCCATCCTTAATCCCATTATTTTACTGAGCACCCATTTCGATTGAGAGATAAAACAACTAACTCTTATATCCACAATTTCGAAACTAATGACCATGAAAATTATCACGATATACTCTAACTCACGTGTTGAAAACTTCTGCTCGTGAATACAAATAAATGCCTTCTTAGGGCAATACACAACCTCAAACTTTATATGAAACATCACAGTACATCACAAAGTTTCCTTACTCATCTAGTTAAAAGTCTTCGATAATCTTCAGAAATTCCTGATTAATCTCACAAAACTTCTGACCTCTACTGGCATAGATTTCTTTCCATCCAAAATTTATATCAAAAATTCTTGTGCATAATCTTCCTCTTCTTGAAATTTATTAAATTATTTTAAAATGATCTGCATACTCTTCACCAATCTTCAAATATCTTGAAATATCATCTATAACAGAATTAAAATTTCATCCAAATACTCCTTGATATCTTATTCATTGTAACCATAAGGCGATATGTGCTCTCGTCCAACCAAACATCATCGCTAACAACTCATCGTGTCCATATCGACTCAAAATTTTGCTTCAAGAATATATTAAGGTTTTTATTTTCCAAGGATCCTAGTCTATTCATGGATCACTTTAGGCAAAACATACACATTTCAACTGGTCATACAACTCATCCATCTTTGGTAAAAGATTCTCATTACTACTTATCCACTTATTCCATTTTTTAAAGATTAATGCATAATTTCAAACTACCCTTCTTCCTTCTCACGAACAGTATTGGTGCATCCTTCAGAGATACACCGAGTATTACTACTCCTTCTCTTACGAAATCCCTTTAATTAAATCGCTAGCTCCAACATTTCCATTAATGTCATCCGATATTGAACTCCTTGAAACTGATTCGATATTTGGAAATATAACAACAAGCTCTATGTCTTTGTCTTATAACAATCCTAGTAATCCATCAAAATATAAATTCAAAATTATTAATTACTAAAATCCACTGCGACTTAACTGTTTCCTTACTATTATCTTTCATTGTGTGAAACAACTTTAAAATATTGGTATAATAATCTCCTGGTCTACGTGATCGTTACGACCCCCTTTGTCTGCTTTTGGCCTCGAAACACAACTTTACATCTCTTGAAAATTATAATCTCACTTACTTGTCCTCACAATTTGCTTGTACCTGTAGTTATCTAATCAGTCAAATCCTGAATCACACTTAACTCTTTTCACTACCTTCACATTCAAATTCTTGATAACGTTATTCATAGTTATAATGAGTTTCTAGCTTCTTAGTAATTTATAGAAAATGGTTATGTTACTCTCATCATAGGGTCCACTGAAACTGACTTGATACCACCTCTGGTAAACTGTCCTATCTTCCCACACTTCTGACACACAACTTTAACTTCTGACTCTATCACTTGTTACCATTCTAACCTTCCCGATTATATTTAAAATTCTCTGTATTTTTCCTCAACGCAATCTCAATATGCCTTTTCTCGAATTCCTACCTTCTGACCATGAGGTGTTGTTAATTTCTATTAATTCTCATCCCGTGGGCAACTACTATGCCCCCACTCTCTCAACTATAAATCTTCTAAATTCTACATTCTTCCTTTAACTGAATTACATGTCTTCTGTTTAAAACGCTTCTGAAAACTTCCTGGTTCTCTGTCTTCCTCTTCCTACCATTTTGTTCCATCTTAATCAACTCTCTTCTGCTCTCCACAATCATGACTCTGCGTTCACACAAGTTACTAACTCCAACATTATCATCTTACTTCTTATTTAAGTTACAGCTCGTCCTATTAATTCTTACAAACAAATCTGTCCTGCTTCTCTCTACTTTACTCAAGTCATCCCATTACAGTTCAAAAATCTTATACCTAACAATTGGTCTCAAAACCTCCAAAATCTTAAGATATTCCATTTACTACTTTCAAAATTAAACAAGCATCAAAAACAATCTTTCATCAACACTAACTATTTCATACCAACCATCCCCATCATCATTCTTTATTTCTACCCTTAACAAAATTAGTAGTCTTATGTCCTTGTTACTTGTTCCTTATCTTTACTTAATTTCCAGTAATGTCGAATCTTTGTACACGTGTTACCAATCCAATAAGTAATCCACTTTGATATGGCAACTCTATTTTAGCACCAACTTCTCAAACTTGCTCAACCCAATTCTTCTTCAACGTAATCGCAATTTAAACCGCTTAGGATGCCGTCGCGTCTATCTTCACAGCTCTTCATCGCTGGTAACCCAAAATATCATAATAGAATGAATAGGTATCAGCTATGAATGTATACTGTATTTTGTTTGATAAAACTTTTTGTGAAAAGATTTAACCGAGAGATCAATATGATCATTGAACTATTATCAGGTTATATTTATCACTTAGGTCAACTGCCCTAGTGCAAAAAGATGGCCAGTCTTTAGTACTTTCATGACAAACACAATCAGTGGCATCCCACAAGACTTTTATCACATAGATAAAATGTCCCTGAATCCCCTATATACATAGGTTGTTCATCCCAGTTCGGATAATGAAGATTAAATATTCAGGGAAAATGAAAAGAGTTCAAGAGTCACAAAATTTTCAAGTATAGAGTTGGATCAAGTGTCCTTTAAAAATTGGGATATTTCTGAAAGAATAGGATTAAATTCAAGTGAATCTGATATACGAAACTCATCATCAATGGAAGTATAGTCGATTAAACAAATGTTCAAGAAATTCATAATTATTCATAATCTGACTCTTGTCGGCTAAGCACTAATATACCTAGCTGCCAAAACTGGCCTGACAATAATGAGTTGAATAAATAAGAAGATCTCAATTCATTCTCGATTTTAACCATCACTGCGTAACAAATGCTTCAGCAACGATATAAATCATGAATTCATTTACAACAATTCAGAGCAAGAACAAGAATCAATTCAACTGCCCAAATGGGGAATCAATTAAGAATTCAATCGAGATCAACGGCTAGTAGCGTGCCGCTATACCCTCACTTCCAACTCATGCCAATAATCGCTTCCCACATCTTATTTCTAGTCTTCTCGTACTCTCTCTATAACGTTCACATCATAGCTGGAGTCATAGAAAAAGTTCTAGAAGGTACGTGAAAGTCTCGAGATAATGTCCTCCAAACTGGTAGCTCCAACTGCTCACTTAGCTCGTGTGGCTCTGAATTGTCTGTCTCGCTCGATCAGTAGTCTTCAAATGAATCGAACTCCTAAGGCGAACCTTATCCTAAGTCGTTCTATCTAACGTCCATCTCACACACGTATACCCACCCATCCTATCTATTTCAGTGACCATAACCTGTAGCTCTTATACCAACTGTGGCATCCCAAAATCTGGGGTACAGATATGGGGCCACGGACCACAACCAACACAACACCAACCAAGACATAAGCCAAAAATAATAATAAAATACCCCTGATCCAAGACCGCTTACAGGTTATGGTATGAAACAATCTATCAAATTTAGTTATTACAATCCAAACTCGGAATAAAATGGTTATACAAATTACTAACCAACTAAGTCCATTTGTTGAACTAGTTAGCCAACCTCTGAATAGCTCAAAACCACTACCCGATCGAATCAACAACCTGAGTGACACCTCTCGCTGTAGGAACAAGACTACTTTCTTGACCACAAGGTCTACTCAACTTCTCTATTAACTAGAAAAAATAAACAACAAAGCAAGAGTGAACCAATAATGCTCAGCAAGCGAAAATAGCTATAACAATATCAAGAACAATTATAATTTCTGAAAAATAAGAAGAATCATCATATAGTGCGAAAGAAATCAGCTGAAGAAATTAAATATCGTAACTCCAAGATGAACCAACAGGGATCCGCTAGAACAAAATGCATCAATAATGAGAACTGATAAAAGTTCTGATAATCAAAGATAACCATCATAGGCTTCAAAGGAATCAGGCTTTAAAGCAACTCAACCTCAATGTATAGATTAGAATTGGATTTTTTTATATTTTTAAAAAAAATAGCGGAGTTAGGCGGCTGATCAGTCCCGCACTAACCCCGGATAATGCACACACCAAAGTCCCTCTAAATGGGTCCACGGCACCCATTGGCCTCAACTTTTGACCATTAAACTGGTCTCCCCGAAGGGACTCTGTTGACCATTAATATGGTCTCCTAGAAGGGACTCTTATTTAAAAACATTTCCAATTCTATATCAAATACACTAGGTATCGGAACAATCGACAACCCTTACCACATCAACTAACTGGAAAACTCACGTTCCAGAAGAACAACTCATAATTAAAGAATCACTGAAGAAGTATCAGTATCAACTGGTATCCACAAGATCGATACCACAACAGGATATAAATGAAGACCAACAATATCAATAGGTGTTGATGAGTTCGACACGATAAAGGGGTAATAAATGAAGAACAAAAATCTCAAAAGGTATCGATAAGTTCGATACGAATAATTGTCATAGCATCATTAAACTAATTAAAGAGAGAATTCACTAGAACAAGAAGTGAAAGAAAACACTTGCCTGTCAACCAATGCTAAACTCGTCTAACACTTGATCGTCTCACTCTACTTTAGCCTTCCTTTTATCCTTCTGGCTCGATTCTATATTTTTCTTCGTCCCTCTTACTTAGCTCTAGATTTTCCTTCGCCCCTCTTACTCAGCTCTATAATAATTATAGCACATTAATACATCTGACTATCATATTCTATTTTAAACACCTCTCATAATCACATCAAATACCAAACAGATCATTTAATACTCATTAGCATTTATTCCACATAGTTCACATAGCACACCAGGAGATAAATTTCACAAAACAGCTCAAATAACTCACTTTATCATAAACTGAACTCTAGATAAATTTTTTAAAACAATCTTCAATCTTGGTTTTTTAAAATATTCTTAAAACATTTTCTGGATTTTTTAAACAATTTTTTTCTATTTTTAAAGCATTTAAAACAGAAACAGATTAATTAAGAATTAAATAACTCTAACTAAATTAATTAAAATCAACTAATAACTAATTAATTAAATTATTCAATACATGATTACATTTATCAAATAATTAAATTAATTAAATCATTAATTGAAATTAATTAAAATAATTAAAAGTATTTAAATCTTAAACATTTTTCAAATTAAAAGTAAAAAATAAATAATTTTCAAAACTAAGTACTTAAATAAATAATTCAAAAATAATCTGAATTTTAAAATAAGATTTTAGAAAATAATTTTCTGAATTTTAATAATGAAATTCAGATTTTTAAAATAATGACTTAAAGTAAAATCAAATTACCTTTTAAGTAAAACGTAAATCTCTTTTAAAAGTAAAAAGGTTAAAGGTTACAAACATTATTTTTTTTTTTACCATGACAGCTGTAAACAAGATCAAACCCGGGTCAACACATGGGTCAACCGGGTCGGGTAAATGGGTAAACGGGTCAGCAAGAACCCAGAATCCGACTACAAATTCGGCCACCGGAAAATCGACGGTACGACTTGTACACAGCACCAACACATGATTTTTACACTCGAATTCCTCTGTTACCACTTCAACAAGTCTACAACTTCAGCAGATAGCAACAACAATAAAAAATGGCTGTAACTCGACTGAATCCGGCGAGCTCGATTGCTATTTCCGGCCAACTTACGATTTCCTTCGTTTCTAAACTAATCTTTGCGTTCTATAAGCCAAAACGTAGCTGGTGACACACACAATTCAACCCCTAACATCACTAACATGAACGATTAATAGAAATGATGAACGAATGATTGGTTTATAATGGAAAAGTTTTGAATTCGAATTACACATAATCGGACATAATTCATGAAATTAAGCTCATAAACATGTTGTTTAGGACCCCTAGAAGATATACAAACAGTCAAATTCACTGAACAAGCAACAGAAATGAAAGCCCCAATTTCGTATTAAGAACCCTAACAAATTTTAAATTTTAAATTAAAAATCGTATAAAATCCAGAAATTACCATTTGCTAATTTTGATGGCAGAATAAGATACTTGAAATCAAGAGCTTCGTTTAGAATATTTGTATGTTGAAATCAGATTCTAGAAACGCCTCCAAATCATGATCGATCCTCAAGAACGATTTTTAAAAATATAAATTTTGAAAAATAAATCTGATTTTTGAATTTTTGAATTTTGTTTTTAAAATGGACAGGTGTGCAGGATAAGATTGGGTAAGAAGGATGAGTATTGATTGGTCAAAAAGTTACGTGAACATATTTTTCTCTCCCGAAATGCTCAGAACCCTAATTTACTTTTAATCAGTCTCGAAAATACTAATTATATTAATTACAGGTCCGATACGATTGAAAATTATTTCTATGAAAAACCACAAATCAATTACTAAAAATTTCTAAAACTTATAAATGAATAAATATGAGTTTCGAATATTTTGAGATTTGTTTGACGAATATTGACACGAAAATGCTTTTAAATCGAAGCCCCGGTGATTCTGAAAACGGAGTTTTATCATATAGGAACGAACTGATTTCACGGATTACGAAAAAGACTTTTGTTCCTATCTAACGACACATAGCACATAATAAACATATACGGGGATCTTTTCGACCAACTTAACACTCACCCTCAAATACCGATTAGTAATTAACACCTTGACTCGTCAAATTAGAATAAAATAATTTAAAACATTTTAATTAAAATTTACGAAAAATAGTATTTATATGAATTTAATATATTCACGATTCTTACATATTAGATCCAAATTATTATGTTATTCATCTTGTTTTTTTACTTTGAAACTGTACTTAGTTTTTTGTAATGTAATGCTAAGATGTGGAATTACAATTAACGAGAGATACTTGCATTGAGTTTCATGACGACATAGAAAAAAAAAAAAAAAAAAACTACCATATTAAGTACGTAATTAAGAGTATCACGTATGATCACATCAAACTTGAGTTCTGTATAATGAGTTACACAAATGTCATTTTTCAATGGCTTTATCACACACTTGAACGAAATCTGCAGGGGTCATTTTTCAACCCCCTAATTATATGCGAACATAATTTGATAAGCTAGGCTGTGATGAAACACAATAAATACGATCCCTAGTTCGTTTTCCTGCAATTTGTTCTGATCTGACCATTGGTGCTGGTGAGTGGGCTAAGGTTTCCCATCTTCACCATAGCAGTGGCAAAGTCAGATAAGAATGTAGCCTGGTTTGTACTGTATGCACTAACTTGGGCATCAGTAGAACCGTTGTTGAAGAGCTGTTGATCCGAATGAAGAAGACCCTTTAGGCTTACCAAATTGGTGTAATATGAGTTATCGAATGTTGTCGCACTTCCTATATCAAGAGGAGCTAGGTTGGTGTTTCCTCCGCTGCGAGGACATCTTCCTTGCAATGTTGTCTTGTATGCAGCTTGGATATTGGCTTCATTGTAAGCCCTGTTTCTGAAGTTTTGGCACCTGGCCTGACCAATTGTGTGAGCTCCTGCACATAAGTAAATATTTGTGAAAATTTGGACAATTTTTGTGTCATTAGTTTTTTCAAACAAGAGGAAGGAGAAAGATATCGTATACAACAAAAAATATGAGGTTTGTTTATATGATTTACGCACCTGAAAGGGTCACCATCTCTTTGGTGGTAAAACCTTTCTTGGAGAATGAAGATATGAGACCGCTAAGATTCAAATTTGGGCCGGGAATGTCGGAGTTAACGGTACTAAGGCTTGCTGTGGTCGAATCCCTTCGGCCCAGTACCACTGTCCAGCTATTTCCACCAAGCTGACATCCAAAAGAAATAGAAATTAGTAATAATGCAAGAGGTTACGATTTCAATTGAGAAGCTCTTTTTTGAGAAGTTATCAAAATATTGAAATAATGTACATAAAAGCGGAGTTAAGAGTATCTCCAACGGTATTGGCTAAGTTGATTGGTTAAATTTCAAAAAAGTAATAGTTGGTTAAAATTAACTAAATTTGTAGAGTGTTTTGCTCCAATGAAGATTGGCTATAATGATTGTTATATTTCAAAACAGGTATTATTATTATTATTATTATTATTATTATTATTATTATTATTA